>JAKSZU010000004.1:2400000-3000000 GCA_026018925.1 Tupaia tana | reverse complement strand
GCGCGTCCCTCCCAAGCCCAGCAGGCTCTGGGGCGATGGGCGGGGCGAGGGTGGTCCACTGCTGGGCCGGAAAGGGAAAGAGGTGGAGATGGTTGCTGGTGGCCAGGCCGGCTCCGTGCTGTGCCAGTCCCTTCTCACGCAGTCTCCAAGGAGCCTCTCAAGGCCCTGTAACCAGGGGCCAGCTGTTACCGCCTCTCAGTGGAGGACAGAGTGAAGCTCAGAGGTACAGACCTGCCTGCCCGAGGCTGCCCGGCCAGGAAGGAGTGAGTGGCTGCAATTTAGCAGAGTGACTCCCGCATCCCTTCAGAAACACCATGTCTGCCGCAGCCTGCTGGGATCGGGCGCTGCTCTTCCCTCTGCTCCGCTCAGCTTCTGCCAGCGCTCTCCGGGGTGGGCAGCCAGGGTGGGGAAGAGCCCTGGAGCAGTGTCCTGAGAGTGGGGCCTGGCTCTGGCTGCCGGTCCCCAGCGCTGGTCCCAGCAGAAAGCACAGTATGAGAAGGACAGGACAGTGGGGGTCAGGGGTGGGGGCTTTCAAGTTCCGTTGGGTGCTCTCTACCTCAGTCCAACCCAACCCAGCCCCATGGTGCGGAAGGAGAAATGGACCCAGAGAGAGACACAGATGGGCCCAGGGCCAGCCAGGGAGTTAGAATAGAAGCCCGGGGTTATGATCCTCATTCCTGGATTAAGGCTTGACTGTGGCTGTTCCCAGGGGCCAGTGCAGTCAGGGAGAGTCATGGAAGGTGTCTAAGGTAGCCTGGAACTTCTTCTGGAAAGACGAATTCAAGAAAGGCCACTCAGAGAGGGAACTCCTCACGCCTGGGGAGATTTGCACAGCTTGGAGAAAGCAGTCCGAGTCCGCACCCAGCCCTAAACCCACCCAGTCCCAGCGTTGGTGAAGGATGCAGATGGCCTGACTGGCCGGGTTGGAAGTCGCGGGCTGCCTGGGTGTCTCAGTGATGTCGAGGTGGAGGAGAGGCAGGGCTTACATCTGGGCTGTCCTCTAAACCCGTGCACAACTGGATGCTCACACATGAGGGCCAGCCCACGGCACAGTAGTTAAGGGCTGTGCCCAGGGAGCCAGATCCCACGTGACTGGTTAGTGTTCAAGACCCATACCTGGAAGCTTGAAAAACATTCTGATCTCATGTGCATGCATGCCCCAAGTCCTCGTGCGATGGGGAAGCCAAGAAAGGGGGGTTGCTTCATGACCACACCCCACTGGAGGCCTCTCTCTCTGTAGATGGTGAGCACGTACACCCTGCGGCAATGAACAAATACTGAGCAAGACACGAGAATAAGGAGGACCTCTCAGCGGGACTGCAGCAGCCCTAGCACGTGTCTGGACCCCACGGGCACAATGCTCACGTGAGCAGCCTGGGAACACTGTTCTGGGTGGAGGGAAAACTTTATCGTAGCCCCACAAGCATGGAGTTGCGGGTTTGCTCAGATGAGGTCTTGTGATACAGAGCTGGGCCACAGGGAGGCACAGGTCTATGTCTGAGTGTAACGGGGAATTCCAGCAGGCCTGTGGCATGTCCCTGCTGGGTGACCACTATCGTGGGCTTAGTTGTTGCCGGTATCCCCGTGTCAAAGCGATAGCAGGCACAGCCATGCCTGGGCAGGCTGGTGTGGACTTCTGTCCCTGTCTGCGTGTCCCAGGGTAGCGCTGTGTGTGCAGCCTGACTGCGCGCAGCCTGACTATGTACCGCGCCGAGTGTGTGTGCTGGACATGGCTAGGCTTCCAGCTGCCATAGCTCCAGGCACAGTCTCGGCCCCCAGCGTAGTTCCGGGTCCCAGGCTGGCACACGTATGGAGCGAGTGGCCCTGTGTGAGACAGCCTCTGGTGAAGCCTGGCCCTGTGGCCTGGGCTCTGGGCTGCCAGGGCTCCATAGCAGGGGCCCCCATCACAGAGGACTCTGCACATCTTCCTACACCATAGCCATCTGCTGGCTTCTGTGTGTGGTGGGCTAGGCTTGGAATTGGCAGCCAGACTCGACCAGGCCCAACCCTCTCTGCCTCGAGGTCCCTCAGCACTTCCAGGTCTCCTCTTGGAGTTTTGCCCCAGGGAAAGGAAAAGGATGTCGTTAAGACCTTACCTAAGGGACCAGCAGTTAGTGTAATGGCTATGTCACTGAACTCCCATGTAGTCAACTGTGGTTCAAATCCCAGACCTGGTGGCTTAAACTCATGCCGGGCACGTGTGCGTGCATGCCCAAGATCCCTAGAGGAGAATGGAGAAGGGATTGTGACGTGGCCTTCTCCCTAGGAGGTGATTTCTCGCTTTTTGTCTCTCTGTCTCTCTCTGTTTTTCCAGCGAGTGCATGCGCCCTATAGTAAAAAGAAAAAAAATTAAAAAAACCCTACCTAATAAGGATTTCTCTCTCAACTGCCCCATTTAACAAGCCAAGGTTGAGATGGGAAGGGACCTGCCCCAGACCAAGCCTGGGATAACATCCCAGCCCTGAGCTCAGGTGAATCAGACCAGCCTCCAAACGGCAATTTCCAAGGCAGGCCTCTAAGTACCCCATCCGACAGGTGGCACTGCTGGTGTGTCCCGACCCGCGGGACAGTCGAACAGGTTCCCTGGGGGAGGGAGTGAGAGATGGGACAAAAACACGCACACACAATACGATCAAGTCTTCCGTCTTCTTCCGTTTATTGAGGAAAAATGGCGAGTTATATACAGTTGGTGGGCACCAATTGGCTGCCCGAAATGCAAATGAGATAGAACAGCATGAACCAATCATTGATGTGGGTGGATCTCTCCCGTTTCCTAGAAACCCAACCACTTCTGGGGAGAACGGTTGGTCACATGATTTCTGAGAAACGGTTTGCTCAGTGAGGAAGTGAAGCCTAATGTTTTCCAAGATGGTGGCTCCTCAGGATGGCTTCCGTATGCAGTGCCCTCCACACTGGTGTGTGCTAGAGTTGGCCTGGTCTGGGTTTCTGGTCCTAACTCCATTGCTTCCCCAACTCTGAATCAGTCATGGCCTTCTCTGCTGCTTTTTCTCCTCTGCAAACTGCAGGGGTTGCTCTGTAGGCCCGTTTTCCAGCAAGGGCCTTCTGGCTCCCAGAGGTGAGCGGCAGTGCAACCTGGGAGCAGTGCGTGGTGTGCCCCTGCCGGGCCATCCTCACTCAAGGCTTCTCCAGGGCTGGGTATTAAGCACAGCCCAGAGGGGAGGAGCAGCGAGCCTGGGGCCACACAGTGGTTGGTGGCCCAGCAGGATGAGAAGGAAGCTGGCTCCTCTGCAGTGCCCACTGCCCCACCCCAGCAGCTGCCCCACCGCCTCTCTGAGCCGGGAGGGGTCAGTGCTTATTGAAACCATCTTGTGGTCTTCCCCAAAGCTGTCATGCCATTTATTGACGTCACCTGCCTCCCACGTCCATGCCAGGTGTGACCAGTACTGGAGACCGTCCTTCCTGTTCCCTAATTTGGTCCCAGAAGTCCTATTTCACAGATGAGGAAACCGGAGCTTGGATTAAGACATAATGGCTACTATTTCTGAACCCTCCCTGACTGGAAGCAAGCCTCTGTGCTGGACGCTCACAGAGGTGGGCAGACGGTGACGAGTCCAGTCTCCGAAATATCCCTCCCAGTAGGGCCGAGACTTGCGAGGGATCCACCAGCCTGATTTAGACGGCAATTTGCATACAATTTACCCAGAAAGCTGCACTGTGAAAAATATAATTACTTTTTTAATATTCTCACTCTGATGTGAATGCTTACCGCCGGTAATGAATTACTTGCTTAATGAAGATAAACCTGAATTGGAGATGCACTTTGGAGGGCTGCTGGGGCCATCATTTGCAGCTGCTAATCTCCGAAATTGATGCCCTCAGTGCTGGGATCATAAATCGAGGGGAAAATCGATGAAGTCCAACACGTTCACTTACTTACCCTGTGATCCTGGTGGAGCCACTTAGTGACTGACCTCAGTTTCCTCATCTACGACAGGGTACTGGGGTAGAGAACCACAGAAAAGCGATGGAATCAGTTTTCATTCAAGAGTGATCGAGCATCTACTGTCAGATGAGAGTCAGAGAGGGGAAGGGATTGTTTCAGACACACGTGGACTCCGAAACTCCTGAGCTAGATGTAGTGGCCACAGCTTCACTCCCAGGTGCCACGCCTGGGTCTCTGCTCCTACATGGTCTCAAAGCTGCCCTCCAGCTCTGGATACAAGAGAGAAAACCAGGCTGAATTCAGTCCCTGGTAGGAGTAGAAAGCCTGGCGGTAGGCGTGGCCACTGGCCACTGCCCATTCTTTTTTATTTTTTTAGAGGTTTTTGCTATAGGGCGCATGCACTTGCCAAACACAGAGAGAGACAGAGAGACAGAAAGCAAGAAATCACTCCCCCAGGGGGGATGGCCATGCTGCAATCCGTTCTCCTCCATTCTCCTCTCTGGATCTTGGGCATGCACGCACATGCATCCAGCATGAGTTTTAAGCCACCAGGTCCGGGACGTGAACCACGGTCGACTACATGGGAGTCCAGCGACATAGCCATTACACTAACTACTGGTCCCCACTGCCCATTCTTAACCTGGTGCTGGCCAGCTCTGGTAGCAATCAGAACAGAGTGTAGCCAGGTTAGGGCTGAGTGGGCCAAGGCAACAAGTCAAATGAATAAATACGTATTTTTAAAAAATAATTATTTAATTTAATTAGATTTATTAGTATTTTTTTTTTATTTGACCAGAGAGAAAAGGAAAATGAGAAAGTAAGCCACCAGGTCCGGGATTCGAACTTCGGTCAGCCATGTAAGAATCCAGTGCCTTAACCCCCATGCCACCTGCTAGCCCCAATAGATATGTATTTACCACTCTCCATGATCATGTGTTTTAGGCTCCATGGATAAGATCAACGGGCCCTGTTTACATGGGCCTGAAATTCTAGAAAGGTGCAGTCAACACTGAGGTAACAGGTGAGTGAACTAAGAATGAAGATAATGTCAGAGAGCGATAAGCGATATAAAATTCAAAATAGGGAGCTGGCTGGCGGGGCAGCAATCACGGGGCTCCAGTGGTCTGTGCTGCTGGACCTGCATAGGAAGACCCTATGTTCGTGTCCTGAGCCTTCCCTCTGCACACTGAGTGCATGCAAGTGCCTATGATCTGGGGCGGCAGAGCTTGGAGGTGGAACATGGCATGAAGACCCTGTTAGGGCTTCTCTCTCTCTCTTGTGGAAGAAATGAATAAATAAACTTAAAAACAATTTAAAGAATACTATGATATAGTGATTGAGGGAAATGTTGACTTGTTGGTCTAAAAAACTTCCCCAAGAAGACAACACCTGGGCTGAAGTCTAAATGCTATTAAGAAGATGGTTCTAGGGTCAGCAGGTGGTATAGTGGTTAAGGCGCTGGACTCCCTTTCACGCTCCCAAGTCCTGAACTTGGCGGTGTGAAACTCACGCTGGGTGCATGTGCGTGCATGCCCAGAATCCTGAGAGGAAAATGGAGGAGAAGGGATTATGGCATGGCCATCCCCCAAGGGGGTGATTTCTTTCTTTCTGTCTCTCGCCAGCGAGCATACAGACCCTATAGCAAAAAAAAAAAAAAAAAAAAAAAAAAAAAAAAAAAAAAAACTCTCTCAAAAAAAAGCATAAGTTCTGTACCTACCAAGAATATGGCTGCAGGTGAGGGCAGAGAGGCACGCGGGAGCTAGCGGATAAAGGTTAGAGGTTGTGGGAGTGACTCTGATTTTATCCTTAGAACAGGGGAAGCCATTCGAGCTTATCATAAGGGGAGTGATATAATTTATTGTCATTTAAAAGATCAGTCTAGGAGTCAGCCCATAACCCGGGGGATAAGTCCTGGGCTAGGGTGGTAGGGCTTCATGGCCAGCTGGAGTTGGAGTTCCAATCCCGGTAGCTTGTAAAATATGCCAGGTGAGTGTGTATATGTGCTCGAAATTATAATGGGTTAGAGAAGTGGAGGAAAAAGAATGAAAGATAATGTCAGGTAGTAATAAGTGATACAAATTTTAAAATAGGGAGCTGACTGGGGGGTGCCTTCTCTCTCTTTCTGTCTCTCTCTGTCAGTCTCTCTCTCTGTCAGTCTCTCTCTCTCCCATGAGCTCATGCACCTTCTAGCAATACAAAAAATTAAATTAAGTTTAAAGATAAAAAGATCAGTTCATAAGGAAAATAGAAAATCTGCATAACCATATTTATTAAATAAATTGAGTTTATTATTATTATTTTTTTTTTTAGGTTTTTGCCATAGGGAACATGTGCTTGCAGGAAACAGAGAAAGGGAAAGTGAGAAATCATCTTCCAGTGGGGATGACCATACCACAATCCCTTCTCCTCCATTCTCTCAGGATTATGGGCATGCAGATACACACGCGCAATGTGATTTCAAACCACCATGTCTGGGACTTGAATCGCCGTTGGCCATGTGGGAATCCAGCACCTTAACCACCATGCCACCTGCTGGCTCCAAGAAATTGAATTTATAATATAAAAGTTTCTCACTCAGATGATTTCATTGTCAAATTCCATCAACTATTTAGGGAACAAATATACTAATCTTACACATAACTCCTTGACATGGAAAAGAAACACATCCCAACTCTTTCTGTTTTTTATTTTTATTTATTTATTTATTTTTTTGAGCTATAGGGCGTGTGTGCTTGCCAGAAAGCCAGAGAGAGACAGAGAGACAGAAAGCGAGAAATCACCCCCCAGGGGGGATGGCCACGCTGCAATTCCTTCTCTTCCATTCTCCTCTCAGGATCCTGGACATGCACACACACACGCCTGGCATGAGTTTAAGCCACTGGGTCTGGGACATGAACCTCGGTCGACTACATGGGAGTCCAGCAATGAAGCCATTATGCCGTCTGCTGGTCCCCTGTTCCAGCTCATTTTATGAGATAGGCGGAGTACTTCTGAACAACCACCTTCCCTGAAGAGGAGTGGTTTAAAACAATAGTTGGTTATTCGGTGTCATGACCCTGGGTTCGGGAGTTGGGACAGACCACAGTGGCTATGGCTTGTCCGTGCTCCACCGTGTCGGAACCTTGGCCGCAGAGGCTCAGACATCTGGGGAACACAGCGGCGGGAGGCCTGCTGGCGTCTTTCTCTTCTCCACGTGACCTCCTGGTTAGCTTAGGTTCCCTCACAGCAGCTTGGCCTCCGGTTAGTTGGCTTTCCATCCTGCAAACTCGAGGACTCTGAGTAAGAGACCTGGGAAGAAGTTGCAAGACTTCTATGACCTGGCTTTGGAAGCTGCAGTTCTATTAGTCAACCAAGTCATTAAGGCAGTTATGAAGAGAAGAGAATTGGACTCCGCTTCTCAGTAGAATAGCAAAGAATTTGCAGCAATCCAACACACCTCTGATGCAAAAGCTCATACAGACATTACAGGACTCCTTCATTTAAAGCTATCCTTTAAAAGTAGTCTTTTGTGAGAATAAAAGTGGGTGCAGAGGGACCAGTTAGGATGTTTTTGTTGAGAACCAGATGAGAAAGGATGGGAATGCTTTAGTTCGAGTCCTGGACCCAGTGGCCTGAAAAACACCCCAGGCACGTGCGTGTGCATGCTCCCCAAACATAAAATAACGAAATAAAATAAAATAAAAATCCCAGTTGTCCACTGACAACTGGAGCGGGGGCGGTATTCTAGGTGAGAGAACTGAATGTCATTCTCCTCTGGTGACGAGATGGAGATGGACAGAAATAAAGGGTTCAGGTTCTGTTTTGGAGAGAAACAGTGAGATTCGATGTGACTTACTGAAGTCAAGTTTCCCATCGAATGGGACAATTGGTAAGGGGCTGGGTGGGGCGAGAGGAATTAAGTCTCTGTGTTATGTGTATTAAGTTTGGGAGATCGTGAGGCTTTACAGAGAATGTCATGTAAGCCGTTGAATATGTGAGGGGACTTCAAAAAGTTTGCGGAAAACCAGAATCAAAGTACAAGTTGGGACCAGCAGTTAGCGTAATGGCTATGTTGCTGAACTCCCATGTAGTCAACCATGGTTCGAGTCCCGGACCCAGTGGCTTAAACTCATGCCGGGTGCGTGTGCGTGCGTGCCCAAGATCCCGAGAGGAGAATGGAGGAGAAGGGATTGCGGCGTGACCATCCCCCATGGGGGGTGATTTCTCGCTTTCTGTCTCTATGTCTCCCTCTGTCTGTCTGGCAAGCGCACGCGCCCTATAGCAAAAAAACCTCTCCCAAAATAAACAAACAAACAAACAAACAAAAAAGTACAAGTTTATTTTGGTAAAATAATAATAATAATATTTTTTAAAAAAGAAAATCCATGCAAAATATTCTCATAACACCCACTTTCCATGAACTTTTCAAATGCCCTGCATGTAGGTGTGGGTCCCTGGGAGAGATGAAGACTGGAGATTTTGGAGTCAGTGACTGGGTGATGTTTAAAGCCACAGCACTGGGCAAGCTCAGGGGTGAGGAAGACCATGAGAACAGAGGCGAGGCCCAGGACCGTCCCCTGGACCACTCCTGCTTTCAGAGGGGACGAAGGCACAGGGGCCTGGGGAAGGGAGGGTGGCGCCGAGTTGGAAAATGATTGATGGGGACATTCACGAACAGTGGGAGGGAAGAGCAGGGTACGTGGAAGGGGAGCTGACTCAGCTGGCCCAGTGCCTTCCATGTGACAGGCACTGCTTGGGGACTTTCTAGGCACTCGCTCGCTCAGGACGACGTTGGGAAGCAGGAATTATTGTCCCCACTCACAGATGCTAAAACTGAGTCTCGGAGAAGTGCCTTGCCCCAGTCGTACAACTGGGAAGCAGAGAGCCTGGTTTTGCAGCCAGACCCGTCTTAACAAGTCTTCCCACCACCCCTGCTGTCTCTGCCTCCAGCAGGGGGTGCCGGATTGGGGAAAGCCACTTAGCCGTTTCTCATCTGTAAAATGTTCACCTTTCAGGGTTATGAGGATAAAATGGGATAATCCATGTTAAGCACCTGGCAGTACTTAACCGAGTGGGCCCTTGATAAACAAGAAGGATTGTGGCTCTGTGTGCCGAGTACCGCAGAGCCCAGCTGACCATGAGACCTTGCTGGGGGAAGTGTCTGAGTGAGGGTGTGAGGGCGTGGGGTGGGCTTCCTGGAGGAGGCGCAGTGTGAGTGGAGGACTCAGTGGTTCTAAACACTGATCTGTGCCAAAGTTGCCGGTGGCTCCTGGGGAGAATGCGGAAAAGAAGGAATGCCGAGGATTTTACATTAGCGCTGTGTATTCAATGTAAAGGATTACTCTTTAGCCTGAGATTATGTCCTTCCTACTTTGTCGGTATTAAAGCGTCCTTTTTATAAAGTGATGGTGGATCGAGGATGGTCGTTACCTTTAAACATCCTTACTGACAGAAGGAAAACTTGGCAACCTCCTGCCCTCGCCCAGCTTTCTTTTGAACTGTTTAATTGGTGAACGGAGTAGAAAAACCTGGGAGCCACTGACACCTGGAGCAGGGAGGGCGTTCCAGGCAGAGAGACCCGGGTGGTGAAGACGAAGATGCTGGAGAAGCACGAGTCTCGGGGCTGCACGTGGGTGACAGGTGCACCTGCAGAGGACGGGCCGAGGCTGCCAGGGTGTGCAGACAGGAGCCAGGTCACGTACCAGGCTGCGTGTCCTCCTTGTCGAGGCCCCTGCTCAGACTTTCAGTCCTCCAACTAGGCAGGGGCCAAGACTGCTCCACAGGGGCTCCCCATGACCACGTGCTCCATGTGTGAGCGTGTGTGTGCTCATGTGTGCATGTGCATAAAGCCCTGGTGAAGGGAAGAAGCCAGGAACGGAAAGCGTTAAGCACTGACGGCTTCTGGCCTAGTAAGTTTTGAGGCGACACACAGGACAGAAATAGAGGCCAGAAAACAAGTGTGGGAAGAGAAGGAAGGAAACCCAGGACTGCCTGAGTGGGAGGAGACACTTCCGCACACGAGCACATATGTGGGGTGTGCACGCTGTGTCTCCCTGTGCATGCTTGCACATCTGTATCCCAAATCGCGTGTGGTCTTGCTGTGTTATCCGCACGGGCAGCGGGAAACTCTGCTGTGCTGGGCTTTGGCTTGCGTGTGTGCCCGGTGTGTGTCGGGTGCTTTGGGTGTAGCTGTCACAGTGTGGCACTGCTGTGTACGTTGTTCACATGCAGGGATGGAAGGTGCCACCCTGTGTGACTCCGTGCGTGTCTGTGTTGCCTTGGGCCATGTTATCAAGCCTGATGTGTGTGTCCCTGCTTAGACAGTCCACGTTGGTGCATGCTGGTGGCACTGAGTGTGTGCTGCGTGTTCTATGAGCCTAGGTAGAGAGCCACATCACGTGTGTGCTGATGGCACCCAGTGTGGCTGGACCCCCGACTTGGCCCCTGCCCTCCCTGCTCTCCTGCGGGCGGAGGCTGCCAATCCCGTGGTTCCGTACGCTGTATCGCTGTATCCGTGCCCGGCCGTCTCCGACTCTGACGGGGAGGGATCCGTGGCTCTTACACATTACCCTTGGGGCAGAGACAGGGGAAGGCAAAGCCCTTGGCCTCCTCCCTCAGCTCCTAAGGCCTTACACAGCCTTGGGCCATGCAGGTCAGGGTCCTGGCTGTGACCTAAGATGGTCTGGGACATCTCTTCCTGCCCTGGGCTGCAGCCTTGTCTGGTCGCGTGGAGGCTCAGCGTGGCTGTGCAGCCTCCTCACAGGCCCTGCAAGTGGACTGGGGTCCCCCTGGCCCACCCTCCTCTGCAGCCTCAGGCCCCCTCTTGCAGCTTCCCCAGATTCAGGCCTCTTTGACCCGCTGGGCCCTGGGTCACAGTTCTTCCCACACCCTGCCCTGGTCACGTGGATCTCGCCTGGACCCAGAGCCTTTGGGGAGCTGGAGGAAAGGAGTAGGGGCTAGACAGAGAGAGGAAGTGGGGTAGGGGTGGGGTTGTGTGCCTGGTGTGACTGAGGGCACTCCTGTGAGTGCGCGTTAGAGTCTGCAAGCCAGGGTGTGAGAGGTGTGTCCCCGAGTGTGTGCGGGTGGGAGGGGCTGCCTGCCAGCTCACATTCATCAGGCGCTCACTGCTAGCCAGAGTGCTGAGTGCTTCACTCGGGTTCTCTCATTTAATATGTGCGACGAGAGGGTGAGGGACGGGTGGAGAAGGGCGCATGGTTGGGGGCTCCTGGCCGGAAGCTCCTGGCAGGGAATTCACACACATCCCCGCCAACAGAGCCGCTTCCAGGAGGGGCTGAACCAGGCCTCTCAGCCCTTCACCACACGGAGACTGGCAGGAGGGGGAGAGCAGGGGCCCTGGGTGCCCAGCCCCTCCCCGCCCTGCCTCCAGCCCCCAGGCTTGGGCTGTCCCCCTCCTGCTTCTCTCTCTCCAGGCTGTGCATAGCACAGGCCCGGCCCGCAGGAGGCGCTCGGTCAGCCTGCTCCTTAGCGGAGCGAGGCGGGCCGTGGAGACCACCTTCGTACCTTGCCTGTGCCTGGTCCCTGCTCTGCAGATGCCACATGGGGGAAATGAGGAGCCCCAGGGTTCCACGCCAGGCCCCGAAGATGAAGGAAGCCATGGCTACAGCGGTCTGAACCAAGGCCACAATGGCTACCCGGTTATTGGACATGGGGGACTGGGGCCCCTGGGATGTACCCATGGTCTCGGAGGCCCAGCTCTGCCATCCATTGC
Organism: Tupaia tana; assembly: GCA_026018925.1. Classification (NCBI taxonomy): domain Eukaryota; kingdom Metazoa; phylum Chordata; class Mammalia; order Scandentia; family Tupaiidae; genus Tupaia; species Tupaia tana. Next base: position 2,988,388 of record JAKSZU010000004.1, on the reverse strand, counting down.
TGTCTATGCTCACTCCTCCCCGTCTGTCACTGGCTTTTAGGGAAGGTAATGTTTTGACCAAGGGTGCTGAGGAGTGAAGACTCAGGCGGGAACGCTGTGGGGTCTGATGGCAAGAATGCCCTGGGTTTCTAGACCAGTGACAAGGGAGGGAGGGAGAGGGTGAGTGTGGACAGAGACCCCGCTGTGTGTCAGCTACCCTACCCTGGCAGAACAGTTCTCAGAGTCACGTTTTAAATGTTGGAAGACCCGTGCAGCAACCATGCGGAGAGCTCTCTGGAGGAGGCAGGCCTGGGCCCCGAAGCACCGAAGCCGTGCCACAGTGAGTTCCCGGAAGGGGCTGGTGTGTTTGGGAGTGTGAAAGAGCACACCACCTACTGCTTCCCTTCTGTAATTGCACGGGCGTGCCCTGACTTCTGTCCCATAAACACAACGGAAGTGGAAAGGTCCTAAGTGGAAACGCATTTAATGCCCTTCACCTACTGCACAGCGTTGCTTAGCCCGTCAGTGCCTGCTAGCAGGCGGGGTCCCCCTGGCCCACCCCTCCTCATCGGCTGCCTCCTCTGCAGCCTCAGGCCTCCCTTTGCAGCTTCCCCAGATTCAGGCCTCTTTGACCCGCTGGGTCACGGGCATCATGCTCCTTCCCACACCCTGTCCTGGTCACGTGACTCTCATCTAGGGTTGAGCCTGTGGGATGGGGGCTGGGCAGGGAGAGGAAGTGGGGTAGGGGTGGGGTTGTGTGCCTGGTGAGACGGAGGGCACTCCCGTGAGTGTGCGTTAGAGTCCGCAAGCCCTGAGTGTATGTGAAGTAGAGGGCTGCTATCGGGGCCGAGGTCCGCGGTGTGTGCAGGTTTTTGTTTTATTTTATTGTTGCCAAAGGGCGCCTGTGCTTGTCAGAGACAGACAGGGAAAGAGAGAACGCATCCCCCATAGGGAACGGTCACGCGGTCCTCCCTTCCTTCCCCCCTCGGGGTGTCGGGTACGCGCACAGCCATGCATGCTCCTGGCATGTTTCTCAAGCTGCCAGGCCCTGGACTCCAACTGTGTAGTCCGCCGTGTGGGATCCGGCCACGCTAGCCACCACGCCACGGCTGGCCCCACCTCGCCTACCTTACCGTGCTCGGAACCGTTACATTAACCTACACTTGGGCAAGATCACCTAGTGCGAAGCCTGTCTTACAGCAGTGCTGAGTATCTCGTGCAACTCACTGACGGTTGTAGTGACAGTGGAAACAGAATGGTTGCGGCGTATTTTGCTATTTCTACTGAAGGCACATGGGCTTTTGCACCATTGTGAAGTCGAAAAATCTGAAGTCGAATCACTGTAATTCAGGGACCATCTGTAATAGTAATAGTAGCAAGGCTCATTGTGTATTTCCAGAAATGTACAAATGTGAGCTATCATTTATAGATGATTTTGGGAAAATGACATTATTACATTAAAGTCTGGGGCACCACCGGGCACTCAGGTGGTTCAGTCACAGCCCATACTCCCTTCAACCACCCTCCTACACCCACTTCCAGGCAGCCCCCAGGTCCTGAGTATCCTTCCTTCTTAGGGCCCAAATCAGGCAGACCTGGGTTCTAATCCCAGCTTGGTCACTTGCTGGCTGTGTGATCTCATGCAAGTCACTTAACCCCTCTGTGCCTCGGTTTTCTCTACTGTACCAAGGCGGTAATAACAACACTCAGGACTGTTGTAAGAATTCAACGAGTCCAAGCCTGTAAAGAAAGTAGCACAAGGTCTGGCAGGGCACACACTTAGGAAACGTGAGCTGGTTCTGTGTCCTCTAAACTCATGCTTCCCCAGATCTACGCTGTGCTTGGAACCCTGTCCTGCTCAGGAGCCTGCCCGTCCTGCTCACACCTTGCAGCACAGCAAGGTGGAAAGTTCTGAGTACAGCCTGCCACCTGTATTAGTCTGCCGGAGCTGCCCTAACCCAATAGCACACACTGGGTGGCTTACACAACAGAAACCGATTTCCTCACAGTTCTGGAGGCTGGAAGTCCATGACTGAGGTGTCAGCAGGATTGGCATTTTCTGAGGCCTCTGTCCTTGGCTTGCAGATGACAGGTTCTCTGTGTCCTCACGTGGTCTTTCCTCTGTACACCCGCCTTTGTGTCCAAATTTTCTCTTTTTATAAAGATACCAGTCAAACTGAATTAGAGCCCACCCTAAGGGCCTCATTTTAACTTAATCACCTCTGTAAAGGTCTTGTCTCCAAACAGCTATATTCTGACGTGCTTGGGGTTAGGCAGGGAGTGAGGGGGCACAATTAAGCCCATAGCACTCCCCTCCTTCTCTGGGTCTGTACTCCTGGTGCTATTCTCTGCCTGAAACACCATCTGTGGTTTCTCCTCCCCTCCCCTGAAGACCTCTTCCCCAGCACCTCAAACTCAGCCGGAACATCACTGCCTCTAAGAGGTCTTCCTGGCTAACTGCTGCCTCCTCGGTTCTCGCACACAACGTGCTGACACATGGCACATCCCTGGCTATAGAATTATCGTCGTATGTGTCTGTTTGCCCTGCTGGGAGAGATGGCCTGTTAATTTGATCTGTACTTGGTCCTTTCTCCTCTCACTTCTTTGCTTTGAAGAAGTGACAGCCCCTACTTCGCTTCCCTTCCTGTACTTCTAACGGGGCATTAAATTTCAGCTGCAGCTTCTCGCCATGGGGCTGAGCATGTGACCCAAGCAGAGCCGATCAGAGTCCTTCCTTGAAAATCTTTTCTATAAATGCTGGGTAAGAAAATGCTTCTCTCTCCTCCAGGATCCAGAACGATGGAAGCCTGAACTGTGTGTGGCCATGCCCCAGTTTCATCTTATCATGAAGGGTACCCGTGATAAGAACGAGGCCCACACCCAGAGGAAGCACCTACTATGTGTGGCCATGTCCCAGTTTCATCTTATCATGAAGGGTACCCGTGATAAGAACGAGGCCTACACCCAGAGGAAGCACCTACTAAGAGCCAGTCATTTTATCTGAACTTTAAACTTTCTACATTTAAATCTTTTGTGTGTGTTTTGAATAACACATTTAAAATGGTCCAAAAATCAAAATAATACATAACATTATGTAATAAAACATCTCAGTTACATCTCTGTTCTTATCAACCAATTTCCCACCATATGGGTAATCACTTTTAAAAATTTCTTGTGAATCCATGCAATGATTCTTTTTTTTTTTTGGAGAGGTTTTTTCGCTATAGGGCACGTGCGCTCGCCAGACAGACAGAGAGAGACATAGAGACAGAAAGCGAGAAATCACCCCCCAGGGGGGATGGTCACGCCGCAGACCCTTCTCCTTCATTCTCCTCTTGGGATCTTGGGCACGCACGCACACGCGCCCGGCGTGAGTTTTAAGCCACCGGGTCCGGGACGCGAACCGCAGTTGACTACGTGGGAGTCCAGCGACATAGCCATTACGCTAACTGCTGGTTCCCTCCATCCAATGATTCTTTATGGAAATAGAAGTAAATAGCACTATGTATTCTTTTTTACCTCTCTTCTCAAGAAAAAAGAAAGAACACTATACAAGTGCTTCCTTTATTCACTTATTTCCGTTTAACAATGTATTTTGGGGTATTTCTCATAAAGTACTCCTTGACTTTTCTTTTTCACATCTGCATAATATTCCATTATGTTGGATGACTGCACAATTCTTAGTGATGAACACCAAGGTTATTTCTGATCTGTTTGCTACTATTTTTTTTTCAATGCATATACTTAGACAGAGAGAGAGAGGGAGAGAGAGAGAAAGCACCTCCTACTGGGACGTGGTCACACTGCAAACTCATCTCTTTCATTTCTCTATCCTTTTGAGATTGTGGGCATGTATGCACACAGGCTTGGTGTACTTTGCAAGCTGCTAGGCTCGGAGTCTAACTGGTCAGCCATGTGGGAGCCCATCCTCTTAACCACGAGGCTACAGGGCCAGCTCCTGTTTGCTATTTTAAGTAATGTTGTGATGAACAGGCATATCACATGCATCATGAGATATATGAGAAATAATCTTTTCTGTAAGAATATCTGTAGTCTTCACAATGAGAAGATAACCCAATTTTAAAAACTAGACAGTGTATTTGAACAGACATTTCTCCAAAGAAGATAACAAATGCTTGATAAGCACATGAGAAGGTGCTCGCCATCATTAACCATGAAAGAAATGCACATCAATAAGCTCCAACTTCAATCCACTAGGATGGCTAAAATCAAAAAAACGAATAGCAAGTGTTGGTATCTTCATCTGCTCAGGCTGTTGAACAAACACCACAGACCGGCAGCAGAAACAACCGAGATTTCTCACAGTTCTGGAGGCTGGGAAGTCCAAGATCACAGTAATGACTGGTGTGGTTTTGGTGAGGGCTTGCTCTCTGGCTTGTAGACAGCCGCCAACTCACTGAGTGTTCCATGACCTCTTCTTTGTATGTGTATGGAGAGACAGAATGAGAGAGCCAGCGAGAGAGAGAGAGAGAGCACTCTGGTGTCTCTTCTTTTTGTGCTGATTTAATTTAATTTTAGTTTTTAAATTATTCATGATTATTATTTAAATTATTTCAAGGATGCAGAAAAATATAATTGACTTCTATATATCTCATTCACTTGGTTTAACAAGTATACAGTATTTTGCCATATTTTCTTCAAAGCTCTCCCCTTTGGTTTTTGTCTTTGTTTTTTGCTGTGGGGCACATGTGCTTGCTAGAGAGAAAAAGAGAAAAACAAAGAGAAGGAAAGTGTGAAGTCACCCTCCCCACACACCCCAGGGAGGATGGCCATGCTGCAACCCACTCTCCTCCATTCTTTTCTTGGGGTTTTGGACACACACACACTCATGCCTGTCACGATTTTCAAGCTGCCAGGTCTGGAGCTCACATTGCAGTTGGCCACGTGGGAGTCCAGTGCCTTAGCCACATGCCACCTTCTGAACCCAGACCTCTCTCCATTCGTAGGAAAGAAAATATTAAAGACACAGCGAGGGGCCACAGGTGTCTTGGTGGTTAAGGGTGCTGGACTCCCACATGGCCAAGTCTCAGACCTGGAGGCTTGCTTTCTCACTTTCTCTTTCTCTCTCTCTGTCTTTCTCTGGAAATATAATAATAATAATAATAATAAATAAATAAAGTCAAATAAAAAATCCTTTAAAACAAAAAGACACAGCTAAAACCTTTCATCTCTTCCCATCCCCTCTCCTCAGGTTAACCACTAATCTGAAATTGCACGTCTTTATACTTTTATTACATATATGAATGTGACCATAAACAATATATTATATTGGTTTTATTATTTCATTTTTTAATTGTGGTTAAGTACACAGGACATAAAACTCGCCATCTTATTTATTTTAAGCCTACAATTCCGTGGCATTAAATGCATTTATAATATATAATCATCACCACTGTCCATGTCCATAACTTTTTTCATCTGTAAAACTGAAATTCCATAATCATTAAATAACTCCCTGTTTAGACCTCCCTCCAATCCCTGGCAACCACCATTCCACTTTCTGTCTCAATGATTTTGATTACTCTAAGTGTGTCATATAAGTGGAATCAGGATTTGTCTTTTCGTGACTGGCTTATTTTACTCAGAGCCCTGTCCACAAGTTTCATTTAAATTGCAGAATATCTTTCCTTTTTAAGGCTGAGTACGTGTGGACATACCACATTTTGCTTATCCATTGATAAGACACTTGGTCGTTTCCACGTTTTAGCTATAATAAATAATCCTCCTATGAATATGGGTATATAAACACCTTCCTCCTAGAAGGGTACCAACCTTGTCATGTTAGGGCCCCACATTTGTGACCCCAGCCCTGTAAGCGTTCTCACCTCCCCAGGGACCTTATTTCTAAACAGTCACATAGAGCTTCAATGTGTGAGTTTTGGAGGGATACAGCATTTAATCCATAACATTTGGTGAAGATGTGAAGAAATTAGAATCCTCATACATTGCTGGTGGGAATATAAAATAGCAAAACAAAGTTCTTAAAAACGTACGGGACCAGCAGATGGCACAATGGTTACGTTGCTGGACTCCACATGGCCAATCATGGTTTGAGTACTGGACCCAGGGGCTTGAAACGCACGCCAAGCGCATGGGCGTTCGTGCCCCAAATCCCGAGAGGGGAATGGAAAGTGGATTGCAGTGTAGCCATCTCCCCACACCTGGCGGGGGGGTGATGCCTCGCTTTCTGGCTGTCTCCCTCTCTATAGGATGCATGCGCCCTATAGCAAAAATATCTCTCTCTCAAAAAAAAAAAAAATTGTTAACCAGATAGCTCTCATTTGATCAAGAAATCGTACTGTTAGGTCTATACCCAAGGGAAATAAAACTATCCCCACACAAAAACGTATACATGAATGTTCATAGCAGCATTACACTTTTCTTTTCTTTCTCTTTAGAGATTTTTACTACAGGACGCGTGAGCTCTCTGGAGACCCAGAGAGAGACAAGTAGAGGGAAAGTGAGAAATCACTCCCCAGAGGTTATAGCCACGCCACAATCCCTTCCCCTCCATTCTCCTCTTGGGATTTTGGGTGTGCACGCACACACCCAGCGTGAGTTTCAAGCCTCTGGGTATGAGACTCGAACCATGGTCAACATCATGGGAGTTCAGTGCCGTGACTACTATGCCACTTGCTGGCCCCCATAACAGTATTATTCCTTTTTATTTTTTAAGAGAGATTTTATTTGTGTGCTCCCAGAGAGACTGAGAGAGACAGAGAGACTGAAAGTGAGAAATCACCCCCAGGGTGGATGGTCACACTGCAATCCCTTCTCCTCAAGTCTCCTCTGGGATTTGCGGCATGCATGCACACGCGCCTGGCATGAATTTGAAGTCACCGGGTCTGGGACTTGAAGGTGGAAGCCCAGTGACATAACCATTACGCTATCTTCTAGTCCCAGCAGTATTATTTTTAATGGTCAAAAATAGAAGTAATACAAATGTTGTCAACTGATGAATGGGCAAATGTGGTATATTGATACAATAAAATATTATTCAGCGATGAAAGACAATGAAGTACTGATCCATGCTACAGTATGGATGAACCTTGAAAACATTATGTTCAGTGAAAGAAGTCAGTCACAAGAGACCACATCGTGTATATTTCCATTACAGGAAATGCCCAGAGTAGGAGACGCTCTGTGTAGAGAAAGTGGATGAATGGTTTTCTAGGACGGAGGGAAACGACAGGAAATGGGACTGACTACTACTGAGTACGGAGTTTGGAAGTGGGAGTGAGAATGTTTTCAAACGTATTGTGGTGAAGATGGCATAACTTTGGAAATAAGCTAATAGTCATTGAGTTATACACTTTAAATAGGTGAATTGGGGGCCAGCAGGTAGCATAGTGGTTAAGGCGGTGGACTCCCACATGTCCGACTGCAGTTTGAGTCCCAGACCTGTTGGCTTGAAACTCATGCCAGGCACATGTGTGTGTGTGCCCAAAAGCCTGAGAGGAGAATGGAGGAGAAGGGCTTGCAGCGTGGCCATCCCCTCAGGGGTGGGGAGTGATGTATTGCTTTCTATCTCTCTGTCTTTCTGGAGAGCGCATGTGCCCAATAGCAAAAACCTCTCAGAAATAAATAAATAAATAAATAAATAAATAAATAAATAAATAAATAATATAGTCTGGAAGTTATATCTTGAAAGAGCTGTTAATGGAGAAAAGAGTTTCCTTTAGGATGAAGTCCTGAACTGTGAGTAAATGCATTTAAAATTTTGATGAATACTGACGAATTAGGCTCCACGGGGGGTTTTACATTTTCAAATTTTTCTTAGAATTATTTATTTCACCTTATTAATTATTATTTTACAATTTTGACCAGAGAAAGAGAGAAAGGGAAAGTGAGAAAGCAAACTGCCAAGTCCAGGACTCAAACCATATCGATCATGCGGGAGTCCAGTGCCTTAACCAACATGCCACTGCTGAACCCTGCATTTGCACTTTCACCAGCAATACAGAAAAGTTCGAGGTAGGTACTATTATCTCCCTTCTATACACGAGAAATCTGAGGCATGGGCAAACCAAGATCACACCATCAATAATATCCGAGCACTAACTAAAATCAGGACTGTTGGACCCCAAAACGTGTGCTCTGCTGTATCCTAATCATTTAGTATTTTTTCTTTCTTTTTTTAAAAAAATTGTTTATTTAATTTAATTTAAAAATTATTATCATTACTATTATTATTAATTTGCTACAGAGCATGCATGCGAGAGAGAGAGAGAGACAGAGACAGAGAGAAAGAGAAAACAAGCAGCTCGAACTGTGGGAGTCCAGTGCCTCCACCACCACACCACCTGCTGGTCCCATTTGGTATTTTTTCAGTTGTCATTTGATCTTTTGAAAACATACACACACAGCTTTAAATTGCATAATTGCATTGCCTTTCTCTATTTTTATGCTTTCACGTCACTTATTTATGCTCTAATTTTTATTATTTCCTTTCTTTCGCTGATTTGGCTTTAATTTACTCCTCTTTTCCTGACTTTTAATGTAGAAGTTGTTGACACTGATTTGAGGCTGTTCTTTTCTAATATAGGTATTTAGTTCTATAAATGTTCCCCAGGTACTGCTTTAGTGGCATTATATAATTTTCAATATGTTATGTTTGCATTAAGTTCAAAATACTTTCTACTGTCAATTTGGATTTAGTTTTTTTGATTCATGGGTTACTTAGAAGTGTCTTATTTAGTTTTCAAATAGTTGGGGGATTTTCCCGGTATCTTTATGAATTATAGTTTCTTTCCATTGTGGTTAAGAACATACTTTGACTAATTTTAAGCGTGCTGAAACTTGTTTTATGGTCATAATATAGTCTGGCTTAGCAAATTGTTGTGTGTACTTAAAAAAATGTGTATTCTATTGTTGTTGGATGAAGTGTTTTATAAATGTTAATCAGGTCAAGTTGGTTGATAGTGTTATTCCACTTTATTACATACCCTTGCTTATTATCTGCCTACTTGTTTTATCAATTATTGAGAGTTATTGAAATATCTCTAACTATAACTACAGATTTGTCCATTTATCCTCGTAATTCTATCAGTTTTTGCTTAATGTGTTTTGAAACTCTGCTATTAGGCCTATACATGTTCAGGTTTATTATGTCTTCTTGATAAATTGACCACTTTATTACTATAAAATGACATTCTTTATCTCTGATAATAATTTTTATTTGAAATCTTTGTCTAATTTTTAAAGATTTTTTTTTTTTGCCATAGGGTGTGTGTGCTCGCCAAAGAGAGAGTGAGAGAAAAGGTGAGAAATCACCTCCCCGGGGCAGAGGGTAGGTGGGAGGAAGATAGCCAAACCACCTTCTCCTCCATTCTCCTCTTAGGATTTTGGGCATGCACACACATGTGCCCAGCACGATTTTCAAGATGCCAAGTTCAAGACTGCAGTTGGCCATGTGGGAGCCCAGCATTTAACCATCTTGCCACCTGCTCACCCCCTTTGTCTAATGTTGATGTAGCCATTCCATCTTTCTATTAGCATAGTATATCTTTATTTATCATTTTGCTTTTATCATTGTATTTAAATGAGGTATTTCTTTTTTTTTCTTTTCTTTTCTTTTCTTTTTTTTTTTACAGGCCACACAGTGTTGGATCTTATTCTGTATAAACAATCTGACAATCTTGGCCTTTTAATCATGATATTTAGACCATTTACATTTAATGTGATGATTGATACGATTGGGTTTAAATGATCCTTCTTGCAATTTGTTTTCTATTTGTCCTATGTGTTGTTTGTTCTCTTTTCTCATTTTCTGGATTGCAAGGTTTTATTATTTTATCTTCTTTATTGGCTTAATTAACTACTTTTTCAGTGGTTAATTTTAGATTTACATTACACATCTTTAACTTGGCCTAATTTACCTTCAAGTAGTAGTATACCATTTCACATATAGAATAAGAAACTTCCAGTAATATGCTTTCATTCCCCCCTTTCTAGCTGTTATAATATTGTCATCAGTTTTACTTCTATATACACTATAAACTCAAAACACTTGTTATTATTTTTGCTTTAACCAATAAGTTATCTTTTAGAGATCTTTTAAAAATAAAAAAATATTTGACATTTTCCCACATGGCTACATTTCCAGAGATCTCCATTCCTTTGTGCAGATCCAGATTTCCACCTGACATAATTTCTTCCTCTATTCTAAGGACTTCCTTTAACATTTATTTTTTTAACTGCCAGAGGGAACATTACTTGTCAGAAAGGTGGGGAGAGAAAAAAAAGAAAGAAAGAGAGACCCCTTCAATGCAGCATGGTCACACCACAATTATTTTCCTCAATTATTTCTCTATTCTGTCAGGATTAAAGGCATGTGCACACACAAACACCACACACACACACACACACACACACACACACACACCTGCTGCCACGGCTGGAATTCAAACCACAGTCAGACATGTGGGATCCATTTCCTTATGGAGAGTGCTTAGTCACTGTGCTATGAGGCTGGCCCTCCTTTAACATTTTTTTTAAGAGAGTTTTTTTTTTTTTTTTTTTTTTTTTTGCTATAGGGCACACGTGCTTGCCAGAGAGACAGAAAGAGAAATCACTCCCCGGGGGAATGGCCATGCCGCAATCCCTTCTCTTCCACTGTCCCCTTGGGATCTTGGGCACACACACACACATGCCTGGCATGAGTTTTAAGCCCTGAGTCTGGGACTCGAACTGTGGTTGCCTATGTGGGAGTCCAGTGACGTAACCATTTACACCATCTGTTGGCTCCCCCCCACCCCCCGTTAACATTTTTTTGAGCAAATATACTAGTGATAAATTTTTTCAGATTTTTATTTTGGTGAACTCTTTATTTTATCTCTTTATCAAGTGCGTTTTCACTGTGTATAGAAGTCTAGGTCGACAGGTAGTTTGGGGGGGCGGTGTTTTATGTTTTACGTTCTACTTTAAAGATGTATCACTGTCTTCTGTCTGGAAGCATTGCCAGTGAGAAGCCTGCTGTCAGTTTCTGTTCTTTTGTATGTAATGTGTCTCTATTTTTTCCTCTGCTTTTCAGATTTTCTTTTTTTTGTGTGTATGTGTGTGCTAGAGTGTACGTGTGCTCATTAGGGAAAGAGAGACAGACAGAGAAGGAGAGGAGGAAGCAATCCCCCAACCCCCATGGAGAATGCTCATTCTGCTATCTCTTCTCCACCCTCTCTCCCTCCTTTCAGGATTTTGGGCATGCACACACATATGCACAGTGGATTTCTCAAGCTGCCAGTCCCAAGACTTGAACCATGCAGTTGGTCATGTAGGATTTGGCTGTCATCACCACCAGACCATAAAGCTGGCCCCAAATTTTCTCTCTCTCTCTTTTTTTCCCGCTATAGGGCACATGTGCTCACCAGAGAGGGACAAGCAGAGACAGAGAGAGAGGGAAAGTGAAAAATCACCCTCTGGGGACTTGGCCTTGCCTCAATCCCTTCTCCTTCATTCCCCTCTTGAGATTTTGGGCATACCTACACACATGCCTGGTGCAATTTTCAAGCTGCCGGTTCTAGGACTTGAACTGCACAGTTGGGATGGGATCCAGCCAACCCCATCTCCGCGCCACCTTCTGGCCCTGGATTTTCTCTTTATTTCTGGTTTTAAGCCATTTTATTATTATACTCCCTTGCTTGGTGTTTGTTGATATTTTTGAATATATGATTTATAATTTTTATTAAATTCAGAAATTTTTGATTTTTTTCTTCAGATATTTTTATGCTCTTCACTTTTTTTAAGGACTCCAATTGCACATATGTTAGATTGCTTGAAGTTGTTCTCCCTGCATTTCACTTTGTATAGTTTCCATTGTTATATCTTTGAATTTATGAATCCCTTTTTCGGTGCTGTCACATACGCTGTTAATCCCATCTAGAGTCATCTTTCATCTCAGACATTTTGTTTTTCACGTGCGAAAGTTTTATTTGGGTCTTTTGTCCTTTTATTTCTACTTAACTTCGGTTACTGTTTAATTTAGCTTGCTGAATATATGAAATATGACTACCATAATTGTTTTAATGTTTTATATATCTTCTGTGCTATTTTAGGGTCTGTTTCTTTTCTTTTTACTTATTTATTTACTTATTTTGAGAGAGAAAGAGAGAGAAAGATTTGTTTGTTTGCTTTTTCCTATAGGGTGCGTGTGCTTGCCAGAGAGACAGAGAGCAAGAAATTGCCCCCTGCGGTGGTGACCACACCACAATCCCATCTCTTCCATTCTCCTCTTGGGATTTTAGGCACGCACGGCCTGGCATGAGTTTTAAGCTGCCAGGTCTTGGACTTGAACCGCAGTCCACTATGTGAGAGTCCAGCAACATAACCATTATGCCATCTGCTGGAATCAGAGTCTGTTTCTATTGATTAATTTTTTTCCTCACTCTTGGTTGTATTTTCCTGCTCCTTTGCATGTTTAGTAGTTTGGGGTTGGATGTGAGATAAAATTTTGTTAATTTTTCCTTTTGTTGTATGCTGATCATTTTAGAATTTCTAGAAATATTCTTAACTTTTGTCCTGGAATCCAGTTAAGTTATTTGAAAAGAATATTCTTGGGACATCTGCTTTGCAGTTCTGTTATCCTGGGTCACCACGTCCCCCTCTCCCCACTGCTAAGCAACACCACCTGAAGAAATCTATCTGGTGCCCGTTATTTACGAGGTTTTCCTCTCCGGTTGTTAGGGACCAAAGCTGTTTCAAGTCTGTGTGAACTTTGGGCATTTTTTTCTCTGCTCCTTTGGGATGGTCTTTCCTCAGACTCAGGCAGTTTCCTCACGTACAAGTGTTGCTCAATATTCAGATGAAGACGTGGGCACTCTTCAGAGCTTTGAAGCTCTCTTTCTCTGAAGCTATGTTTTCTCCAGTTCTCTGCCCAGTGAACTCCAGTGCTGTCACCTCCCAGTCTCACTGCCCTGTCTCCTCAACTCGGGGAGACAGCTGGGATCCTCCTCCATGTGCCACAGCCTGGAAACTCCCCAGGTAGAAGTTGACACCCGTAGGGCTCACCTCATTAGTTCCTCCCCTCTCAGGGATTGCTATTTTTGTGCTGCCTGATGTTCAAAGTCTGAAAACTATTGTTATATATATTTTACCTAGCTTTTCAGTTGCTTTAGAATAGAGAGCAAATCGACTTCCTGTTCCTTCATTTTCCCACATCCCTCTGACTACATTCTCACACTGAATTCTCACAATCATTTTGTGTATCAGGTATGATTATCCCCACTTTACAGATAAGAAAAATGGAGACTTAGACATTAAGTTATAGCATATTAGAATTGAGAAACAGATGAATGTAACAGAGTAAAAAAAGAAGAGATGAAAAGATGAACGATGTAGCCAAATTTGAGCCTCAGATCTCCCACTTAGTTATATGACCATGAGGGAGTGGCCTAACATCTCCGTGGCTTGGTTTGTCTGCCAAGAATTGTGATGATAAAAGAAATGGCCTTAAAGTTTGGTGGTGCAGATTAAATGAGCTAACATATAACATGACATATCACGGTGTGAGTGTTAGCTATGATCGTCAGAGTACAGTAGTTAAACATAGAGAATGAAGGGACAGGCAGACCCATTGTGAATTCCAGCTCCATTGCTAACTTACTGTGGAAACTTTGTCATGGGCATCGGAGGGTTCACTCAGGCTGAGCCACTAGGAGATTCTCACCAGAAACACACAGAACAGAAATGATAAGAAACAGGGACTAGCAAATGGCTTAATGATTACGTTGCTGGACTCCCACATAGTTGAACGCAGTTTGGGTCCTGGACCTGGTGGCTTGAAACTCACACCAGGTGCGTATGAATGTGTGCCCAAAATCCTGAGAGGAGAATGGAGGAGAAGGGATTGTGGCGTGGCCATCCCCTGTGGGAGGTGATTTCTCGCTTTCTGTCTCTCTGTATCTCTCTGTCTCTCCAGTGAGTGCATGCGCCCTATAGCAAAAATCTCTCTTAAAAAACGAAAAGATAAGAAACATAGTCAGCAAGGCTAGTGGACCCCTTGCAAAGCTGCTACACTGTGCCCCTTATGGCTCTGAGGGTCGGGGTCCTCCTCCGTAGCTGGGGTAATGCCCCTCACTGGGTTAAATGAGGCGGAGCACACGCACACGCACACGTCTGAGTCTGACATGAGGTGGCTTGTGAATGGCTCTCACGGTTGCTGCCCAGGATCCCACGGCTACAAACTGCTAGAAGCCTGTTCTGAAACCACGGCTGGAGGGCACTGTCCACCATCCTGCCCGTCTCCCAGGGCTGGGCCGGGGCGTGTGGAAATGAGTGAGACAAGGTTGCACAGTTCAGCAGTGGGGTCAGCCGAGGCACGAAGAAAAGGAAGGCAGGCCTCAGTCTGGGAGCCTCCAGCGGCTGGCTCTGAGCTGGCTGCCCGACGTGGGGGAGCAGGGGCCAGGGTCTAGGGTTCGCTGCACAGATGCACCATGCCAGGCACTGGGGACAGCAGTTTATTAGCCCATGCAATTGAAGGGTGAGCTGGTCATTATTATTATCCCTGTAAAGCATGTAAGGGGACTGGCACCCACCAATATAAATCAGCTTGCCCTAGGTCTCTGAGTGACCAGGTGACAGAGCCCAAGTCCCAGGAGATGGCTGGAGCAGCAGCGGAAGCTGCAGTCTGGGGTCTGTTGCAGGGTCACTTCCGGAGATGGGCACTTCCCTGGGCCCTGGATTCAGGGCTGGCTCTGGAGCCCCCTCCCAGGTCTGTCCCTGCGCCTGTGCCCAGGGGTGGGCGGCAGGCATGGAGGTGGCCACAGTGCCGCGGTGGTGGCAGCGGCAGGCGGGCAGGCGGGCGGCAGCAGGGAGACAGTCACACCTCGCTGTTTTGTAAACTGTTTCTCACAGCTTGTTTGTTCCGGGTTAGGGCTGGAGCCGCACCGTATGGAAGTGTGACTCATTGTTTAATGTGGCAGCTCATTAGCAGAGCTTGTTGCTGCCTCCGATTTCTCTGCTCTGGCTAATTGGAGAGCCCAGTGGGGCCCGGCTTCCCGAGAAGAGCCAGCCCAGCTCCCCCAGGGCTGCAGCTGGCCCTTGCCCCTTCTGCCTCCCTGAGGAGGTCGCCCCATGCCGGTGGGCACTGGTATCAGCCAGGCCAGCTCCAAATCCCAGCTCGGCCTGACTGCAACATCCTCCTCTCTGAGCCTCAGTTTCCTGGTCCACCTAGTGCGGAAGTACGGCGGGTGAGAGGCACAGAAATGTGCGGAAGGTCCCTGGTACATGTAGCTGCTCAATAAGCAGGTTTAGAGAGTAATTAACACCGGGCTGAAACCTCGAGAGCCCCGCTCTTCATCTATGGGGCGGCCGCCCGGCCCACAGGGGCTCCAGAGGCTCCCAGGGAACCTTCCACGCTGAATCCCACCTAAGGCAAACCTACTGGGGGGTCCCAGGCCTTGCTTCTGTGTCCCCGTAGAGGGAGGATGCTCTGTTCCGGAGGGCCCTGGCCTTCTTAAGGGGGACGGCAGCAGCCCTGGGGCTCGCTCTGGGATCCCAGGCCCCCGCTTTGAGGCCCCACAGAGCGCTCCTGCTCCTGTGGCCCCCTGACTGTCCTGCTAGTTGGAGACAGTGACCACATCCCCTCTCCAATCTTCTCTCCAGGTGGAACATGCCCAGTTTCTCCAACTGTCCCCCACGTGACGTAGTTTACAGGGTCACTGAATACAGCCCAGTGGGCTGCGATGTGGGGCACCCTCGAGGCTGTGCTGTGACCTCGTTCTGAGTTCATTCCCTTTTCCTCCCCTCTCGGGATATGCTCGTCTTTGCCTGGGGCCGCCGGAGCCAAGCCTGGAACTCAGGTCAGGCCTCTACAAGGACCGGGGCAGCCCGTGTCCTGCACGTGTGGTCCCTGCTGTTCAGAAGCGACACAGTGGGCGGGGGGCACAGGGGTCATTACCTTGTTTCTAGCGAGTCACCTCAATAAAAGTAAAAGGAAATAGGTGACATGAACTGGAAACTATTTCATTTAACCTAATATATCCAAAGTGTCATCATCTCCGTGTATAATGAGTAGCCAAGATTATTAATGAGATACTTGAAACTTTCTTTTCATACAGAATTTTCTTTTTTTTTTCTTTTTTTAGTTGTGGCCATAGGGCACGTGTGCTCGCTGAAGAGTAATGGGGAAGATGTGAGAAATCACTCCCAAGGGAGACAGAAGGTCACACTGCAATCCCTTCTCTTCCATTCTCCTTTCAGGATTTTAGACACACACACACACACACACACACACACACACACACCTAATTTGTTTTTAAGCCTCTGGGTCCCGGGTTGAATCACACGGTTAGCCATGTGGGATTTGCCTGCCTTAAGCACCACACCACCGGCTGGCCACATTGCAAGCACTCGGTGGCCACTGTGACCACTGGCTCCAGATGGGCAGTGAGCTCCGGGATCTGCCTCACCAGCAGGGTGGGCACCGGCTCTGCCGCTGCAGCTGACGTGTCACTGACCCAGGAGGAGAGAGGAGTTTGGTGTCTGAGGGTCAGGGGCTCTGGCTGTTCGGAGATCTGGGTCCCAGTCTCAGTTCTGAGACTAGCTCACCGTGCAGGTGACCACTCGTTGCCTGGATCTGGGCCTCGATTTCCTCCTCTGACAAATCTGAGGTAGAGGAAGCGAGAGGCACCGCTCCGTGCCAGGAGCTCCCGCGGTGCTCTGCTGCGTGCTCACGGGTGCGCCCGCCAAGCCCTGCGACGGAGGCTCTCTTCTCGCTGTTGGAGAGTTCACCCCAGGACTCACCGGGATACGTGGGTGCACATGGCCGCTGGGTTGGCTGCTTCTGCTTTCCTGGCCACCGTGAGTGGGGCTTGGTGTCAGGCCTGCAGCCTGCAATCCTGTCCTCTTTGCTGTTCTGAGTCCCTTTCTTTCTCTCTCTTTCTTTCTTTCTTCCTTCCTTCCTTCCTTCCTTCCTTCCTTCCTTCCTTCCTTCCTTCCTTCCTTCCTTCTTTCTTTCTTTCTTTCTTTCTTTCTTTCTTTCTTTCTTTCTTTCTTTCTTTCTTTCTCTTTCTTTCTTTCCTTTTCTTTTTCTTTTCTGATGCTTTTGCCACAAGGCACATGCACCTGCCAGTGAAAGGGAAAGTGAGAAATCATCCCCTGAGGGGACGGTCAGGCCGTATACCTTCTCCATTCTCCCCCTGGGATTTTTGGGGACGTGCGTGTGCCCCATGTTATGTTCAAGCTCCAGATCTAGGACTTGAACTGCGCTTGGCCGTGTGGGAATCCAGAGCCTTAACCACCACGCCACCTACTGGCCGGGTGAGGCCTTTACTAAACAGCAAGCTCCGGGTGGGCCGATGGCAGAGCGTGCAGGGGGTGGTCTGCTGAACGGAAGCTTCTCTATCTGCCTGCTGCAGCGTGGCCCCACCATGGCAGTGGCCTGGAGGACAGGTCCACGGCCAGCCACTGCTCTGCCAGGACACGTTAGAGGAAGTGCCCAAGACTCTTTCCCTTCATCGGCCTCCTCCCAAGCCCTCCGACCCAGCAGCCTTTGCGCTCCTGACCGCACACATGCCTTTAGTCCAAGCGCCCTGTGTCGCGGTGAGCTGTGAGCACTGCCCTGGACAGAATCCATTTCGATGGGGAGAATTCCACCTCCTCATAAGGATGGTGGGAGGAACAGCTGAGACTGTGATACGCGAACGTGCCTGGCTCCATACCCAGAGTAAACGTTAATTGTGATCGCTACAAGTCATTTTAAGAACTTAGCCTTATTCTCCTCAAGTGAACCCTGGCCCAGGGTCCCCCGGAGGCTCTGCATGGCTTCCTTCCGGTCTTCCAGACCCAGGGCCTCTGGACCCTGGCCAGGGGGGCTCCCTACTGACTTCTCATGGGAGCTCACCCACGGACAACCTCTTCTCTCCAGGAAGAGCCACAGAAGGGTAAGGCAGAGGGGACTGTGTGGACAGCCCTGGGGTGCCCCATCCCCAAGGCTAACCGTCTCTGAATATAAGACAGATGTGACTCCTATGCTGATCTTTCTAAAGTGTATTACTTCCCTGAGTTTCCAAAAAGAGAGTCACTGGCTTGAATTTAACTTTTTCTTGATGATCCAGGATCATTATGACAGATAGGCATTTTTTAATTAAAATAAAGACTGGCCAGCACGAAGCTTTGTTGGGTGCCTACTCTGTGCCAGATGTCTTACGAAATGATTTCATCCATTCTTACACAACCCTGACATAAATTTGAATATGGTCCTTTGCACAGATGAGGAAACTGAGTTGGGGCTGTTTAAGGCCTCACCAGGGCCTCACGCAGAGGGGTTCATCACTTTCCTTCCTCCCCCCATTGCCTCTTTTTTAAAGTATTTTTTTCTGGGGGCCAGCAGGTGGCGCAGTGGTTAAGGTGCTAGACTCCCACATGGCTGACTGCAGTTGGAGTCCTGGCTTTCTCTCTCTCTCTCTCTCTCTCTCTCTCTCTCTCTCTCTGTCTCTCTGTCTCTCTCTCTCTGGTGAGCACATGTGGCCTGTAACAAACTGGAAAATAATAATGATGATAAATAAGATTAAAGAGTTCTTTTGAAAATATGTTTTTCTTTTTTCGTGATAAAGCATGTGTGTGGACAAGGTAAAAGAAAGAGAGGAGAGAAGCACCCTCCTCCGCCGTGGTCCCTCCGAACTTTCCTTCTCCCCTGTCCTCCAGCCCATCATATCCTGGGCACTCACACCTGCCTGACGTGTTTCTGGCTGACTGGGCCAGGGATTCGAACCGCAATCGCCATGTGGGATCCAGCTTCTCTTGAGCAGCGTGTCACTGCTGCACCATGGAGCCAGCCCTCACAGCCTCTTGTGGGCCTTCAGGTTCTATTTGGAGGCCCCTCGCTGGCAGGAGTTCTGTGAGTTCTGCCGCTTGGTCTCGCCTCTGCTGGGGCTGGTGGTGTGTACGGGGCGGCCGCTGCCTCACCTTTGCACTGCAGGGCCTGGGAGAGCTTGCACTTTTCAGCCTCGCTTGCCGGTGACTTCCACACCATGTACTGTAACCACTCTCCCGTGAGTTCACCCTGCCTGAGCTCACTGGCCGCTCCTTCCCAGAGTCCTTTGCAGCGCACTCTTGCTCTGCTTCCCCCACATGCTGGCGCCCTTCAGCATCCCTCTTTGGCTCTCAGCTCCTTTCACATCTCACTCCAAATCCTCCCCCGGGTCACACCCTTGCTCCTAGGACTCTGTCACATCTGTCCAGACCTCCTCCCACCAACGGCCGGCTGAGGGGACAGGCATCTCCAACTCAGCTACCCCAATCCAAATCCTCACCTTACTCTGAAGCCTCCACCCCTTCTTGTGATCTGTCCTGGTGAACACCCCTCCCAGCCCCTCCACACCTTGTAGGCTAATGTTTCTCAAGAGCTTGTAAGTGCAGCCTTCATGCTAAGTGATTCCATGGCTTTCCTGAAGAAAGGACTCTTAATTAACCCGAAGAAGTCAGTACTGTTCTATTGTCACTCCCATTGTGCGGGTAAAGTATAACAGCAGATGTTCCTGGCACACAGTAGGCACCTCACGAGTGCCGGTTCTTTCTATGGCTTTTGACTTTTTAACAATCTAAATTCATGGATGAAATCAGCTATGCTCAAGCCAAGCCAGGGTGCACAGTATCTCCCACTGGGACAGCGGCAGGTCCGGCTTGCTCTGGGACGCAGACTGGCGAGCTGATTACCCAGGCTGGTTCCGCGTTCTGACGTAGCTCATCTGCCGATCTCCCCCAGCCAAACCCCACACTCTGGCTCGGAGGCAGCTGCTGTCTGCAAAGGGGCTGTGCAGAGAGTTTCAAGGAACCCAGTGTTAGACATGCAGCCCCTAAGCCTGCCTCCTGGCTCACTGGGACTCTTCCTTTGAGAACGGAAATTGTACATGTGCATACATACGTGCATATATAATGTAAATGTGTG
Source organism: Tupaia tana (assembly GCA_026018925.1). Classification (NCBI taxonomy): domain Eukaryota; kingdom Metazoa; phylum Chordata; class Mammalia; order Scandentia; family Tupaiidae; genus Tupaia; species Tupaia tana. Next base: position 2,968,506 of record JAKSZU010000004.1, on the reverse strand, counting down.
TATTTACAGAAGTGGAATCATGTGACACAATGCCCCCCATGTAGCTGAATCGTTTTCCTCTGTGTAAGGGCAGGGGGCGGCAGTGTCTTGAGGTGTGTCTGGAGGTGGCAGTGTGCTAGAGGGACCACCCCGACCCGTCTGCTCATTCCAGGACTGTCCCCCCACGGAGGTGGATGTGAGGCCAGGTCTCAGCCCCTCAGTGTTATTACGACATTATTATCCTTCTCCTGCTCAAAACACCACCACAGAAAAAGAATGATCCATGCCACCTCCCAGCTAAGAAAGTTGGGGCTCAGGGAGACAGAGCTCAAGGCCACAGAGCTGGAGCCAGGACCTAAACCAGGTCTGTGGGGTTCTGCTCTTTCCATGTTAAGTTTGGGGGCAATCATTTGGGTAAGGAGAGGGAAGGGAAGTGGTTCTGAGAAGGACTTGTAAAGTGTAGGCATCCAAAATGTGCAAGAAGACTTGGAGAGTGGGAGCCAGCGACCACTTCCTCAGAAGCTGGGATTCTGCAGACCCCGAGTGAGGCCCGCTCATAGGCCTTGTCTCAGCTGTTGCTCCCACAGCTTGCGAGGAAGACGGACTGCCCACCTCTCCTGGACGTGGAGACAGAGCTTACCTGCCGGAGCACCTGGGACCAGAAGGCCCGTCTTTGAGGCTCTGACCCCAGTGCTTGGTGTTCCTGAGAGACTGAGGTGAGGAATGAGGAGTCAGGGAGGGTGGGGACGAGGGGACAGAGGCTTGGGTGATGTAATGTCTGCAGTTTTACAGGAATAGGCACAAAAATGCCTTTTTAAAAAATTTTTTTTTCTTTTTTTGATGAGGAAACCGAAGCTTCGAGAAGCAGAGTAACATGTTTGGAGTAACACAGCTAGAAAACGGTGAGGCTGCCGTTCAGCTCAACTCCCTCTGCTCTGGGCCTTAGCCGGCTGCTCTACACCACGTGGTGGGTGCCAAATCCACACCCGACTCCTCTGACAGTCTTCTCCAAGCCATGGCCTGAAGCCCACTGGGCACTGGGGCCTGTTCTCCCAGGTGGGAGGAATTGAGCGCCTCCGCCTTGCACCCCGACAGTGTCAGGAACCGTGCGAGGTGATTTACGTCGCTACTTCACTTACCCCTCAGAACAGGCCCGTGATGTGGGAGCTACTCTTATTCCCGCTTTGATGGTGAAGATTCTGCTGCCCAGAAAGGCTATGGGGTTGTGGGGCCAGCAGTTGGCGTGATGGCTGTGTCGCTGACTCCCATGTAAGCAACCGTGGTTCGAGCCCCAGACTCGGTGGCTTAAACTCACACTGAGTGTGTGTGTGTGTGTGTGTGTGTGTCTGTGTGCGTGCGTGCCCAAGATCCCGAGAGGAGAATGGAGGGGAGGGGATTGCGGCGTGGCCATCCCCCAGGGGGTGATTTCTCGCCTTCTGTCTCTCTGTCTCTCTGTCTCTCTGTCTCTGTCTGGCCAGCGCACGCGCCCTATAGCAAAAACCTCTCAAAGCGGGAACTGCTTCCAGGGCTCTTAGCTGTTGCCCTCCTTGCACCTTGTCCCGTCGGGGCTGGGTGCGGTCTCACGCTCAGGCAGATCCCAGCCCTAAAGACCAGTGCTAACCTCCAGGCGCCTGTTCCTGTGCACACATTCCTACCCCTTCTTCTTCTTCTTTCTTTTCTGTTTTTAGATTTTGCTCTAAGGCACATGCATTCACCAGAGAGGGAGAAAGAGAGAGAGGGAAAGGGAGAGATCACCTCCAGAAGGGATGGCCATGTAGCAGTTCCTTTTCTATTCTCCTCTAGGGATTTTGGGCACACATGCACATGTACCTGGAGTGATTTTCAAACTTCCAGGTCCAGGACTTGAACTGGGCAATTGGGGTGGGATCCAGTGCCTTAATTTCCACACCACCTGCTGGCCCCTACCCCTTCTTAAAGACATCACTCATGGGCCAGTCAGTGGCATGGTGGTTAAGACAGGTGGATCCCACATGACTGACTGCACTGAGTCCTGGACCTTGCAGTCTGAAACACATGCCAGCTGCATGTGTGTGCATGATTAAAATCCTGAGAGGAAAAAGTAATGGAAGAGAAGAGGTCATGGCTTGATTGCCCCCAAGGGAGGATGTTTTCTCACGCTTTTCTCTTGCTCTCGCTCTCTCGCTCTCGCTCTCTCTCTCTGAGAGTGCATGTACTCTGGCAAATTAAAAAAAAACAAAACAAGACACCACTCCGATCCATCTAATGCCATAGACTAAGTCCTAAGTTAGGGACTTCCTTTGGTTATTTTTGTGCCTCGTCTCCAATTCTCACAATTACCCTCAATTTAGGCATTATGGATTCCACTTTCCTGAGGAGACAGTTGAGGTTCATTCACCCTCACAGGGTGAATGTGCTCCAAACCAGATGTCTGTCTCCAAGACCCATGTTCTCTCCACTCACCAGGCCCTCCCTGTGGGGAAGCCATGAGGGAGACTCTGCCACTTAGAATTGTGAGGGCCAGCAGATGGTGTAGCGGTTATATCGCTGGACTCCCACCTGGCCAACTGCAGTTCAAATCCCAGACTCAGTGGCTTGAAACTCACGTGGGATGAGTGTGCATGCATGCCTGAGATCTGGGAAGGAGAATGAAGGAGAAGAGATTGTGGCGTGGTCATCCTGTCTCTGAGGATGAAGGGAGGAGGGGTAGAGGTGGGAGGAGAAAGGGAAAGGGAGGGGTGGGGGAGGGGTAGGAGAGAGGTGGGGTGGGAGGGGGGAGAGGGGGTGGTGATTTTTCACTTTTTCTCTCACTGTCTCTAACTCTCTCTCTGGTAAATACAATCACTCCAAGGCAAAACTCTCTAAAAAAAAGAATGGTGGTGCTTGCATTCCCGCCTGCTCTGCCCCTGCCCTGGTGCTTCAGGTTGCCCCTGGGACTCAGCTCCCACCTGCCTGATGGGAAAAGGGTACAGAGGCTCCGCCCTGATGTGCGATCAGGTGGTCCTGTCCTCCCGGCTGTATCTGGAGGCCACAGAGAGAACAGAGCCCAGTTCTCACAGAGGACCAGGCTCCGGAGCTTGGGACTGATGCTCAGATATCACTGGCCACCCTGTGGCTCCAGAGGGTCACAACTCACCAGGCTCCTCAGTGTAGGCCAGTTTGCCTACCTCCAATTTCCCTGGGCCCTAGAACTCCCTGAGGCCCTCCTATCAGACCCAATGTCGTCCCCTCCGCATTGGTCAGGCCCACCTGGGGTGCTGCGGGTGAGGAGCTCGGGCTGTGGACGATCGCTCACCAAGGCCCTGGGCTTTACAGCTGGTGTCTTCTCTGGGCGCTCACACGCGCGCATTAATGTATTTACCCAGGGAGGAGCATTTAGCAACCTTCTTGTTACCTTTGTTTTTGTTAATTAATTGTCAAAATACTCAACAGTAAAACTATCTAAAGTAAAAGGGGAGGCTTTCTCCACCCCCCAGTATCACTCTTGAATGGAACTAACTACTCAACCATTTTGGGGAATCTTTCCAGGAATTCTTATACATGTGCACACATACATGCAAATATAATGCACGTGTGTAGTATTGACAGAAATGGAATGATGTGACACAGTGCCTGGCATGTAGGAGGCATGACCATTTTTCTGTCACTTCCTGTCTCAAAGAGTGTTATATTCAGGCCATCTTTCCGTGTTAGCATGGAAAAGCACGGGTCACGAGACGTCTACCTCATTTTTGAGAGCTGAGTCCTCCCTTCTGTGTGGTCGTTGTAACACAATCTCCTGCAGACGGCCCTCAGTATTCTGTCACGGATGGTGGTCCCTCCTTGAGTGCGTACCCCGTGCCCGTCATTGCATGGCGCCCTTTCTGTACGTGCTCTTTATCACGACATCGTGCTCGTTCTCAGCTATCTCACATGAGGCATCGAGCAGGTGCTCAGGGCATTACTGAAAGGCCCAGACGGAGTGTTGGTTTCGCCTCTGTCAAGTCTCTCCTGCTCCCTGTCCCTGTCCCCTCCCCACTCCCACTTCCCACTCAGGTCTTTGAGAGAGGAATGAGTAAGACAAAAACCCTGTGCTGGAGGGACTCGCAGACTAGGAAACCGCAGATGGCCCCGGCAGAGAGAGGACAGGCTCAGGAGTGGAGGAGGAACGACTGAGGCTTTTGTGAGGGTTGATTTTTTTTTTTTTTTTTTGAGAGAGATTTTTGCTCTAGGGCGCTTGTGCTCACCAGAAAGACAGAGAGAGATAGAGAGATAGAAAGTGAGAAGTCAGCCCCCAGGGGGGATGGCCACGCCGCAATCCCTTCTCCTCTGTTCTTCTCTCCAGATCTTGGGCACGCACGCACACGCGCCCGGCGTGAGTTTAAGCCACCAAGTCTGGGACTCGAACCATGATTGACTACATGGGAGTCCAGCGACATAGCCATTATGGCAACTGCTGGTCCCTGAGGGTTGATTGTTTTCTAATTGCCAGAGGGCCTGTGCACTCGCCAGAGAAACAGAGGGTAGGGGGCAGACAGCGCCCTGCAACGGGGTGTGGTTGTGTTACAATTCCTTTTCCTCCAGTTCTCCATCCTGTGAGGATCTGGGGCACACACACACATGCACACCCAGCGTGTCTCTCAAGCCACCAGGGCTCGGTCAGTCACGTGGGCTCCAGCTTCCTTGACCACTGCACTACTGATGGCTAATTTTACCTGTCACCTTGGCTGGGCCGAGGGGTGCTCCAGTGAAACATCATTTCTGGGTGTGTCTGTGAGGGCATTCAGGACGAGAGCAGCATCTGAACCAGTGGTCGTAGGAAGGCAGGCTGCCCTCCCCACTATGGCGGTGGGCGTCTTCCAGTGTGGAAGGCCTGAGCGGAACAACAGGTGGGGGGGTGCTCGCCCCCTTCCAGTCTGCCCGCTGGAGGTGAGCCTCGGCCTCTGTCCTTGACTGCGAATAGACCGTCAGCACCCGGGGCTCTCAGGTGTTTGGGCTTGCACTGGAAGCCACTGTTCTCCTGGGTCCCCAGCCTCATAATTGTGCAAGCCGATTTCCTCCTTATCTGCTATCTACCTATCACCTATCTATCTATCATCTATCTATCTATCTATCTATCTATCTATCTATCTATCTATCATCTATCATCATCTATCATCTATCATCTATCATCTATCATCTATCATCTATCTGGTCTGTCTCCTACTGGCTCTGTTTCATTGGTTAGCCCTAACTAATACACCATCTAAAGGATCCAGGGAGGCTTCATGGAGGCGGTGAGTACCAGCTAAGCTGAGTACCAGAGGCACTGCGGAGTTTGGCAGTGATGTGAGGGCGCTGCCTCCTCTCTTCACTCTACACGTGACCTACTTCCCGCCTTCATGCTTCTCTCCCTCACTCACCATGTCTACTTCCAAAAGGGGACTTGTGGGAGAGTCTAATTTTCATAAAATGACACACGCAATAACAATAGGACTGCTAACTGAGGAAAAGGAGAATGAGTTTTGTAATAAAACGGGAAAATAGAATGAGCCGAAAACTGAGACTGAGGATTGCTACCGCGGTTGAAGATGAGTGAGCTCAGTATTTCCCAGCATGCCAAAGGGCAGCGTCGCTGCACCTCCTGCAGTGTGGGGACACCGGGCTCATGCAGGGGCACCCGAGGGCCCAGGCCTGTCCCCCTCTACGACGCTTCATTTGTTCACCATATTTATGGCTCCCTCCTCTGGTCGGCTGGTCGGGTGTTTTGAATTACTCTCTAATTTTAAGTCTCATTCATATGACTGAGTCCGCTAGGAAGCTTGTAGAGCCAATGGTTTTCAGTCTGGGAGCACCTACTGGGGCCTCTGTACAGCTGCTCTACCTGACACTAACAGGGAAGAAACAGGCTCAGAGGGGTTGAGTGAAACATCGGCACTGTGGCCAGGGGTCCACACCTCCTGGCCCAGCACCGCCTCTTGGTGGGCCGCACCAGGAGGGATGAGATAGCTCGGGAGGATCTGGTCTGGGTGATCAGTTTGCCAGACACCTGCCCTTGTCCCAGGGCAGAGGCTGTGCACCCTGGCTTGGCCTGAGTGGAGTCCGTTCAATTAATGAATTGAGATGGTCGAAATCCCCAATGCCACAGAAAGAGCCAGTCCAGCGCCTCCTGTGCGCCTACTGCTGCTGCTCAGCCTTCCTCTGTGAAATGGGGTTGACGAAGATAATTCCAACCTCCCCGGTCAACCGAGGACCACGTAGCCACCTTCCTCATGATCTCTCTGTCTCGAGAAATATTGTCAACATCTTTGTCATCGTGATGTCACCACTGCCAATGCCATCTTATTGCTGAGGAACCAGGGCTCAGGGAGAGGAGGTGCCTGAGGTCTTGGAGTTGGAGCAGGCTTCTAAGCCAGGTGGGCGGAGCTTCAGTCCTGTGCTCTCCAGGGTGAGAGGCCCAGAGATCAAACCAGGGCTCAGGACCAGCCTATCACGGCAGCCAGGCTTGGGTGGGTCTGTGTGGGGTTGGGTCCCCTCCTGGGGCGGGCCTCTGAACGGCAGCTGAGCGAGAACTTGGACATACGTGACTGGCCGGGGCCCTGCAGCTGGTGCCATGATTGTTGACGTGGGGACACGCTCAGGTCACGCTCTGCACCCAGAGGAGGGTAACGTGACCGCACAGCGGGCTGGGCCTGGAACCAGGTCCCAGGGCAGGAGCAGGGGCAGGCCAGCTGAGGGGGCCACTTCTCAGCACGTGGGTGGTGAGCGCTTATGAAGGGTAGGATGACAGCACTGCGTGCCCAGATTTTTGACCTGTCCTCACTTGGTCTAACCCAAGTGTCCAATTGCAGTGATTAAAAAAGCAGTAGATGTTCAGGATGAGGGCCGAGCATGTCACAGAACACGGAGGACAGAAGATGGCATGCCTACCCACTGCCCTATCACATCCCACGTGGCCTGGGCAGTCTGTGCCACCCTTATTTGGCAGTGCCCACCTGTGCAAGCAGAAACCAAGTAAGAGAAAGCAGTTGTAGTGGTAAAAGCATTGGCCCTGGATTTGGAAAACCCTGGCTTACAGCCCAGCTCTGTGACCTGCGGAAAGTCACTTTGTCTCTGAGCCTCCATCGCTCCTTCTGAGATCATGCCAAGCTCCCAGGGCTAAGGGTCAAGTGAGAACCACGGAATCACTTCACATAGAGGCTGCACTTCGTAAGTGCTTGACACGTGTTATTATTATCTTGGTCTCTGTTAGTCTGCTTGGGTGGCTATAGCAAAATACCTTAGACTGGGTAGCTTATGAATGACAGGAGTTTATTGCTCATGGTTCTGGAGGCTGGGAGTCCAAAATCAAGGCACTGGCAAGTCCGATCATGTGAGGGTCTGCGTTCTAGTTCATAGACTTCGGCATTTTTGCTGCAACGTCACATGACAGAAAGGACAAGAGGTCTCTCCGGGGCCTGTCTAATAAGGGCACTGATCCCATTCATGTGCATCCCACCCCATGACTCAGTCACCTCCCAAAGTCTCCACCTCCACCTACTGTCATCCAGCGGGGAGAGGGTGTCAACACAGGAGGGCGGGGGCCTCAGCATCACGCTGTAGCGGTCGTCATGGCTCTCACCGTGACGTTTCCTCAGCTTCCCCATCTGCCGAATGAGAATCGTGCTGACGGCTCCAGGCCCGGCCGTCGGGAGTAAGGAGAGGGAGCACACGTGTGCAGTCACAGAACGCCGCGGGCCTTTCCTACCCTCCCGGCTGCCTCCTCTGTCAGGCTGGTGGCTCCATTATCCGAACTCACTGGGGGGCCATGGCCTCTCTACCACAGTGTCCCCTGCTGTAGGGTCTCGAACCGAGTCAGGCTGGGCAGTGGTGAGGTTTGCTGTGTGTCCAGGGGACCTGGAGCAAGGCCGAGCTGTTAGCTAGAGAGCGAAATCCTCACAGTTCTTCAGAGGTCACAAGCTCCTGCCCCATCCCGGTATTTTGTTTCATTTTTGGACCCACCCTGAGTGGTAGGTGTTGATTTCCATTTTGCAGATAGACGGGGAAACTGAGGGCCAGGCTCACACAGCAGGTCAGGCTGGAGTTGGTACTTGCTGTTTGCCTCCATAGCCACAGCGCTGGGGCAGGGCCTACCGGGGTGGGGGGGGGGGTGGCCTGTGGTGGGCGCTCGGGGCTCCTCATGGTCCGAAGCTTGCTGGCAGGCCTGGGGGCAGCTGGGGAGAGGTGGGCAGTAGAAGAGGGACCTTCTAGAAACCGCACTCCCTGTCCCGTGGCTCATCCTTACAGAATGGTGGGCTCTCTAGGGTTCCAAACAACTCCAGTATTTTGTGGGGAGGTCTCAGGGCTCTGTGACCATCAGTCTCACGTGGAAGTTTCCAGATGATTCACTTCAGGACCCCCCACCGTGCGACTGATCAGGAACAGCACCCCAGAGAGAAGGGTCTTAGCCATGAGGAGGGCCAGTAGCAGAAAGCTGCAGCCCAGTGTTCTGTTAGCATCGCTGGATCAGGGAGACAGGAGGTCCAGGGTCAGGACAACCCAGAGGGGAGGCCACGTGGGCAGGTCAGGGCAGGACGCCGCAGGACACGGCAGAGCGCGAGGCTACCAGGAGATCTGGTTCTTATTCCGCTGGGCACTGCTGTCAAATCCTCACTTCATCTTTTCCCTGTGACAACCGGGGAGGTCAGTGTTGTTGTCTTCACTTTACAAGGTAAGAAACAAGACTCTGGAAAGTCTGAAGTCAAGTAGCTTCTCAGTGAGGAGGCAGAATTCAAACCGAGCTATACACCTTTGTTGTCACACCTCTTGCACTGGCTTCACCTGGGCCCCGCTCCCCCACCCCCACCCCACGTTCATGTCCTTCCTGGGCCTCAGAACGGGACCGTCTTTGCAAATGCAGTCTCGGCAGATGTAATTAGCTACATTGAGATGAGGTCATACTGGAATAGGATGGGCCCTAAACCCAACATGGCTGGTGTTACAAGAGGAGGGACACAGAGAAGGAAGAACACAGCCCTGAAACGGAGGCAGGGGCTGGAGGGACAAGGAATGCCAGAGCCTGTGGGCAGCCCCAGAAGCTAGAAGAGGAAGGACTCCCCTGGACGGGATGGGGAGGGGTGCTGTTATCCGTTGAAGATATTTTGATCAGCTGGACTGGAGAGAAATGTTCACATATTGAAATGTTCACTTCATAAACTAAACAATGTCACTGAATGTATATAAAAAATAAGTAAATAAATAAATTTAAATTTTAAAAAGAGAGAGAGAGCATGGCCCGGCCAGCACCTTGATTTCAGACCTCTGGCCTCTGGAACTGTGAGGCGATAACTTCCTGTGTGAAGCACTAGGTTTGTACTACTTCCTTACAGCAGTTCCTGGTACACTAATACATCCCCGGAGCAGGGGAAACTTCTAGGCCTTGCGGGTCCCAGCGTCGTCCTTTTGAAATTCAAACTACTAGGGAAAACCCACTGCTGAGGGGAAGGAGGAAGGGGAGGAACACTCATTTGCTTGACTCTGCACTCACATTTTGGAACAGGTAGCATAATGGTTAAGGCGCTGGAATCCCACATGGCAGACCCTGGTTCAAGTCTCAGACCTGGTGGCTTGAAACTCATGCTGGGTGCATGTGTATGCATGCTCAAAATCTTGAGAGGAGAATAGAGGAGAAGGGATTGCAGTGTGGTCATCCCCCAGGGGGTGATTTCTCACTTCCTCTCTCTCTGTCTCTCTCTCTGTCTCCAGCAAGTACACGTGCCCTATAGCGAAAAAAATTAAAAAACTCTGAAACACACACACACACACGTACATTTGGGATCTGATCTTCCTCCACAGGAACGTATAGCCATTCCCATTTCACAGATGAGGAAAGTGAGGCTCCGAGAAGGGCGTGGTTTACCCAGTAAGCTCACTGTCCACAGCCTCCAGATCACTTCCCATTCCTGAGCATCACCTACCCCAACCAGAATATGGGAATAATCTGATCCGCCTCTCCGGTGACTGCGAGAATAAAGTGCCTTCATTCATCCTTTACTCAATGCAGAGGTATTGAAGGTCTCCTCTGTGCGGTCCTGTTTCAGGCCCTGCAGACACAGCAGTGAACAAGATGGGCCAAGTTCTCGCTCCTAAGAAGCCGGATTCTTCTGGCTAACGCCTGTCAGGTGCTCCTCAGGGGACAGAACTTAGTAGGTGCTCAGTAAAACTAAGGGACTGAGCATACAGGATTGAGCGTGCTGGCGTAGAGTGGGTGTGGTCTGGAAGAGGCGCTCAGTTCATGCTGATTCTCCACCCTGGAAGAAGGAGGTGCTTTGGGCCTGGGCCCCACATCCCTGGGAACCCAGCAGTTGCTGCTTCAAGCAGCCTTCCCAAAGCCAGCAGGACTCTGCCCCAGGCATGCGGAGGCAGCTGGAGGGCCTTAGGTCTTCACTGGGGGCTCTCCTTGTCCTGCTGTCTTCAGCCCTGCCTCGCCCATCCCCACCCACTCCCTGACACTGGCTCCGCCTGGGCCAGGCCTGGGCCTGCCCGGGCACTCCCTCTGTCCTGATATCCCCTCTGGCTTCTGCAGCCACTCCCCCTTTCTGCCTCCTGAGGCCTTCTCTGGGTACCAGTCCCCTCCACTTCCAGAGGTGTCCCCAGCTGTCACTCCTGTGCTATTCTTTTTTCTTGACAACTGTGGTGTCAAATGTCAAGCCGGTTCTGCTCAGCACAGGCAGGGCGGGGGCTCCTGGTAGCTGTGTAGTTAAGAGGAGGGTCCTTTTGAGTACCCCGTGAGGGACTAAAGGTGACCGGATTGGCCATGGCCTGGCTCTGCTCCCGACTCTCCGTTCCCGTGCTGCCCTGAGCAAAGCTGTTCCTTTCCAGACCTGGAGCTCTCTGAGCCCACGGGCAGGCCGGGGAGCAGCCCTTTCAGCTTTCCCTGAGGTGGCAGGGGTGGAGCTGAGGATCAGGAAGCCTGGCAAGTGGCAGTGTCCATCTTGAGGGCTGCCTTCCTTCCAGGTGGGCTCTGGAAGGGCAGCGTTGGGGTATGGAGCAGCTACACCCACCAGATCGCAGAGAGGCCTGTCCCCTTGTCCTCGCTTGCCCCATGAGCCCGGGAGTTGGCAGTGAGTGCGGGAAGCAGCGCTGGCGGGCTCTGATAGCTCAGCAGTGGCGGCCGCCGGGTACAGGGGCTATTCTGAGAGCAGGGAGGGACAGGCGCTGCGACTGGAGCACAGAAGGTGGCAGGGAACAGCTAGTCTGCCAGGTCGAGGGAGGGTCGCTGGGGGGTCTGCCAGCTGCACTGTGTATTGGGACAGTTGTGTAGTGTGCACTTGTCTCTGGGAGCAGGGACGGCCAATGGAGGTATGGAGGTGCATGTGCATACACCTGGGGATCCTCGCACGGTCGGGCCGGGAGAGCACGCATCTGTGTGAGAGTGAGCCAGCCTGTGTGCAGCGGGATGCGTGTTTAAGCATGCGGGAAGGTGTGAGCAGAAGCCACCGTGCCTGAGTGTGAAAGGAGGAGGAATGGGAGGGTAAGCCAGTGGGGGCTTGTTGGTGCGTGGCGTGACTGTGGGAGGGGTGGGTAGGGTGGGCGGGGCTGGAGAGCAGGTGTGGGGGAGGGGCCTGCTGGTCAAGGGTGTAGGAGGCGGGTTGGTAGAAACGGGTCCCAGGCGTGGATGCATGGCAAGGGGACCTGCGAGTGAGCCGGTGTGTGTGCGCAGAGGCGAGAGGGTTCTGGTGAGAGCGGGAGGAACCGTGCAAGCCAGGGAAGCAGGAAGGGAAGGTACGAACAAATGACCCCAGTGGCATAAAGACAGCTGGCACCGACCAAGCCCTTGCTCTGAGCCTGGTGCTGACGTGCGGTCCTCGTCAATTTCTGAGTATTGTGAGCAGCGTTGTCACGACGCCCATTTCTAGAGAAGGAGGGAGTGCTCTTCATCACTAGGTGGTACTGCCTCACGACGCCCGTGCGCACAGGGGCCAAGTTCTGAGTGGGGAACGCCCGTGTGCAGTGTGCTGCGTCAGGGTGTGTGCGGCTGAGTGTGCCAGAAGTGGGAGTCCGGGCAGCAGCAGAGGGCAGGGCCCTAGCAGGGCCGGAGCCAGCCTCCACAGTATGTCCCAGCCCCCGGAGGTAACCTGTGTCAGGTCCTCAGCAAAGGCATCTCCTGGCACTAGTCTGGCCCCAGCAGGCTGCCAGCTCACAGTTCTGAGCAGAGCCAGGGCTGAAGATGGGGAGTCTGGCCTGGTCTTCAGGGTACCAGAGGGGCAGCCCCTGTGTGGGTTGAGCATCTGAGAGCTGTGGGAAGGGTCCAGCAGTGATTTCAGATTCTTGTGACTTTAAACAGAACCACCTGGAGGTTGTGTGTGTGTGTGTGTTGGGGGGGCAGCCAACCAGCCCCATGCCCACCCTTGCCTATGGGATGTGACTCAGGCAGATACCATGCTGGGCATTTGCAAGCTGGGCCTGCTCCCACCCTGAGGGCCAAGGAGGAGCCCCACCAGTCCCTCCCCAGTCTCCCCCTTGGCACTCCCCCTTGGGTCCTAAGCTGAAAGGACGGCATTGTTGCAAGAAGAGAGCTGTCTCTCACCGTCTGAGCCCAGCGCTCGCATTGCCCAGAGAACTGTGCATCGCTAGACTCTCCAGGACCAAGTGCTGGCTGCTGAGGGAGTCAGGGCCTTGGGGTTCTATTTTCTGGCCATGCCGTCTGGGCAAGTCACCTCCCCATTCGGGGCCTCAGTTCCTGGTTGGCAAAATAGGGACACTGTGCCAAAGGGACACGAGTGTTGCCGGCAGAGCCACAAGTGGTCCGGGCAAGCAGGGGACAGGGATGGTGTTTGGAGCTGGGGTTGGGCCAGGTGTCAGGGCGATGACGTAGTTGAGCTGAGCTTAGAAGACAGGGAGAGCCTCCGGTGAGGGCTTGGGAGAGGGCAAAGGTGTTCTGGGCGGGGAGGTGCCCTGGGCCAAGGCTGAAGGGGAAGCAGTGGTCAGAAACTGAGCCTAGCACCTCTCAGCTGGCCTAACAACCTGCTTAAAGAGGACGCCTCCACCGTCTACATCGTAGGGACCTCATTCGTCTCAGCGCCATAGCCAGAGTGCCCTGACAGTGCCTGCCGCATTGAAGGTGTCCACACACTATGAACTTCGGTGCAAGAGCTCATTCCAACAGTCCCTACAAGAACTTCCCACAGGCTTGAACAATGGCTTGCAAAGTGGTCTCTGGTGCATTACTCGGGAACTTGTTAAAAACAGTCTCGGGCCCCAACCCAGACTTGCCAAATCAGAAACGCTGGGGCTGGGGTCCCTCGATTTGTTTCAAAAAGCTTTCCAGGATAATTGTGTTTCACTCTAAACTTTGAGAGGCCATGCCCTAAAAAAAACTATGCACTAGCACCCTCAGTACCCATTTGCTGATAGAGAAGCTAGAATTGTGGCAAAGCTTGGTCTAGAACCCAAGTATTCTTGGCCCATTCATTTTCCTCTGCCTAGTCCAGGGCAAGAAGAGGACAGAGTCGAACATCTGCCCTGTCAGTTTCCTGGAACGAAGACTTGGAAATGTCTAGAGTCTAGAGGACTGGGCATTCCTCCCCAGGGTAGAAGGCGGGGCCAGTACTCTGAGCCCCGCCCCATCCCCGTTGCCCCGGGAAACCCCGGGTTGTAACAATAACCCGCTGACGCGCTTCTGGGAGGGATCCTGTAGCGTCTGTGGGCGGGGCAGTCCCGCCGCCGACCAATGGCAGCACTCGGGCCCCGCCCCTTGAGCGCCCCTTCGCGAACGCCCAGCAGGGGGCGGGGTCGCACCCGCCGCTCCTCCCCTGCTCCGTAGGCGGCGCTGTTGCGCGCAGGGGCTAAGACGGGGTCGCCCGGAGCTGGGAGCTCGCTCTCTTACTCCCAGCCCGCGGGCGGGGCATCCCGGCAGGCGGAGGATTCCGCGGCCGCGGGCGAGCACGCCCCGCCCCCTCCCGCGCCGGGCCCGCCCCCTCCCCGTCCCCCGCCCATGCCGAGGTGCAGCCGGCGCTGAGCGCGGCAGGCGCGGGAGCTGGCGCTGGAGCCGGAGCGGCGGCGGTGGCGGCGGCGGCATTCACCGGGCGGCGGCAGCGCGGGCTCCGGCACGGGCTCGAGCTTCGGCATGGTGCAATCCGGCCTCGTCCCGGGAGAGCGGGGCCCGCGCGCGGGGCCGGCGCCCGGGGAGCGGCCGCAGCGGCGGTGGCGGTGGTGGCTGCAGGCTCAGGCTGGCGGCAGGTGCTAGAAGCCGGGCTGGGCGAGGTGTGTGCCCGCTGCGCTCCCCGGCCGCCGCCCCCTCACTGCCAGGGTCTTTCCTTTCCTCGTGCTCCCCAGCGCGTCCAGCCCCCTGCCTCCGCGCCCCGGCCCATGGCGTCCCGCGGTTGAGCCGGCGCCGCCAGGGACCCCTCCCGCGGGCCTCCCCGGGGCGCGCAGATCTCCGAGCCGCCCGCCCACCCTCCGCGGAGCCTCCCTCCCCTCCTCGCCCGAGCCGGGCGGGACCATGGCTGCGAAGCTGCGAGCGCATCAGGTGGACGTGGACCCGGACTTCGCGCCGCAGAGCCGGCCGCGCTCGTGCACCTGGCCCTTGCCGCAGCCCGACTTGGCCGGCGACGAGGACGGAGTGCTGGGCGCAGGGGTAGCTGAGGGCGCCGAGGACTGCGGGCCGGAACGCCGGGCGACCGCTCCGGCGATGGCCCCAGCGCCGCCGCTGGGCGCGGAGGTCGGACCGCTGCGGAAAGCGAAGAGCTCCCGGCGGAACGCGTGGGGGAACCTGTCCTACGCCGACCTCATCACCAAAGCCATCGAGAGCGCCCCGGACAAGCGGCTCACGCTCTCGCAGATCTACGACTGGATGGTCCGTTACGTGCCCTACTTCAAGGATAAAGGCGACAGCAACAGCTCGGCCGGCTGGAAGGTGGGGGCGTCCGGCTGGGGAGGGGGGCTGGGGTCGCCGACTGGGGCTTCCAGGGGCTGCTAGGTGCGTCTGGGCTTCTGGCTAGCGGTCGGGAGGACAGCTGTGGGGGACCCCCAGGAATCACAGAGTGTGCGCCTAAGGCATGCAGCGGGCCGGTGGACAGGCTGGGGGCAGGCTAGGAGCAGCTGTGTGCGTGCTCCAGTGCGGGAGGGATGCGAGGTGAGAGGTCTGGTGGGGTGACCAGAGACTGCCACTTTGAGGCGTCCCCACCCCGTCCCTGGGGTATAGCAGAGGAACCCATTCCCAGGCCATGATCACTGGGGAGCTCCCCAGGCTCCTAGAGTTTGCTTTGTTACTCTTCGTTTTACCCTTTCTCGAGGGTACCTGCCTTACTGAGCAGGATGGAGGACTTTGGGCCAGTGGCAGCTTTCCCTCCTGGGTCTCCTCCACTGCCCTTCCTGGAGCTGGCCCCAGGGCAAGGAGTGTGACTCTGGGCTCACAGTTCTTCCTGTGGTGCCAGCAGTTCCCTGTAGGGCACAGCCAATCTGGGGTGAGGAACTGAGCAGGTGACCTGAGATCTGAGTTCTCCATGGGGCAGCTGTGGCCCCCTTACCTGGATCAGCATGGAGGGGTGCTGGTGGTGACCCCTGCTGGTGCAAGGGGAGTGTTATGGGCTGGGGCTCTGACCCGGCCCACCCCAGGCGGCTGTCTTCTACTTCCCTGGCTTTCTGAGCCCAGATGCATTTATGGGCTGGGGGAGGGGCAGGGGTACTCCAGGGAAGCCTCAGTGCCAGCCAGTGGAAAGAGAGCCATCTTGGGAGAGGACAGGAGCCTGATTGGATTGTAGCCTCGAGACCCAGCTGCTCCTCTGGCCATCCTTTGGGGAAGAGGCAGTTGGAGGGGAGCCTGCCTAGGGGTAAGCTGTTGGGCTCCCTGTGGGAGAGGGGGCCCCTTTGAGGGAGGCACGCCTACATGGAGGAGGGGGCCTGTGCCCTGTGTGGCTGCAGGCAGGGTCAGAGGAAGGAGGCGTGCCAGTGCAGGAGGGTAGGCTCGCAGCCCGGACAGCTCTATGGCCCAGGGGCAGCATCGCAGGGGCCAGGATGTCCTGACCTGGAGCCCCCAGCTCTCAGGCTTTGTGCTGTCTCTTGCCAGCCTCTATGGGGCAGGGACAGAGGCGGGAGCACCAGACATGGTTTCCTTCCTTCTCTGATCCCCTTGGACTCACCCCTTCCCCCTGCCCCCCATCATACAGGTATTACTTCCAAGTAGGTCCTGCCTTTGTGCTTTGCTACCTCCATGACTGCTCCCCATGTCCAGCCCACCTGCCACTCTTCCCTGAAGATGTATTCACTGTCCTAGGGCACAGAGTTCAGATGCCTCCTTCAGGAAGCCTTCTGTAACCCTCTCATGCTAGCTTAGATGTCCTCCTTCTCTGACCCTCTCCATGCCTGTGTGGCTCTTCGTGTTTCATCTTGTGTTGTATGCTGTGTTCCCTCCCCACCCTGCCTTTGGAAGGTAGTGGCAGTATCAGACCTATTCTGAGCCCACAGTACCCACCATAGAACCTGGCACTAAGAAGCCATCAGTGTGTGTCTAGTGAAAGAGCGAAAAAATGAGTGGAAGTTGCAGAGGATGCCAGGGTAGGGTAGGGTGTAGTGAGCCAGAGTAGGCCTGGAGGGCTTCCTGCAGGAGGTAGAACTCCAGCCAGGCTTGATGGATTAGGGAGTAGGGGAAAAGGTGGGAAGAGGGGACCTGAGGCTGGAAGCTAGGAGAGAATTGCTGTTCGCTGAGGCTGCAGGGGCCAAGCTCTGTGCCAGGCACCTTGCACGTGTCTGCTACTGCTCTCTGCAGTCAGCCCCTGAGGTAGGCTTTCCTTTGACTATTGACAGAGCAGGCACCAGGGGCCGGAGTGGAGAGTGAGCTTCAGCCCGCGGTCACAGTTAGGAGCCAGGCAGGCAGGACTCCAGCCCAGGGGCCCAGGCAGCCTGCCGACCAGTGTCCTGGGCAGCTGGAGGTGGGAGGGGGTGCTGAAATGTCTGAACAGGGACAGGTATACATCCTCGCGTGTGGGTGGGGATGCGCTTGGAGGTAACTTAGTGCAATGTGTTCATTTCTTGTACTGTGAGACTGAGGCTCTGCAAGGGGCTAGGACTCTCCTTGGGGACACCAGTGAGCGGCAGGCCCTGGATGAGGGCCCAGGTCTCCCGCCTGCCCGTTGGATGCAGTTCCCACTGCACCATGCTGCTGGGGACTGCTTCTCCCTGCGCCTCTGGGCCTGGAGTCAGCTGGGCCTGGAGAGGGAGCCTCAGACTGGGGCTCTCCACTGACCTAGGTCCTGGCAAAGACCACTCAGGTGCTGGAGGGGAGCCTGCCCCATGCTACCCCTACGCCCCCCTCCCCCCCAGCTCCCAAGGAGGCTCCCTCCTTCATTCCTAGACCTTCCTGCCCCTGTGCCCCTACCCCTATTCCTGGTGACTTCCTCTAGGGCCTGGTGGAGAGCTGTGCCCAACTCCCAGCCAATCCCAGTGGCCAGGGACTGGTATAGCTCAGGTGCCAAGACGGGGAGGGGGGGCAGGGCCGCGCCCCCCCCCAGGATATTGCGGTGTTAGACAAGTGGGGAGATCAAAGGGAAGGCATGGGCCTGCCCTCAGCATGCTTCAGGGCCCAGCCACTCCACCCCCAGGCCTGGGTTCTGCAGCAGGAAAGACGGGGCAGGGCTGGGCGCAGGGGTGCTCCAAGCTGGGTTAGATACCCTGGGGCACAGGGCGCTGTCGTCACCAGGGAGGGGAGAACTGGGGAGCTAGTCTTCTAAAGTGTTCAGGGAGGTGGGACTGTGTTGGACTGGGGGGACGGTTGGGCATGCCAGGCTCCCAGACATGGCAGGGAAGTGCCATGGGAGAGTGGAGCAGGCCGAGTAGGGAGGGCCGGTGTGTTGCGCCCCAGCTGTGATGTGGGGAGGTCGCCTGGGGTGCTGAGGAGAGGAGCCGGAGGCCACAGCAGCGGCAGGCTCTGGATGCCCCAGCCAGCCTGAGGCCTGGAGTGGCAGGGCTCAGCGCTGGGCACCCCTCCAGCCGGCTAGCTGTGCTCTTCTGGGGGATCTTTGGTCCCAGGCCTGGGTCAGGATTTGGACTGTGGTCTCCTCTGCAGGGTCCTCAGAGTGTGGCTCTCTGGGAAGAGCCTGCTGCTTGCCCTCACATGCTCCAGCCCCTTCCCCTGAGCCCTGGACTCCTCCGGGAAGCCTTCGAGGCTGCTCCCCTCCCGACTCCTTCCACCCAGCGCCTGGAGTTGCTCTGCCTGCTTTTGTGTTTCCTGGCTGCCCGCTCCGCTGGGAGCTCCCAGGCCAGGCCCGGCGCCTCCCATTCCTGCCCCCAGGCCTGGTAGGGAGGAGCGGGTGGATGGGGACTTCCCTTCTTCCTCAGGGACTGGAGCAGCCTGGCTGCTGAGGGGTGGGTAGGGGCGGGGTGCTGTCCCCATCTGGCCCGGCCCTGGCCCAGGCTGTTCCAGGTGGGGCGGGGGCTGGAAGGGAGGGACTGATCTGAGAGGCCAGGGGCAGGGGCCTGCGGGCGGCGGAGCGCTGCTGCGAGGGCAGGGCTCCCCGTTTCCTCTCCGTCTGCTCCAGCGCGCGCCCTCCCCCTCCTTTGTCCTCTGGGGATCCCCAGCCCCAAGGGCTGGTGGGGGTGCAGGAGGAGGCGGTGTGAGCCCGGGTTGGGGGGGTGTCCTCACCCCCCTCACTGCACGAGCGGGGGGCTGGCAGCTGCCCGCCTCCTGGGCACGAGCCCGTGCCAGCCGCTCCTGGCACAGTTGCTGGCACGCCCGGCAGACTCCCACGGCCACCTGCTCACACCCACCCACGAGCGCTGGCGCGCTGCGGGCCCTTCCGGCTTCCCGGGCCTCCCGGCGCCCCTCCCCCGCCGCCGTGCCCGCACCCCCACCCCAGTCCCCAGCTCCCCGCGGACCCTCTCCCTCCGCCACGGCCCCCGCCCCTCACCGCACTTGGGGAGCCCGAGAGGCGGAACGCAGGGAGGACCCGGGGAGCGCGCCGCGGGGGGAGGGAGGGCCGGGAGGCACGCAGACAGACCGACAGACAGGGTGAGGGCCCCGCCTGCCACCTGGCGCCGCTCCAGCGGGACGATGGCGGGCAGCGCCGTGCCAGGCGGTAATTGCAGACAGACTAATTTAAAGAGATGAGACGGTTATTTTTAACTCGCGTTAAGGTAATGAACGGCGCGGGGGGTTTGCGGGTTCGAAAGTTCAGCGCCCCCCAGCCCCCACTTTCTGCCGGTCGAGGCCCCCTTCTCTGCATGCCTTGAGGGCTCCAGCCTCGGAACTGCTAGAGCTGGGAGGGAGGTTGAGGACCAGGAGAGGTCCTGCCGTGGGGCAGGCCGGCGGGAGGGGCGGGCACAGTGGCGTCCCCTGGCTCTGTCCCACCCCCTCAATACCACCCTTCCAAGTGCCTTATATCCCGCTTTCCGGGAGGGGAAGTGACTTGTCCTTAGGTTACATGCCTGGGAGGAAAGCAGACCTGGGAATTGAACCCCTCTTAACCCCAGGACTCAAGTTTGTCGCTTAGGAATCAGGAATCAGGAATCAGGGGTAGGGGCTGGAGGGACTTTGGAAGAGCGGGAGCTGTTTCTGCAGCCCATCTCCCTGTCTGAGTGGCAACTGGTGACGGCCCCAAGGAGACCATGGGAGCCGGCTGCTGCAGCTTGTGAGGACTGAAGGGTGTGGATGTGTGCCTCTGGGATGTGGGTGCACCGAGAGCCCCCCTCACCTCCCGGTCTCCTTACCTCCCAGGGGACTTACCAGACCCCTTCCCTACGCCCGCCTTGTGGGCCTGTCTCCCACCTGGGTGGTGGACACCTGGGAGCCAGGAGCAGGTGGGGTGAGCCTGCCTACAGATCGTGCCCACTCCCTCCACCGCCATTCACACTTTGGGCATCTGAGCTAGAGCTTCGCCCCCTCCCCAGCTCAGCCCCTCGGACTCCGGGGGACTGTGAACTCAGCACTCCGAGGACTGCCTGCTCTGTGGCGAGGCACGCCTTAAAGCTGTGAGGACTTACTTCGCCCCCCCAGCAGTGCCCCCTCTGCCTGGAGCGGCCCTGGAATATCCTAGTGCAGCCCTCTGGGGTCACGTGGAGTCATTTGTGGGGACCCTGACGGAGTGCGAGCCATGGAGCGAAGCGCTCCCAGACTAGTTCTCAGTCTTCTCACCTGTGTCCTACCAGCCTGCTCCTCTCCTCTGGTCCTTGCACTGCTGCGACTTCTAAACTCTGGTCTAGGAGCCAGGAGGGGTCCCTGTACGAGGCACGTAGTGCTCAGAGCACTCTCAGGGATGGAGCATGCGAGTGCAGGTGTGGATGGGCTTGAACTTGGAACTCCTGCGTGGAGATGCCTGCCCTGCCCGAGGTGGGGTCCCGGGTGGCACTCCTGCTCTGGGCACAGCGAAGGCAGTGTTCATGCAGTTGCAGCTGGCCCCTGGAGCAGGCAGGCGAGGCAGTTCAGGGTGTTGGGTGGGCAGGCCATCAGGCTCTGGGGCCTGGGTTAGGGCGCTCAGGGGGACAGCTGGATCTGGAGCACCCCCCCTTCTGCTGGCACCCTGGTTACCATGGCAACCAACTCCTGTTTGGGAGGGTTTGGCTGTTTGCTGCCTCTCCCCACCCCCCAACCCATATGTGGAGGTGGGAGGGGGCCAGGTGGCGTGTGGGGGAGGGGCCTCCCACACCCTCCCCCCCAGGGCCTCCCTCTTTGCGGAGAGAAACCTTTCTGCTCTCTAAGGGGGGTGCCTCTTGTGGGAAGGAGAATGATAATTAGGAGAATTATTGTCTGGGTGTCGGCAGGCAGTTGGGCACTTCACGAAGATTCTTGGTTCACCCTCCCTGGGTCCTGCCAGCTCTGTTCCTGGCCCCATTTTGCAGCTGAGGAAGTGGAGGCCGGAAAGATGAAGTCCCTCGCCAAGACTGCAGAGCAGGGACGAGGCGGGGGCCAGCCTCAGTGCAGACCTGTCTGTCCCCACCATGTTTCTTCTTCACTGCTGGTGCCGTCTCAGCCTCTCCTACCAGCCGGCCCTCCTGCCCCATGGTTTTCTCCTGCTCCAGAACCCTCTGGGGCTCCTCACTTCCCCTGGGCGCCAGACAAGCTCAAACTGCCGGCCTTCTGCCGGCCTCGTCCAGGGCCTGCCCTCCTCCCACTTTCTCCGCTGCCTCTGATCTCAGGCCGCCCTCACATTGTCCCTGTCACACCCAACACTGGAGTTCTCAGCTCACACCCACTGCCATTGTCACATGCTCTGCAAGGCAGCTCTGACTCCTCGGCTGATCCCTGGGGACATCCCTCAGAATCTAGGCGGGGTGCTTGGGTGGTTTGAACAAAGACCCACCTCCCAGGTGGTTCTGGAACCCAGCTGTGTCTCCTGGAGAATTCCTGCCTTAAACCCTAGGTTGTTTACAAAGCCAGCGGATGAGCAGTTAGGGTCACTTCGAAGCTTGAAGCTTTCCACAGCGCAGGTTCCAGCGCCCCCTCAGACCCTCTCAGGTTCTCCGAGGGCGGCTCTGCATGTGGGTTTAACAGGGATGCTGTGGTCAGCAGGTGCCCACTCACACGGCGACTTCTGGCCTCGCTTGCCTTCGCTCCTCCTCCCAACGTGGACCTGCGGCTTCTCCTAGCAGGAGGCTGCCCAGGATGGGCCCACTCCTCTCCTCCTCACTCCTTTTGGGTCCTCCAGAGATCTGAGCTCCATGCAGTCAACTCCAAGGGACCAGCCACCACCCAGCACGTGCACTCACCCCATGTCTGAGGAGTCCCACGGTGGAGGACATGGACAGAGAACGGGGCTCTGGCCAGGGCCTGCTCTCAGACAGCTGCGGTCTGGTGGAGGAGAAGGGAGGAGGGCGTGGACAGCCCGGTGCTGCTCCGTCTGGTCCCGGGGCCCGAGTGTGACACTCAAGGCCTGGCCGCTGGCCTCAGCCACCCCCCAGCCACCCTGCCATCCTCTGACCCTGGTTTTAGCCACACCGCAGTCTTCCAGGCATTCACCCATGTGCCATCACACGCATCCTTCTGTTACTGCACACGGCCACCCTGGGGAGTGGTACTGATACTGTCTCCATTTTCAGAGGGGAATAGGAGGTTGAATAGTATCCCACAGTAAGCAGCAGAAACAACTTCTCCGGTGCTGACCCCCCTTGCCTGTTGCCTGGTGACCCTCCTCTCCTCTGCCCCCACCCTACTCCCAGTCCTGGCCGTACTAGTCTCTGTTCTTCCTTCAGTTTGACCCTGTGGCTTTGAGCCTGTGGGATGGCCCTGGGTCTCTGGCTCCTTTCCCAGATAGCTTCCTGAAGGCAGGGCAGACCAGCCTCATGTTTCCCTGAGTGG
Organism: Tupaia tana; assembly: GCA_026018925.1. Taxonomy (NCBI): domain Eukaryota; kingdom Metazoa; phylum Chordata; class Mammalia; order Scandentia; family Tupaiidae; genus Tupaia; species Tupaia tana. Next base: position 2,946,323 of record JAKSZU010000004.1, on the reverse strand, counting down.
CCGGCCCCAGGGCCCTCGACTACAGTGAGCCCCTCCTGGGTCAGGGCTGCTCAGAGGGCAGCGGGCCGGCTCCCAGACCTCGAGGTGCCCGCAGGTCAGGCTGCAGGGATGAGATGAGGACACCTGATTCTGATCCAGCATCAGACTGCTCTGGGTCGTGATGGAAGGCCAGAGAGCCGTAGGAGGGACCAGACACAGGAGCTCAGGCCTTTTGGATCTGGGGGCTGGGCTGTGCATGCGCTCAGCATGCCAGGCCCTGGCCTCTGGCCTCTGGCCTCTGCCCCATGAGCTTCCCCGAACCCAAAGCCTGGCTGTGCTGGCCTGGCCCAGCAGTTATGAGGCTTGAGGAGCAAGTGAGTGGCCTTGGTGGCAGTCCTAGGAGCTGGCCCTCCAGGCTATGGGGGGAGGGGACAATCCAGGCAGAATGATCACCCCAGGGTGATGTGGACAGTGATCAGGATGGGGTGACCTCCCTGGGCTCAGGTGCCCAGTGTGGGCCTGTACTGGTCCAGAGAAGATAGGCTGGGGGCTCAGAGTCCAGGGTACCATACCCGAGGCATCTGGCCCCACGGCACTTTGCTGCTTTGAGCTGAGGTGAGGATAGCTACACGGTCTGACCATGCGAGGGGGGAGCAGGGCCTGGCTCAGCTGGCCTCTGCTTGCCCTCTCTGTCACCTGAGCACCTGAGCCTCAGTTTCCTCCTCTACAAAATGGAAAAATGGAGGATTGCATCCAAGTTTGGGCGGTGGGGATTACAGGACTATAGAAGGGGTCTTCTAGAAAGCACCCGGAGTTAGGAAATATGTAAGGATTGCAGTTTTTTTCACCAGAATGAATCTGTACTGAAATTCTACTTTCCCACAAACTCTTTGAAGTCCCTCATACATGCAAAGTCCCCAAGAACTTTTAGTGGACAGCGTTGCTGTGATTCATAGCTCTGGGAAAGAAAAAGGACTCAGCTCCTCAGGTGCTGTGTAGGGTTGGGGTCCCTGGCCCTGATCCTGAGCAACACCAAGTTCTCTGGGTGTGGGCGTGGTGCCCTCCTGTCCCACCCTGAGCCTGGGTGTTACATACTAAGGACGTCCATGCTCTCTCTGGCCCTTAGTTTGACCCACGGCTCCTCCAGAACCCCGGAGGACAGGCAGGGCAGGCTTTAGACTCCCGTTTTTACAGTTGAAGAAAGTGACTGGCTCACGTTGCCTCGAACCCAGGCCCTTTGCCCCAGTGGCTGGCTGTGTGACCTTGGGGATGGCCCTTCCCTCTCTGGCTTCATCCCCTCCCCCAACTCTCTGGGAAGCTGTGAGGCTTCCCCTTCCCTCTCTGTCCCCTCCCCTGTCCTTGGCTGGCCTGCCTACTCCTCCTCCTGTAACCTGAGCCAGCCATGGGGGAAGGGGCTTGCCCTCGGCCAGAGGCACCTGCCAGCTGAGCAGATGTGAGGGGAGGGAGCCCCTCCAGAGGGCGGAGGGCTGGACGGCGCACACGCTCCGCATGCCTGGCCTGGCCTGGCCTCTGCCCCGCCAGCCTCCCCGAGCCCCTGTCCATTTTTTAGTGGACGTTCGTGGCACTCCAGCGTGTCCTGCAAGGACCTCTCAGACTCCAGGAGACAGATGGCAGATGAGGGCTGGTGCCCGGTCTGGGTGGGCTGCCCTGGGCTCCTGGAGCTGCTTGGCATGAAGACAGAGGGTCAAGGGCGGCCCGGGGGCAAGGCCAGTGCCTGTGCGGGTGGCCGTGCCCCTGGGAGAGCAGATGGTTCTCTTGGCACCGTGCCCATGCCTCCTCTTCTCCCTCAGGAGCCAGCCTGCAGGGCTGGGGCACAGCTGCCGGCCCTCCCCAGAGCCGGGCCCAGGGCAGGGCTGGGTGAGGTCACTGCAGCTGCTCCCAGGGCCCAGGGCTGGAGTGGGAGGTGCTGCCGCAGGAGGGAGAGGCTCGGACTGGGGGCACGGAGCGATCTGGATGGCTTTGCGTGTAGGGGTGCTATCTCATCTGGGACAAGGGATGAAAGGGTCTGTGGAGGACATGCCAAGCTAGTGTAGACATCCTACCCCAGGCTCACCCTGGAGCATCTGCCTGGCCTCAGCTCCTTACTAGAGAATGGAGAGCAAGGGCCTTGGGTGTGAGTTCCTGCACCCCAGCTTACACTCCGTGGCCTTGGGCAAGTCAGTTCGACTCCTGGAGCCCCAGTTTCTCATCTGTAAAATGGGGATAATGACACCCCTGAGAGCTGTTACAGACTCAGTGTGACAACTGTGGGGTGCTGGCACAGTGCGCAGCACGTGGCAGGTGCTCGGGAAGTGGCGGTCTCTTCCCTTCTCACTTTGCTGAATTCTGCAGGAGCCCCAAGTGCTGGAGAAAGGTAGGGAGGTAGCAGAGGCAGCAGGAGCTTCAGGCAGGACCTTGGTAGGGGTGGGCAGGGCTGCCAGCTCTGGCCTGACTCTGTGCTCAAATGCCAGCCCTGAGCAGCTCATCACTGCCGGGGCTCCTTTGTACCCACTGACTTCCGGTGAGCCAAGGATTGCCCAGAGTACAAGTGAGAGGCACCCCCTCTGTAACGATCTGGCTTGCAGGCTTGCAGTTCCGTCTCTGCAGGAGCCCTGTGGTGGGGCAGTGGTGTGGGGCTTGCAGAGGGGCTGGAAAGGTGCCACAGACTGGCCTTGATGCAGGAGCAAGAATGAGAGGAGCAGAGAGGGACAAGGACAAAAGGAACAGAGTGTGCAAAGGCTTGGAGGTGGGGACACCCTCCCCTGGAGGGCCTGGGAAAGAGGGTGGTGAGGTCAGAGTGCTCAGACTTTCTCTGGTATCAGTCTGGAGCTGGTCCCAAGCCCATGGGTGAGTAGGAGCCCGGCAAACTTGGATTTCGCTTGCTGGTTCATTTGCTGACCAGACTGGCTGTGTGGGGGGGCGTGCCAGGGGCTGACACTTGACCTCACGCTTTGCTTCGGACATTTGGTTCTTCCCGGTGCCTGACTGCCCACTTCTCTCTACTGATCCTGAATCTCGGCTCGCTGCAGACACCTGCGGCCTATTCTCACCCCTCCCCCCGCAGACCCTGGTGCCAAAGATTTGCAAAAGGCCTCAGGCCCCTGAGGTCACCCAGCTCACCCTTTTTGCCAGGAAGCCTGCCTGGACCAAGCACCCCAGCTTTACCCCAGGTAGCAAGGCAAGTGACCCCCAGCAAAGTTGTGGCTCTGTCTGATAAAGGTGTGTGTTCCTGGGCCAAGCTGGAACCCCAGAATGGGGTCACAGCCAGGGGTGGGGCAGGGGCTCCTTCTGGGACTCAGAGAAAGGGATGGACTTGTGGGGTCTTGGCAGATCTCATCTCTCCCTGTGGATTTTGGGGCTGTTACCCCTTACAGGGGAGACCCAAGGTCACACAGATGAAGTTGAGATTCAACCCTGCCTTGGTCTTTCTTCACAAAGGAAGGGAAGGAAGGAGGGAGAGAGGAAATAGGAGTGACGAGGGGACTGGAGCTCTCATCACCGCCACAGGTGGTCTCTGCTCTGGGGAGGCACTAAGAGAGGAGCTATGTCCTTGTCCCCATCGTCCCCGGTGTCCCATTGGGTAGGTAGCAGCAGTCTCCTGAGGGAGAGGCTGTGCTGGGCCTCTGTGACAGAACCTGGAGGGGTGTCTACTCCTGGCCTTGGGCTTAGATGGGTGGACACAAGACCTAGGACTGAATTCAGATGACCCTGGAAGCCCCCAAGCACAAAGGGGCCGGGATGTCGCACAGTGTTTGTGGCAGGAGGAGGGCCCAAGACTTGGGTCTCCTGTTCCTGATGAAGGCCAGGATGGCCATTGGGGTGAGCAGCAGAACAGAGGGCTCCCGTCACATTGGAGTTGGGCGGGAAGAGCCCTAGCTTTGCAGTCTGACAGCCCTGAAGCCCTGGCTCTCCCACTTACCAGCCTCATGACCTCAGGAGTCATTTAACCCGAGCTCCCTGCCCCTTGTGTGCACCGGTATTTCGCTGTGGGTGGCTAACAGGAAGAGATGACCCCCACCACCTCTGGCATGTGGTAGGGGTACTAGATCTGGCTTGCCCTGGGGCAGGAAGGCCAGTCGGGCACACACCTTCCCAGTTCTGTGCTCAGCGATGGCACATTGGCAGCTTACACTTGGCTCCGTGGGCAGTAGCCATAGCACAGAACCGGCAAATGCTACGGATCACATCAAGTGGGCTTTTTCCCTCCTGGAGAGCCGGTCGTTAAACATTAGCAGACACCACCGAATGTGCTCAGAAATGGGAACCTCTCCTGCACCTGCTCAGGGTGCCAGGAGCAGAGCATGGGAGGCCACGCCATCCTGTCGGCCATCTGTAGCCCTGGGGGGCATGAAACCAGGAGGTGGGGCAGTGGCAGAGCTGTCTCTTCTGGGCCAAGCAACCTAGAACCCAAAGTCTGTGGGCCCTTCCGATCTGGGGAGGTCGGATATAGTCATGGTGTCAGGCAGCCTGCTGAAGGCAGGGGACAGCAAATGGTGGGGCCTCTCTTCTGTCCACACCCCTCCTGTTGCTCCCAGAGATCTGACAGGCCCTGGCCAGAGCTGTCAGAGAATGAAGCTGTGCTGGGAGGAGAAATGAGGTTGTACTGGAAGATAAACGAGGTTGTACTGTCAGGGAATGAGGTGGTACTCGGGTACTTGGAGGCAAGGTGAGGCTGCATTATTAGATAAATGAGGTTGTACTGTCAGGGGATGAAGTGTACTTGTAGGAGAGATGACGTCCTGCTGCATCAGTCGGGTTGCCCCTTCAGAGAACACAGCCACACCACAGGAGGAAGGAGAGCGTCCGACTTCGAGGATAAATGAGGGTGTCTCGCTGGATAAATGAGGGTGAATGGAGTGCTGTTAGCAAATGAGGTTGTACTTGCTGGATAAATGGGGCTGTGCTGTCAGACGGATGCATTACTGCTCGTGGGCGAAGGGTGTCCTGGGAACAGATGAGGGTGTCCTGCTGGATGGATGAGCTGCCGCCACCAAATGGATCAGGCCCTGTCCACGAGGGAGGACCGTCAGCAAGGACGCCGCGGTTCTCTTCCCACTGGGAATGCCTTTGGGCCCAGGTGGACAGGCTGTGAGAGCCCGTGGTGTGAGCAAGCCCCGTGTCTGCCTGCGGACAGGGTGGGTGACAGGGAGGGCAGTTGCTTCGTTCACCTGTGAGCCCTTCCTCACCTCTCTCGGAAGCCACCCCTACTCTCGGGGGTTCCTTCTGTGGGTGGGACTGTCCCAACTTTGTCCACCCCACTGCTGCTTTCTCATGCTGTCCTGGGTCCTCGTATCTCAGCTCCATTTGGAAAGGCCCTTGCAGTGTGCCTGCCTGGTCTCATTTCATTCCCCAGCGGCATAGTGTCACTCACACTTACACTTGCTTTCTCTCTTTTACTCACTCATGCATTCAGTCAACAAACATTAAGTCCCTGATATGTACCAAATACACAGGGTACAGTAAAAAAGGGGGGGCAGGGGGAGCCAGGCGGTGGCACGGGGTAAAGTGCAATGCTCTGAGGCTGACTCACATGGGCCAGTTCTGGGTTCGTGTCAGAGACCTCCCTGAATGTGTAAGCAGGCACCCAGCCAGGGTTAAGGCTTGCTGAGGCTGGGGGGTGTCACAGACTCAAGACTCTGTTGGGGGCGCTTTATCTCCCTTTCTTGCTTGTGGAAGAAATAAACAAACTTTAAAAAAGGGTAAGCATCACTGTCCTCATGAAACTTACATCTTCAGAGCAGCATTAATCTAGAAAGTGATTATTGCTTTAGAAAAGTGTAGACCCCCCAGAAGAGGGCCAAGAAATGCCAGGGGAGAGGAGCGATTTTCAAGAGTGGTCAGAGTGGGCCTCAGTGCCAAAGGAGACACAGAACAGGCTTGAAGCGGGTGAGAGACCTCTGTGAGTATCCGGGGGTAGGTGTGACTGTGCCTGATGGGTTTGAGAACAGAAGGGAGTGATGGAGCAGGACGTCTGAGGGGTCTTGGAGGATCTTCAGAGCCATCGCAAGGTCCTCCAGGTGAGACGGAGGGCACGGAAGGGTCTGGGCAGGACTGGACGCCATGCCAGTTCCTTAAAGGCTCGCTCTGCCTGATTCGTCCAGTACTGTAGGGAAGTGAGGGTGGGAGCAGGTAGCTATTTAAGGAACTGGGGCTTCAGAGAGTCTGGCCCCAGGGCCCACAGTGCTTGCAGAGCCGGCCCCGCCGAAGCTGAGTCCAGACCCAGCCCCGAGTTGTGCACTTGCCCTGCACCAGCCTCCTCTCCCTGCAGAGCTAACCTCCCTGGCTGAACTTCTGAGGGAGGGTGGAGTGGGCGTGGGGTGGAAGCCACTGCTCCTTCCCTCTGCCTCCAGATGGTCTCCCTGGGACCCCAAATCAGAGAGGTCCCACCTCCCCTAGGATTGTGCTTTAGTCCTGGATGTAGGCGCGGGAGGTGAGGCCCCAGAAGCCAGGCCCAGTTCTGGGCTCCAGGGGAGCCCGGGCATGCTGGGCTGTGGCTGTGGTGGTGGGTTGCTAGGCGACTCCAACAGGGAGCCCTGGTTACTGCTGCCTGGCAGAGGCGTCTCCCTCACCTCCTCCATGGCCTCTGGCCTCCCAGGAGGCCTTGCAGGCCAGCCAGAGTTTTGATCAGTGCTTGCCACTGGGTCTTGGCAGGGAGCTCTGATTGGTGGCAGGTGGCTGGGCCCTGAGGGCCAGACTGGGCTGCTGCAGGGCCTGGGCTTCTCTCCTGGGCATGGCCTGGGGCACACCTGGTTCAGAACCCAGCCCAGCAGAGGCCTAGGTCCTCACCCAGCTCTGGGGCCCTCCCTGGGAGACCCTGGGCAAGGCACACTACCCGTCTAGGCTTCCGCCACCTTCCTGGCTTGCAGAATCCTTCCCCAAGAGCCTCATCTTCTGTGAGGGAGGGTACTGAGTGGGGTACTCCTGTCCCCACCCCTGATGGTGAGTGTGTAACACCGAAGTTTCAAATTAGATTTATTGCCAGGTTGGCTCTAAGGCTGGTTCTCACATGGCCAACTGTGTGGTTCAAGTCTGGACCTGGTGGCTTGAGAAACACGCCAGGCATGTGAGCATACGTGCCCAAAATCCCAAAAGGAGAAATGGAAGGGAAGGGATTGCAGCATGGCCATTCCCCATGGGAGGTGCTTTCTCCTCTCCCTCCCTCTCTGTCTCTGGCTAACACACACACACACACACACACACCCTCTAGCCAAAACAAAAAAAGAAAAAAAAAGAAAAAAATCTATTTACAGAAAGAGTTTTGCTAGTTTAAGAAAAAGTTTGAAAACTTCTGAGTTGGGTGATTCCAAGAATTTTCAGTGTCAAACTGAAAAGGTCCCCAGAGCACAACTGGCCCATCTCATCAGAATGAGAGGCCTGCAGCCTGCAGAGGTGGGGCCTGTGGGGTCAATCTTGGTGGAGTGGGAAGAGCATGGGGCTGGGGGGCAGGAGGTCTGGGCACATGGCCCTGTTCTGCCACAGGTCTCGTGACACCTGGGCGAATCCTTCTTCCCCTGGGTTGCACAGCTGTGGTTTGGGGCTGGGTGAGGTTGAGCTCCCAGGGCTGCCTGGCTGGAAGGGGACTGAGGGAGGAGCCGTGCAAACCTGCACAGACCTGGAGCATGTCCTGGTGGGGATCTCGGGCATTTTACATGTCTATGACGGGAATGTGGATGTATTATGAAGTACATGCACACTCCCCTCGACTTCTGAAACAGAAGCACAAGCCTTGCAGGAAATGCGGCCCCTGCAGCATGCCCCTGCCTTGCCATGCTGCCAGCTGCTAAGGCCAGTGACGTGGGAAGCTGGAGGAGCACTGGATACTGGCTTCCTAAGATTCCTTGGGAATTCTCTGGCCCACTTCTCTCTCTCTTGGAGGAATGTGATGTCCTTTAGACTCAGAGTAAGACCAACCTGAAATCAGCCCCTGGCTCTGTGCTTAACAAGCTGTGTGACCTTGGCGACTCCATGACCGTCTCTGAGCCTCACTCTCCCCATCTTGGCAAAGGGATCACAATTCCCGACTGGTGTGCAGCTGGGCATGATGCCGGTGTGAGATGTAGTACTTAGAGTGCCCCGGGCAGGTACCAACCAGGTGCTGGGACCTGGTGCCGCCCTCCCCCACCTTGTGCACTGCCGAGGCTGGCACATAATGACACTGATAAAGAGGTGTTGCAGCTGGAGACTGGGGAGGTGGGAGGGGGAACCTCTGTTGAGCCAGACAGTCCTATGGGGGAGAACTGAGGCCTCCCAGGACCCTGAACACAGGTGTGGGGGAGGAGCTGGGGAGCCAGGTGCAGGGGTGGAACCTAGAAGGGGGAGTCTGCTTGAGGGAGCATCACTCCCTGGGGGTCCAGCTCCCCTCCTCTCTGGGCCCCAGGAGAAGTCAGGCAGGGCAAGGCTGGCAAGCCCCAGCTGTTACCTCCCAAGGCCAGAAAGTGCCAGAGACAGGGAACCTGGGCCCAAAGTCAGGTCAGTACCCGGAGCTGGGAGTAGGAGGTGGGAGGGGCCCTGGGGCAGCAGGAAGCTCGCCCTCCTGGAGCTGGGAGGAGGCAGGAGAGCCCTCACAGAGTGGTCGTGAGGGTGGCTGGGCAGGAGTGAGAGCAGATGGGTGAGCTCGGTCGAGCTGGAGTAGTACCTGGCATCACTGCCTCGCCGAGGGACCGTGGGCAGGTTACGTCATGCCACTGGGCCTCCGTTCCCTGGAACGTGCAGTCGGGTGATGCCAGCTGCCCAGAGCTGGGGCCCAGTACAGCTGCATTCAAGGCGTGCTATTAAGGAGATGGAGGCAGAGCAGGTCCTTTGGGTGACTTAAGAGATGAGGTCTCTTGGTCGTTGTGGTCGCCAAACACTTCTCCATGCATAGCATCCCCTGCCGTGACCCTGTGGCCTGTAACGTGGTCCCTGAATGCAGCCCAGGTTTTCAGGGTAATTCACGGAGGCTCAACAACCCATGGTCATATAGCTAGGTGGCCAAAGAGTGGGGCATTCTGCCAGCCCTCTGGTACCCAAGCCCGTGCTGTTCCACAGCGGTACTGGAGCTGGAGGCAGGGGTGCCCAGGGGAGCAGCCCTAGAGGTGGAGCATGGCACCCTACTGAAGTTCCACTCCAGGCTCTTGTGAGGCCTGGTCAGTGGAGCCGAGTTCCCCTGCCCTCCTGGCTCCAAGTCAGGTATGGCAAAAGCAGGCAGTGACATGGGGAGCAGCAGGCAGTGTAGGGGGGGGGGGCAGGGGCGGGGCAGAGGCGAAGCCCAGGGAGAGGCGGCAGGAAGGGCTGTGTAGCCTTGGGCAAGCCACTGTACCTCTCTGAGTCTAGGTGTTCCTGTCTGTAAGTGGATGATGCCACCTGCTCTGTGGGGACTTGGCTGCACCAGGAAGGGGCTTTGGGGGCAGAGCTGCACAGGTGGGTGGGGGGGAGGGTGGGCTGCAGCCCAGAGGGCATGCTGGGAGCTGAACTGACCCGAAGGCCTTCCCTGAGCAGGAGTGGAGGTTGTCCTTGGAGGGACTGGGTGGCACCCCAAGCCTCTGTGGAGGTCACAGGACCTCAGAGAAATTAGGGGACAGCTCAGAAAACTCTGGGCCTAGACCCACTTTAGGGACCCCCACCTATCCTGCTTTCCCTGGCCAGGCCCTCCCTCCAGCAAAGAGTTAACAGTCTTCTCTACCTGCAGTTGCATTTTAAAGACACGAAATTAAAGCAGGTAATTTATTCTCCCCACACACGAAAGAGCAATTAGTTCTAAACAGGGCTTAATCAGTCACCGCGAGATTGATTTCTGGAGCCCTGGGTTTTCGGGCTCCTGGCGCCATGCCAGGCTAGGGAGGGAGGGGGGCGGACAAATGAGCCGCGGCGGCATGAGCCCTTACATAATCTGCCAGGGGCCCCAGCAGCCTGGCTAGCCCTTCGTGGGCCTCAGTTGAGTTGGGGAGAAGGGCTCCTGCACCCCTGCTGCAGGTCCTGGCAGGCTCGGGGTAGCCCTCAGGGTTGGCCACGCCTCTGGGAAAGGCTGCGTGCCAGACTCCAGCCCCACCCTCTGGGCAGCGTCAGTGTGGATGGGGTGGGTATTCGGGGTGTGTTCCACACGGTACTTACACCTGCTCCCTCTCCTCCTCCAACCTCCTTTACCCCACTGACCCTTCCTCGCCCCACTTTCCTCCCCTCTGGTTCTTCTCCATCTCCTCTCTTCGCTCTCCTGGTCTGTCCCTCCGTCTCTTCACCGCTCCCCTCTTTCCCCGTGGCCTCCTCACTTCCCGCCCCACGTGCCCTTGTCTCCGGCCACAGAACTCCATCCGGCACAACCTGTCGCTGCACACCCGCTTCATCCGCGTGCAGAACGAGGGCACGGGCAAGAGCTCCTGGTGGATGCTGAACCCCGAGGGCGGCAAGACGGGCAAGACCCCGCGGCGCAGGGCCGTGTCCATGGACAACGGGGCCAAGTTCCTGCGCATCAAGGGCAAGGCCAGCAAGAAGAAGCAGCTGCAGGCCCCGGAGCGGAGCCCCGACGACAGCCCCCCGGGCGCACCAGCCCCGGCGCCGGTGCCTGCCGCTGCCAAGTGGGCCGCCAGCCCTGCCTCACACGCCAGCGACGACTACGAGGCCTGGGCCGACTTCCGCGGCGGGAGACCATTGCTCGGGGAGGCGGCCGAGTTGGAGGACGACGAGGCCCTGGAGGCCCTGGCGCCATCATCGCCGCTCATGTACCCGAGCCCCGCGAGCGCACTGTCGCCGGCGCTGGGCGCGCGCTGCCCTGGGGAGCTGCCCCGCCTCGCGGAGCTGGGAGGCCCGCTGGGCCTGCACGGCGGCGGCGCGGGGCTGCCCGAGGCCCTGCTGGACGGCGCGCAGGACGCGTACGGGCCCCGGGCCCGCGCCGGGACGCCCGCCTACTTCGGCGGCTGCAAGGGCGGTGCCTACGGCGGGGGCGGGGGCTACGGGCCGGCGCTGGGCGCGCTGCGCCGCCTGCCCATGCAGACCATCCAAGAGAACAAGCAGGCCAGCTTCGCGCCCGCCGCCGCGCCCTTCCGCCCCGGGGCGCTGCCCGCGCTGCTGCCGCCGCCGCCGCCCGCGCCGAGGCCCGGCCCCGTGCTGGGCGCGCCGGGGGAGCTGGCGCTGGCAGGTGCGGCTGCCGCCTACCCCGGCAAAGGGGCGGCCCCTTACGCGCCGCCCGCGCCCTCGCGCAGTGCCTTAGCCCACCCCATCAGCCTTATGTCGCTGCCCGGCGAGGCGGGCTCCGCTGGCCTGCCACCACCGGGCCACGCCGCCGCCTTCGGGGGCCCGCCCGGCGGCCTCCTGCTGGACACGCTGCCCGGGCCATACGTGGCCGCCGCCGCCGGGCCGCTGGGTGCCGCGCCCGACCGCTTCCCGGCGGATCTGGACCTCGACATGTTCAGCGGGAGTCTCGAGTGCGACGTGGAGTCCATTATCCTCAACGACTTCATGGACAGTGACGAAATGGACTTCAACTTCGACTCGGCCCTGCCTCCGCCGCCGCCCGGCCTGGCCGGGGCCCCGCCGCCCAACCAGAGCTGGGTGCCAGGCTGAGGGCCGCTCTGGTCGGGTGACCCCGCCCTGTCCCCAAGGGGCCTCTGTCTTCCGGTCCTGACCCCCGGGTCCCTATCTCCGATTCCAGCCCCAGCCCTGCTGGAGACTTGGCTCAGAAGCTGACCCTGAGGGCAGAGGGGCGGGCGGGGGCACCCCACCATTCCTGCCCGAGCTCCTGAGACCCCCCTGCCTCCCGAGGCAGGAAGCCCGGGAAAGGAAGTGGAATCGGGCCGGGTGGGAGTGGGAAGTGAGGTGGGCCGCCTGCTGCGGACGCTGGCCTGGCCCGGAAAACCGACTAGGAGCTCGCCCACCCGAACTCCCCGAGCTCCCGTCTGGGCCCAGTTGGCACTCACCCGCCCCCCACGCCGGCAGCCCTCTCCGGAAAGCTCGCTCACACCTCCTGGCCTCCACCCTAAGCAGCCCTCCTCCCCCCTGAACTCCCCTCCGACGACCAGGCCCACAGTGCAGGCCCTCGGGTCCTGGCCCACCCCAGCGCCTCCGCTCCCCAAGGAGCCAGTCTCTCCAGACCCCACACCCTCCCCGGTACTGGTCTCAGCTCGATCACACCCACCCCAACCTGACACCCCTTTCTCCACGCCAGTCTTGGCCCCTCCCCCGTATTTATAAGTGTCCGGTCGGGGCGGGCGGTGGCGCGGCGTCCCCGGCGCGTGTCGTAGGCAGTGTACCGTGGCCGTGCCGTCAGCGTGTGCGTGTGCGTGTGTGCCGTGTCGAGGCCGTGTAGAGTGCATTGTACAGCATATTTTCATGAATAAAATTGTTTTAAATATTCCCCGCGCCTTGGGCTAGCAGGTGGGGGCAGCGGCCGAGGCTCGCTGGGCAGGAACCCCGGGCTGGTGGGCTCTGCGCCTGCGTGCTGTCTAAGCGTTCGGCGGATGCTGGTCTGCCCCTCTCACTGGTTAAGCAGCTGCGGAGTTCTCGAACTGATGATGTGCCTTGTGGGGTCTGCCCGCTAACGTGAACTTGTGCATGCAGGGGGTTTTGGGCCTGGGGAACTTCTGTCCTGAATAAGCCTCAGAGACGGAGAGTGGGACACAGGTATTCACTGAGGACCTGTGAGTGCCAGGCCCTGTACTAGGCACGGTTTTCTTCTCCCTGTCCAGATGCGAAAATAAGACGGGAGAGGGAAAATGACTTGGGAAGGTGGGACGGAGACGGTGGGAAGGAAAGTTATCAAAGTAGATGTCTCCTGGGCTCCATTCCCTGCGCTTTGCCTTGGGAAACCTTGGCCGTTTTCAACTCTGTAGCCTTCTTTCCTGGTCGAGACCACAGGACAGTAGCACCCATGTCACACGTCGCTTGTGAGGAGTAAATGAGAAGAGAAGAGGTATGTGGAAGCTCCTCCCTCCCCCGGGTCCTGCACGCTCGCTCATCCAGGGACGACCCAGTGAGCACCTGCTGCATGCTGGTTCTCATCGGTCAGGACCACCGGGTAGAGAGCAATGGAGGCATGACCTCTGCCTTAGGGAGCTTCGAGACCATGGTGGGTCAGAGTGTGATGAATGGAGGAGTGGAGGGCTGTCCTGGAAATGGTTGACGGTGAGCTCATTCCAGACCAAGGAGTCAGGGATGGCGTATGAGCGGGTGCTGTCTCGGCTGAGCCTTGAACGATGACGAATTGGCACTGGGAAGGGGAAAGATTCAGACGCCGGGAATGGCGTGTTTGAAGACCCAGAGTCAGAGCGTGTGGATTCTGGAACCCAAAGCAGCCGATGTTGCTGAAGCTCAGAGGTGGGGAGATTACTGATGGCAGGGAGGCACGGGGCCAGAGGAGGACGGGCGCTGGTGGTGCGGGGAGGCAGAGGCCAGAGGGGCGGATGACGGCTCAGCAGGGGTGGGGAGGCAATGGGGGTGAGAGGAAAGGACGAGTTCGTGTGCATTTTGGAGGCAGAGCCATTGCGGCTCGGCTGTGGCTTGGACCTGGGGGATGAGGGAGAGGAAGGGTCGTGGATGCCTGAGTTCTAGGTGGGTACCCGGGCAGACAGGGCCATTCGGAGACGAGATCATTGAGGCGGGGGTCCCTGGAGGAGACGGTGTGCTCAGCCTCAGCCAGGCTCATTTCGAGTTATACCTGAGGACTCCTTGGGATCGGGGTGTTCAGGACCACATAGGCAGTATGAATGGCCTTCTCTGGCCCTGGGCAGCATGGTGGCCTGGAGACACCATCTGGATTCTGGGACCAAACCCAGGGAGACATCCGGGCTAGAGGGGGAGGCCAGATAATAGGAGCACAGAGGTTGTCACAGAGGGCTTCAGAGTAGAAAGAGCAGGAAACACCTTAGAACACCCTGGCACAGAAAGGGGCCCCTGGCTGACAAAACAGCCAGAGGGAGCGGGGACAGACAAGGACACGGCGTGGTCCCGGAATGTGGACAGAGTGGTCTTGGAGGGGAATGCCCAGAGCTCTGACTCCTGGAGCCTCACTTACCAGGCTGGGAGGTGGCACCTGTCTTGTAGGTTTGCTCTGAGGAGCACGTAAGATTGCAATCACTGTTGAGGCCACACTAACGCGGGCCAGAGCCAGGAACCTGCTCTGAGGGCCTCCAGCAGTCCGCACTGGCCTTCAGGAGGACCACAGACCTCAGCTGCAGGATCGCGTGGTTTCTGGGCTCTGAGTGGGGGCTGGTGTGTGGTGTGAGTCCTTGCTGGGTGGGGAGCGCATAGACGCCGAAGGCCCCCTCCTGGGACAGATGCCCCAGCCCCACCCCACAGCCAGACTCGAAGACAGCCAGCTGGGTCTGGGCTCCAGATGGGCTGACAGAGGGTGGGCTGCTGGTGTGCGTGTGCAGGTCTGTGTGTGTCCATGGATCCCTGCGTGCCTCTGTCTGTGTGGGCCTGAGTGTGAGTGTGAGTGTGCTGGGAGGGTGGCAGACTGGGCGATGGCTGGGGTCTCCCTGCCGGAGTGTGCACATGCCTGAGCGTGTGTGTGTGTGTGTGTGTGTGTGTGGTGGGAATGACGGCGGGGCTGTTTCTGAGCGTGCCCACATGTGTGTCCAGGCTGTGGAGCCGACCCCGTGTGAGTTGCCGCCCGTCTCCACATGTGCACTGCACGCCGTCCTGGGTGTGCCTGCCTGTCTTGGAGCATACCGTTTTCTTGGGGAGCGCTCGGGCTGGCCTTCCCCTGCCAGGAGAATCTTCTGGGTTGATCTGCTGTGGAAAGGAAGGGGAGAGGAGGGGAAAGGAGGGGAGAGGAGGGGAGGGGAGCGGAGGGTCCCTCAGACCCTGGGATCTGGCCCAGCTCCTGAGCAGGGAACAGCGAGACCACCTCAGAGTAACGACTGAGCTGTGCCTGGCTGGGCCCACCATCATTCCAGAGACCGCCTCTGTCCTGCTGGGCCCCATCAGGAGAAAGGGGGCAACACCCCTGCAGCTGGGGGTCTGCCGCTGGCCCTTCTCCGCCAGCCTCAGAGCCCAGCAGACGCGCCCCCCTCCATGCCCACTCCCTGGGAGGCGTCTGACACATGATTTATTCATAAAAAGCCATTATTTGTGCCAGAGAAGAACTGAGCTGCTCTCTTTTTAAGTGCTGATAATGCTCTCAGCCTCCTTGCCCCTCCTCCTCTCCTCCTCTCCCTCCCCACCCCTCCCATCTCCTCTCCTCTCACCTTCTTCAGACTTCTGTGCTTTCTCTCCCGTCTCCCCCTTCTCCTTCAATCTCCTCTATTCCTTTATTGTTCCCTCACACCTCCTCTTCTCCCCAGTTTTCCTAGCTCTTCATCCTCCCCTCTCACCCCACCCAGCTCCTCCCACCTCCCCTCTACAGTCACAGGAGTAAGGCATCTCTGAACCAATGGTCCCAGATGGGGGAAGGCCTATGCCCGGGTGGGACCCAGGACCCCACCTCTGCACCTCGGCCCTCACCTTTCGGGGCAAGAGGACACTGGAAGGCATGGGGGCAAGCTGAGAAAGGCCGGGTGAGGATGTGGGAGGGGCCCCAATAAGCTCCCCCCTATGCTAAAGGGTGTGACTTCAGGCCCCTCTGTGCTGGCACATCACCCAGGTGCCCAAATAGACATTCGGGCTAGCAAAAAGCGTACATTTGCTGCGCAGATGCAAGGCCAAGGCAAGCCCCTGGGACTCCTGCCCCCTCAAAATGCTCTCAAGCCGCCCCTGCAGAAATTCCAGAGCCACCATCATCTGGGTGGTGCCAGGAGGGGCTGACGTCACGGGAGGTGCTGGGCCTTGTAGCAGAGCACCCCTGTTTCCAGACGGGAGGCGGCAGAATGAGTGTGTTCACAGATGGAAGCACGGGCACGGAACACGCAGGTTCCTAGAAGCAGACATGACACACCCTCCTGTGTGTGCGCCCTCCTGCTTGCACGTGCGTGCATGCATGCACACTTACACGGGCATGTGCACAGCCACACACCTACTCACACAGGTGGAGAGCCATGCCTCACCCCTTTCCAAAGCATTTCTTTTCTGAACACCTGCAGCGGGGGCTGGGACCCTTCCCCCACCCCGACACCTGTTCATTCATTCAGATATTCACTCATTCACTCCCTCGGCTTTGCTCTGGCACCCTCTCGGTGCCGGCCCTTGTGCTGGGCACTGGGGTGGTGCAAATGAGCATGACTGTGCCCAAGAGGGGGGACCGGAGCAGAGGGGCTATTGCAGGCCCTCCCCTGCAGCCTTGGGCTGGGGGCTGGGGACCCAGCAGACGAGGGGTTAAGTCATTTGGCATCCAGAGCTGGAGCCATTAGGCCTCCTAATTATGAAATTATCGAGGTCCTCAGGTGACTGCTAATTTCACACACACTGTTCCTCTCACGGCTAATGAACGCCCGCAGAACCCACGCCTTGTCCTTCCTGCCGAACGGTGACCTGCAGTTAATGAGCTCAGGAAGGCAGACAGGCCGCCGGCTGGGTGGGTGGGGCGCCAGGCCTGAGGAGGGGGCTGAACCCCTCCTGCCCCCTCCCCTTGCTGGCTGCCAGCCCCAGTGGAGACTTCAGGGCCAAAGCCCAGCACGCAGTTTCTGCAGGACAGACTAGGCCAGGGCTCTGGGGAGCAGGGGCTCTGGGGAGCAGGGGAGGGATCCAGATCTGGGAGGGCTCTGGTCACGTGACCCTGAAATGAGGAGGGGCAGGGATGGAAAGTGGCTGTTGGAGGAGGACCATTTCTGCCTGATTCTGGGGCCACAGCAGAGGCGTTTGTGAAGGGTTGGGGGTAATGGCAGTGTAAGGGGTGGGGCTGGGTGGGGAGTACAGTCCTACCCTGATCTGGAGATGGCAATGACTCTGAGGGGTGATGGTGCTGAGGGTATGAGGAGGTCAGCTGGGGAGGTGCAGTGTGGCTGCTGCCGGCTGAGGTTTTTAAAGTTTTAATGTTTTAAATTTAAAAAGTAATATAAAACTTACCCTGCAAATAAATGATAATAAAAAGAAAGTAACACATACCTGTTGCAATCTGCAGGGCAGTGCACAGGCTAGAAGCCAGTTCCCCTGAATGGGACACAGTGGACCCTCTGGGTGGACCATCAGGGCCCTCTGACGTTCAGTTTCTCGGTTGGACAGAGCTGCGTTTTTCAGTCTGTTAATAGGGGCAGAGCTGTGTTCCTTCGGGGGTTGCCCGCACTCAGCCTGAGGCAGGTCTCCCAGGCTGGGGGAAAGTTCCCTTGTTTCCGCTGTGCGTGTGCAGGGTTGTGTTGGGGTGAGCAGACTCCATCCTCTGAAAGCCACTTCCTGCAGGACTAAGAGGGAGGCCCTGCCCTCCCAGCAGCCCAGGTGTAGGCTACATCCTCGGACACGTGCCCCTTCTGCCCTAGCGCTCATGTACCTCTGCACCTCAGTTTCCTGCCTGTCAAAGGTAGGAAGCGGAAGTGTGAACTCCCTTTGATGGGACAGAGATCCCAGAGGTCGTAGCTGCTGCTCTGTGACCTGGGCCCGAGTGGGCCCATTCTCGATTGCCCCAGTTCTCTCCCCGAGTGCCCATAGAGTCCCTTCCAGACAGCAGACTCTGCACCATGGCTATCCCCAGGGAGGAGGGCGGAGGCAGGCGGAGACAGGCACGCCCCTGCCACCAGGGCAGTCCTACTAACCCTTTACGTGTGTTCTCCCCTCCGACGTGTGCGAGAAAAATACGTGGTGGATGCATTTATTGGGTTGTCATAAGTCATGTCGCATTTTTGCATAGAAAAAAACCCCATCATGACTTTTTCAATGATCCAGTATTATCTCCATCTTACAGATGAGGAAGAAAAAACCCCATCATGACTTTTCCAATGACCCAGTATTATCTCCATCTTACAGATGAGTAAACTGAGGGCTAGAGAGGCTTTGTGATTAGCCTGAAGTCAGAGTTAGAAAATGGGAGCGCTAGACCTCAAACCCAGCACCATGCCCTGGACGATGTTGCACATTTTCTTTACATGTCATACACATGCCCATGTACTTGCATGCCTACACGCATACACACGAGGACACACACATACGGAGATTCACTTGTCTCCATCTTCCCCATGCTAAGGTGTGCAAACCCACCCACCCATAAATGCAGGCAGACATGAGTAGGTACCTCATGAGCAGACTTGAGAAATCGCACATGTAGATGCCAGCAGGCAGATGCCCACCACAAACATAAAAGCACACGTGCACATGCACAAACACACACAAGGACTACTGCACGTGTGATCTACCCTGGCAAGTGTGCACACATTCAAGTTCACACCCCCATGTGCATGGATGCTAGTGTTGCACTAGCACATGCACTAAACCTGCCAGCACAGAGGTACATAGATCTGATCCAAGGAGCACGTGTGTACACATGTGCCTGTGCAGGCGCCTACTGTGTACATAGGAAAGTAGGTATATGAGTACCGTGCCCGGTGCACACAGGCACACAGGCCCGGGCACCCTGGTGCAGCGAGGGGAGCAGCTTCCCTGTGCCGTGGGTGTGATGGATGGACCCGCGTCCTAAGTGACTACCGAAGTGTCGTGGTGTGCGAGGTGCAAACACCAATTAGTGGGGCCTTTGAAAGCATCGGCTCGTTAGAGGGGAAGCAGAAGAGGCTGGAATTGGCATAAAACACGGAGCTATTTAACTCTCACGGGGCGGGGGTGCGTGCGCCGTGGAAGGGCCCTTGGGCAGAGCTCCTCCCTCCGTTCTGCACTTGTTACTGGAGAAGGACCCTCACGAGGGGCCTTGGCAGGCAGCTTTGATGCTCCCTGGAAGTGGGGGCTGGGGGGAGCCTCCTGCCAGCGCTGGGCTGGCACTGAGTGAGCGGGGGCCGCGCCAACTGGCGATCAATTTCATGCACATCGTAAACCTAAGTGCTTTCTGGAGAGTCGGGCAGATTGCACATAAAGTCCCCCTTCTGTCCTGAGCACACGGGTGGGCGGATGAGGCAGAGGCTTGCCCTGGCAGACAGAGCTGCAGGAAACCTGGGTGACCTGGTCCCCAGTAGGAGGTGTCCTTGGGGACGTGGGGCATTCCCTCAAGGGGGCTAGCACTTCTGGGAACAGCTGGAGATGTGGACAGCGCGTGAGCCTGGGGTCTGCCTGACTCTGCCGGCTAGATGACCTTGGGCAATCAGCTTTTTCTGACCCTTGATTTCTTCACCTGTAAAATGGGTTAATGTGGGGATCAAGTGAGCTCCTGTCTTTGGCATGATATGTCCCGGAGCTGAGGCACATGAGCACGAGTGAGGTTGCATTGCTACTTACTGTCCAGATGATCCAGGCTGAGTCCCCACATACTTCCGCAGCGCCTTGGCCTCCTTCTTGCAAAGTACCATTCCTGGCAGGCTCTGGGCAGTGTGTGTGTGTGTGTGTGTGTGTGTGTGTGTGTGTGTGCAAGCTGTCTCACAGGGGCATGGAAACTTGTCTTTCATCACAGAAGCCCACCCACCCTTGCATCCTGTTTCTGCCCAAACGTCTGATTAAACATAGCTGCTATCCTTAACCACGTCTGGAGACGCCTCCCCACCATCTCTCCCATTAAGAAGTACCAACGCCAGACCAAAGGGCTGACCTCTGGATGTTTCCCAAACCCCCTACCTTTGGATGCCAGAGAGGTACTGGGCTCCGCATCAAGGCCAAGGTGGCAGGAGTTGGGGGAGGGGACAGACATGGAGGAGCTGAACTCCCACTAAGAGCAAGGCCGCTGACATCTGGGTCCCAAAAGCCTGAGTGCACTGCTGCAATCGCTCTCATGAGGTCGGTTTCTCCAGCCTCTGCAGTCACCTCACCCCAGGAGCTCAAATCCAGACCAGGTGCTGGGCTGGTGGTAGGGGGACCCCACATTACCCTCAGACCAGGAGCCCATACAGGAGAGGGGTTAAGAGCAGTCCTGAAGCCCAGCTGCCTATACGTAAGTCCTGGCTTTGCTGCCGTATATCCTAACCACGTGACGTTGGGTAGCTTCCCTTACCCCAGCCTCGATTTCCTCACCAGAAAATGGGGGTGATGGCGTCTCCCTCACAGGGTTACTGTTGTAAGAAATGAATGAACAAGTCCAAGCAGTGTGCTTGGACTACGTGATGTCTTAGGGTACCCCGGCATGTGCCGAACGTTTCTGATCTGAGTACGATATTGCTGTAATATTATAACCTGTTCCTGTTCCTTCTGTGTCCCGTTCGGACTCTGGCTCTTCCTCTTATGGGTACAGAACTAAGTCTCTGATTTTTATTTTTTAAGAGAGATTTTTGCTATAGAGCATGTGTACTCACTGGACAGACAGCTAGAGAGTCAAAAAGCGAGAAATCACCCCTTGGGGGATGGCCACACCGCAATCCCTTCTCCATTCTCCTCCGGGGATTTTGGGCATGCTCACATACATGCCCAGAGTGAGATTTAAGCTGCTGAGTCCGGGACTCGAACTGTTCTGTCCAGAACATAACCATTATGCCATGTGCTGGTCCCCAAGTCTCCACATTTATCATTGGGTTTAAGACAGGGCCAGAGGAGGGGGCAGCACAGAGGAACTGGAATTCACAATTCTGGGAGTGGCTTCCACATTTCTGTCTTCGTTAGTGCCCAGAATCGTGTCCCACCTGAGCAATGGAGCATGGCTCTGAGACACGTGGAGACCCTGTCTAGGCAGGACATCCCATAGTCAGGTTCTTCGCTATGAATCTGGTGTATAGTCAGTGCTTGGGAACTGAGTGCTGGACACACACATCTTTCATTAAGATTTTCTGTCTAGGGCGTGTGCACTGGCCAGAGAGAGAGACAGAGACAGAGATAGAAAGAGGGAAAGTGAGAAATCACACCCCCAGGGGGATGGCCACACTGCAGTTCCTTCTCTATTATCTGCTTTTTAAAAATGAATTATTATTTAATTTTATTTATCATTATCATTACTATTATTATTATTTAAAATTTTGATTAGAGAGAGACACACAGAGAAAGGAACAGTGAAAAAGCAAGCCACCAGGTCTGGGACTCAAACTGTAATCAGTCCTGTGGGAGTCCAGCGCCTTAACCACCATGCCACCTGCCAGGCCCTCTTCTATTATCCTCTCAGGATTTTGGGCATGCACACACATATGTCCGGCATGATTTTCAAGCTGCCAGATCTGGGACTTGAACTGTGGTCAGCCAGGTGGGAGTCCAGAGCAGCTTTATAGCCACCCTGTGAGAAGGAGATGATTATCCTCAGACTACAAATGAGAAAAGTAATGCTCACAGAGAGGGCTGCATTAGTCAGGATGGGGAGGCCATGCTATGGTAACAAACAGGCCCAGGTGTCAGTGAGTGAACTGAAAAAGTTTGCTGTTTGTGTACACGAAGTCTGCTACAGGCCCAGGCATCTGTCCAGGGCTGCTGTCCTTCATGGGATGACTTGGTTTCCCTGGTTTCCCATGCTGCCTTGCTCCGGAGCACCCACTATCCTGAAAGAGGCTCTCTTGGTTGCTGTGGCAGCTGAAGGTCATACGCCTGATCTTCTCTGCTTAGGCCAGGAAGTGACCACCGTGCCTCGGTCCACAGCTCACCGGGGAGGAGCAGTTACGTGGGCCACTTACCCGTGAGGAGTCTGGGAATACAGGAGTCCGTATGTGCAGTGTCCCCCGCCTTCCCAGCACCAGGGCCTGGTCTCATGGAAGATCATTTCTCCATGAACGGGGGTAGGGGATTGATCCTGGGAAGACCCGAACATACCCCACCCATGCCGTTCCTCCCACTAGCACATGGCGACATGCAATGCATCAATCACGCGATAAGAGGGTTCCCGCTCCCGTGAGAATCCAACACCACTGTTGATTGACAGGAGGTGGAGCCCAGGTGGCAGCGAGTGATGGGGAGCAGCTGCAAACACGGAGGAAGCCTCACTTATAAGCTGCGCAGTGGGGGGGTGGGGGGGTGGAGAGGTGGTGGGGAGGGGGCAACAGACTGTGGACTGGCACCAGTCAGTGGCCCTGCCCTCAGCAGGCCACAGGCTGGCCTGGGGGTTGAGGATTCCTGGTGTATGCTGAAGGAAGGATGAGGGGACCCTGCTGAGTGCCCAAGCACGGACCAGATAAGAAGGACCAGGGGCTTCAAGTGGAGGAGGCCCCATGAGCTGGGGCGGAGAGGAGAGGCTTTCTGAGGAGGGGCTGGAGCTAGGGTTTGGAGGAGGAAGAGGGCAGTCTCTCTGGGACAAAGGGTGAGGAAACACCTGCAGGGGAAAACCAGAGATACCTGCAGGAGCAGAGCACACCCTGGCCTGGGCAGCTCTGTCAGGACACGAGGAAGGGGAGCATGGCTTACCACGACCTTAGACACATGGGTCACAGGCTGGACTCACTAATGGGCCTGCGGCCCGTCATCAGTGGGGAGCCGAGGCTTGATTTCTAGGCGTCAGGCACGGGAAAAGGGGCGAGAACGGTGCCAGTCATCAGGATGGGGCCCGAAGGAGCTGGGTGTGGGTGGGCGGGAGGCTGGGTTTGAGATGACCCTGGACCATGCAGGGAGGGTCCAGGAAGCAGTAGGCAGTCGGGTCCCAAGCTCAGGAGCAAAAGCAGGGCTGGGCTGAAGACCAGAGGCTGTGGGCACACAGGGGTGACGGCATCTCGGCACGGAGGAGATGACTCGGCAGTCAAATGGAGGGCGAGTGCCGCAGGGGCCCAGGACTGAGCTCAGGGGAGCAACCCCGTGAGGCAAGGCACAGAGGGGCCCAGGAGGGTACCGGCCGGCGGGGGGCGGGGGGCCAGAGTGAGGAGCGTCATGAGAGCAAGGGGAGGGCCGAGAAGAAGGGAGAGGTCAGCACCGCGCTGCCCTGGCATGAGTGGGCATGGCCAAGGGATCTGGTGACAAGAGGCTGGAGGTGACCTTGCTGAGGACTGCTCTGCCATGGGCGTGGACGCCAGATCGGAGTGGGCCAAGGAGCAAGTGGGAGTCTGCCCAGTGCAGAGAGCAAGTACACATAACCCTTCCAGAAGCTTCCCCCAGAGAGCAAGGGCTGGCCATGAGCGGGAGGTGGGGCTGTCACGGGAGAATATTTTCTAAGAATTATTGTATTATTGTTCTTAAGAAGGGAGAGACTTGAGTGTGTTGACAGCTGACGGGAAGGAGCCAGCAGGGAGGGAGGTGTCAGACATTTATGTAAGAGAGATGGGACTGATTCAGGGGGTCCCTGGGAAGTGGGGTGGTGGGAGAGATCCTGAGGTGGGCGGGCCCTTTGCGGCGGGGCCAGCCCTGAGGAAGCCATGGAAGAGGAGACAAGGGCCGAGTCTAAGAGTCCCCGGGAGATGGGAGGAGTGGGGGTGGGGTAGAAACGGAGAGGTGGAGGGCAGGCGAGGTGGGAAAAGAGACAGAGAGGTGAGAGACACATCGAAGGTGGAGAAGAGACCAGAGGAGAGAGGAAGCAAGACAGGATGGAGGGTCTGAGGGCCGACTTGTGACCCGGGTCCCATATGGCCAGTCACACAGTTTGAATCCCAAATTCTGAATCTTGAAAGACATGCTGGGTGTGTGTGTGTGCCCTGAACCCTGACAAATGGAGACTTAGAGGGGAAGTGATTAGGTGTGACAATGCCCCCTTGGGGAGTACTTTCTGCAAGTACTCCGGGGGAGATGGAAGGCTGGGAGGCCGTCAGTCCTGGGCAGGGCTAGGGGTGACTGTGGGGGACCCAGGCCTGGTCCAGAGCTCAGGTACTGCCCCCCAACCCAGGGGTCAACCTGACTGCAGCCCGACAGTGACCAGGTCCCCTGCCTCTGTGGCCTGGGGACAGTGGAGGGAGAGGAGTCCGTCAGCCCTTCCTCTATCGCGGGTGTAACCTGCCCATTCCCGGGACCCAGCACGGATCAGGTGGCCACAGGCCCGGGCAGCAGAGAGCCTGGCTTTCCCTGGGGCAGCCCGTGCCTCTGGTCACCTGATCCGTGCTGGGTCCGGGAACGGGCAGGCCCAGAGGGAGGCCCTGCTTGACCTCCACCCCGTAGCCCCTGCTCTGGGCCCTGGTGGCCCCCATGCGCCGAGGCCACCCGGACATTCACCTGATTGTCTTCCCTTTGATGAGAGGCTCCGCAGAGAGCTGCCAGGAGCAAATTAGATGCAAGCCAAAAGGCAACCTGATGAAGAGAGGGAAATACCACATTTACATAGACCCGCCGGGTGGGAGGCAGAGATCAGGGACCTGGGAGAGGAGGAGGAGCCGGAGTTGGCAGGGTGGGCAGGGCCACCGCGCCCAGAGTGCCTGTCACTGCTGAAGGGCGTGGTTGGGGTGGGGTCAGTACAGGTAAGGCTCTCACCAACTCCAGTCAGGTGACGCCCCCCAGCACCAGCTGGCAGGAGCAGAAAGGCCTGGAGCCCGGGGTGCAGCCAGGCAGCCTCCTGCCCAGTCCCAGCTGGCTTCCGGGCAGTGCCCCTCGCCCCACCCCAGGCCCCACGGCGGGGCCGCAGCTGCCTCCCAGCACGGCCCTGGGTGGTGCCTTGCGGTGGAGCTCGCTCAGCTCACAGTTCACTGGGGGCATCCTGCCCTCCTGGGCCGTGGAAGGGGCCGGCCCCGGAAAGGTGTGTGTGTGAGCACAGGGTAATCTACAGTGCGAGTGACCTGTGGGGCACCTGCAGAGACCGCTGAGTACAGATGCTCGGCCGTCGCCAGACCTGGGTACTCAAGGACCTCGGTCATGTGGAGTCAGGCCTCAAGGCTGGGGCGGCCTAGCGGCTCTCAGCTATGGGCCCCATGTCAGTGTGCAGCACAAGTGGGGTGCTGGTGTCACACTGAGGGTGACAGTGCCAACGGCCCCTCAGCCCCCAGTAGCACCTTCCGGGGGGGAGCACACACTGCTACCGCCCCCACCTCACGGCCAGGAAAACTGAGGTCCAGAGACGGGAAGTGGACGCCCCACGACCAGCTGGAAAGGGCGTTGTCCAGACACCGACTCAGGACTGCCCTCAAGCCCAGTCAGACTTGGCTCTGTCTTCCGTCTGTCTCTCCGGGTGTCCGGCGCCCCCGTCCTTCCTCCCTTCATCTTCCCTCCACACACACCCCTACCCCCACCTTCCCTTCTCAGCCTTGAAGGCCTGGGCTGGACCCCTTGTATAGTATTGGCCCCTGGTGGCATTGACCGACACGTGTCCCATGCCAGGCACGGGCCATGTCCTTTAGCAGCACGCCACCGCACCCTCGCGTCGCCTTTCCACAGGCTCCACTGTCGACCTCATTTGCACACGTGGGAACGGAGGTTCGCGCGGATCTGGGTAGGAGTTGGGCTCTGCACTGGGCTCTTTGGGTTCAGCCCCCATTCTCTGCCAGAGCCCTCCCTGTTGTCACAGAGCTGGACCGGGGAGGCGGAGAGGTGGGGAAGGAGAGGCCTCCCACGTGAGTGTGCTTACACCTCCATGCTAGAGTGCGTGCACTGAGGCACTGAACCCAGGTAGGGGCAGGCGGGCACCTGCCTTCTGCCAGCCTGGGAGGGACTTTCACTGCCTCACCTGGTCGCCTCCTCCAGCTGGCACCTGGGAGTGATCAAGTCCCCAGCTTGGAACAAGCACACAGATTCAAATGCAGGCAAGTGGTGTGGAGGCAGCGACTGGCACCCAGGCCCCAGGCGGCTGCATCTTTCTGGAACCACAGGCTCAGCAAGGTGCGCCCTTCCTCCGTCTCTTCTCGGTAGTGCTGAGGGCTGAGGTGGGGTGCATTTCTCTGCTTCCACCACCTCCTACTGCCCCCCACCCCGGCTCCAGGGGTGCTAGGCCCACAGAAGCGCCTCTTGGCTCCACTGAAAAGCCCTTCCCCCTCACCCACAGGGTCCAGGGCGGCTTTTACTGGGAAAATAATTAGAAATCTAATTCTTATTTCTCCCACTCCGCTAATTGTCTGTGGACAATTTGATTGTAACAGTCGTCACTGAAGCAGAAAAACCACCTTATTTCTGCCAGACATCCTCCCTGCAATTAACACCAGCAACTGCCGGCTCTCCTCTCACCTGCGGAGCCCCGGGCCCTGCGCTGGCCTCACCTCTCTGCCTCGGCGCTGGCGAGGGCACATCTGGAGACCGGGCCTGGACACGGGTGCTGGGTGGAGGCCAGGGCAGGGCCAGGTGCTCAGGGACCTGTAGGGTGAGGCACAGAGAGAGAGAGAGAGAGGGACAGAGAGGGAGAGAATGAACACTTGAGCTTCTGGGGTGAAGAAGGAGGGAGAGATGTCCCCGGGAGCGATCAGGCATCAGGCCAACCCAGAGCAGAGAGCGATGGGGGAGAAGGGGCAGAAGACAGCCCCGGTGGGGCTGGGCTGAAGACGGGGAGCCAGGGCCCCCAGCCCACACTGTGCCTCTGCCAAGGCAGGGAACACACCTTCCCTGTGACAGAAACAGTGTGCTCAGGAGCGCTGCTGAGGGCTCCCCAGAGAGCCCGGCCTCGGGTGGGATGTGGCTGATTGAGAAAGGAGGGGGCAGGAGAGGCTGGGGCAGGGGGCTGTGGGGGTGGGAGCGGTGACGACCCAGGGACTGGACAAGAATGCTTTGTCCAGCCATGGGACTGGGGTTGAAATAGCAGGGGCTGCAGGATCAGGACTGACCTGTGATCAAAGCCTCAAGCCCCTCGCCCCTAGTCTCCTTCCCTGGCAGCACAGCCCCGGGCCTGGGTGGCAGGGGCACCCTCCATTGTCCCCAGCTCCCCAGAGCATGTCCTCAGAGCCTCGACCTGTCCCCTACTCTGCCCTCCTGGCAGGACTCTGACTGGTGTGGCTGCGGGAGCTCTGGTCCCCCAGGGGTTAAGCATTCCCTGTGGGGACACATCCCCCCTCCTCACAAGGACCCCTATCCGGGTGGCCTCTGCCCTGCTCAGGGCTTCTGCCCCAATGGGTCCAGCCTCCCCCCATGAGGAACCCTGGCAGCCTCCTCTGCCTCCACCCAGGCCCTCTACGGCCTGGCCAGGGCTCTGACCCAGCCCTTTCTGTCCTGGTCCAGGAGGCAGAGAGGAGGGGTGTAGGGTAGGAGCTCTAAGGGTGCTGGGGCCTGGGAGCCAGCAGGGGAGGAGGGGAAGGGAGAGGGGGCTCCACCCCAGAGCCTCGGCCTCTCCTTCCCTCTGCCGCTCAGCCCTCCCCTCCCAGGCCTGTCAGGGAGGACGGGTGCGGGGGCTCCTGTCAGTCTCAGGCTGGGAGCTCCCCGGGCTTCATTAACATGCAAATTAGCAAGTTCTGACTGGCTGTGGCAGCAAAGGCAGCCACCCCTCCCTGCCCAGGAGTGAGTGAGTGAGTGTGTGAGTGTGTGTGTGTGTGTGTGTGTGTGTGTGTGAGAGTGTATGTGTGTGTGTGTGTGTGAGTGAGTGTGTGTGAGTGTGTGTGTGAGTGTGTGTGAGTGTGAGTGAGTGTGTGTGAGTGTGTGTGTGAGTGTGTGTGAGAGAGAGTGTGTGTGTGAGAGTGTGTGAGTGTGTGTGTGTGAGTGTGTGTGTGTGTGTGTGTGTGTGTGTGTGTGTAGTCTGCAGGGGGAACAGCTCTCATGGCCCTGGATGCCGCAGACAGAAGTCCAGGTGTCACACGTGCGCACACACACACACCTACAGAGAGACAGAGTGACACACACGTGATACCCAGCCACATATTGCCACATATCATAGGTCTCAGGACCCCCTTGGAGACAACGACACACCACTGCACGTGCATGCACACAACTCCACCCACGGCCACACTAGACCCTCTCAGAGCGGCACCGCAAGCCCGCCTCCTCCAGCACTCACACCATTCCACTCCCTGGCACATAGGCCTACTGAGGAACAAACCCACAAACGCGTGGTCTCCAGCTCAGACGCGCACACACAGCCTCCGTCACACAGAACCACAGAGGCACACAGTCCAGCGAGAGGGAGGTGCTGAAGAGACGTGCTCAGCCTCAGGTGCAGCCACCACCACCAGGATGCCTTCCCAATTACCCTCTCCCACGTCCCCGCCACTGGAACTGACCCAAGCCAGCCGGCGCCTCCCTGGGCTCTCAGGGATGTTTCCTAAACTGTCTGGTCCCCCTGCTTGGACCCCGCCCTGAACTGCCTTCCCCGGGCCCACTACATCTTCCAGCCGTCACTGCCCACGGCCTGCCCTGGCCCTCTCTTGGAGGGGTCGGGCCTCTGGCTATGCAGGCCCCCAGGCATCCCTTGAGAGTGGCCCGGGTCAGGCTGCAGTGAAATCGCGTGTTGACGTGCTCGCCTCCACTGGGACGGAGCTGAAGGAAGACAGGGCCGGCGTCGGCCAGTCTTGTTTACGGCTGAGTCTCGGCCCTGGGCTCACTCTTACCCATCCACGCCATTTCTGCTACAGGATGGAGCAGGAGCCGGAGCCAGCAGCGCTAATAGCGCGATCGGCTGATACATGGCATTTGCTCTGTGCCAGGCCGCATGCGCGACAATCCCGCGAGGGTGGTCCGATTATTATCAACCCCCTTGTTACAGATGAGGAAACTGAGGCGCAGAGGGGCTAAGGTGCCTGAGCAGCATCACCCAGACAGAACTGGGGCCTGAACTCCGGTAGCTTAGCTCTGCCTAGCTCTGCGCTTGCTCTTCCCAGGACTGGAAGGGTTGGGGACAGTGGCAGGGGGCGGGAAATAGCAGTCTGGAGTGAGAAGGCAGCAAGAGGTGCTCCCATGCCTGAGAAATTGCAGAGAGGCCCCAGGCCTCTAGAGGAGGGCCTTTGCACACTCATGACCTGTCCTGGAAGCTCTGGGTTCCATCAGGGCTGGGGAGATCAATTAGGATATCTTGCCCGGCTTTAGAGATGGGAAAACTGAGGCCAGAGAGGTCCCAAGTCAAACCACTCCCATTCCTCTGGCACCCGCTGGACTGTGCCAAGCCTTTTGTTACCTTCTTTAATCCTCAAGACAGCCCACTGAGGTTGGAACTATTATTAGTTCTATTTCACAGGTCAGAAGTGAGGCCCACGCATCTCCAAACGCCCAGGTCGGTGTGGAGGGCATCTGTGGTGTCCTCTTCCAGGAGCCAGGACCCTCCCTGCTAGCCCTGGTTTTAGGAGGGGAAGGGCTGTCTTTTATGGAGCCCCAGCTCCCCACCCACTCCTGGGTAATGCTGATTGGCTGGGTTGGACACATAATTCAGATTGGGCCAATCAGAGCCCCAAACGTCATTTACGTTTTGAATTTGGGGCCCCTTGAGGCTCTGGAGTTTTCCAGATCCCTCTCTGCAGTAGAAGGGAAGCTGGGGAACGTGCCAGGGCAAGGAAGGGCCCAGCTAGAGCCCACTGTGACAGGGCCGCCCCGGGGTCTTACGCACGCCCTCGGCTGGCATACCGCACAGTCTCCAAGACTCTTCTCCAGCCTGCCAGCTAGTGATCGCTCTGCTCCCCTGGGGGGTCTCAACAAGCATCCTGGGGCTTTCAAGAGGGGCAGGAGGGGCAGGAGAGGCTGTGCCCAGTGAGTGGGCGCTGAGCCAACACTCAGGGTGCAGCCAGCCTCACTCCTGCCTGATGACTGCTGGCGTCTCGGGGCTCTTCTCAGCTTCACGCTGCCCAAGGCCAGGGCCCTTGCCGCCTTGTTCGCCATGCCCGAGACTGCCTGCCATTCAGTAGGCACGCCCTGTCCATTTGAAGGGAGTGAACGATTGGATGGAGGACAGAGGAGCTGCAGTGTCTCGGCTGGCTGAGCCACAGAGCTCAGCGCCGTGTGGAGTGCACACTGTCCCGGGCACACTTGGTTCCCATGTGGCTCTCTGTCTGGGAAGCCCTGAGCTTGTGGGGGCTTAGTGGGTGGCCCTCCCTGCTGACCTGTCCCCTCTCATCCCTCTCCCTGGCTTCCCAGCCTTCTGTCCTTTATCCAGCCAGGGTGTGGGGCGGGCGAGTAGCTCTCCACGCAGGCTGCATCCTACTTTTTTGTCTTAGCTTAGACGGTCTCTTTTGAATGCGAAGGACCGAGAGCACATGCCTTTGTTTCTCTTGTCCAGTGTGGAGGTGACCCCGGTGTCACTGCCTACTGGCGGAGCAGTGAATGGCATCCCCTGAGCTGTGTAATGTAGCGGTTCAAGACTGAAGCCCAGCTGCCAAGGCTCGGGGAAACCCTTGGGGGCCAAGTGAAGACATTTGTTGACAGTGAGTCGGAGAGAGTGGCCCGTTCATTAATCATTCTAAATGTCATCAGGCTACATGTCAGCTGTGGGGCTGGGACTTGAACCCAGGGCTTCTGGCAATCCAGGCCTTCCAGGTCCCCACAGTTGCTTTTTTGCATTCCCCAGAGGGCACTCAACATTGGTCATTTGCTTCTGACGTTAGAGTTGTCAGGGCTCAGTGAATGCGGACTGAAGCAAACCGCCCGGGCCCCTGGGCCCCTACCTTTCCCAGAGCCAATGTGGGCCCCGGGCAGGGTTTGGCCATGGCCCACCCTCTAGTCTAAAGGCCACCAATAGGTCTGTCCCTTCCGTTCAGAGCTTTGTAAGCCAGGAGAGCTGCAGGTTTCTGGAGAGAGAAGTCAGGGTCAGCATCCTTGAGTGCCCTTCAAGACTGACCCCAGCTTCCACCGAGATGGAATGGAGGTGCTTGTGTTTCTGGCTCTGGTTCCTCATCTTGGCAGCTGCCACCGGCATGTGGCACAGCCGAGGCAGGAGCACAGTGTCCAGCTTGGGGGATCCAGAGCCCAGCATGATCTGCAAGCCAGGCCAGCCCTCCCGAGCCCTGGAAGCAAAGGGTTAACAGGCTAGGGAAGGAGGGAGCAGCAGTCGTTTGGCTAAGGAGCCTTGTTAATTGATTCCCTCATTCCCATTTGTTCCTGCTAAAGAGAGACAGATGAGAGGGAGCCCGCCAGGCCCGTCTTGGCACCCGGCAGCTTGGCTGGGCACAGCTGTGCTCATGGCTCTGGTGTCTCTGTCTCCGTGGAGGAGGGGCTGTCGCAGAGGAGGTGAGGAGGTGGGACAGTCCCCTCGTAGGCCCAGGGTCCCTCTGCTCCCTCAGCACCACGGGGAAAGGTGGGCTCAGAGTGCTTTGGGGAGGGCAGAGCTTTAATTTCACCTCCTGACACCTCTTTGATCTTTTGGCCTTTGCTGTTACTGCTCACAGTCTGGGAGCTCAGCTGCAGACACCAGGCGGCTCCCTCAGCACAGGCTCAGGAGGGGACCTGCCAGTCTGAGGCCAGGCGTGGACTGCCGGGAAGGGGTCATCTCTGGCATGCCCAGCTGCACGCGCCATGGCTGCGGGCTGTCTGGGCCCCTTGGACTTTTTGCCTCTTCCTATCTTGCCTTCTTCTCAGCCAAGCTTGCCATGCCTGTTATACCTGCTGTCGTAGAGGGCGCCACCCAAGGGTTCTGCCAGGTTTCTGGAAGAGAATGGAGCTTGAATGTGATGGTACAGTCAAACAAACGAATCCGGAGTTCACATCCTGGCCCTGGCACGTCCTAGCTGCACAGTCTGGGCCAGGCACTTTGCCCTCTTTGAGCCTCAGTTTTCTCATCTATAAAATGGCCGTGATCCGAGTACCCATCTGTGGTAGATGGCAACCGGCCACAGCTTTCCGCCTCTCCCCAGCAGGCCCCATGGCAATGTAACTTTGCAGTTTCCCCAGCACCTGGTATCTGGGCTGGCTTTGGGAATTATTGGAGGCCACGTTGTGGTAGAAGTGACAGGGCCCGTTCTGAGCCCAGGCCTCAAGAGAACTTGCACACTTTCACTCATTTTCTTGGAATGCTACTTAGCTTTTATTGAACAATCCTGGGCTGGCCTGCTGGCGGAAGAGAGCCAGAGCCCAGTCACTCGTCATTCAAGTGACAGCCAGTCAATCCCCGAAGCAGAGCCACTTCACTAACTAGCTGCTGCCTGCAGATGTGTGAGTGGGTCCAGGAGAGGCCAGAATAGCCCAGTTGAATTTCCGAACCACAGACTCAAGAACTTGGTAAGCGGTGCTTGTTTTCAGCCATAACCAGGGTGACTTGTTATGTAGCAGATGCTAACTCATACACTGTCTCAAATCATCCCCGTGTGGATTAGGTGAGACAGTGTGAGGAAAGTACCTAGCAGAGTGCCTGGCACATAGTAGGTGGTCAGAAAGCAGAGCCTCTCTTCCTGCTTCCCAGGATGGAGTCACTGGCCACAAATGAAAGCCTCCTACATTTGAGACTATCCTGTCTTTGGCACTCAAAAGTTAAGAAAAGTCTCCTTGATCTACTCCACACATTTCCTCTGCAGTAGTAATGAAAATACTGGACATTATTGAGAACGTACTATGTGCTAGGCACTGCTGCAGATGTATATATTTTTTAATTATGTATTGAGAGAGAGAGAGAGAATTGGCATCCTCAATGGGTTCTCATTCCACAATCTCTCTCACCCCGCTGACTAGGATCACCAGCATCTGTGCTCATAAGCCCACATGTACGAGTCAGACCAGCCTGGGGACCAACCCCTCCGATCTTCCATGTGGCTCAGCATTGCAGAGTGTCACATTATCACCGTGACACACAACTGGCCTCTAACAGGTATTTTCATGCATCATCTCATCTAATCTCCATTTGACCTAATTTATGCATTATTTCAGTTTATATATTCGCTGGTTTTTTTTGTTGTTCTTTTTTTTTTTTAAGAGAGAGTTTTGCTATAGGGCATGTGTGCTTGCTGGAGAGACAGAGATAGAAAGCGAGAAATCACCCCCCAGGAGGGATGGCCATACCACATTCCCTTCTCCGTTCTCCTCTCAGGATTTTGGGCATACATGCATATGTGTCTGGCATGAGTTTCAAGTCTCTGGATCTGGGCCTTGAACTGTGGTTGACTACGTGGGAGTCCAGCGACGTAACCATTACACCATCTGCTGGTCCCCACATTCACTGTTTTAAATCTGAGCAAACTGAAGCTTGGAAAGGCAAGATCTGATTTGTCCAAGGTCACACAGCTACTGAGGTGGGAGGGACACTCCATTGAACCAGAAAGCAATGGACTGCCCTCCACCTCTGTCTGCTTTGCCGGTTCAGTTCCGGTCTGCAGGCCCCTTCCTGTAAGCGCAGGCTCTGGGGATACCAGGGTCTTCCTCACACTTTTCCAGAGGTTCCAGTCAGGCTCAGTGAGAGCCCCACCAGCCGGCCTGAGCCTGGCCGCTGCTGTTCTGGGCCCTTTCTCACACACAGACCCGCTCTGAAGCCTCATTCTCCCCTTTCACTAGGGCAAAGTTTCGGATCCTCTGCTCCCAAGAGTTGTCTTTTGGGACCACAGGCTTGTCTCTAGCTTCCACTCCTGGGCCTCAGAATGTCAACTACTCAGTTTTCTAAACTTTTCAAACTTTCCTCGCTCTCACGGTCCCCTTCCACCTTTCTGTTACGGACTTCAGCTGGCACTCACGCCGTGTAGGGGACATTAGGAAGGTCATCTGCTCGGCACCCTTCCCTTCTCTTGGGAATGACAGCCCTTCCACAGCCCACTCCAGCTCTGGGGCCACAGTGAGCTGTTGTGTTCTTGTAAGAGCCCCAACCCTGCTTACAGGTGATTGGCTCAAGGGAAGCACATGACTTGAGCCTAGCCAATTAAATCTCTTCTCTGAATTTTTGGACTGAAAATACAAGAGAGTCTTTTTTGGACATTAGAGGATACATGGATTAAGATGCTTGTGAATTAAAAATTTTTTTTCCTGTTTCAAACTCATTTCATTGCTTTTATGTATGAGTAATTTTTAGAATAGTCCATCTTTTTTCTTTTCTTTAAAAAATATATATATGCTTCTGGGGTAGCCTTTTTCCTCTTCATGAACTATATACATTATCATATCTCTTTATCTTTTTAGACTAAAGGTGGCCAAGCCAGCCCCACTGAAGAGAGAAAATTTAAACTAAGTTTGATACTGATGAAAAAAAAACCCTAAAAAACAAAAAAGCCCAAAACCCAGAGGCCTCAGTGGCTATGTCTTGGGCCACAGAAAGCAGCTGGTCTGCCGTTAGAGTGCATGAGCTGGCAGAGCTGCTCCTCGGTCGTTCCTGGGGGTAGTTCCTTGGAGTCTGTGAGCCAGTGAATCCCTCTTTGTCCCTAATCAGTCCAAGTTGCATAGCTGTCATTTACAGACCAGAGTCCCTTGCCAGTATCCTCTCTACATACACTTCTTCCGGAGGGGCTGGGGCAACCCCTGGGGGCAGGGGTGGGAGGCAGCACTATTTCCACCCTGGAGAGGTAACCGAGATCCTATAGACTAACTCTCATCTCTACAGATGCTTCACAAATCACCACGTTTCCCAATCTTAGAAATAAGTACCCCGATCACTCACAAACTCAGAGACCCTGAAATTGCTCTTTCTCCCTTTCCCCTCACCCACAACACCTAGACTGAATGAATCCCAGCAATCCTATCTCCCCAAATTATCTCTACTCTGCCCACCTCTCTCTGTCTCTGCCACTGCCCTTGGGCTAGGCAATGCACCTCCACTGTGGACCTCTGTAGCCGACTTCCATGGAGCTGGCCCCGAGGCGCCTTCTCTGCAAGCAGGGCAGGGCCCCAGCGCATGGTTGGAGATGAAGAGGTCTCCTCGCTTCCCCCTCGTCCAGCACAGGGCCTGGCGCCTGCCTCTTGATTTGGAGTCACACCACCAGCCCCCACCCACCCACTTGCCCTGCCGTAGCTACAGCAGTCTTTCTCCTGTATTCCCAAACTCCGCCTTCTTTGCCTCCCTGGACACCTGACTGTACTTCCCTGTGCTCGGAGCTCTCACCCTCACTCTCACTTGAGAGTCCAGATCCTTCTCGTTGCCTAGTCTCTCCTGAGATGCGGGCTCCTCAGAGTTCACCTTGATAATCCTTTTTTTTTTAATCTATTTTTTTCTTTTACTTATTTATTTATTTGTTATGATCTTCAAGTCACCAGGTCCAGGACTCAAGCCTCAGTCAGCCATGTGGGAATCCAGCACCTTAACTACCATGCCACCTGCTAGCCCCCCATAATCCTTCATGAAATGAGCCATCTCCCTGTTACTCTGCATCCCAGCCCCTCTGTAGTTGTCCCACTGTCACGTTGCCTGCCTTGTGTGTCTTTCTGGGTACTTTCTTTGGGTCTGCACCGCCCCCCCCCCCTCACCCCAAGAAGGGCAGGAAGGGTCAGGAAGGGTCGGAAACTTCAGCAAGGGCAGGAAATGGGTCGGCCTCCTTCTCTCTGGGGCTCTAGACCTGCCATGGTGCCCTTCAGGTCTGCAGATGGGCTCAGGCGTCTCTGCCACATGGCTAAGTGTGAGGCGGAATCCAGCGGTGGAGGCAGTACCGGCCCATTCTACAGGACAGAACGCTGGGGCAGGCCTAGAGCCAGCAAGTCCCAAGAGACGAGTTTGGGTGCGGACAGAGCTACGGAGCTTTCCGGAACGGCCGGCATCTGGGCCAGCTTCGCATTTGTCCAGCAAGCCCGTGCCCGTTGTTCTATTTGACCTTTTCTACCCGGTCCATTCTCCCAATTTATAAATGAGGAAACGGGGGCTAGGGGAGGACACATGGCTGGTCCGCTGGGCTCAGCCTTCAGTAGGGACCCCTAGGGGCCCCTAACCCTGTCACGCCTGGGGGCATTCCGTGAGAGCTCCCCCTACCCAGCCAGGATCCTGCCCACGGGGCACCGCCCTCATCCATCGGGTGCAAGCCGCCCGCCTGTGTCTGTCACATCAAGTTCAAGTGATTCATGTGGCAGCGGCTCCTGGTCTGCCTGTCGGCATGTCAGCTAGTCCTGGTTACCATGACAACGGGATGCAAGGCACCGGGGCATCACGGGCTGTGGCTCTCAGAGGGGCAGTGCCATGGGCGAGGGAGGGGGCTCGCTTCTTCCTCCTGTGAGAAGCTTGGCAAGGGCTGGAACCGCGGGGGGCTGCGGGCCCCTCCTTGCCTCCGTGCCTTGGCATTTCCTTCCTGCCATCTGTGCTGGGAGCTAGGGGAGGGGCTGGAGTGCCATGCCTGGTAGGAGGGGTCTGGGAACAGATGGGTGGGAAGGACAGCCCTTCCCTCTCAGGCTAAGGCCCCACCCCCAGCCGTAAAGACGCTCTGCCGGGGCCCCAGCCTTTCTCTCCTTGGCACAAGTGGGGAGTTCAAGGCCCAGATCAGGCAGAAAAC
Organism: Tupaia tana; assembly: GCA_026018925.1. Classification (NCBI taxonomy): domain Eukaryota; kingdom Metazoa; phylum Chordata; class Mammalia; order Scandentia; family Tupaiidae; genus Tupaia; species Tupaia tana. Next base: position 2,910,390 of record JAKSZU010000004.1, on the reverse strand, counting down.
TGGTCTCCGAGCTTGGAGTGGAACGCAGTGAAGGAGTGTCTCTTCAAGGGAGCGTCCTGAGGGCCCCTCAGCCTGCTTTGTGCTAATACCTGGCCAGGACCTCATCCCAGTCACTCTTGCTGGCAGTCCTAGGGGTTCAGTATTGCCCTCCCCATTTTACAGAGGGGAAACTGCGGCTCAGAAACGCCAGCTGGAAACTGGTATTGCTAGGATTCAAACCCAGGTCTCTCTGGCTCCCACCCTTTCTGCTGCAGCCCCTCCGCCAGATCTCCTCCCTCTGCCGGAGAGATGATGACCGGGCCAAGCTCATGGAAAGGGCACGGGCTGCTAGCCGGACACGGGCTTGGGTCCTGGCTCTGCAGCCGGATGTGGGGGCTGCTGGCCTCTGCCCAGCTCCGGACCAGTCCCCGTGTCCGAGAACGTAGACGTGGCGGTCGTAGTGGTGCTGCTCAACGTCTCACGAAGACTTGAAGCCCTGTGTGTCCTGCACGGGGCAGGGTTGGGGCTGGGCCTCGGGTGAGGGATAGGAATGAGGAAGGGACAGGGAAGGAGGCTGCGCTAGCAGGAGGGGCGTGGCTTCTTTCCCTAATCGGGTGCCCACATGGCCTCTTGTTCCTCTGCAATTGCTTCTGAGAGTCATCGGTGCCCAGAAGCCCCGTTCTGAATGGAGACATAGATCCTTCAGGACCATGGACCCCAACTGGTTCTGTGGCCCTCGTCGCCCAGTTCCATGACACACTGCGGGAGGTGAGAGTGACGGAGGTGGGGAAGAGCAGCGAGGGTTCCCTTGGCCAGCATGCTTTATGTGGATGGGTGGGGTGTGCACCTGCTCCTGCCTTCATTTGGGTGAGGGGTGGTGCTTCAGGAGAGACACTTGGAAAAGCTGGGATGTGCGCCCTAGAATTCAGCCCTGGCTTGAAGAGTCTAGAAGGGGGCTGTCTGGGTGCTGAAGTGAAGCGTGGCAGGCCCAGGTCCTTTCGTGGGTCAGAGTGGCTGTAACAAGGCGCCCTGCCCACGGGGCTACCTGCCGAGCCAGCTAACCTGCTGGGGTCCGAGCAGGTGAACCCCTAGAAGCAGAAGCTGGGGAGAGGGCATTCGGGAGGTATCAGCTGCAGATGCCATTGCCCGTGCCGGGGAAACACTGCTTGGAGAATCCCAGGAGGGGCGTCTTCAAAGACCCCACGAAAAATGTGCCATAGACAGGGCCTCTGAAGCCAGGCCTTCCAGGAGGACGGCCCTCCCAGGCCATCTTAGTTCTCTGGGCCCTACTCAAGCCTGAGCTAGAGAGGGACAAGGCTCTCTGGTCTGGGTGAGAAATGGAAGGTTTGATGTGAGATTCGACTGGAAATTTTAACTCATAAAAAAGAGACTGATAACGCCAGAAAACTGTGCTGTGCCCCGGCTATGGTCCGGCACAGGGAGGCGTGACAGCCAGCACGAGGGGTCCCAGCCGTGCCGAGGGAGGATCGAGGTGCCCCTGCACTGGTCCTGCCAGGGCAGCCATTTCAGCGAGCGGGTTCCTTGGTGGGTGTCCTGATGGGGTGTTGATTTAGCCTCCCTCTTGCCCCCCACCACACCCACATTCCCTCCCTGGACTGAGCCTACACTGGGAGGGAGGCCTGGGGTGGCAGCCCCTCTCCCACCACTGCCCCCTGCTGGGCTCTGCTTTGTTCCCCCAGTTCCTCCGGGCCAGCTCCCGGAGCAGCACACCCCTGCCTTTGCCCCGAGCCCCCATCCCTGGCTCTAGGACTCGCCTGGCCCTCTTCTCCTCCTGCCCACTCCAGAGCTGATTTCGGCTGCTAGGAAGTGGGTTCGCCCTGCTGTTGGGGCAGGCTGGGCCCCATACCCTCAAATGGACCCATTCCTCTATTCCAATATCCTCTGTCACAGGTAGGGAAATTGAGGCCCTGGAACTCAGGGGAATGCCCCAAGGCCACACGTCCACTCCTGGCAGAGCTGGAGTAAATCGAGGCCCTCAGCTCCCTAGTCCTGGGCTCAACGGAGTGCCCGGGGCTCCCTGGGAGAGATGGCTGGACCAGGCCCATGGAGGTCCCACATGTCATCCCTCCCTGGCCTGCAGAAGCTCATCTAGAGAGATCACAGAGAACAGAGGGCTAGAGAGACCTCTTCCAGAAGACTTCAGACCCCCTTTGGGGTTGGCAGAGATGTCTGCACCTGGTGGCAGCCCCACCACACCTGGCCCTGAAGTTTTGTGGGCCACTGAGACCCCGGGAGCGAGCTGTCTGGCCAACTTCTGACACAGGGATCTGCAGTGCCTGCTTCCGTACGCTCCCACCAGGTGGGGCCGGAAGGTAGTTTCTGGAGTTCGATCTGAGTTTGAGTCCCGTCTCTCCTACCTAGGCTCCTCAGGAACATCCCGCCACCTCTCTGAGTCTCGTTCTTTCAGACAGTAAAAGGGACTACGGCCCTGGGATTCAGTGGGAGGGAAGTGCGCTAATGCACCTGCAGCACGTAGCCCGGTGTCTGGCCTGCTGGGCTGCTTCCGGTCCCCCACAGGGAGCGCTGTTACCGCAGACTGTGCTGAACCACAGGCCCAGGCCAGAGTGGCAACCCCGCCATCCTGCCCCTGCTCACCCTGTGTGGGGCCCCAGGGTCGCCCATCTATTTTAAACTTCTTCTCCTCCCTCCATCCCACCCTTCCCGTCCTCTATACCCCCCTCCTCCTTTTTCAGAAATGACATAATTAGAGGGGTTTAATGTTCTGGTGCTGAAATCTTCATTTTCTTGGGTAATTTCCACTATTTCATCAAGGAATAATTAATTGCATTGTCTTTAATCAATTGTTTTACAAATCCAGCAGCGGGAGGAATTCTCCCACCATCTCCACAGCTGCTCTCCCCTCCCGGGTGAGGTGCCAGCTCATGCCAACTAGAGAGCTCGGCTGCCAGAGCGGGTGGGCCGCCTGTAGGGAAGGACGGCGGCCTCCCCAGCCTCCTAGGGAAGGAGAACGCAGGTCGCTAAGAGCCCATTGGCAGCCATTGGGGGACACCCCTCTGCCCTAGGAGAGGCTGCTGGCCTGTGAGGCCCCTCACAGCCTAGGCAGGCGGGGAGAAGAAACAGGCCCAGAGAGGACCACCAGGACCGAGGAGTGGAGAGAGACTTGGGCATGGGACTCGAGAGAGGGGAGAGAGATCAGAAGCGATCCTAGATATGGGGAGTCGTACCTGGGAGAGGAAAAGGGGGACAGGAGAGGCAGAAAGGGGTTGTTCAGGTTGAGCATCCCGAATCCGGAAATCTAAAATGCTCCAAAATCCTAAACTTTTTGAGCATTGACACGATGCCATGAGTGAAAAATTCCACGGCTGACCTTATGGAACAGGCTGCAGTCAAAACGCTGCAACACGAAAACTGTAGACAATTGGGCCAGCAGAGCGCATGGTGGTTAGGGTGCTGCATCTCACATGGCTGACTGCAGTTTGAGACCTGGACCCGGCACCTTGAAAAACATACAGAGCTCATGTGCATACGTGCCCAAAATCCCAAGAGGAAGATGGAAGAGAAGGGATTGCAGTGTGGCCATCCCTCCTGGAGGGTGATTTCTCACTTTCCCTTTCTCTGTCTCTCTCTCCAGTGAGCACATGTGCCCTATAGAAAAAAAAAAGTATAAATTGCCTTTGGGTTATGTGGAAAAGATATATGTGAAATATAAATAAATTTCAGGTTTAGACTTGGATTCCATCCCTAAGGTATCTCATTATGTATATGAAAATGTCCAGAAATCCAAAACATTCCAAGATCCGAAATACCTCTGGTCCCAAGCACTTGGATAGGGGACACTCAGCTTGCAGTAACTGCTAATGTTTCTGTGGTGTTCACAAAGCAGCGAGCTGTGCCCTAAGAACTTGATCATTGCAATAATCCTGGGAGGTAGGTTTCTTTTTCCCCCACAGGGTGTGTGCCCTCTCCAAGGAGAGACAGAGAGATGGTGAGAGAAAGTGAGAAATTACCCCCCAGTAGGGGATGGCCATACTGCGATCCCTTCTCCTCGATTCTCCACTCGGGATTTTGGGTACATACACACATGCACCTGTCATGATTTTCAAGGGCCTATTTTTTTTTTTTTTTTTGATGAGAGTTTTTTTTTTTTAATTGTTAGTGAGTGTGTGTGTGCTCACCAGAGAAAGATAGAGAAACAGAGAAAGAGAGAGAGAAAGCATTCCCCAAGGGGGTGTGGTCACACCGCAATTCCTTCTCCATTTCTCCATCCTGTCAGGATATGGGGCATGCACCTGGCCTGCGTGTGTCCAAACCACCAGGGCTGGGACTTGAACTGCAGTAGGCCATGTAAGAGCTGGCTTCCTTAGCCACTAGGCTACAGGGCCAGACCAAGAGAAAGATCGATTGTTGACAGAGTATTGGCATATTGTGATCCTCCTGCTCCAACCTCCCAGTCAGCTAGGCCTGCGGGCGTGCACCACAGCACTCGTGTTCAGGTAAGACCAGGAATCGAACCTGGCCTCTCATGTGGCCTCAGCCTCCAAGTAGCAGCCTCACATTCACCCACTAAAATGCTGTTGTGACAATGTCCTGTCTCAGTCGGGAAAAGCCCAGCCCTGCTGTGAGCCGCAACACGCTCTTAGGACCCGCTTCCCAGAATACCTCTCTCCTGCCCTCCCCACCGGCCGACTTCTCTGACCTCCTCTCCTGCTCTGGGCATTCACTCCTTCCTCTCCTGCTTCCCCTCTGGATTGCTCCCTCTCTCTACTCACATCTCTGCTTCCGTGCCACCTCCCTACAGGGCCTGTCCCTGAGCCACCTGAAGAAGGGTCCCCAGCCCTCTTCTCCTCGACTTATGAGGGGTTACTTCCCAATAAGCCCATTGTATGCCGAGAACACCAATAGCTGAAAAACACTTTTTTTTTAGAGAAGTTTTTGCTATAGGGTGTGTGTGCTCGCCAGAGAGACAGAGAGACAGAGAGACAGAAAGTGAGAAATCCCCTGGTGGGGGGCTGGCCATTCTACAGTCCCTTCTCCTCCATTCTCCTCTCGGGATCTAGGGCACACTCGCATGCATATGCACCCCACATGAGTTTAAGCCACTGTTCCGGGACTCGAGCCGCAGTTGACTACATGGGAGTCCAGCGACATAGCCGTTACGCCAACTGCTGGTCCCCAAAAATGCATTTAATACGCCTAACCTACTAAACACCATCATTCAGCCTCGCCTCCCTTTGATGTGTTTGGAATGGCCACCTTAGCCCACAGCTGGGCGAGACCGTCTAACACAAAGCCTGTTCTATACTCCAACACTCCAACGCTATCTCAGGCAGTTGATCGAATCCTGTAGTGAAAGTGAAACCCAGAACGGTCGTGTGGGCACCCGGAGTGCAGTGAATCATGCTGAATTATGGTTCTGCCGAATTGGTATTGCTTTCTACCAAAGGCGCCCTGCTCCCTGCCCTCGGGGTGCGAGGCAGGACGGGAGCCGCCCCTCAGGAAGGTCAGTGTGACTGCGACTCGTCAGTGGGGAGGCAAAAAGGACAGAAACGCCAGGTGTCACCCCAGGATGGGCTAGGGCTAGGGGAGCAATTGCACAACTTGCCATGCTCCCTTCTGTGGAAGTTGGGGTCCTGGGTCCCCACCTGAGGACAATATGGGGAGAACCCCTGCAGGGAAACCTCCGAGGACGTGTAGTGTGAGAGAAATATTCGTGACTTCAAGCCACTGATCACAGCAAAACCTCACCGCCTGGAGCCACCCCTGCTCGCTGCGCCGGTGCTCTTCCCATCTCCATTCTAGAAGGGCAAGCTCCAAGCTCCGTCAGAACAGGGGCTCTGGTGCGCCCTGCCCTCTCCTGGGTGTTGACAACACCGCCGGGTTTAGAGGAGGTGATCATTGAATGAATGAATACGGCCATGTCCTCTTGTGTGGCACTTCGATTTGACAACATTCTTCTGTCGGTATTATTTTTATCGTCGGTATTATTTTTATCGTCGCTACAGCCCCATGATGGAGGGAGTAACCCCACGTTACAGGTTCTGAAACTGACACCCACAGGTTAGTTGAGCTGCCCCTCGATGTACAGCCGGTTACCAGGGCAGCTGGGGCCGGAGTTCGTGTGCTCCCAGGAGGGAGAAGCCGGAGCTACTCCTGCCCCCATCCCCAGAGGCACTCGGGACACCACACCGGACGACTCTCTCTGCTAGGGGTGGGAGGGCTTCCCTCCGCGTAGAACCCACAGTGCCTGGCCTGCCCCTTGGTCCTCCCCAGCGAGCACCTGCCCTCGGACGGCTCTCCTGCCTGCAGGTCCTCCCCGGCACACGGACAGTTCACCAGCTGGAGCCGCTTCTCCCGCTCTGCCTCGAACACAGCCAGGCCGGGGCATAGCAGGCCCTGCCCCGAAGCTCCCCTGGGAAGGGCACTCCCAGATCCGGCTGGGATCACAACTCTTCCTTCCCACTGGGCTCCACCAGGCTTGGCTTTCTGGTTTTCCTGCCTCCAGGAAATCAGGAGGAACAAATTAGAGAGGCAATTAGGGGACGAGGACCCTGGTGCAGCAGCACACTGGGACAGGGACACTAAGACACGCGAAAACTCAAAGGCATGGGCTCGGGGTCTGTTTAATACAGGGCAGGGGGTGGGGGGACAGAGCAGAGTGCGTCACCAGATGCAGCCCACATGTAATTCAAGTTCCTCACGAGCGGCTTGATGTGGGCACGTTACCTGGGCTCCCCAGACCCGAGGCCCCTCCTCTACTGGAGGGTCTCCAAGGCCCCCTCTGCAAAAACTCTGCATCTGGATTGACACGAACACAATCAAGCGAGATTAAATTATGTCCCATATACTGTTTCAAAAGGCAGGAGAGCTTCTGAACCCTCCTAGAAATAGTCCCACCCAAAGTGGGCTTTTTTTTTTTTTTTTTTTTTTGGAGAGATTTTCGCTATAGGGCGCGTGCGCTTGCCAGACAGACAGAGAGAGACATTAGAGACAGAAAGCGAGAAATCACCCTCCAGGGGGGATGGTCACGCCGCAATCCCTTCTCCTCCATTCTCCTCTCGGGATCTTGGGCACGCACGCACACGCGCCCGGCGTGAGTTGTAAGCCACCGGGTCCGAGACGCGAACCGCGGTCGACTACGTGGGAGTCCAGCGACATAGCCATTACGCTAACTGCTGGTTCCCCCAAAGTGGGCTTTTATTTACTTATTTTCTTAGAGAACTTTTTGTTGTTTTGTTTTGATTTTGCAATATGGCGTGTGTGCTTTGCCGAGAGAGAGACAGACAGACAGAAAGTGAGAAATCATCACGGGGGATGGCCATGCCGCGATCCCTTCTCTTCCCATTCTCCTTTCGGGACTTTGGGCACGCACACATATGTTCCTGGCATGAGTTTTAAGCCGCCGGGTCCAGGACTGGGAGTCAGCGACATAACCATTGTGCCATCTGCTGGGCCCCCCAAAGTGGGTTTTAAATGCAGTGACGTCACAGGGTCCCACGTTAAGAGCTTGCAAGGACTCCACATGCTGGTCACCGTGCGAGGTGCTGGAGGGAGTGGTGGAGGGCGCCCCGGGTGTCTGAGCTCTCCAGCCTAGTGGGAGACAAGACGTGTAAACTGGCCATTGCAATCCAGCAGGATACAGTGGAGCCGAGACAGACCAGCTCTTCCTGGGGGATCAGAGCGGCTGGTTCTTTACAGAGGAGTAGGAGTTTTCCAGACAAACAAGAAGAAGACAATCCAGGGAGAGAAAACAGAGTGAGCAAAGCCGTGGGGCCATGAAACCCTTATGTTCAGAGAATTACCAGTGGCCCTGTCTCAGTGCAGTGCTATGATTATGATGAAGAAAAGCAAGAGAGGAGGCAGGGAGTTAGCCAGGAGCAATGGTAAAAGGCAGGGGTTTGGGTCCTGCCCTGAGGGCAACAGGGGAGCCACAGCAGGTTGTGGAGCAGGAGCAATATGGTCGTCTCTATGCTTTAGAAAGCCCCCGCCTCCAGCAGGCAGCGTGGAGGACGAATTGGGATGGGGTAAGGAGGTCAGAGGCAAGGACTCGGGGAGGGGCTGCTACACCAGGTGGGAGAGCGTGTGGCCTGCGCCAGGGAGGGCCCTGCGCCAGGGAGGGCACGTGGGGAGGGCCGAGAGATGCAGGATGCAGGGACGTGCATGGGACACATGGGCCAGGTTACGCCAGTGACTGGATGCGGGGAAGGAGCCGAGGTGCACCCACGTTCTCTTTGGTCTGCAGGAAGCAGGTGGTGGTGGTTAGGGTGGAACTGGAGAAATGTCGGCGGCATTCGGTCTAGAACTCAGGGGTTGGGTCGGCCGAATTCAGGGTGACAGGGAGGCGGGGGTGTGTTTGACATTGGAGACACCAACTCACGTCCTTTCTGAGAGACCAGTGGGTCAGACCTCAGGGGTTGGTGGGAGGGGGAGATGATGGCAGGTGTATTGTTTATTTTTGTGCAAAAACCTACTCTAAAATGCCATGGCTTAAACCGATAAACATTTATATCTCCTGGAGTTTCTTTTTGTTGTTGATTTTTAGAGAAATGTTTGCTACAGGGGTCGTGTGCTTGGGCATGGCCATGCCACAATCCCTTCTTCTCCATTCTCCTCTCGGGGTTTTGGGTATGCATGCACACATACCCAGTGTAAGTTTTCAGCCACTGGGTCTGGGACTTGAACCACGGTAGACTAGGAATTATGCTGTAAGCATTATGCCATCTGCTGGCGCAGTGACATAAGCATTGTGCCATCTGCTGGTCCCGACCCAGATGTCTGAATCAGGGACCTGGGGCTGGCTCAGCTGGTGGTTCTGGTGTAGGGTCTCATGCAGCCTAGATAGGAGCGGGGGGTCTTCCAAGGCGGTGCGCTCCCACGCCTGGCCCGCTGCTGCCTCGTCTCCCCTTCCCCAGGCTCGTGTCCTCACGTGGCAGCTGGCTGCACCCGGAGTGATCTGGGGAGGAGCGTGGCGGGAGCCCCCGGAGCCATCCTCTGTCATTTCATGACACCCCGCTGTTCATACCCATCAGCCCTATTCAGTCGCTCACTGCACAGGAGTGAGGTGACCAGGAGGTGACAAGCACTGCGGGCCTTCTTAGAAGCTGTGCCATGGACGGGATTCTCCTTTGTTATTCTCTTGTTTCGAGGATGGAGAAATGGCAGGGACTCGCCCAGGGCCACGCAGCAAGTTTGGGCCAGGGTGAAGGCTACACAGTGGAGTCCACTCAGTCTAGAGGACAGGGACCTTCCCCCTAAAAGGCCTGGGAGGAGAAGGAGAGGCCCCAGGAGACTTATGCCAGGGGTTCCGAACCAGTGGGAGGCTGAGGGCTGGCCAGGCCTCTGAGCTGGCTGGGGAGTGGAACCCCCTTCCCAGACTCTCCCTGGAGAATGAACAGTACAAGGGCTGCTTGTACCAGACTCGGCCGGGCGTCCCACCCTCCGCCCAGCTCCTCACCCCACAGACACACCACAGGCCCGCCTCCCGTGTCCACCTCTCCAGCTTGAATTTAGTCAACACAGTCTCACCGCAAACCTCGGATGTGCCTGGCGTGGGGGCTAGGACCCGTGTTGACATACATGTCCCTGACTTCATGTGTGACACTTGCCTCCTGGGGGCAGACCGACGCAGAGCAGATAATGGCATGAAGAGCTTGTTCCTACACACGGAGAACCCACTTTGGCCCAGAGGAGCAAGGACGCCCCGCTTCCTCAGCCCGTTGGGGAGGCTCTTCGAGGCAGGGGCGTTAGGTCTAGAACTGCCAGGCAGAACAGTTAGGGTGACGGGAGGTATTCCAGGCACGGGGACCCGAGTGCACAGAGGCTGGGAGGAGGGGTAAAGTGGGGTGGTGAGGAGTCAGAAAGCCAGCATGATCTGATAACAGGGACAGGGACGGATGCGACTCGGGGCAGGGCTGGCCGCCCCGCATCGCCCCGCAACCACTAACCTCTGTTTGCTGATGACGGAGGAGCCCACGTGGCTCTGAAAGGCAAAGTGCTGGGGACTGGCACGCAGGCTGGACCGTTTCCAAGGCGGCCCCGAGCAGGAGGGACAGGAGGGACAGGCAGAGCTTGCGAAGGACAGAGATAAGGTGATCTTCCAGCAGGTGCCGCCAGGAGCCTCAGGATGGGGGGGGGGGGCAGAGGCAGGAGGCAGGGAGAGGAGACCGTTAGGAGTTTGGGGCCCAGGAGCTGGGCAGAGCTCAGGCCGAGGGCACCCACGGTGTCAGAGCCCTCCGACTGCGGGCGTCTCCCCAGGAGCACCCCGTTGCACTGCCCCTTCCTGTGGTCTCGGGTGGGGGAGAGGCCGGAGCTGAGCTGGCTCTGCCACTGACGTGCTGTGTGGCCCCAGTAAGCCCTGTCTCTCTGAGTCTAGGTGCCCTTAACTGTCAAATGTGCATCGGAACCCCCGCCCCACAGGAGACCGCTGGGCCTTATTGATTGAGGAGTGTCCCTCCCACCCGGGAAGGCTTGGCGTCTGTTGTTAGGAAGACCTGGGGCCGCAGATGCCTTGGGAGCCCATTAGCCCCAGTGCCCCAGGCCAGCTGAGAGTGGGCCGGGGCTGCTTCCACTGGGGGCCGTGCAGCTAAGTGGGAGCTAAGGGGATTGGAGGGTCCTGGGGAGCCGCACAGCTCCATAGCTCCCTCACCCCTGCCTCCAGCCCGGGGTGCTGGGCAGCGGTGCAGGAACGAGGCAGGGAGTGCTGGAGGTGGAAGGAGTGTGCAGGGGGGAGGAGGGAAGGGGTCAAAGAGACGAGGGGTTCAGAGGAGCCAGGGAGACCTGCACCCCAACATTTGCAGACATGTACACTCATGACCATACACAAGAGCACACACACGTGTGTGCACATGAAGATACAAGTGTATACACAATGTGCACATGTGCTCACACAAGGCAAGCCTATGTGTGTGCACACACGCGTACACGCACACACGTGTGACAAGCACACACGTGTGACAAGCACACACCACACACATATACACAGGGACATATGTGAGTATACATGCACATGTTACGCTCACATGTATACACTGGTATACACACACCGCCGGCCAGGTCACACACTCCCTCATCCCCCCAGTCTCTCAGCAGCCTGGAAGCCCAAGTCTTCCAAGTTTCCAGGCCGTAAGTGGACCTCGAGTGCCCCTGTAGCTTCATATCAGTCCCATGTACAGCCTTGCGACTCACACAATGTGTGATGCTAGGAAGGGCCTGAGCAAGGATTTGAACTCACTGTGGAGGGTGTGCCTGAATGACGGGTGGGAGGGGAAGTTGCGGAAGGTGGGTCCAGGAGGTTCCAGAGGACCACACCGCCCAGGATGGGGGGAAGCTGATGCTGGCAGGAGACACCACGCCCCGGCATGGAACCCCAGTTGTGTGGCTGCCACACACCCCCCACGAAGCTGGCAGCACCCCTGCCCTCTGGCTCTGCCTCCTTTCCGCTCCCTGGACGCAGGCAGGAAGCCACTGGTCAAGAGGCAGTGCCCCAGGAGCAGAGCCCAGGCAGGGCTGCCTCGGTGCCTCGTTCCATGAGCAGGGCGGGGAGGCCGGACAAGAGCTGACCTGGAGGGGCGCTTCTGAGCCCCGCTGCAGGGCTGGTCCCTTCATCCCTGCATTTTTTTTCAGAGAGATATTTGGCTATGGGGCATGTGTGTTCGCTGGAGAGACAGAGAGACAGAGAGCAAGAAATCACCCTTGGGGTGGGGGGCGGAAATGGCCCCGCCATAATCCCTGCTCCTCCATTCTCCTCTCAGGATCTTGGGTTCGCACATACACATGCCAGCATGAACTTGAAGCTGCTGGGTCTGGGACTCGAACCGTGTGAACTACGTGGGAGTCCAGTGATAGAACCATAATATCATCTGCTGGTCCCCATCTCGTTAATTTTTAAGTGAGAAGTCTAGGGGCTTACGGAGGAGTTCCCAGGCCAGGGCAGGAGAGGGCTGGCCTTGGCCTCAGTGTCTGTCTCCGTACAGTTATGGGTTTGGATTTTAAGCCGTAGTGGTTGGAGTGCCCCCAACAGCCTCCAACCCACACCCTTCCTCTGCTGTCCCTGCTGAGGCCTGAGGTGACAAGAAGGTGGACACAGGCTCCCAACGGGCCTGGGCAAGAAAGGGGCTTTGGGCTGGACACCCTATGCCCGGCCCAGGTCCTTGAGTTCAAAGTGTCCTGGGGACGCCAGGCCCGGGCCGGGTGTAGCTCTTAGCTCTCCCCAGAGGCAGCTGTGGGGCAAGGTGAGGGGAGGCTCTCCCCTGGGTGGCCTGCTCTGAAGCTCCCTGCGTTCCCGCTGCAGCCCGCCAGGGGCCAGCCCAACCCAGAGGCTGAGATTTACAGCCTGCAGTGAGCACCCTGTGAAGGCAGCGCGGTGGTAAATCAGGATCCGGCGGCCTGGGGCAGGCCCTCCCACTGGCTTCAAGGCCTATCACCTGCCCTGCCCCAGTGGAGCCAGAAGCTGGGGTGGGGGATCAGGGAAGAGCCATGGCCTGGCGCTCCACTCCACACTCCTGCCTGGAGGGAGTCTCAGGTCCTGTTAGGCACGGGGGCCCGAGGCTGAGCTGGGCTCCCAAAGCTGCCAGCCTGGGCCAAGCACCAGCTCCTGCGTTCTGGTGTGGGCCTGGGCCTGGGCAGAGGTGGTGGTGAGCATCTAGTCCTTCATCTCTGCACGGGAAGGCTGGTCACACCCGCACTGCGGCCTGGGGTTGGTGGGGGCGCTGGCCTTGCCGAGGTGCTGAGACAGGGCTGGGAGGTAAGCTGCTCTCACCTGAGCTCGGCCCCGGGCTAGTCCCTCCCTGCACTGTCTGAGCGCCCAGCCGAGGGCTCAGGGCAGCCCCTTCCTCAGAGGCTGCTGTGAGTCAGTGAGCCGGAAGGGGGCCAGGCCAGGGCAGGCTGGGCTGGGAGGCGCGGGGAGGCCCTCATGGCCTCCTACAGGTTCAGGGGCAGGGAGGGAGCTTGAAACCAGCCTCTCCTTAAGCCCCTTCCACCCCACAGCCCTTCCTCCAGATGACCCTATGAAACAAATACTATCAGGGCCAGCAGGGGCATAGTCGCTAAGACTCTGGATCTCATGTGGTCAACCACGGTTCAAGTCCTGGACCTGGTGGCTTGAAACTCACACTGAGCGCATGTGTGTGTGTGCCTAAAATTCTGAGAAGAGAATGAAGGAGAGGGGATTGGGTTGGCCATCTCCCTGGGGTGGTGGTGGGGGTGTGTGTGATGTCTCACTTTCTGTCTCTTAGTGTCTCTCTAATGAGCTTACGTGACCCAGAGCAGAAATCTCTCTCAAAAAAAGATACTATCCTTGTTTAAAGATCATTTTGCTGAAACTCAGGGGGGATGAGACTTGCCCAAGGTCACACAGCTGGTGAAGGGACAGGCTGAATTTCATATGGGCCTGTCTGCACCCTGAGTCCACTCCTGGAAGTTCAACATTTCTTAAGAATAAATTGGCCCTGGAACCAGCAGATGGCGTAATGGCTTACATAGTCGACCACGGTTCCAGTCCCAGACCTGGTGGCTTAAAACTCACGCTGGGTGCATGTGTGTGCGTGCCCAAAATCCCAGGAGGAGAATGGAGGATAAGGGATTGTGGTGCGCCCATCCCCTCTGGGGGTGATTTCTCACTTTCTGTCTGTCTCTCTCTGTCTCTCTGAGGAGTATATGTGCTCTATAGCAAAATGACAACAACAACAAAACAAAACAAAACCAAACAAAACAAAAAACCCCCAGAAAACAAAAAACAAAAACAAACTCAGTAAAAAAAAGAGTTCAGGTTGGGGCTGGCAGGTGGCATGGTGGTTAAGGGGCTGGACTCCCACATGGTTGACCGTGGTTCAAGTCCTGGACCTGGCAGCTTGATTTCTCACTTTCTCTCTCTCTCTCTCTCTCTCTCTCGCACTCTGCCCCTCTCTGGTCAAATGAAAAAGTATAAGTAAATAAAGTTAAAAAAAAAAGACAAGAGTTCAGAGACAAGCAGTTAGTGTAATGGCTGTGTCGCTGGACTCCCATGTAGTCGACCGTGGTTCGAGTCCCAGACCTGGTGGCTTAAACTCACACTGGGCGCGTGTGCGTGCGTGCCCAAGATCCTGAGAGGAGAACGGAGGAGAAGGGATTGCGGTGTGGCCATCCCCCTTGGGGGGTGATTTCTCGCTTTCTGTCTCTCTGTCTCTCTCTCTCTTTCTGGCGAGCGCATGTGCCCTATAGCAAAAACCTGTCCAAAAAAAGAAAGAAAGAAAAAAAAAAGAGTTCACTGGCCTCATGGTCTGGGGCAGGCCAAGGTGCCAGGAGCTCACCCGGTGCCAAGTCCCTCTGCCTTCATGCCTCTTCCCTGCAAGGGGCCCATCGGATGCCAGGCAGGGGCCCATCAGGGCTCAGTGGGGTGGGAGCTGGGGGTCCAGGCCCTGGTGAGCCGGCCCCTGAGTGAGCCCCAGGCTTGGCCCTGGGAGAGGCCCAGGAGACAGGCTGGGCCCCTGGGGCTGCGTCTCCTAGCAACACGGCCCCTGGGACCTTGCCTGTCTGCTTCAGGTGCCCCAGGGAGCCCAGCTCAACCGCCATCCCCAAGAGGGGGTGTCTGGCTGCCATGCCTGCTGGGGTGGGGCAGAGCAGAGGGTGCAGACAACCCTCAGGCTGCTCCAGGAGAGGGGTGGGGGTTCCGCGTCTTCAGCCCAGGATGGAGCTGCAGGGGTGGCTTCTCTCTGGCCCCCTCTGCGGCCCACCCTGTCTCCAGCTCTCCCCACGTCACTCTGCCACACTAGGCCTGTCTCTCCTGTCTCTATCTCTGTTCTGCTTCTGCCTCTTGCTATCTCTCCTCTCTCAGTCTTTCTCTTTCTCTGGGTCTCTCTGTCTCTCTTCTCCCACTCACTTCCTGTGTCTCTTCCAAATGTCTCTGTCCATCTATCTCTTTCCCTTGCCCTCTCTGTCCACCATTCTGCATCTCTGTCTTTCCCTGTCCACCCTCCCTCCCCACAGGGCCTCCTGCCATCAGACTTGCTGACCCCTCTCTGTTCCCTGGAGGAAGAGACTCTCCAGCAGGGCTGGCACCACACAGTGATGACTGGTGGCGGTGCAGGGAAGCTGGCCCTACAGGAGGCCACCGTTCACACTGTGACCTGGAGCCAGCCCCCACCTCCTCGGGCCTCGGTTTCCCTCTCTGTCACATGGGTCTCATGGCTCTGGTGGGGTCTGGGTGCCCTTGGGGCTGCTGTTGGCACAGAGTGTGTTAGTACTGGACAGGTCGGGTCAGGGTGGTTGGCAGCTCCTAGAGATGACCGCACGGGTAGAGGGACTGCCCCTGCTGTCCTGTGGCAGGCTCTGGCTGGCCCTCCCTCTGCTCAGGAGGGTATCCCGCTGGGTGAGTCTGAGGCCAGGTGCACCTGGGTGGCTTTGGCTGCGTCATGGTGCCCTCTGGTGGCAGTGAGTAGGCACTGCAGCCACAATCCGCCCTGCCCTCTGGCCTGAGGAGTGAGCAGCTTGAATTCCAACTGGAGCTCACTCTGCTGCAAGGCGAAGTGCCAGCCTTCCGCTTCTGGGCATTCTTCTTTTGCCCACCCCTGCCCACCAGTACGGACGTCATGCAGAGGAGAAAGTGGAGAACCTGGGTTTGGACCGAGCAGTCTGCCGCCTCCACCAGCACGAACCCGGCTCTAAGACTCAGCAGCTCCTGCAACCCCAAACCAACGATGACTCATTTTGGGGCTCCCGATCCAGCAGCATATATTTATTTGCACCCACTGTGGGCAGCGCCCTGCAGGAATGTCAGAGCCAAAGCTGCTCCCGGAACTCCTGTGTCACTTCACAGCAGCAGAAACGGAGGCCCGGGGATGGGGAGTGACCCTCCCCAGGCCACGCGTGGGAGTGTGTGGGTGCATGGTGGGTGGAGCTGATCTGCCTCCGTGCTCAGGTCAGGACCGTGACTGGGTCACCGGGCTGACTAGCAAGGAGCCAGAGTCTGCGAGGCGGGGCCCGGAGACAGAGCACACCCGTGCAGACTGCCGGGGCGAGGGAGGCACGGTGGGCAGGGCTGGGGCGCCCAGCACCCCCAGTCTGTGGGATTCCAGGGTCCAGGAGGCAAAGCCAGAGGAAACTCAGGGGCAGGGCGGGAGCCCCCAGGAAGGAGTTACCCGGGTGCGAACGTGGCGTGGCTGGGGAGGCGGGAACGTCTGAACACGGGCACCATGGTCTTTGCGATCAGGCAGGAAGTCTGGGAGCGGGTGTGGGATGCCGAGGGGCCCTGGGTGCCAGGCCAAGTAGCCTGGGCCTCATGGGGGCAGCAGGGGAGCAGAGGCCTGACCCCTGTCCCTGTGGTGGCTCTTCCTGCACTTGCTCTGTGCCAGACAGTGCCGGGGACAGCCACAACGGCCATCCTCAGAGCCTGCAGTCCGGGGCTGGATAAACACAAAGGCTTGCTCCAGAAACAGGCCTCGCCCGCCCCAGTCCACAGTGAGGGAAGTCCGGGCTGGGAGTGGAGGGGCATGCAGGATGGGGGTCTTGCCTGGGAGCTCTCTGGGGCGAGGGAGTGTTCCAGGGCTTAACCTGGGTGGGGGGAGTTGGGGGGGATGCAGAGCTAGAGTGCTTTGGCTGCTTGCTTCCCTATTTGGAAATTCTTATTTTTCAAGAGATTTTTGCTGTAGATCATTTGTGCTCTCTGGAGAGACAGAGAGAAACAGAGAGACAGAAATTGAGAAATCACCCCCCAGGAGGGATGGTCATGCTGTAATTCCTTCCCCTCCATTCTCCTTTCAGGATCTTGGGCATGCACGTACATGTGCCTGGTGAGTTCTAAGCTGTCAGGTGTGGGACTCGAACCATGGTTGACTACATGGGAGTCCAGTGACATAACCATGACGCCATCTGTTGGTTCTGCTGTTTGCAAATTCTATCTGTATTAAAAAAAAGGGGGAAAAAAGAAAGAAAACAAAAATAGGCTGCTGCCAGGGCAGGGGAAGGGTGGCCAGTAGCTTTGGCCTCGCCTGGACGGAGAGGGCCTGGGTGGGAGTAGGGGGTTGGGGCGTGGGTGGTGGTGGATGGGAGTGGGGAGGCTGTGATGGAGGGGTGAGGGCGTGGAGGACTTACTGGGGGAGCGAGTGGGGATTCCCAGCTCTAGGCCTGGGAATGGACCCACAAAGATTTGAGGTGCCTCAGGGATCCTGGGCACCCCATCTCTGGAAGAGCCCGTGGTGGGCGTGGCAGGCAGCCCACTCCTCCGTGGAGCCTGGGTGCTTGCTAAGCCTGCAGAGGCCGGATCCCAGCCTACCAGGGTGGGGAGCCGGGAACCCACATTCTCACAGGCTCCTGTCCCGGGGGGTGCTGGCCCCACGGCTGCCAAAGCGCGAAGAAAGCACAGCCGTGGTTCCCGCGGCCCTCGGCTTCTGAGCCCGGGGCCTGAGGTTCTCCGGGTCGGACGCCTTCCCAGCTTTGCTGTGGGAAGTGACATGCCCAGGGCCTCAGGGCCAGAGCTGTACCTGGACCAGTGGCGGGTGCCAGGGCAGGCTCCCAGCCCCACACACGGCCGACCTGGTCTTACCTGAGGAATTCTGACCTGCTGGGGCCTTGGAAAGGGGTGGGCGGGCCCACGGTGAGTGCAGGAAAATGGCAGCTGTGGGTGGGCTCTACCCACCCTGCAGGCGCCCCAGTTCTCTGGGGCTGTCGGCTGCTCAGGGTTCCTGCCCACACCTGCCCCGTGGCCCCAAACGGAGCTCCTGGTGAGCACAGCCAGCCGGCAGGGGAGGCTGGCAGAGTGGCTCTGGCCTCAGCTGCGGGAGGCTCTGCCGAGGCCTTCACAGGGGCGGGCCACCCCCAAGGCCTGCCTGCAGCATTCATTAGGAGGCCGTGCTGGCGCAGGCTGGGCCAGGAGGTCTCCAAGAACAGTGGGTGGGTAAGGCTGCTGCCCGGTGGCCTCCGCTGGCCCTGCCCTCTGCCCGAGGCAGTTGTCGGCACCCGCCTCCCCTCTGCCCTGCCTTCCCTCCTTTCTCCTCCCTTCCTTCTCTTCCCCTCCCTCTTCTTTTTCCTGCCCTCTGGCCTGGCCTACTTCCCTTCCATCCTGACCCCTCTAGAGTCCAGCAGACCCGGTTCGAGCCCCAGCTCCTGCCCCAGCCCTGTGACCTCAGAGTCTGCTTACTTATTTGCAAAATGGGGGTATTAGACCTATCCTGTGAATGGCTCGTGAGGATCTTGAACCGTCCTGTGCTGGCTGACTTCTGCCATGCCGGGCACTGCGTGTTTTACCTGAGTTACTAAACCGCCAGAGGCAGCAACCTCAGCCTTCCCACTTCACAGGTGAGCACGCTGGGGCTCCGGGGTGCGGGCTTGTTCCTGGTTGCCCAGCTGTAAGTGCGCAGCTGGGTGTTCTGGCTCTAGGAGCTGAGATCTTTGCCAGGCAGCTGGGCATTGAAGGGGCAGGCTGAGCCAGGGGCAGGGGCGTGACCTCACCAAGCAGGGAGGAGAGCGAGGCTGGGCATTTGGAAGGTAAGCTCCTGGGTTTTGCCGTCAGCGCTCCCTCTTCTCATCTGCAGAATGGGGAAAGCAGCACCGTCCTGCAGGGTGGAGGCGGTTAGCACAACGGGCAATGCCTGTGGCCAAACCAGCCTTTCCCACCCTCCCCGGCCCAGAGCAAGAAGGATCTTGAGTTGCTCCGTCATGGGCTGTGGCCCCCCTGTGCCTACGAAGAAGTGGAGCTCACGGCGCCCGATGGGGAGTTTCGCCCACTGTTGGTGAAACCACTATCGAGTCCCGAGATCTGTGCCCAAGGGGGGCGTGCATACTTTCAGGCTCCACCCAAGGACCTGCACTTACCTCCCCTGAGCGAGGCATGGTAACCCCATCTCCAGGTGAAGAAATCACAGCTCAGCGTGGGGCCTGGGCTTGCCCCGAATCTCACAGCCCAGGGTGGCCGAGGTCCCGTCCCCTCCCCACAGGCCTCGCCGGGAGGCAAGGCTGGCTTGTTCCCGTTGGTGGACGCCGTCCCCGGCATTCCGAAGAACACCCCCCGGCTGCCGCTGTGTGGCTGGGTAGGCTCACGTCTGTAGGTTCTAATTCACCCTAATTGACCCTGCAGGGGATATTCCAGAGCCCCGGGATTGCACAGCTTCTTGGACTTTTATTTTGGCTTTTGAAAAATAACGCATCTCTGCCGAGCGCGCAGGGTTATGAACTGATGCCACTCTGACTGATTAAGTGCAATAAGGCCGGCGTGCTGACTGAATGACCCGGCCACGGGGCCAGGCCTGGGGCCTGCGTGGGCATTGCTCACCAGGCCCACCTGAGATGAGGTGGCCGAGGTTCAGACAGGGTGGTCCTGACAGTGGGAGACGGCCTCCTCTGACACTTTCCAGGCTGAGTTCTCTGCTCAGTGCTCACCCGGCTGACCCAGTCACCTGTTCGGGGCCCAGCTGCTCCCCGCTAGCCGGGGAATCCAAGCCGGGTTTGGCCAGAACTAAGAAGCCCCAGCAGCGCCAACGAGCCCTTTGGGCTGTGGCAAGTCCGAGGTCCCTGTGGGATATCGGGAGGGAGCTTGGCTCCGAGGCTAGCAGCTGTTCCACTTCGAGCAACTTGGTTAACCTCTGTGCCTCAGGGTCCTACCTGAGCCCCCTGTGCGGGCCGTGGCCAACTGCCTACACAGGGCCGGGGGAAGGAGGGAGGTGCTCGCTGGGCTCTGTGGCCACGTCACGAGTGATGCGGTGACATGTGTTTGGGGGGTGTAGGGTCCCCTGGTGGGCTGAGGAGGTGGCTGCTGGGCACAAAGCGAATCTTTGAATCCGTTTTACTGGGAAGGAAGAGGCAGGCCTGGCTGGAGCCAGGTGTGGGGCTAAGTGGGGGGTTAACGTGGTTAACAAGAGGCCCGTGTGTTTATTGCCTATACTGGAGGTGAAGAGGTAAAGGGGGAGCAGAGGCCAGAGCGGGCAGGGTGGAGTCCGGGCAGGACGGGTGGGCTCCGCAGACCTGGGCTGGTTCCCTTGTCCCAGGGTTGGGTCCTTGGAGAATGGGGTGGGAGACTTTGAGGGGCCCAGGTGGGTGCCCAAGACTGTGGCTGTAGAAAGGCCCCTCGGGGTCAGGCTGCACAGGGAGGGATGTGTCCCTGGAGGAGGAGGCAGGCGATGTGACAAGGCCAGAGTGTGAAGGCCAGGCCCGCTGGGAGAAGGGAGGCCAGTGGACAGAGGCCAGTGCTGTGCAGGGGTGCGGGGGGCGTGCGGGTGAGGGTGCTGTCCAGTGGCAGGGGGCAGAGCGGGAGAGGGCTGTGGGATGAGGGACCCCCAGAACTGAGAAGACTCCAGGTGCTGAGGGAGCGTGGAGGTGAGAGGAGGTGGGGAAATTGAGGGCGGCCGGCTGAGGGGAGGGAGGCCGAAGTGCAGGTGAGGGTTCTGGTCCCCGCTGGAGGAGGGTGTCCTGGCTCGAATGGACGGGCCTTTGGTCTTTGACCTCTTGCACCGGAATGCTGGATGGGGTGGGTAGAATTTCAGATCCACGGGGCCTGGCAGGCACCCCTGCCCCAAACCAGTCTTTCGTGGTGGTGTCTGTCTCCCTCTGCAGTGAGGTCGGTGGACCTGTCCCTGTGCTAAGTCCCCTCTGCAGTGGGAGGGAGGTGGCCGGGAACTCCTTCAAGGAAAGTGGTCTCTGTGGGGAGTGTGGGTTCTGGGGCCAAAGGGCGGGAACTGGGTGCTGTGTGGCCTCTGGCAGGCTCTCAGCCTCACCGAGCCTCCGCCCTTCTCTGTAAGGCAGAGGGGATGGGGATTCCTGGGGGCAGAGTACCCAGCCGGGACTGCGTGTGCTAGCTGCTTGTTGCTTCTTATTTGCTGTATTAGTTGGTGCTGTCCAGAGAGGCCCGGCTGTGGCCAAGGGGACATGGACGTGCCAAGCCCCGGCTTTCGTTCCTGGGGTGCTGGAGTACCACTCACCCCAGGCTGACCTCAACGCTTTCCACAAAGCTCTGCGGTGGCCAGAACCAGGGTGAGTAGCCCACTCCACAGTGGTAGCTATGTGGCCTGGGCATGTCCCTGAACCTCTGTGCCACTTTCTGACCCATAAAATTCCTATTTAATAATAAGACCTGAGACCAGCAGGTGGTGTAGTGGTTAAGGTGCTGGACTCCCATGTGGCTGGCCATGGTTCAAGTCCTGGACCCGGTGGCTTGAAACTCAGGCTAGGCACATGTGCGTGCATGGCCCAGATCCTGGGAGGGGAATAAAGGAGAGGGGATTGTGGTGTGACCATCCCCCCTGGGGGGAGGTGATTTCTTGCTTTCCCTCTCTGTGTCTCCAGTGAGCACATACGCCCTATAGCAAAAATCTCTCTAAAAAATAACTGAAATAATAATAAGGCCTCACTCAGCCTTCAGTCGGGCGTCGAGTCAGCACACATTCCCTGCAGCGGGCAGGACCAGGTCAGATGCAGAGATGAGTGTGGGTAAGGCCTTGCCCGGAGCTCACAGGCGGGCACGCCCACGCCCCAGAGTCAGCCCAGGCTTGGAGGCCCCCTTCCCAAGCCCTCTGACGCTCAGGCGCCCTCTCGTGGCCACCGGGACCAGAATGCCCACCGCTGGGTGGTCCAGGCACAGGGAGCACTGGGGCCCTCTGCCTGCCCCCTGCCGACCCCTCAGTTATGAGAACAGGACCCAAGGATCTGAAAGGTGCGGGCTGGGGGTGGCCCTGGCCTCCAGCCTAGTGTCTTCACCTTAGGGGGATGGAGGTGGAGGACGGCCCTCGTCTTCCTGTCCTCTTCCTCCCCTGCCCCGCCACCCTTCTCCTGCCAGGACACTCTAGGGCTGCCTGGGCCCGGCATGCCCGCTAGCTGGTGGGCAGGCCCTGGAGACTAACTGTTGCTGCAAGTGGGCGTTCGGCGGCACTAGCCAGCCGCCCCTGGCAGCCAGTCCTTATCCGCCCCTTCAGGCCGCCCCACTGGCCAGCTGCACGGCCTCCTCGCTGCCCCCTGCAGGCCCCAGTGCCTAGGCCCCGCAGCTCCGTGGGCGCGGTGCGGGACCCACACTCTCCGGAGCCGGAGCCGAGGGCGCTCTGGAGGGTGCAGGCTCCTGCCTTTTCTTCCCAGGTTCAGGCTACATCCGGTGTGGGCGAGCCCTAGCCTGTCTGGGCGGCAGATGGCAAAGAGGGTGCTCACGTGTGTGTGTTTGAGTGCCTGGGCGTGTGTGCATGTGTGTATTTTCCATGTGGCGGTGTCCCCGCGTGCCCATCCACAGGGAGCCACAGTGGTCCGTCATACTGGCGTCTGTCCCAGCCTGTCCGGGACGGTGGTGGACACGGCAGAACACGGCCAAGCTTAGGACAGGGCGCTGAGAGACTGTGGAGCCCAGAGGAGGACCCCCTGTGGGGCGGGCGGAGGCCGGCGGGATCTAGTGAGCGTGGAAGGGCAGATGGGAGTCCGCAGGCCCGGCGGGACTACGACTGCGACTGCGCAGGCAGCTGCACTGGCACCTCGTTAAGGCCGGAATGCTCGCACTAGGCAACCTCTTCCCCGAGCTCAGGGGTGGCCTGACTCAGCTGGGGTCCACGGTCACCCACGGCCCACCCAGGGCTCAGACCTGGCTGACGCCTGAACCTGCGTGCTCAATCACTCAGCGCCGGGGCTCAGTGAGTGAGCAGTTAAGGCCCCGTGACCTCGAAGGCAGGGTTAGGAGGGCAGTGGGTCCAGCCTGCTCCAACCTGGGTTCTGGGAAGATCTCCTTGAAGTTGGTGGGAAGTTTGTGTGTATGCATATCTGTGTGCATACGTGTTTATGTATGTACACACATGTAGATGCATGTAGGATCATGTATTGGTGTGTGTACACACGTGTACATGTATACAAGCGCATGTATGTGTGTAGATGTGTATCTGTGTATGCATATACATGGATGTGTATGTGTGCATAAGTGTGTGTGTACGTATGTGAGTCTGGCAGGGATGGCAGAGGATGTGCAGATTAGGGAAGTGGTGACAAGGACTTGGCAGCACCACCACGGGTACTGACAGTGGCCTGAACTTGGCTGGGCTGGGGCCTGAGAAGAGAAGGATTCTGAGTGCAGAAGGGGCTTGGACAGGACTGGTGGGGGGCAGGGCTGTGGGGCAGGGCTGTGGGGCAGGGCTGGGAGGCAGGGCTGGGAGGCAGGGCTGGGGGGCAGGACTGGGGGGCAGGGCTGGGGGGCAGGGCTGGGGGGCAGGGCTTGTTGGGGCAGGGTTGGTAGCAGACAGTTGGGGGTGAACAGAGGCGGCCACAGCATCTGGCGCAGGGTCTTGGTGATTGACAGGTCGCGTCCTCAGAGGTAGGAGAGTCCAGCCTGGGGCCGACCTGCTGGGCAGAGCTCCTGCCGGGTGGGTGAGCTGGGTCCTGCTCCGTGTGGAGTCTGCGTGTGAATACACGTGCACGTGTGTATGAGTGAGGTGCACTCATCACGCACACTCCCCTTCCCCGGGCACCTGGGCCAGCACCCAGCTTGGCAGCTGGTGGAGAAGGGCCAGAAGACGGCTGGAGGCCGGGCTGCTCCCCCTGGCCTGGCCCTGGCCCTCCCCCTCCCCAGGCCTGAGCTCACAGGCCCTGGGGTGGCGGGGGCGGGCCTGGTCCTGGACACTGTCCCGTCCGAGGCCTGGCCTGGGCACACTCCCTTAGGGAAGGGCCCCCGCTCTGCATGGTGGTCTGAGTCCTGCCGGCTCAATCGGGCCTCAGGCCACAAGCTCTCTCCTGCCAGCACTCGGTACAGGCTCTCCTCGGAGCCTCCTGGGCCACCCTGGGACCCCTCTGGCTGGAGGCGCTGTGCTGGCACCTCGGTCCCCGCCCTCCGGGGTAGGTCATTTGGAACCCTGCGGCTGTTCAGACAGCTGAGCTCTCTGTCCTCTTTCAAGCCTGCATGTCCCTCCCTCACGAGCACTGCGGCACAGACTCCATCTGTTTGCTGGGTCATCCCTGTCCCCTCTGAGCCCTGTTGTCCTCATCTGTCCCTTGGGGTTAGACAGCCCCACATGGCAGAGCCTGATGAGGAGGGAGGGGCACATTCCTCAAGGCCCGAGGTCTCTGGTCCTCCCATCAGGGTCCCTTCCTGCAGCGTGGGGGGCCGCCTGTTGGGAGGCTCTGTGGGCCCCTCCTCTGGGGCCCTCCTTGGCAGGCTGCCAGCAGCTCTTCCAGGCTAATTAAGCAGGTCTAGAAGCGGCCGTGGAGGGTGGCTTAATGAGCAATTGGCTGTGGAGATGCGATCCTGAGTGCCAGCCCCCTGCGCCCCCCGGTGCCCAGCAGCTCCGGAAATACCAGTGAGCACGGCCTCCTTGCCCAGGGCAGGACACTGGTGCTAGGGATACCCTGGACTGGGCACCTGCTTCCTGCCGGGACAGGCCTGATGTCCCCTCTCAACTGTCTCATGACCTGGAGCCCTCCTGGCCAAGAAGGGACCAGTAGTGGCCAAAGCTGAGTCCCTAGACACCAGGGGACTCTGTCTCTAGGCTGCCCCACTCTCTGCTCTGGGGAGTTGGTTTCCCCACATTCTTGTGACACTTTCACAAAAATAAAAGTCCGGAGCTCGCGCAGCTGGCTTCTCACTCCTGTTGAGTGGCAGGAGCCATGAGGCTCACGTGGTGAAGTGCACCTGTGGGGGGAGCCCAGGAGCCCACTCCCCGTGCTGTCTCTGGAAGCTGGCCCTGGCCGTGGGCATGGCCTGGCCCTTTTTCAGCACAGCCCTGTCAGCAGACGGGACCGAGGGCCTGCACGGGTTGGGAATGGCTTCTGTACTCTCCAGTTGTCAGTCGTCTCTTCTGTAACCAGGGGTGACAGTGATACCGACTGGAAGGACGTCGGGAGTTTGAAAATAAAGCAGCTTCCCGACAGTCATCCCGCAACAGCACAGCCTGGCGTTCATCCTTGCCGCTTCGTGCTTCCTGTCACGGACCTTACCTGGGGGCTCCCTGTGGCCTTTAGCTGTGGGTGGGGCATCTCACCTGACCACACGCCCAGGGCCTTGCCCGACTCGTGAGCTGGTATGAGAAGGAGTTGGGAGGTGGGGCAGGCCTGCTGTGGCCAAGACCAGCTTGGGAGAGTCGGTGGGTGGCTATAGTGAAGACAGAGTTGTCCTGCCTGTTGCTAGCTCTGGTGGGGGCTGGCTGCCATGCCTAAGGGGTATGCGGTAGTGGGCTCCTTAGGGCTCCAGGAAGACGCACACATCCCGTAGACTGGTGCCACCCCCACTGGTAGCTCCATGCATCCTAATCACCCACTACCTACACTCTCTGCCATATGCTCACACGACTTACACACTCTTCCCTGTTAGCTCACCCCTACCTGCACACCCTGCAACATATATTCACCTGACTTGCACACCCTGCAGCATACTCACCTGACCTGCACACCCTGCAGCATACACTCACCTGACCTGCACACCTGCAGCATACACTCACCTGGCCAGCACACCCTGCACCATTAGCTCACCTGACCTGCACACCCTGCAGCATACACTCACCTGACCTGCACACCTGCAGCATACACTCACCTGACCTGCACACCTGCAGCATACACTCACCTGACCTGCACACCTGCAGCATACACTCACCTGACCTGCACACCCTGCAGCATACACTCACCTGACCTGCACACCCTGCAGCATACACTCACCTGAACTGCACACCTGCAGCATACACTCACCTGACCTGCACACCCTGCAGCATACACTCACCTGAACTGCACACCCTGCAGCATACATTCACCTGACCTGCACACCCTGCAGCATACACTCACCTGGCCTGCACACCCTGCAGCATACACTCACCTGACCTGCACACCTTCACCATACACTCACCTGACCTGCACGCCTGCAGCATACATTCACCTGACCTGCACACCTGCAGCATACACTCACCTGACCTGCACACCTGCAGCATACACTCACCTGACCTGCACACCTTGCAGCATACACTCACCTGACCTGCATAGCCTGCAGCATCTCACCTGGCCTGCACACCCTGCAGCATACACTCACCTGACCTGCACACCTGCAGCATACACTCACCTGACCTGCACACCTTCACCATACACTCACCTGACCTGCACGCCTGCAGCATACATTCACCTGACCTGCACGCCTGCAGCATACACTCACCTGACCTGCACACCTGCAGCATACACTCACCTGACCTGCACACCCTGCAGCATACACTCACCTGACCTGCACACCTGCAGCATACACTCACCTGGCCTGCACACCCTGCAGCATACACTCACCTGACCTGCACACCCTGCAGCATACACTCACCTGACCTGCACACCTTCACCATACACTCACCTGACCTGCACGCCTGCAGCATACACTCACCAGACCTGCACACCCTGCACCATTAGCTCACCTGGCCTGCACACCCTGCACCATTAGCTCACCTGACCTGCATGGCCTGTACTGTTAGCTCACCCCTACTTGCAAAAACAGCTTCAGTGGCTCACCCCTACCTGCATACCCTGCACCATTATCTCACCTTTCCTGCACACCTTGTGTCATCAGTGCACCCTACCTCCCGCAGCACTAGCTCACCCTACCTGCACACCTGCATTGTTAGCTCACCCTACCTGCACACCTGCATTGTTAGCTCACCCTACCTGCACACCTGCACTGTTAGCTCACCCCTACTTGCACATTCTGCACTGTTAGCTCCCCCTACCTGCACATCCTGCACTGTTAGCTCACCCTACTGCACACCCTGCACCATTGGCTCATCCCTACCTGCACACCTGCATTATTAAGTCACCCCTCCCTGCACACCTGCACCACTAGCTCACCCTACTGCACATATTTAATACCCAGCTCCACTAACACTCGTAAACATTGCCTAGTGAATATGGGTTTGTAATTGCACACACATGAACATGCACATGCTTCACACCCCTTACACACTTCTACATGTGTACCCACTTTGCACATCCCTGCCTTTATTGTACATGTACTCCCCTCTCTCCCCCACACACTTTCTTCTATCATGAGAGAAAGATCCTCAGAGAAGTGGTCACATAGATTGTATGTTTGCTGGCTCCAGAGGCTGTAGGACCCCCTCCCCAACCACCACTTGGGAAAAGTCGACATTTCTGGAGTCATGGGGCGCTTCTTTGGGTGCCCCCCTGACGCTGTCTGGTGTGACCATGTTGGGGGCTGGGCTCTGAGGTCAAAGACAATGCTGGCTCTGGGTGAGGTTAGTGGGATCCCTGGGGAGGGGATAGCTGTGGGCACCCAGCTTTATACCAGCTTGCCAGTGCCTGTCCAGATGAGGCACAGTGCCTGCAGGCCCACACAGCACCTCACCTGCCACAGGAGTTGATGGCTCAAGTGCCCTGGGGTCGCTTGCCCCAACCTATAGATGTCCTTGCCTCCAGCCTGTCACACACTTGCCTGGTTCCAACTGCCAGTGTCCCTCCTTGCCCCAGTAGGGTCTTTGAACCTGAGCAAGCCTCTCAGTGGCTCCCACTGCCACGGGGAGCAAGGTGAAGTGACCTTGGACACCTCCTGCCACTCCTTCCTCCCACTCACCTGCCCAACTCCCAGGCTGACCCGGACCACCAGTCCTGCCTCTGGACCTCGCTGGCCCAATATGGTAGCCACTAGCCACGTGTGGCTCTTCATTCTACTTGAAGTGAAGTGATGAGGGCATTTCTCAGGCACACTGGCCACCTCTCAAGGGTGTCTACTGGCTGTGGTATTGGCCGGCGTAGATACGGAACTTCCGGCCGGTGCAGAAAGTTCTACCAGAGAGCCTGCTCTGAACCTTGCTCATGCCTCTTCCTGCCTGAGGGCCGGGCCTCCCTTTCCTGATGTCCAAGTCCTTCCCATCCCCCAAGCCCAGCACACGTCACCTCTACCATGAAGCCTGCCCCCAAGCTGGGAATGTTCAGATCTCCTCCTCTCCCTTCTCTGTTCCCTCATGCTTTCTCTGTTCCTCCTGGAGGCCTGGAATCCTCTCTGCCCTGTTGTCAGTGTTTCTTACCCATACGACCATACTCTTCACAAGAGCATGCCACGGCACACCCAGCTCAGGCATCCCAGCACCCAGGACAGGCTGGTCACAGGGGCATCAACAACTCATCCAGGTGATGACTAGAGCCCAGATCTATCCCCAGCTGCCCTCCAAGCAATCTGTCCCCCTGCATGCATGCCTCTGGCTAGAGGAACTTACTCCCTTACCAAGAATCAATTCCATCTTTTTAAAAAATAAGGTTTTAGGACCAACGGTTGACACAGTGGTTAAGGTGCTGGGTCCCACATGGCCAACTGCACGGTTCAAATCCCAGACCTGATGGCTTGAAAGACACACTGATTGCGTGTGTGTGCTTGCTCAAAATCTTAAGAGGAGAATGGAGGAGAAAGGATTGTGGAGTGGCCATCCCTTGGGGGGGGGTTTCTCACTTTTCCTCTCGCTTTGTCCCTCTCTGTCTTTCTTTGAGTATGCATGAGCCCTATAGCAAAATGAATAAATAAGGTTTTTATTTGTTTTATTCATGACAGTGCATGCACATGTGTGAAATCGGCAGGGGAGAGAAGCACCCTCAGTAGGGCCTTGTCATGGTGTGAGCCCTGTCCCACAGGGGTCTTGGGCATGCACGTACGCCCCTGGCTATTTTCGGACTGACTCAGGGATCCAGACATGCATTTGGCCATGTGGCTTCCAGCACTGCGGTTCAATTTCCTAGCGATGGTGCCACCAGGGCAGGCCCATTTCCGTCTTTAGATGCCTCTGCGTGTCCCAAAGTCTGGCCTGGCAGTGAGCCAGCAGCCGCCTCTCCTCAGCTGTCCTCTTACCCACAGCATTGAAATCCTCACTCCTCCCTGCCCGGGACTGGGTGGCAGAGAGCTGGCTCACCCCTGCCCACCGCTTCTTGCTGTTCCTTGTCACATCACGCTGGACCCCCTGCTCGTGCCCCGCTCCCTCTGCGGCAGTGCTCGGCCAGCCCTCTGCTCTGTAGCTCTCTGCAGCAGTCTCCTCTCCAGGCGAAGCCAGCACCGTCCCCTAGCCTGCCATGCTGCTTGTTGGCCTCCCCTGTCTTGTCTCATTTCGGCCATCTTACTTCTTCCATCTGCGGTCTTTACTTCTATCTGCCACCGGAACACAGGCCCAGGGGAGTGGGGACCTCGGGTTCACCAAGGCGCTTCCACAGGACCAGGTATGGAGGGGGCTTGGGAGCTGAGCTTGGAGCATGGTCCCTGTCCCCGTCACCATGACGACTCTCATGGACAGGGAGAGGGACTGGCAGGAAAAAGGCAAGCCTTTAGGGTCCCATCCTCTGGCTCTGGGGCCAAAGCCTGAGGCTTATCCTGGTTCTTTCAGGGGCACCTTGGAGATGGCAGTGGGTAGGCCGTGGAGTCGACTCACAATAACTCAAGCCCCATTGTTGGTTTTCCTGAGAATTGAAGCTCCTTCTCTAAAGTCTTTAAAAATATGTTTCACTTTCTGGAGGGCACATGTGCTTGCCAGAGACTCAGCAGGAAGAGAAGGCCAAAGCCATCAGCCGTTACACCACCCCGCAGGGAGCACCTGCCTTTGGACACTGTGGAGCCGATGGAGGAGTTGGAGAAGACAGGGTTTTACTGGCCATTGGAACTCAGCGCCTTCTCTGCCTCTTACAATGCCATCTGTACAAAGCGAAGGCCAGCCTAGCAGAGCTGGCGAGAACTCGTCACGAGATCCAGCCTGGCCGACAGGTGCGTGCAGCGTGGTTGCCCGCAGTGCCCAGCACGGGTCTGCTGGAGGAGCCTGGTGCCCTCTGACCCCTGTGCTCGGGCAGAGGCCGCGCTGGGGTCTGCACCTGCTGCTTCCGGAGCCGATGACGGAGCGGGTGACCACTTCGGAAAGCCCGAGGTGCGTGGCTTCACACAAGAAGATGCCTGGGACAAAGCTGCCACTTCAGGTTTTCATGCCAAGTCCAACTGCCTGGCTTATTTCGTCAATGAAAGGGAGAAAGAAACTCCCCAGTGGGCCAAGTCCACCCCACGATCCCCTCTCCATTTTCAATGACGTCAGGGTTTTGGGCATGTGTGCACACGCACCTGACATGCTGCGGGGAACCATGTGGGATCCAGCTCTTCTTAACCGCTAAGCTATAGGGCCAGCCCCTCCTCTTGTTCTCGTCTCCCCAGAAACACACACCGCCCTCCCCCACACACTCACAACCCCCGCCGGGAGCTTCAGGTCCTTCATGAGCACGTGCTGTGTGCCTGCTAGGCTTCGCTTGCTCTTCTCAGCACGCTCACTTTAGGGATGAGGGACCTGAGGGGCAGAGGGGCTGACGCGTTCATCCCAGAACACACAGCCAGGAGAGATGAATCCGGGACTGGCCCTCCGCACCGTGCGACTCTCGGATCCCGGGGGTTCGAATTGGAGAGTTCTTGGACGTTGGAGGCAGCTTGTTGTGCAGAATGAGACACAGGCTTTGGCTTCCTGAAGCTTCTCCTGAGGCTCAGTCCAGAGGTAGAGACTGTCTACAGGAGAATGCGAAGCCAGTTACCCCACAGCCGCCTGTAGCTTACAAGATGTTGTTTCTCAGTCTCCCAGGTGCATGTGTGTCCTGACAGTTCCAGGAAGCAGGAATCATTCTCAGCCCCATTTACCGCTAAAGAAATGGAGATGCAGAGAAGTCAGAGGAAGCCTTTGGGAAGGGGATCCACAGCAGTGAACAGGCTCTCCTGCACCCTGTGCACCTCACAGCCATGTCGCCCACAGGGG
Organism: Tupaia tana; assembly: GCA_026018925.1. NCBI lineage: Eukaryota > Metazoa > Chordata > Mammalia > Scandentia > Tupaiidae > Tupaia > Tupaia tana. Next base: position 2,879,779 of record JAKSZU010000004.1, on the reverse strand, counting down.
CTGCACTGAACACGTACAGCAACCCCGGGAAAGTATAGGTTTTAGTATTGTGGTCTATTCTCCAGATGAGGAAATAGGCTCAGAAAGGCTATGTAACGTGCCCCAGGTCTCACAGCTAGTCAGTGGTAAAAGGGACATGACACTCACGTGCCTGACTATGGCCCAGAGAATTCTCCAGCCAAGGGGCTGCTGCTACTTAGATGAAGCAAACATGAATGTCTGTCTCCTCAGGAGCCCTAGTCCTCTTTCAGAGCCACTGGGTGCCACCCCCTTCCTGAGGGCCTTCACAGGAGGAAGAGTCTCCCTAAGGGCATCTTCTGGACATTTTTAGGACAAAAAATGGAGCACTCCTTGTTCAAGGGGCGTCTTCTCTGTGCCTGATGCCAGCTCTCACAGGTGAGAAGAATTTTTTTTTTTTAATTGGTTATAGGGCATGTGCGCTTGCTGGAGAGATACACAGAGAGATGAAGACAGGGATAGATGAGAGAGAGAGAGCGAGTGAGAGATCACCCCCGGGGAGATGGCAACGCTGCCATCCCTTCTCCATTCTCCTCTTGGGACTTCGGGCATGTACACCTATGCGCCCTGTGTGTTTTTCAAGCCACCCAGCCCAGGACTCAAGTCACCTTAACCACTATGCCACTTGGCTGGCCCAAGAATTACCCTTTAAAGAGGATCTTCAGCTCCTTCTCCTTTCTGACTCACCATCCCACTTCTTTTTTTTTTTTTTTTTTTTTTGAGAGGTTTTTGCTACAGGGTGCGTGCGCTCGCCAGACAGACAGAGAGAGAGAAAGCGAGAAATCACCCCCCAGTGGGGATGGTCACGCCGCAATCCCTTCTCCTCCATTCTCCTCTCGGGATCTTGGGCATGCACGCACACGCGCCTGGCGTGAGTTTAAAGCCACCGGGTCCGGGACGCGAACCGCGGTCGACTACGTGGGAGTCCAGTGACATAGCCATTAGGACAACTGCTGGTCCCCCACCATCCCACTTCTGAAAAGCGAATGCGAAGGAAACGTTTCAGGACTGGGAAGAGCTTTTGGCACCAGGTGTGGCGTGAGTCAGCCCCGTTTGAACAGGAGAAGGTGGAAACAATCTCAAGTCCGCGAGCCCGGAGCAGCCTCTCGGTGAGACACAGTTTAGAATAAAAGGGAACCGGAAAGGGAACCGCTGGCAAGTTCTGAGTGCGCTGGCCTGAGACGCCGGGCTGGGCTGGGCGGGGCAGGGAGTTAGGAACAAGGGGAAGCCGCCAGAATGACAGACCGTGCTCCTGGAAGGACGGGCCTGGTGGCTTTTCTTTTTTACATTTTCGTTACTGGGGTGTTTTTCGAATGCATTTAAATAAGTATTCATTTTAAAGTAGAGGAAGTAAAGGGGGTTGCTGTGGAGAGAGAGCAAGCTTCGGTTTATGTGGCTAAAGCTGGTTCCAGGTGCAGAGAGAGCCAGGCATCACCCACTCTGTGGGATGCAGGGTCCCCGCAGCCAGGACCCTCCTGTGAGGCAGGGAGACGGCGACTTCCTGATGCTGGCCTTCTCTGGGCGACGCTGGGCGTCTTGGTTAAAAACACCGTGCTTGGGTTGTTGGGAATTCTTCCCAAAGTACTCACAGTACTACCTCGGGCCTGGCCACGGGGTGTCTTGGTGGTTCTTTCTGCCTGTGACTCCCATGTCCTCTCCAAGACACAGAATCTGGAGTGTCTCCCCCTGCAGGACCTTGGGTGCAGCATCTTTGGATAAGGGGGGCTGTGGGCGGGATGCTTTAGCTGACGGATGGCCACGCTCGCGCAGACAGTTCAGCTCGTCCGAGGCGCTGCACTGAGGCGTCGGCAATCATCTGGGCCTTGCAAGTCAGACTGGGGCTCCAGCACCCCCTGTGAGCAGGGCGTCCAGAGACCACGGAGGGTCCCCAGTCTGCTCTGCCTCCAGGCCCGTCGGTCTGCTTCAAGGAGTCTTCAGGAAGCCACAGGGAGCCCGGCCCACAGGAGGGTATCTCAGTGGGGCTCCCGTGGTCCCAGCCCAGGATGGAAGTGTGCCTCGGCACAGCCACCTCCTGGCCTATTGTGGGGCTCATTCTGGGGTTCACCAGAGAGCAAAGCCTGAGGGTGGGTCTCCGAAGGGAACAGAAGAGGTGAGGGTCAGAGACATGGAGAGGTGTCCTATGTCTTATGCTTAATAATGAACTCCTCCCCATTCTTCTTTTTCTTTAGAGAAATTTTTGCTATAGGGTGCATGTACTAGCCAGAGAGAGACAGAGACAGAAAGTGAGAAATCATTCCCCAAGGGGAGTGGCCATGCCACAATCCCTTCTCTTCCATTCTCCTCTCAGGATTTTGGGCACACATGCACATGTGCCTGGCCTGAGTTTTAAGCCACCGGGTCGAGGACTTGAACCACGGTCAACTATGTGGGAGTTCAGAGATGTAGCCATTGCGCCATCTGCTGGTCCCCCGCCCCATTTTAAGGAGGGTGGACCAAGGCTTGGTATAAGAGACTTTCCCAAGATCTTCTAACCTGCAGCAGGACTTTCGGCTTTCCAGGGAGCAGGTCAGGACCTGTAGCAAGGCGCTCTCACCACTGGCAGCTCGGCGAAGTGTTTTCCAGAGACCCTGTGGTCCCGGATGGACCCACTGCAGAGAAGGGAAAGCAGACGCACCCAGGCACTGTGTGTGCTAGGACAGGAAAGGCCCTGCAAGCGCATGGACCTGATTTTTATGTGTGAGCTTGGGCAAGTCACTTACTCCTTCTTTAATAGTTTGCTATGGGGCATGTGCACTCGTCAGAGACAGACGGAGAGAGAGTGAGCAATCACCCCCCCCCCCCCCGGGCGGTGGCCACACTGCATTCCCTTCTCCTCCATTCTCTCCTCTAATAATTGTGGGTGTGCATACACACCCCTGGCATGTTTTCCAAAGCTGTCAGATTTAGGACTCGAACTGTACCACATGGGATCGGGCAGGCAAAATCCAGCACCTTAACCACCACACTACCTAGCTGGCCCACTTAAGCTTTCTAAGCACTTTTTTAAAAGAAGATGTTTTCTCTCTGACATTTTCCTAAGTTTATTTAAAGGAGAGAAAGAGAGAGCTCTGTTACCCTGCAGGGCTCCAGCGCTGCAGCTGACTTCAATCTCCGGGTGTGAGCGGTCGCGTTGCTCTGCGCGTCTGCCTTGCCGAGCGTTTGACCTCTGCACCACCTCCTGCCCTGCTGGGCCCTCCCTTTTCTGACGTTGGGTACCGTGAGCAACCTTACAGAGCTGATCTGGAGCAGAGGGGCTATCCTCACAACAGGGAAAGAGAGATTATGCAATAAATAGACCATCAGAACTGTTCCTTGTGTGGGACAGCAGTTGGGATAATGGTTACATCCCTGGACTCACATGTAGTTGACTGCGGTTCGAGTCCTGGACCTGGTGGCTTAAACTCACGCCGGGCGCGTGTGCGTGCGTGCCCAAGATCCCGAGAGGAGAATGGAGGAGAAGGGATTGCGGCGTGACCGCCCCCCCGAGGGGTGATTTCTCGCTTTCTGTCTCTCTGTCTCTCTGTCTCTGTCTCTCTCTGTATCTTTCTGGGGAGCACATGTGCCCTATAGCAAAGACCTCTCCAGAAAAAAAAAAAAAAAAAAAGAATAGTTCTCGTGTTTTGAGCCCATTTTACAAGTGAAGGACCTGAGGCTAAGAGGGTGGGACGTAAGGTCACCAGGTACTAAATAGCAAAGACTGGGCCCCGCCAGTGGCGCCCGCACTGCTAAGATGCCGTGCCCCCAGGCTGACACCACAGAGGAGGCCTGGGTTAGACCCTGGCCCAGCCTAAAGCTGGGCATAGTGGCGTGTGCCTGTGACCCCAGCCCCTCAGGGTAGGCAGGATGGCGAGGTGGAGGCCGGCTTGGGCAGCATGGCGAGACGCTGTCAGAAAACAAAACAAGAAACCTGGAACTGAACCCAAGTCCCGGTCAGGGTCTCTGAGAGCAGCGGTCCTCGTGAGGGAGAGAGCGAGGCGGTGAGAGCTGGCCTGCTCTGCCTCCTGCGCGGTCCAGGACTGAGGCCTCAGCAGTTTTCACCTCGCCGAGCCAGTTAGCCTTCCCTGTGGCGGTAACGGCCCTGTGAGGCACCTGGAGGCACTCAGCCAGTTAACACGTGGCCTCTGGCCCCGCCTGGCAGCACCCTCTTCCCCGCACACACGTCTCGTTCTCTGAAACCTCTGAGCCTGGCGCAGAGCCTGACATAAGGCAGAGGCTTGAGCAGTGTTGGCTATGCCAGTGAAGCCAACCTGGAAGGCAGCCAAGGTCTGGCCCACCCCGGCACTCCGCCTGCCTCCTAGCCCCTGCAGCCCCCTCCTCCCATGGTGGAGTGCCCCTCCTGCATGAAGGCTGGGCTCTGCTGTACACTGCAGGGAACCACCCTACCCTGTCCGGGAAGGCGATGGGCCCTGTGTCCGTGTCCAGGGGTGTGGGCATCCTCCAAGCTGGCCTGGCCTCCCGCTTTCTTCCTCGTGAAGCTTCCCCCACTTCTTGAAGACATGGGCAGCGTGCCAGGTGCGCGTCCCACCTGTGGTCTCTCACTTACGCACCAAGACAGCCCCGAGGGGAGACGCTCTGAGCGTCTTCCTCTTACAGAGGTGGTTGCTGAGGCTCAGTGTGCTGGTGGGGACACAGGGAGAAGGTGCTGTCCACAGGCTGGGAAGAGGGGCTTGCCAGAAACGGAAGCCCGCCAGACTGCCCAGCCTCGGAGCCCTGCAGGTAAAGCCACCTGGTCTATGATAGGTCGCTGTGGCAGACCGAGCAGACCCGGGCCGCCCCAGTCACTCCGAGCAGCAAGCTCAGTCTGTCCCGTGGCTCTGGGCTGTGCATATTCATGACCCCACACTGGGTCTCTCATGCCAGGTCTGACGAGTGGGTGCCTTGTTCTTCCCTGCACAGGGTCATGAGGCCTGGGTAACCTAGATGCCCATCTTAGAGCTGGGCAGGTTCCTTGCTGCCCTGGGCTATTTGCCCTGCACCTGCGCCCCCTGCTGGTCCAGGTTGCCCTGCCTTGTCCCTGTTCTTGTCCCTCTTTCCAGGTCTGACTCGCCAGTGCCTACGGCAGCCCTGCCATCCTTCTGGGTCTGTGGGCACAGCTCCTGCACAGCTGGGCCTCCCCACTCTACCCGAAAGGCCCCAGGCCTCACAGGACAGGAGCTTCCCCACCCAGGCTTGGCTTCCCCAGGCTGGCAGCCCGGCAGTCAAGCCCTTCCATGGGCCTTGGGACCCCACTCCCTCCTGATCCGGCATGGCCTCAGGCTCCGGTCCTTGGTCAGGTCTCTAGTGAGCCAAGGGGCCAGCGCCACACAGAGCACCCTAACAGTGACGGAGGTGACCTGGGCACACGGCCTGCCCGCCCAGAGCCCCGTACCTCTGAGAGCAGGTGTCACCTTGGGCCCTGGGCTAGCTGGCGGAAGAGGTAGACGTGCTGATGTGGCCCTGTGGTGGCCACGGACGCTCTCCAAAGCGCCCTCTCTGACCCGCCCCCTGTCCCGTGTCTCCTCATTCCTCCCTCGGGCTGCTCCAGCTGCACCTCCAGGGTGGCTGGAGCTCGGGGTGAGGAAAGGGGCCTGAAATCCGGCAAGGGAGGCCGCAGGGCCCGGGCAGTGCGGCGCCCCGACAGAGGCACCGGATCTTGGTCCTGGAGCGTGAGGAAGCCGCTGAGGACTTCAGCCAGGGAGCTGCGCACGTGTCTGGCCGAGGTCGTCAGCAGCCGGTGGACGTGGCCCTGCAGGGCATCCCCGGGCCAGTCAGGGAGGGGCACCTAGGGGTGCATAAGGAGGGCCTCCTGGGGCCGGGGGGGCCGGGCAGCACCTGGTCATCGGCAGCCTGCCCCCCCCAGGCTCGTCGGGCACGGGGTCTCCACGAGGGCCTGTCCTGAGCCCCACGGTGGGGCTTCCCTCTCCCCCGGGAGCCAGTGCAGTGCTGTGAGCTCCCGCCAGCCGGGGCCTCTTCGCTGGGCCCTTTTCTTGGTCTGCCATTGCCCAAACATTCAGGAAATCCCGTGGGAGTTCCCAGCCCCATAGACAAGCCCCCCAGGGCCCAGGCTGTTCTGCTAACCATGACACCTCTGGTCCTTAGCACAGAATCTGGCATGAAGTAGACGCTAGATACACGTGGTCATGCCCTTAAACCCTTGGTGGCTCTCACTCTGTGTCCAGGGGTTTTATTTTTGTTGTGGTTTGTTTGTTTTCGCTATGGGGTGTGCGGGCTGGCTGGCAAAATGGCGGAGAGGGAAAGTGAGAAATCGCCCCCAGGGGCTGGCCACGCTTCAATCCCTTCTCCTCCAATCTCTTCTTGGGATTTTGGGCACATACGCACACGTGCCTGGTTTATTTTCCAAGCTGCGAGGTCTGACATTGAGCCACGCAGTTGGCCATGTTGGATCCCGCCGCCCTGACCACCACGTCATCGACTGGCCCCTGTCCTGGGTTTCGTACCTGCTGACTGTGGGTTAATGAGCTCATGTGTAGCAGAAAGAACCTCAGTCTGAGATTCAGGAGTCTCGAGTTCTGACCCCGGTTCTGCTGTGTGACCCTGAGCAAATCGTTGCCCGCTCTGAGTCTGCGTCCTCACCATAGCATGACGGGCTGTTTTGCGCAAGGTCAGAGTGGCCCTTTCCCACAGGACTGGTCCAGGAAAACTCAGTGACGAAGACGGGGTGCGTGGGCCAGCGCTGCACGCAGGGAGCTGGATCCCACAGGGCTGACTGGTTCCAATTCCGGCCCCAGAGACCTGAAAACCTTGCTGGGTCCAGGTTCGCAGGTGGCCAAAATCTTGATGGGTTAAAGAAATGGGGGGAAAAGGATTTTGGTGTGATTATGCCTCACTTGGGGGTATTTTCTCTCTGGTGCATGCACACTCCTTTAGTAGGGGGAAAAAAAAGGCAGGGTATATGCAGGACGCTGAGGGTGGGGCAGGACTGAGTGAGGTGGAAGGAGCCGGAAGGGTGCCCTGCAGGAGTAGCATGAGCAAAGGGGGGGGGTGATCGTGGCACGTGCCTGGACAGAGTGCATGTGGTGGAGCTCAATGTAGGAGGGAGGGGGCCAACAGGACTGCGCCCCCCACACGCAAAGTCTGCTGGAGCCCCCAGCCGAGGAGGCACTCTGCCCCTTCTCCCAGAACGCTGGCCCAGCCGAAGGTGCCTTAATTGCAGGGGCCCTAATTACCCGCCCTGCCCAGCACATCCTGCCTCCGGCCTGGTGGGTGAACTTCCACTCCCTGGGGCTGTCCTGTTAACGGCCTGTCTTCCTGTAACTGAGACGGCTCATACAGACAGTAGAGAGGACCGTCTGCGGGGCGAAGCGGAGGCTCCAGCCCGCCGCCCTCCATTGCTGGGGAGGTGGCATCACCGCCCAGGAACGCTGAGCCCAGGCCCCTCCCGTCCCTGCCAGCTTATCTCGTCTGTAATCTCGTGTCTGGCTCCGCCATCTCCTGCCCCGTGCCGCCCCTTGCCACCCTCCGCCCCACACGCTGTCCCCCAGAGCTGGCTTCCTGGGTGGTTTGGGGTTAAAGAGCTGTTAAGATCGGTGTTTGGGGGACCGGCAGTTAGCGTAATGGCTATGTTGCTGGACTCCCATGTAGTCGACTGCGGTTTGAGTCCCGGACCCAGCGGCTTAAACTCACGCTGGGCGCGTGTGTGTGCGTGTCCAAGATCCCAAGAGGAAAATGGAGGAGAGAAGGGATTGCAGCGTGGCCATCCCCCCAGGGGGTGATTTCTCGCTTTCTGTCTCTCTCTCTCTCTGTCTCTCTCTGTCTTTCTGGCGAGCGCACGCGCCCTATAGCAAAAACCTCACCAGAAAAAAAAAAGATTGGTGTCTGGAGCCCCTCTGGACCAGGTCTCGAACCCTGGCTCCTGGGGGTGGGCCGGGGTGGGTGCCAGGACGCTGACTGCGGGATGGTAGAGAGGGAGGGGTTCCGGTGCAGATGCTGCGGGCTGAGCACGCAGAGCTAAGATTGGGAACCCCCTGCCAGGAAGAACCAGGGGCCCTGAGACAAGGCAGCTGGGGGCAGGAGCCTGGTCGGCCCCGGTGTCCATGCAGAGGGGACAGGCTGGAGGGCAGGGAGGTGCTCCGCGCTGCAGGATGAGGGCTGCCCACGTCTGCAACCTCTGCTCACAGCCCTGGCTCTCACGCTTCGGCCACACGGGCCTCTTTCTGTTCCTCCACAACCTGAACTCTAAACCTCCTGCCTCCGGGCCTCTGCACTTGCTGCCCCCTCTGCCTGGTGCCTTTCCCTGGTCTCGGCACGGCTGGTTTCTTTGCATTTTCCAGTCTCTGCTTACCTCTCTCTCCCTGAGAGAGGCCTTCCCTGACCACCCCACCCCCAGTCACTCTGTCAAGTCAGCCCGTTACTCTCTTTCCTGTACATACGACAGCCTCTGCCCACGGATCTTTTTCGTCTGTCTCCCCCGTTAGAGCAGATGAGAGCAGGAGCCGTGTGGCCTTGTCCAGGGGTCTCCCAGGCCCTGGCCAGTGCTCCCCATATGTGGGGCCCAGGTGCTAGCACTGCAGTTTGGCTTTTCCCTAGCATAGCAGGGTGCGTCCTGTCTGTGTGCTTTGTGTGTGCCATTCCGTCTGCCTGGAATGCCCTTCCGTCAGCTTTTACCTGGGAAAATGGTGTCTGCACCCAGGTCAGAAGGGAAGGCTGCCGTAGGAGTTCTCCCAAGAGTGCAGACTCCTGGTGGAGGTTGGCCTCTTGTCGAGTCTGCATCTTTCCACCGCAGGCTGCATTACCTGTCAGGTTAGCCTGCTCCATTGAGACGACTGTCCTCAGAAAGGGACAGAAAGGGATGGCTGTTCCTCCCCCTGTGAAGGCGAGGCGACATGCTTCCTGCCTGCCGGCTCTGGCCAGTCACAGCTCTTGGGGGCAGGGGGAAGTTGTGCGGCGGGAGAGGGAGTCAGAGACACGAGAACTCAGTGGACCCCAGGGCTGCAGGATGTTGGTGGCGGTGGCTGCCCGGCAGCAGCAGAAGCCGGCCCACGGGGCAGGGAGCCAGTAGACCCCAGCCCCCACCTTCCCCAGCTTCTCTTTCGGGAGAAGGAAACCAGCCCCCTCCCCAGTCCTCCTTCCCTACAGAGTACAGAACACCGCGGGGAGTTCCTCTCTGGGTCTAGCTTCAGTGCGTCCTTCTGCAGGGTTAGCTCACGCTTCAGACCCTGTCCTTAACCAGATGAGGAGGCAGGACCGCTCACTTCTGTGCTCAGCGTATTCTCTGGGTTTGAAAACTGTGCATTCACTTCCTAAGTGCTCGCTGTGTGCCTGATCCTGGGCTAGCCCTGAGGTCACCGGTGAAACACGGGAACCCCAGCCCAGCAGTAAATCCCGGACAGCAGGAGGACCGGGCAGGGCCGAGAGCCTCAGACTCCTGGGGCAGCCACTCAGGGCCAGGCCTGGGGACAGGGGACAGGGGACACTGGCAGGCTTTCCCTGCGCTGTGTCCAGAGGATGAGAGGATACCGAGCACACAAAGTGCACAATGAACGGAAAGGAAAGCCATCTCAGGTGCAGACACGGCCCGAGAATGACTTATTTATTGTTCTGAAAACATTCAGTCTGTCCGAACGTATATACATAAATACACACGATGTATACAGCTTACACCGGGTCGTTGGGAAAACATAGAAAAACATAGTCAACCTAATATAGTCATATTATATAGAAACTATATGATGTATTTTTATTATTACATATACTATATATTATTTACAGTATTTTATTTTTTCCAATATTATTATATTTGTTAAACATTCATATATTACATTATTATTTATTATACTTATATATATAATATATACATGTGCTGTATATAATAGATATTTTATATATAATTATATTGCACATTATATATCGCTATAATATCTATATAACTATATATAATAGAGTCCTCCACCTCTAGAAGCTTCCAGGCTACTGAGAAAACAAATGCTATTGGTATAATTCACAGTGTTCGTTACGCATGGAGCTAGGTACTGTCCACGAAAGAAAGAAGCCGTGGGAATACAACACCTCAGTGACACCAGAATAATATTGTCCCCATTTTCCAGGTGCTGAAGCTGAGACCCGGAGAAGTTCCGTGACTCACTCAGGGTCAGAGAGATGGGGTGTGCCGAGAGTTAGAGCTCACTCCAGCCCGAGCCCTCCCTTCCGAGGGCTGGTTCTATCACCCACGAAGCCCATATAAAAGAGACGACTCACCAGACCCTTCCCGCTTCATGCCTGCACACGTGTGTGGGCACGTGTGTGCACGTGTGGACACACACACTCCGGACCTAAGGCTCAGCAAAGGGCCATTCGTGGTGGAAGAGGAAGGCCAGGGTGATAGCCCCGGAGCTGTCCTGTGCGGCTGGAGCTGTCGCCCTCCTCTGCGACCGCACCTGACTCTCCCTGCCGTCCGGACAGATCGCCGGACGAGCCGGTGCTGGACAGTACCTTTATGGAGCACAAGCCAACTGGAGCTCCATTCTAGTGTGTGCAAATAAAAACCCGAAGCAGGGCAGTTGTGGTGGCACAAGTGGGGTGTGCGAAGACCCTCCAGGAAGTGGGGCCCTGGTGAGAGGACCCTTATGAGAACTGAAGGCAGAGAAATGCCAGTTGTGCTAGCGGATGGAGCATGCGGCTCCGAGCTAGAACAGCTGGCTGAAGTGTCCCTGAGGTCACCTAAAACAAAGTACCCTTTGGAGGCCTGAGCCCAAGTGCCATAGAACAGGGAGAAGGGCAGGGGGATTTGAGGACTGTGGGTTAGAGTATCTGTTCCATTGTGGGTTTTGTTTGTTTGTTTGTTTGTTTTGTTTTGGCCATAGGTGTGCTCACCCTGGAGAGAGACAAAGACAGTGAGAGGGAAAGTGAGAAATCACCCTCTGGGGGGATGGCCAGGTCATAGTCCCTTCTCCTCTACCCTCAGGATTTTGGAAATGCACTCACAGGTGCCCAGTGTGATGTTCAAGCCGCTGGGTCTGGGACTCAAATTGTGGTCACCCTTGTGGGAGTCCAGAGCCTTAACCACCATGCCACCTGCTGGCCCCAGAATGTCTGTTTTTAGTGGCACTAGACAGCTTAAAACAAAAACAAACAAAAACTAAATAAAAAATACTTAGAGCCTTAGCACGGGCCGAAACTCAGGAATTTTGTATGGTCTGGAGAAAAGAATCTCATCTCTCCAGGCCGGGCTGAGACAGCGAAGAGCCAGGTGCCTAGTTTGATCTGGCGGGTGGGTGCTAAATCACAATATTAGTTGTATTCACAACCTTTGCAGAGTTTTTTAAGGAGTTCATCCAGGGAGGGTGAGAATTGAGAATCAGAATGAGGGTAGCTTCAGAAATCCAGACTCCCATGCCCTGTCGAGAGTCAGGCTTTCTGGCCACACCGGCCCCTCTCCCCTATTCAAGGGGTCCTTGCCTTGGCTAAGGACACCCTATGTAAGGTGCCCATCCGCAGGGGACTAAAATTCCTTACTGTCCCTCCTGGCTTATGACCAGGTCGACTCCAGCATGTTCCTGGGGACCACTTCTAAAGTCACTCACTTCATAGGAGAAGTTTCGCTCACTGCCAGGAATACAAGGCTTTGCTAGTTTATCTTGGCAAAATTCTGGGCCGTACCCGCGGAAGTGCGTTCTCAGAGGGAGTATCACTTCAGATCTGCCCCGAGTGCTGAATTCAGGCTTTGGTCTGAGGAGCTGGGAGACATTTCTTTTTTCTTTTTCTTATTTATTTATTAATTTATTTTATTATTTATTAATGTTACTTTTTAATTTGACCAGAGAGAAAGAGAGAGAGAGACAGCAAACCACCTGGTCGAGTACTCGAACCATGGTAGGCCATGTGGGCGTCCCCTAACCACCATGCCACCTGCTGGCCCTGAGACATTTCTTGATATAAGAAGTTCAGAAGAGGACTGGCTAGCCAATGGTGAGGTGGTTAAAGCAGCTGGATCCCACATGGCCTACTGTGCTGTTTGAATCCCAGACCTGGTGGCTTAAGAAACACACCTAGCGTGTGTGCATCGTGCCCAGCATCTCAAGGGGAAAAATGGAGAAGGGACTGTGGCATGGCCATCCCCCTGGGGAGTGCTTTCTTGCTTTCTCTCTGTGTCTCTCTCTGGTGAGCGCACTCACCCTATAGCAAATTAGGAAAAAAAAATTTCAGAAGGAAGAAGAATCCTTTCACCCTAAACTCTGACCCCTAAGAAAGCCCACGATATACTCTCTTCCCCCAAATCCTCAAAACAGTATAGATGAGGGGCGGGCCAACCTCTGACAGCTGCTCCAATGGCTGTTGTCAATGAATCAGGCAGGCTGGTGGAGGCGGCCACCATCGAATGGCCCCCTGAGTTCAATGGCAATAGAAGGGCCCTTCTGTGACAGAGGTCATGTGTCACCTATGAAGGTAGAGACTGGGGGTGTGCTGACCATCACGGTGAGTGGAGCCTCAAGATAAGCAAAATGGTCCACACTGTAGGATCCATCTTTCTGAAAGTGGTTAATGATCATGGGTTTAAGGCCCCTCAAATGGGGAACCCTCTAAGGTCTCATATTAATTTATGAGAGGTCTTCAAAAAAACTCATGAAAAATGTGTATTATGGAAAAAATGATGGGGCCAGTAGATGACATAGTGGCCAAGGTGCTGGATCCCACATAGCTGTCCCATAATTTGGATCCCAGAACTGGTGCACATGTGTACATGTGCCCAAAATCCCAAGAGGAGAAGGTGTTGTGGCGTGGCCATCCCCCACTTTCCCTCTCTCTGTGTCTCTGTGTCTCTGTCTCTCTCTGGTGAACACACACACCCTATAGCAAAAACAAAACCAAAACGAAATTATGCCATGGATTTCAATTATTTTGTGTGTGCCTAACTATGCTTTCGTTCCATTTCCCCACAAACTTTTTGAAGTGCCCTCATGTATAATAAACGGGTGGGCATCTCATGAATAGGAAGTGACTTGGGTCATTACAATAAAAACGCTTCCAACCCTCGCCCAGTCAATAGGCAGAGCCAGAGTCCCCGAGGGAAGGAGTGCCAGGACCCTTGAAGAAACACTGTTAGAAAGGCTGTTACAGCTCGATTCCGTGAAGCTTCTCTTGCCCTTTCTCAAACTCCTGGCCATCTGTCAGGGTAACGGTGCTGGCAAAAATCCTAGATCTTTTGAAAATTCTTAGACACCAGCCCTGACTACTGCTAATTCCTAGAGACCTAGATGTCCCCAGAGATTTACCAGTTAGGGTGCAGGTTTCTGGGGGTCAGAGGACCGATGAAACGTTGCCTCTAAGTCTGTATCGAGTGAGGCAGGCGTGCTGCAGCTCCTGACCTGAGAAGCAAGGACAGGCTGGGTGAGAGCCACTGCAGGCTCCTGAGCCCCAGTGAGACGGTAAGTCAGGGGTAACACGCCCCTTAGAACACAAAGATGAAAACTACTGTCAAAGAGATGGTGGGCGGTGGTTCCATTGAACTGCCCGCTTTGTGCCTAAAACGGATGAGTGTAGAATAATGAAAATGGATTATTATAGTTAATCAGGTGGTGATTCCAATTATAGTCCTGCAATGTTCCAAACGTGGTTTCATGATTGGAACAAATTAATGCAGATATGACATCCAGAGACTATTTTCCCTCCTCTGTCCCGATCATTAGAGAACGTCAGAAGGGCTTGGATTCCGTGTGGCAGGGACAGCAGCACATCTGCCTCCTGCCTTAGGGCTCTGTCAGCTCTCCTGCTCTGCATCCACAGATGGTCATTTCACGGAGCATCACACTGCTTCCGTATTTTGGTGATATCATCTCAATAAATCCCAGACCATAAGGTGGCAGGCATCTTGAAATACGATTGTTTCCGAGGGAGGAATGATCTATGAAAACACAGGGGCTCCAGCTAAATTCCTGGGAAAGGGGTCTGGGAAATGTAGAGTTACTCCTTCAAAATGAAGAGTAGGTTATTCAACTTTGCATCCCTGACCACTGAGACAGAAACACGTTGCTGGGTGGGTTATCTTAGATTTCAGAGGCAAAGTATGCTACATTTGTGTATACTAGTGGGTTGTCGGGAAAATTAGGAGGTATCTTTTCTGTTTACCTATGCAGAACTGGGTCATGACTTTTCAAACAACCCAAGACTTCAAGCAGTTCTTGAGTTATCAGAAAAGCTGCTGGCAGGTTTTGTAGTGCTTAAGGCACTACAAAAGGCACATGGCTTGAGGCCTGGACCTGGTGGCTTGAAATGCATGCTGAGTGTGTGTGTGCGTACCCAAAATCTCAAGAGGAGAATGGAGAAGGGATTGTGGTATGGTCAGCCCTCCAGGGGGTGATTTCTCACTTTCTGTCTCTATCTAGTGAGTGCACATGCCCTATAGCAATAAAATCTCTAAAAAGGAAAAAAAAGAAAAGAAAAGCTGCTGGCTTTGAATAGGTCAGAGCTCATTAAGACTTTAAGCCAAGTTCTTACGGTGCATTTGGCTCCATGGTGCTTGGCGTGTCTGTGGTAGACTGCAATACTGCACAGAGCCTTTGGAAGACCAGATGGGAGAGGTTCTTCACTCTTAGAGCAAGGCTGTGACTTCTTTTTTTTTTTTTTTTTTTTTTTTTTTTTTTTTTAAGAGAGAGATTTTTGCTATAGGGTGTGCACTCGTTGGAGAGACAGAGAGACACAGAGAGGCAGAAAGCAAAAAATCACCCCCGGGGGGATGGCCACACTGCAATCCCTACTCCTCTATTGTCCTCGCAGGACTTTGGGTGTGCATGCACACATGCTTGGAGTGAGTTTTAAACCAATGGGTCCAGTGCTCGAACTGCAGTCGACTATGTGGGAGTCCAGCAACATAACCATAACGCCATCTGCTGTCCCTATGGCTGTTCCGTCTTTGGCAAACAACTATTAGGGTATCAGAAAAGTCATGACGCATTTTTGCATAGAAAAACATAGAAAAATATGGCATGACTTTTCTAACAACTCGATATTCGCCTTTTTTTTTTTTTTTTTTGAGAGGTTTTTGCCATAGGGTGCATGCGCTCGCCGGACAGGCAGAGAGAGAGATAGAAAGACAGAAAGCGAGAAATCACCCCCCAGGGGGGATGGCCATGCTGCAATCCCTTCTCCTTCATTCTCCTCTCGGGATCTTGGGCACACACGCACAGCGCCTGCCGTGTGTTTTAAGCCACCGGGTCCGGGACGCAAACCGTGGTCGACTATGTGGGAGTCCAGTGACATAGCCATTACGCTAACTGCTGGTTCCCTCGATATTTGCCTTTTGAAAGTGCCTTGCCCCTTGGCTCTGTCTGAAGCTGAACATCTGACTGTGGACGAGGTAACCATTTAATTGAAGATACCACCCTGTTATCTAGTCCACCTAGCCATTAAACTGAGCGAGCCCACCAGTGCTCGTTCATCGGATGGAAAAGGTATGAGTGGGTCTGGCCCCAAAGAGGCCCCGAAGCCGTGGTATGTGACATAAGCAGGAGGCTCATGCTTCAGCCTGCCTCGTCTTTCTCAGCCTGTACTTCCATTCTCATGAGAATTCCCTAAAGCCAGCTTATTGAAAAGGAAAAAACTCTGAGCCTGGTTTACAAGTGGCCCTACGTGGCACCAGCAGGAAGCAGGGTGCTGTATATACAGTCCCATTCAGCGTGTCCCTGAGGACAGAACAGGGACGCCCTCAGGGTGGTACATCTCATTGTCTTGGTCTTGGAGGAATAGAGCTCTGAATTCCACAATGACCCATGGCTACTGGCTAAAGATTTGGCCAGATGAATAGGGATTTGGAA
The DNA here is from genome assembly GCA_026018925.1 of Tupaia tana. Lineage (NCBI taxonomy): Eukaryota > Metazoa > Chordata > Mammalia > Scandentia > Tupaiidae > Tupaia > Tupaia tana. Next base: position 2,864,015 of record JAKSZU010000004.1, on the reverse strand, counting down.
AAAAAAAAAAGAGTGAAGGCTGGTGGAAAGGAAAAGATGTGGGAAAAGGTCTGTGATTAGACTCTTAGAATAGACCCTGCAACATCGGCCTATTTATGACCTAGGAGAGCACCCCCCAAAAGCTCTCAAAGACCCTGGAAAGGGGGATCACAAACAGGTAGACTAGATGACCCATTCTGTGGAGGCCAGTGAGTTAATGTCTCCAGACATCTTGGTGCTTGCTCAATGGGCTCAGGAAACAAAGTGGCCATGTGTGTCAGCAGTAGTGAGCGGATGACATCAGACTTCTCTCATGGAATAGTCATTCACTCCGGATTTGAATTTGCTTTCCCCGTCTGCCATCATCCATAATTCTTCCAGTAGACTGTGTACAAACTCACTGCGTGCCTTATCCCCTGTCATGGTATACCCCATCCACCACTGCTTCAGGCCAAGGAAGTCATTTTAGAGAGAAGTAAGCCCACGGACTGAAGCTGGTTAGATTCATTGGTCGTCCCTGGTGCGCCATTGCCAGGAAGCTGCTGCACCTGTGTAACTAGGTGTTGCCCCGAGGAAGGATTCGATTCCACGAGCCAGTGGGGGAGGCTGCAGAGCCGGCCTGCAGGGCACCATATCCTCTCTTTACAAAGCTGGCCCACAAGGCCAGGGGAACCAAGGAGCAGGAGCTGTGGGGCTGGGATCCCTCTCACAGATCCACTTGACGACCTTCTCCCCAGACTCGGGATTAAGAAGTGTTAGTTTCCAAGGAAGGAATGCTTCAACCAGCAGATGGAAGGATATTTATGCTGCACTGGGAGGTGAGAGGCAGCTGGCCATGGACAACTCCTCGGGTCTCTGGGTAAGTGCGGGGAGGAGACTGAGGACGCGGCTGGGGTTGCTGACTCTGACTAGCAGGAGGAAGTCAGCATGCTACACTCCCTGGGAACGGTCTAGGGCTGAAAGGACCTGCAGACCACTGCGTCCATACTGGGCTCTCCCTGCCTGCTATCAGGTCCATAGGAATGACTGTACGGGTGACTTCCTGGGTAAAGACTGGTGTCCCGGGAAAGGGGAGCTTAATAAATCCCAACTATTATCTCAGGGCCAGTAGTAGACATTTACCTATATTTCCTCCCTGTCCCCGCCCATGTTGTATATTTTATTTTGTGTATTTTATTTTATTTTCTGACATAGGGTGCATGTGCTTGCCAGAGAGAGACAATGAAAGGGAAAGTGAGAAGTCACTCCCTGGGGGGAAGGCCATGCTGCAGTCCCCTCTCCTCTATTCTCTCTGGATTTGGGGCGTGAATGCACAAGCACTTGGCATGATTTTCAAGCCACTGGGTCCAGGACTCGAACCAAGGAATCAGGCAGCTGTCTTTCCAGCTGCCTTAATCTCTAGACCACCTGCTGCCGCATGTTAGCGGCAGGTTTCTTAGTTTCACTTGGGGTTTCTTAGTCTCTAACATGCATAGGAATCACTTTGGGAGATCTTGTTAAAATGCAGGCTCTGGGGACCAGCAGTTAGCGTAATGGCTATGTCACTGGACTCCCACGTAGTCGACCGCAGTTCGCGTCCCGAACCTGGTGGCTTAAAACTCACGCCGGGCGCGTGTGCCTGCGTGCCCAAGATCCCGAGAGGAGAATGGAGGAGAAGGGATTGCGGCGTGGCCATCCCCTCTGGGGGGTGATTTCTCGCTTTCTGTCTCTCTGTCTCTCTCTGTCTGGCGAGCACACGTGCCCTATACCAAAAACCTCTCCAAAATAAATAAATAAATAAATAAAATGCAGCCTCTGAATCAGGGGTCTGGATTGAGGCCTGAGATTCTGCATTTCCAGGCAGGCTTTCCAGACCTCTCTCTGTCAATCAGCCCTCCCCATGCCGCTCTTTCTAACGGACCTGCTTCCCCCGTCATGGCAGTGGTCGCTGTCTCAGGTTATTCACTCACTCATTTGTCCACTCATGCGTCGCCCGTCTCTTATGCTCCATGTAAATTGTGTGAGCTCCCCACGGTGAAGACAGGCTGGGTGATGCTTGCGGAGACTGATCCAGCGAGTTGGAAGCCACATGCCGTTTGCAGGGCCTTCTGCTTTCAACTTGTCAGGAGCACGTCGTGAAGATGATTAAGTAAAACCTGCTGAAAAAGAAATAAGCCTGTGGTTTAGCCTGAAGACTTGGCTGGCTACAAGTCTTGTGCTCACGGCTGGTCTGCGAGTGACAAGGGGACAGAGCAGCAGTACCCTCAGCACTGCGTGGCGGGTCCTTGGACACAGCCGCTCACTCCACTGACTTGGGAACCACAGGACTGAGCATTCTTTTCTTTTCTTTCTTTCTTTTTCTTTCTTTTTTTTTAAGAGGTTTTTGCCTTAGGATGTGTATGCTCATTAGAGAGAGAGAGAAAGAGACAGACAGAGACAGACAGAGACAGAGACAGTGAGAGGGAAAGTGAGAGATCACCCTCCAGGGAGGGTGGCCATGCCACAATCCCTTCTCCATTCTCCTCCTGGGATCTTGGCCATGCATGCACATGTGCCCAGTGTGAGTTTCAAGCCACTGCATCCGGGACTCAAATGACGGTCAGCCATGTGGGAGTCCAGCGAAGAAACTGCTATGCCATCTGTGGGCCCCAGGATCGGTCATTCTTTTCTTAAGAGAGATTTTTTTTTTTTTTTGGAGAGGTTTTCGCTATAGGGCGCGTGTGCTTGCCAGACAGACAGAAAGAGACATAGAGACAGAAAGCGAGGAATCACCCCCCAGGGGGGATGGCCACGCCACAATCCCTTCCCCTCCATTCTCCTCTCAGGATCTTGGGCACGCACGCACACGCGCCCGGCGTGAGTTTTAAGCCACCGGGTCCGGGATGCGAACCGCGGTCAACTACGTGGGAGTCCAGCAACATAGCCATTATGCTAACTGCTGGTTCCCAAGAGAGATTTTCTTGCTATAGGGTGTATGGGCTAACCAGAGAGACAGAGGGAGACAGAGAGACAGAAAGTGATCAATCAGCCCCCAGGGAGGGTGGCTACACCACAATCTTTCCTCCTTCATTCTGTTCTTGGGATTTTAGGCATGTATTTCAAGCTGCCAGGTCTGGGACTTGAATCATTGTCGATCATGCGGGAATTCAGTGCCTTAGCCACCATGCCACCTTCTGGCCCCTCTGTTATTCTTTTTCTAAAGCGTATCTGTGCCAGCTGGTGGTGTGGTGGTTATGGTGGCTGGATCCCACAGAGCTGACTGCAGGGTTCGAGTCCCCAGCTTAGCGGCTTGACAATCATGCTGGGTGTGTGTGCATGTGTGCCCCAAATCCTGAGGTGAGTTGCACGTGACCATCCCCCCAGGGGGTGCGTTCTCACTTTCCTTCTCTCTCTGGCAAGTGCACACACACTCTAGCAAAAATTAAAAAGAAAACGAAGCTTCATGTTTACTAATAAAGCCTTTGGAACCTGGGAAAAGGTGCACAACAAAACAGAACTCACATTTCTTCTTTGTTTTATATGCCCAGCACCTAGGACACCTGGCACATAGTAGGCAGTCTATAGATACTTGTGGAATGGCTGAGGGTAGATAACTTATACAGTCACTTGTACTTGCACGTGTACTCAGAAACACACACACACACGGGCAAGCACACCTGCACAGGCACGTAGGAGATGTGATTAATCATGATTAGAAACAGACATACACAGTGAGTGTAGAAATGAACACGCCCAAACACACAGCCATGTGAAACACACATACACACACCCAGATTTACACACACACACAGATTCACAAACTCACATGACGACACGCTCCCTCCAAAAGCTCCAGCCTCAGTCCCAGGAGCTCTGGGCCATCCTGCACTAACTCAGGCTAGGCCGTCTTTGCCACCTTCCTGTCCCCTTGAGCGTCCAAGTTTCTGCAGCCAGGGCTGAGGAAGGACTGAGAACCTGCCCCCTGCTGTCCCCAGAAGCAGGCCTGGCTCCCACTCTGGCCCTGCGGTGGTCAGTGCCAGGGCAAAGCAGGACCTCTGTCCTCACTGCCCAGAGGAGGTGTCCAAGGCGCCTTCCAGGACTAGTTGAGTGCAGTGTGGGTGCCCAGCAGGTCCTTAGTCTGCGGATGGGGAGCCTGAGCCTCACCCACCGTGTCAGAAAGGTGCTGAGTGGGGCTGGTTCCCTCCGTGACTCAGGGCCCTGGTGCCTGCCCCTGCACGCCCCGGCCCAGGCCCCCTTGCACACAGAGGGCTTAGAGCTGCTGCCCAGGCCCCTGTCTATTTTCTTTACAATTATCTGGCCAGGAAGCCAGGAAACTGCTAGGAGCAAGTTTTGGCAGACAGACCGGTGTCTCTGCCTAAAGATCCCTGCTGCCGATAATCCCCCAGGAGACAGCAGCCTCACTCCTCGGGCCCACCCCCGCGGCCTCTGCCCTGTGCTCCTGAGCAGCTGTGACCCAGGCCTCGCAGGTGCCCTCTGTCCACTTCTAGAGTCCTCTCCGAATCTGCTGGGGGTAGCCCAGGCCCGCTGATACCTACAGGGTCAGGGACTCCACCTCCCAAGGAACCCGGGTCCTCCCAAGCCTGGCCAGTCTAATTCAGGAACCGGGCCTGTGTCTCCCCTGAGTCTTCCGGTTTCCCGTGACCATCTCTCTAAGTTTCACGCCATCCGAGGAAGACGCTTTTGAGTCCCTGTCATTCTCCCCTCCAGTTATTCATCCACAGGTGTTTACTGCTAAGCCTGGGGCCGTAGTGGGGAGCAGCCAAGAGGGGGTGCCTGTCCTCCCGAGAGAGGCAGGCCAAAGGGGATGTTAGACTATGAATACGGGGCTAGCTCCATGGCCAGGTGGTTAAGGCGCTGGAACCCACATGGCTGGCTGCGCTGTTTGAATCCTGGACCTGCCTTGACAAACAGGCCGAGCGTGTGGTGTGTGTGTGCGTGTCCAAAATCCCTGAAGGAGGGCTTTCTCCTCTCTCTCTGGCAAGTGCAAGCGCCCTCTAGCAAAAGGAAATGAACAGGAGAGTGGCACCTGCAGGTACATCCGAGGAAAGGCAAGTCAGCCCGAGGTACGGAAATCAGGGTCGGGGCGCCACGTGGCCGCTTTAAGGGGACTAGATTCCACACGGCTGACCATGACGTTGGAATCTTGGCTCCAGAGACTTAAAAAACACACTGGGTGCATGTGTGTGTGCCCCAAATCGCAACGGGGCGGAGAAATGGAGGTGAAGGGATTAGAACACAACCACGCCCCACTGGGGCGGCACTTTCTCCCTCTCCCCCTCCCTCTCCCTCTCCCCCTCCCCCCTCCCCCTCTCTGTCCCTCTCCCCCTCCCCTCCCCCCCTCTCTCTGTCCCTCTCCCCCTCCCCCTCTCCCTCCCCTCCCCCTCCCCCTCCCCCTCTCCCTCCCCCTCCTTTTCCCTCTCCCCCTCCCCCCTCCCCCTCCCTCTCCCCCTCCCTCTCTCTGTCCCTCTCCCCCTCCCCCCCTCCCCCTCCCCTCCCCCTCCCCCTCCCCCTCCCCCTCTCCCTCCCCCTCCTTTTCCCTCTCCCCCTCCCTCTCCCCCTCCCTCTCCCCCTCTCCCTTCCCCTCCTTTTCCCTCTCCCCCTCCCCCTCTCTGTCCCTCTCCCCCTCCCCTCCCCCTCCCCCTCCCCCTCCCCCTCTCCCTCCCCCTCCTTTTCCCTCTCCCCCTCCCTCTCCCCCTCCCTCTCCCCCTCTCCCTTCCCCTCCTTTTCCCTCTCCCCCTCCCCCTCTCTGTCCCTCTCCCCCTCCCCTCCCCCTCCCCCTCTCCTCCTCCCCTCCCCCTCCCCCCTCCCCCTCCCTCTCTCTGTCCCTCTCCCCCTCCCCTCCCCCTCCCTCTCTCTGTCCCTCTCCCCCTCCCCCTCCCCTCCCCCTCCTTTTCCCTCTCCCCCTCCCTCTCTTGCTGGATAGTGTACATGCCCTCTGGGAAAATTTCAAGAGGAAAGGAAAGTACAGGGTAAAGCCACTGTGGAGCCTGAGGGAGGGATGTTTGTGCTGGGACCTGAAGAAGAGGGGCCTGGAGAATGGAGGGCAGCGTGTGCCAAAGGAGGAAGCCTGGCTGCTGGCCCCCTCCTGTCAGTGACTTGATCTACGTCGCCCTCTTCTGCCCCAGCTCCGAGGGCCTGCGTGCCTGCTGGGGCTCGCTGACCCCACACTGAGCTCTGCAGGGCAGCCCTGCCGGCAGGTCCAGGTCGGCACCTGGGCAGCTGGACCTCACTCACCCTCCAGTGTCAGCCCTTCCCTGTGGAGCCCTGAGGGGGGACGTTCCCCTCCGGCCCAGCTGGGTGAACGGAGCCCCAGTTTCCTCAAGTGATGAGATGACCTACCTGAAGGGCTGCTGGGAGGAGCCAATGACAGTTCAGTTCTTTTTTTTTTTTTCTTCTTTTTTTTTTGTTTTTGGAGAGGTTTTTGCTATAGGGCGTGTGCGCTCGCCAGACAGAGACAGAGAGACAGAAAGCAAGAAATCACCCCCCAGAGGCCAGCGGGGATAGCCACGCCACAATCCCTTCTCCTCCATTCTCCTCTCAGGATCCTGGGCACGTATGCACACGCGCCCGGCGTGAGTTTAAGCCACTGGGTCCAGGACTCGAACCGTGGTTGACGATGTGGGAGTCCAGAGACGTAGCCATTACGCCAACTGCTGGTCCCAATGACAGTTCAGTTCTTGAATGGTGTAACCTGATAACCTGTCTCACTAGCTTGGGCTAACTGGTCACAAATCTCTCAACTTTCCAGGTAGTTGTTCAGACACCCACCTGTACTCTTTTTTTTTTGTGTGTGTGTGTGTAAGAGATTTTTGCATGTGCATTTGCTGGAGAGACAGAAAGTGAGAAATCATCCCCCAAGGGACATGGCCACGCCACAATTCTTTCTCCTTCATTCCATTCATCTCGGGACTTGGGGCACACATGCACATATGCCTGGCATGAGTGAGTTGCAAGCTGCCAGGTCCAGGACTCGAACCATGGTTGGCCTTGTGGGAGTTTAGCGCCTCAACTGCTATGGCACCTGCCAGTCCCTCCACCTGTGCTCTGAATGGGTGTCCAGTATCTCCTGACTGAAGCCATTGCTTGCCCTGGGCCAAATAAACCCCAGAGGTTTCTTTGTCCAGAGGGAAGACTCTTGCTTCCAATGCTAGGGAGAGAGTCCAGTCCGTGCCAGCCCATGGATGTTACTGCCTCTGAGCTACCCGCTGGGTCGTCACGAAGACGTGTGGAGCACAGCCTGGCAGGCCCTCGTCCTTGGTTGCAGGGGAGTGCGTGCTCCTCCGCCCTCCTCAGTTACTGCTGAGGTTATAGCCTCCTTGGAGTCACACTCACACGGTTGACCGAGGACCCCCAATGCGAACTACCATGTGGGACCAAGTAGGGCTCCATGGTTCAGCTCCTCGGGAAGCCGGGACCAGTCCTCCTCCCAACGCCCCAGCCGCTGTGCTGAGCCAGCTCATGACTGCAGACCTGAGTGGATACCTTCCTCTCAGCGGGCACGTATCCAGTGTCTTCTCTGGACATGGACCACCTCAGCCTGTGCTGATAACACTGACCGCGGAGGAGTCCTGGTCCCTGTGCAGATCTGCTCGGGAATGCCTTAGACACCAGCTCTGCCAGTGAAGGAGTGAGAGAGGCCTTGTTCAGGACAGGGTAAGCCCTGTCACACCCTCTGCCAGGGCCACAGGGGAGAGGCTGGAGGGACTTTCTTCCCCCATCCTGGTAAAGTGACACTTCCTTATGCTAGGGTCTGGTCCGAGAGCCACCTGTGTTTGAACTTCAACACAGACAGAGCTGGCGTCTTCTCTCACTGCCTGGCGACCCCAGCTGAACTCCTCCCAAGTACTCCAGTGATCCAGGATTTTATTTTATTTTATCTAAATTAATTAATTAATTAATTTTTGTTATAGGACATGTGCTTGCTGGAGAGAGACACAGGAAAAAAAGTGAGAAATCTCTCCCCTGGGGGATTGGATGGCCACCCTGCAATCCCTTTTTCATTATTCTCCTCTCAGGAGTTTGGGCATGCGTGCACACGTGCCTGGTGTGTATTTTAAACCACTGGGCCCAGGACACAGTCCTCAAGCTGGCCACGTGGGATCCAGCCGCCTTAACATGACATCGGGCTGGTCCTGACGCATAATTCTTTTTCTCTTCTCTTCTTTCTTTTCTTACATGTATTGTTACTGTTATTGTTCAATCACTACCCATCTTTTTTTTAAAAAATATTTTTATTTTATTTATTGTTATTTTTTATTTGCTATAGGGCACAGAGAGAGAGAGAGAGGGAGAAAGCAAGCTGCCAGGTCCGGGACTCGAACCGCAATTGGCCATGTGGGAGTCTAGCATCTCAACCACCACACTCCCTCAGCCCCACTATACATCTTGACAGTACACAAAACGGATTTCTCCGGCCCGAATACACTGTGTATGAGCCCAGTCAATGATATCAGCGTATACATCATCACCACCAGATGGCTTTACATCTTCTGTTAGTTCAATGTGTTGCTTGTCTTTTCCCCTTGATCCCCGGCCCCCATTGTCCACTGTCCTGCCATACGGTCTCTGCTGTCTACAGTTACTCTCCATGCCCTTATGGCCTCCGATATTTCAGTTTCTGTGCCAGAGTGCAGACACTCAGTGTGTAGTGACGCATGATTCGTGCCAAGAAGAGAGTGACTGCTCGGTGGGTGGTGGGGGTTACTCCTGCCCTTTGGCTCTGAAGTCAGTTTGGGCTCCCCTCCAGCACAGGGGACATGTCTTAGGCCCCTTGCTTAAAGAACGCTTGAAACCAGCTTTCCTGAGTCCATCCTCCACTGAGAGGATAAAGCAAGCCCTTTAACGCCTCCCCAGGCCTTGGTTACAAGGTCTACCCCACCCGCAACGCTGGCCCGACCCCACCAGATGAACCAACGAGGTCTTCTTCAGCGTGAGCGTGAGAGAGAGACAGAGGGGAGGATGCAGGGGAGGGTGCGCCAGGGTGGGGTGGTGGTGGTGGGAGGAGGAAAGAGAGAGAGCAGGCATCCCGTCCGGCAGACAGGGGTCAGGCAGAGGTAAGGCCAGAGAGCTGAGCCCGGCTGGAAGATGGGGGTCGGCCATGGCCTGCCTGTCGGGCAGCAAAGCCCTCACCTACACACACAGTGGCCCTCACTTCAGTCCGTGCCTCCCTGGAAGGACTGCAAGCAGAGGCAGGGATCCGCCCTGCAGCCAGACACCCACGACAGGCAGTGCCCCTTCAGCTGGAGTGGGCATGCTCACAGATGGCCTCCTGCCATTGGCATGGGCACCTCTGCTCTGCACATCTCCCTCCAAGACCCCGAAATCTGAGCTCTTCAAAATCAAGGTGGGGGGTGACATTCTCTGTGTCCGGGGGTAAGTGAGCAAGCCTGTCTTGGTTCTCTGACAGATGTCATAAGCAGCAAGGGAAGAGAAGAACAAACCCACCTGCCTCACCAAGCCGGGCCATTCTGCGGGTCACGGTACTCCCCCGTCCCCAGTGAACTGCGAGGCTCCTGTTGGTGCTGACATTCAGTGACATGACGACAGCAGCTAAGTTTTGAGCACTCATCTAACCGAGTCCTCCTGAGCTAACATTCGTCCCATCTTACAGACAGGCAGCTGCAGCTTAGGACAAGCCGATCGCCATGTCACCCAGCTGGCAGATGGCAGAGCCAGGGTGCAAACCCGAGCCTCTGAGTGCAGAGTCCAACAAGCCAAACCGTTCGACTGGACACCCATGCCCACGCCACACAGCGTGGAGGTTAGCCGATGCTTGGCCAACGCTGATCTTCAGCTGTTGAGAATTGATCCATCTCTTGTTGGTTTCGTGCTTTATGACTTCAAGAAAACTTTCCCTCTTTCTGCTGGAGTTTTTGAAGAAACTGGCCAGGCCGGCTCAGAACTGCCAGCCGAGAGAACGCCTGTGAGTGTATCCAGCAGGCTCTTGCCTAAGAGAGCACATGTGTGTGAGGAGGGGAGGGACCAGGGAGTAATCGGGGCAATGCCTCGTGGGGGGACAGGCCTCCCTGGGGAAGACGGCGGCCCATCTGTCGACAAGTCCTCCCTGACTCCTTTCGCCAGGCTGGGCACCATAGCGGGGACGGGGTGTCAGAGCACAGAGATCCCTCGCAGTCTGAATGCGCTGACATGAGGACACTCCCACCCTTGTACCCTGGAGCTCAAGCCCTGCTGGGAGACAGGGTTTATACACATGAAAGTGGCGGAACAATAGGACGGTCTGTGCCAAGTGTGTGGTCTACTGACTCATTCATAAGCATTTACGGAAGCTTCTGGAACCAGGCACTGGGCTAGGGAAGGGGATACAGAGCTGGAAGGGACTGAGCCTCCTGTCCTAGCACAAGGCCATCGGGGAGGACTTTATCCTCAGCCAGGCAGGGCCGCAGACAGGAAAGACACACAGCGGCTTCGTGGTAGCCTGCAGCGGGTGTCTGAGCTCCGAGATAGACGCTCCCCACGGGGTTCCTCCTTTGACACTCGTGGCTTCTCTGAGGCAGGGGCGACTGCTGCTCCCATGCGTGCAGGAGGGAACAGGGCTTTAGCAAATGTTCGTGACCTGTCGGATAACGGCGGCTGGGGCGATGGAGGCAGGACACGGGCCCAGGAGAGCCCACTGAGCCGAAGGGCACTTGCCGGCCTGCCCTCTCGCTGCTGGGCTGAGAACACTTCTCCGTCCTGCTTGGGGCCCTCTGGCTTCTCCCTCCTGACCGCTCCCTGTCCCCATTCCTCTTGTGCTGGAATCGGGGTGGGGGCAGACCCCAGCCTGGAGGTGAGGGACAAGGAAGGAGTTCAGAGACGGGGATGCATGGGCTGGGCGAGGAGGGAGGTGTGCCAAGGGCGATGGGGCAGGGACGGGGACAGTAGGTCTCAGGGAAAGGGCATGGCCAGAGGTCACGGAGTGTAGATGGTTTGGGTTGTGGGGTGCTGAGAGCAGCGCAGGACTGTGACGGCCCCAAGGGCCTTGTGGCTTCATCCTGGGGATGATGAGGGATGCGTGGCAGGGTAGTCAGAGGGGCTTGTCACCCGAGGAAGAGGCGGTGGGTCAGTGGTCAGGAACCTCATGGGGGACATGGGCTGGAGCTGGCTGTTGTTAGACCAATGGCTTTGGAGAGCAAGAGGCGGGGAAACGGTGAGTGAAAGAGGCCAAGGTGGTCCGAGGGGGAAGGTTCGTGGGGAGGGCTGAGGCCAGGCAGCGTGGGGAAGCCGAAGCACTGAGGTCTAATTGTGGGGTCCTTGAATTCCAGCTGGGGGTTTTGTTCCTGGACAGTCAGTGCTGGCTGGGAGATGAGGCGGGGGGTGGGAGTGGGGGTGTGTTGGTCAGGTGAGGCCCTGGAGTGCTCTATGCTGGGTGGGTGCAGGGTGGCTGTGGGGTGCACAAGACAGACGTGGCCCCTGGCTTTCATAGAATGTGCCGTCCAGGAGTCGAGACAGACATGAATCAAGCAACCGTAGGCACCCACAGGCAACTGCAAAGAACCTGGCCGCAGTGGAATCGGGCCCCAGGGAGTGTGGGAAGCCACCCTTGGCCTGATCCTTGGGGATGAAGTGGGAAGAGGGGGAGGAGAAGCTTTTCAAGCAGAGAAAGCAAGACTGCAGCCTCGGAAGCAGTCAGAGATGCGTGAACTGGAAGGGAAGCTCAAAGGTCAGAGAAGCTGGAGTTAGAGGGCGGGGGCAGGTGGTGCAGGGTGCCAGGATTTGGGGTCCTCCTGGGAGAGAGTTGGAGACAGCAGAGTCTTAAGCAGGGAAAGGACGCAAAGATATCTGTGTTCTAGAAACCCCCCAGCTTCTGTACGGAGAGTGGAGCACCAGCCAAGTGTGGCTTTCAGAGACCAGCAGGGAGCTGCTTGCAGACACCAGGGAGTCTGACGTAGGCCATGGCAACGCAATCAGGAGGCGTGGATGGACAGACAGGTGTCTGGGTGGTGGACTCTGCAGGACTTGGTGAGTGGGCATGGAGTGGGAAAGAGGAGGGCAATGACTCTCAGCCTTTGACTGCAGAGATGGGGCAGATGCGGGCTATTTATGGAGATGGGAGCTTAGGGAGGGAGCGGGCTTTGGGAGACACATCATGAGATGGTTGTAGACGTGTCTGGTCTAGGTGCCTAAGAGAGACCCACGTGGAGACAGGCGGGCACCCAGGCTCAGGAGGCAGGCCTGGGCTGGACGTGTGGACCTAGGGCTCACAGTCTGGACAGGGCATTCCATCCATGGGAGTGCCTGGGGAAAGTGTCTGGAAGAGCAGAGGGCCCAGACCAGACGTCAGTGCTTGGGTGGGTGTGCGGGGCCGACCCAGGAGACGGAGAAGTCACCGCCACAGCATGGGGGGAAGTGAGAGCCCCCAGGAGGGAGCTGGTACAGGGAGACCAGGCAGGGAGACTGTGAGGTGCCTGTTGGATTTAGCGAAATGGGGGGCGCTGGTGGCCTGAGCAGAAGTGATGTGGGGGCATGAAAGGGCAGAGGCAGCTTGCGGGCTGAGGAGTGGGAAGTGACACCAAGGAGATGACACTTGGAGATGAGTGGTCACCAGCAAGAAATGGTGAAGGAGGAAGAGAGGAACAGGGCCGATTAAAGGGAGACGGAGACTTGGTCTGTTTGCTCACGGTTGGTTTTAGGACGGAAGGGCCTGGGCGTGTTTAAGGAAGGGGGAGAGGGAGCAGTCATGGGGGAGAGGTTCTGGTTTTCCTTCCTTCGAGGCTGAGAACAGGAAAAGCCAGGAGGCCCTGAGCGGGAAGTAAGAGGGCTTTCTACCTGAGCAGAGAGAGGGCAGGCCAGGGAAAGGCCTCCCAGAGCTGGAGAGGGGGAGAGCGTGGGGACACGGCCCAGGACTGAGCGCTGAGGAGGGAGGACGGGCCAGCTCTGCAAAGGCGCCTGGGAGTGCTGGAGGGAGGACAGTTGCAAAGACCCTTGCACGTGACTAGGTTTTCTGCGTATGCTTTGAGATGGTCATATTTTTCTTTCTTTTTTGAGATTTATTTATTTATTATTATTATTATTTTAATTTGCTATAGGATACATGGCACACCATAGAGAGGCAGAGAGAAAGAGAGAGAGAGGGAAAGTGAGAGAGCAAGTTGCCAGGTCTGGGACTCGAACCACAGTCAGCCATGTGGGAGTCCATCTCCCTACCTGCCACACCACCTGCTGGCTCCGAGACAGTCATATTTCAAGTCTGGTGTTTGCATGTGACCCTCTGCAGTGGCCGTGTCTGGCGTAGGAGGCAGATCTGGCCTCTGGTCTACCTCTGCCATTCACGGTCTGTGGGTTTGAGCCTCCGTTTCCCGTATTCGTCAGAGGTCAGCATTTCCCCTCTTCCTCTGGACAGCTGGTGGCTTGGTGCTCAGGGAAGCGTGTCTGCTGTGTGGGGCACAGACGTCGGTAAGAGCTGACGCACACTGAGCGCCATCTCTGACCTCCACTGTGCCAAGAGCTTCGACTCTTCTGGAGGGATCGAAACTCCATTTTCCAGATGAGAAAACTAAGGCTCACTTCCCTGAAGGCACCTGCCAGGAAGTAGCGGGGCTGGGATTCTGGCTGTGGAGCCTTTCTGACCAGGGCAGATGCGTAGGCCTGTCCTTCTGAGGATGGCCCATGTCCACCAGCTGGGCCCCCTCCTGTAAGGCTGCGCCTGGGCAAGGGCCAGGTTGGGGTCAGCATGAGCAGGCTGGCTGGGGAGACATCCCAGGACTGCAGGGCAGCAGTGGGCAGGGAAGGCAGGGGAGAGCTGAGGGGATTTAAGTCAGAGATCAGATCATGGACCCGCTGAGTGCCAAGTGGAGGGACCTAAACTGAACCCTATAGACACGGGGCACCATGGGAGGTTTGGGAGGACGGGTGTGCAGGCTGAGGGCAGGACCATGCCTGGCAGGTGGGCTGAAGCCGGAGCCCAGCAAAGAAGGAGGGCAAGTGCTAAACCCAGAGGGCGTTTGTCCGTGAGAGTGTGGGGAAGGGCAGAAGGGCGGCCTGACAGAGGCGCTGTCTCCAAGTTCACACTGCCCTCTTGCTTCGTAAGGGGCGGGCACCCAGCTCTGGGCCCATTAGCGAGATGGGCCAGGGCACGTCTGGGGGTGTTTGTCTCTGCAGGGTTTTGTTGTCTGTTTACTAACTGATCTGCCTTTGGCTGCAGCTGGGAGCTTGCGAAAGCTCTCACCTGCAGCTGTCTTGGCCTTGTAGCGTCTTTCTGCCTCATCGCTGCGGGATAGCTTGGTGGGTCAGCGGGCTCCTCTCCCTCTCCCCTCCTTCAGCCCCAAGGACGCCACCTGCCACCTGCCCTCCAGGGCTTAGAGCTACTCAGACCCTGTGGAGGCTTGTCCTGGCCTCAGTCCCCTGGACCCCCCACACCATACCTGCATGTTCCCTGCTGGTCACGGCTAGTGCGTGTCACAAGGCCCCGCCCGCACCCTGCGTTTCTACTTTCCCATCTATTTCCCAGGTTACTACCCCTCCAACCCTGTGGGGGCAGCAGTGGAACCATGAGGACGGCCCATGTCCCCTGAATCGAGTCTCAGAGCCTTTTGTAAAGTTCCTGGCCAGCGCCATGCTGCAAAAAGGCCTGAGAGACAGCACACCTGGGTTCCAGTTCTGGTTCTGACATCATTCACTGGTGACCCTGGACCAGCTTCCTCCCCTCTGGGGAGCAGGGCAGGTGGACTAGGTGGTCTTAAGATTCTTTTCAACTCTGAGAGCCTTTGAGAGACTGAACCGAATCCTTTAGTCAGCCATCAACCCTTGGCCCTCCCTGTGTGGCCGCTTGTGCCAGGGATCAGGGCCACTATGGCAGACCTCCTTCTGGGGCAGGTATGGCCCATAGGAAGGGCCTCGTCCACAGTGTCCAGTCCCCTGGCATAGCCAAAGAGGAATATCCAAAAAGCCAAAAGGTTGGTAAGGGATTTACCCACAGCCTGTGCCCTATAAGCCATCACAGAGCCCCCCAAGCCCTCTCCTGGCCTTCTTGCTCTCCTCCCAATGGTCTCACACCCACCCTGTTTCAAGCCTCTTTTTCCTCTACCTCCACCATTCCACAAAACCACTCTCTTCATCCCAGCCTAGATCGTTTTCCTGCTTACCATGCTGACAGTACGATTGGCCAGAAACTCACGTACCCCTCCCCATCGCCTCTCTATAAGCAGACGTTATGGTCCCTATTTTACAGAGGAACCGAGGCCTGCAGAGGCGGAACAATTCGTCCAAATTTTCCTAGTCTGTAGTGGCTGTGTAGGGAAGTGGCCCCAGAGCAGAGCCCCAGTACCCAAATGCAAACCTCATCAACTGTAGGGAGGCTTGCCTGGGGAGTTTAGCTTCCTGTGTAGAACAGAGCCCTCAGTCCTCCCCTGGGGGCAGCTGTGAGTCCTGTCTCGGCCTGCCACTGGCTGTGTGCCCTCAGGAAATCGCTCGCTGAACTTTGAGGCCCTGGAGAAAGCAAAACTCAGCCCAGGGGTTTGAGGTGAGGATTACAAGAGAGAATACCGATGCTGGTGCTCAATACACTGCGCTCTCTGAGGCTGCCTGGTTTCTAAAGCGGTGAGGGCCCTGTGTCTGTCACCTGGGCTGCTTTGGATTATCCACCATAATGCAAATATGGTTGCGATGAGTATTTTTAAACTCTCTTGGATTATTTCCTACAGATAAGGTCCTGGGCACTGATTACTTGCACAGATCAAAGGGCAGACATTCTGCAAGTTAGCAGGTTTTTGTTATGAACTGGACCTGTCAGGTGGAAGGCCAGCTGAGGGCCACCAAGCTATTTCCTAGTGTATAGCCTTGGGCCAGGGACTCCACCTCTCAGCCTCAGCTCTTATCTATAAATCGGGCATAATTATCTTACCTGTCTCAAGGGATTATTGCCTGACATAAAGAAAGTGCTCTGAAATTCTATCTTTTATTATGGTGCTGAATTGCTCCAAGCACCCTACTCGGTTAATCAATAGGGAAACAGAGGCTGAGGAAGGGAAATAGCTTTCCGCTGAGGTCACAGAGGCAGTATGCAGCTGGTAACTGGGATCCACAGGCCTGTGTCAGCCTCTCCTCTGGAGGTCTTCCCAGACCCAAGCCAGGGCAGGACTGAAACGAGATAGACGCTGTGGTGAAAGACCTCACCAACGTCTTTGGGCCCAAAGTTCCCAAAGGTTTCCTACATCCGAAGTGATGCCTGGATGATACCGCCTCAGTATATTTATTTATATCTATATCTATATCTATATCTATATCTAATCTATATCTATATCTATATCTATATCTATCTATCTATATATATGTTACACTTAATCACTATACATCTTTATAGTGTACAACATGGCTTTTCCCAGCACGAATACAGTACACATCAGTCAAGACAAAGACATTACCATATACCTTATCATCAGCAAATAACTTTTTCCTTTTTGTCTATTAAATGTATTGTTTTTCTTTTCCTGTTTTCCTCCCTCCCTCATTACCCACCTCCTATTACCCCTCCCTTACTGTCTCTAGTATCTACAGTTGCTCTACCTGCTACTATACCTTCTGATCTTTCAGTTTCTGCTTTAGAACACAGACACGCATTCTATATTGAGTGGGGACATACAATGCCTCTCTTTCATAGTCTGACTTGCTTCGCTTAGCATTAAGTCTTCCATATTCGTCCACTTTGGATCAAATGTTACGGTCTCACTGTTTTTTTTTTTATGGCCGAGTAGTAGTCCATAGACCCAGTAATTCCACTCTTAGGTATTTACCCAAAGGATAGGAAAAACCCTCAGTCAGAAAAACACTTGCACATCCATGTTTATTGCAGCACTATTTCCAATTGCTAGTACGTGGAATCAATCCAAATGTCCAAAATAGACAAATGGATTGAAAAATGTGGCATATGTACTCAGTTTTCTTTTCCACCTTCCAGCTTTTGCTCCTGCTATTTGCTCCAAGAATATCCTCTGAAGCCAACCTGTCTGGGATTGCATTACGTTCTTACCCCCGGTGCTGAGCAGAGCCTCCTCCTCTCTGTCTATTGACCGAATAGAATACATTTAGGGAATTTAGGACTGACCTGGACCAGTTCTAAAGGAACAACAGAAGCCCAGAAGAGTGACAGACTTTGCCCAAGGACATGCGAGCTATCTATTAATCTATTTCTTACACGCCTGCTTAGTGCTTAGTGTAGTCTAAGGGCTTGGCCAGGAAGGGCTGAGGTGTAGAAGAAACACAGGTTTGGGGATCAAAATACTCTGATTTGGGGATGGGTCCATGGAGTATCAAGAGAAGCCAGATCCCACACGGAGACTGTGATCTGAATCCCTGTCCCAGTCAGCACACATTCTGGGCACACAGGTGAGGCTGGAGGACTGGGGGAAGGGGATTGTGGTGTGGACAGCACGTGCTTTCACATGCATATACACATGATCTGTCATGAAAAAAGGAAAAAAGATATTCGGGTTCAAGTTCACTCTTTCTCACTCCTTCACTGGGACCCAGAGCTGGTTATGGCCTCTCTGGGGTCTCAGTTCTCCACTCTCTAAAATAGAGGTGTTAAGTGTACCAACCCTGCGAGACTGCTGTGCGTAGGAGCTGGAGACACTGTGTGCCATGGAGGTTACAAGTCCTGGCAGAGAGGAGGCTCCCAGGAGACACACAGTAGGACCAGATCTGGAGTCAGGCAGGCCTGGGACCAAGGGCTAGCTCTGTCACTTACTAGTTATGTGACCTTGGACAAGTCACATTCTCCCTCTGAGCCTCAGTTTCTTCTCTATGACCTGTCACCTCTTCAGATAAACCTTCCCTGACTGCTTTATCTGATGTGGCCTTCCCAAGCCCGCCTCCCACCCACCCCTTCATGTCTTCCACAGCACTGACCACTAATTGCAATGAGCTTGCTTCTAATTTTGCTGCCTGTCTCCTGCCTCCAGAATGTACGCTGCATGAGAGCAGAATTTTTATCTGTGTGGTTCCCTGCTGTATCCCCACGGTCTAGTCCAGTTTCAGCATTTAATGGACACTCAATAATTATTTGCCCAATTATTGAATGAATGGATGGACGACTATGTGAATGCAGTAGAGTTAGCAATTCCAGCCTCCCAAGGGCACTTAGAGACGAAAGGAGAGAAGACGTAGAAGGCGCCCAGCCCAGCACACAGTAGGCTCAGGGAGGGTGGAGCTGCTGTTGCATTCTTTGAGAGGGTGACAAACTTTGCAGCTGTCTCCCAGGGACCGGGCGCAGGGCAGGGCGGGAGGGCAGCTCTGAGTGGCTTCCACTTCCTGGCTCAAGCCAGGCCCTCTAATTGCCGCTGTCTCCTTGGCAGCCTCAGCAGCCGTCTAATGAGTTTGCACCTGCTGGCCCCTGGGCCGAGCCACACAGCACAGGCCTGCCTGCCCCTTCACAGGCAGACAAAGGCCCTCTGTCCCTGGGCTCTGCTTCCTGCCCACCCAACGCATCGCTGACAAACTGAAGTCCCAGCTGCCACCCTCCGCTTCTCAGCAGAGGAGCCCGAGAACCCCTGGTGTGGGCCTGGGGCTCAGAGCAGAGTGGAAGGAGTATTGGCCCTAGAGGGTGGAGTCCTGGGTCCGAGCCCAGCTCTGCCTGGGTTCCTGGGTGATGTGAGAGACCCCGGATGACCAGGAACACGGGCTCTGGGGATCAGCTGCCTGGGCTGGAATCCTGCTTCACCCCCCACCCCTGCTTTGTGGTCCTGGGTGAGTCCCATGACCCTCAGCTTCCTCAGCCCCGAAGCAGGGGTAGTTGCATGAATTAAAGAAGAGCAACTATAGCTACTGGGGACCCCTTTTGATCCAGGGCCCCTGACCTGCTTGTCTGTTGGCGTGGGGTTGTGCAACCCCAGCACGACTAAGGACGCTCTCCTCGGCCGGGAGGGAGGGGCTGTCCTGCGCCCTGTGGGGTGTTCACCGCATCCGGTCTCAGCCGGCCCAGCTTCTGGGCTTCTTGTCCACCTCTGAAGTTGCCTGATTTGCTTCAGGAAGCCCGTGAGTGTTCTATTACTAAGTATCCCTCCCAAATGCCCACCTTATCCCGGGTGCCTTGGTATGTTAGAGCGAGTACTGGTCCTGGGAGGTTGGCGGCAGCTTCTAAAATGATGTAAGCGCTGTAGGGAGGCCCAGCCCGGAGCACCCTGGAACTCCCTGAAATATTCCCGTGGAACCTTCCATCTTCCTCACCAGCCACGGTCCTTGTGCCCCACTCGGCTCCACATCCACTAGAGTCCCCACCGGAGGCTGGACCAGGTCTGGCGCCTCTGCCCAGCACTTCCGGCCAGCCTACCTCCCTAAACACCACAGCCCTCCACGCCCTGCCCCTGCCATCCCCTCTGCCCTGAGAGTGCCCTTCTCTACCTTCCCTTGCCTTCCCAGGTTGCCTCCTCCTGGGGTTCTCCCAGATCCACCAGCCAGAGCAGTTCTGCCCAGGCTCGGGAGCCAACCCTGAGCTCACCGCACTGCCGGAACACATGTCTCCCCAGCACGGCATCCAGTCTGTTTACGAGGCTGTCTGTCTGCCCCGTCCCAGGGGCCCCGGGGCAGGCCCTTGTCTGATTCACTCCCAGCCCAGGCTCTGGCCAGCACCAGGCAGCGTGTGCTGAGCAGCACTGACATGAGCTGGCTCTGGGAGGCAGCAGCGTGGGGCTGGCTGGCACAGGGCACAGGCCTGGGGCTGCCAGGGGGCGGGGACGTCCTGATGCCAGGGCCCTGGAGAAGGCTGGGGATTCTCCTTCGGAGGCTCACTCGCCACCCCTCCCTGCCTCCCTCTCTTCTCCATCACTGACTCATTCACTCGTCCCATTCATGTGTCTGCTTGCTCCTTCCCAGACCCATTCACTAGCGGGAGCTCATTCATTCTCTCACGCCTTTATTTGTTCATTCATTCATTTCTTCACTCACTCTTTTATTCATCCAATGAACATTTCCCGAGCTCTGACATCACGACCAGCCCTGTGCTCTGTAGAGGCCCTGAAGGTCCAGAGAAAAAGTGGTTCCACCCAGCCCTGAGAATCTTCTCTTCAGGAGTGGCAGTGGGTGGGTGGGCCGGGGGACACAGACATATGAAAAATAACTGCAGTCAGAGTGGGAGGGGCTAGGATCGAGAATGTGCAATGCAACCGCAGAGAGATCTGAGCAGGCTTCATGGAGGAGGTGACATTTGAGCGGGTTGTGGACATTAAGAAATACCAAGCTAGGACTAGAGAGGCTAGGATCAGAGCCTGGGGCTGGGGAGGGGTAAGAAGAAAGAGAGTTCCACAGGACTCAGGGACTGCTTGGCCAAGGGACTGGTGAGGGAGAGGGAGGGACAAAGTTGTATTAAACCCTCATCCCCCACCTGGAAATAGCGAACTCAGAAATCTACACTCAGTGCTTGCTGTGCGCCAAGCCGCGTGCTAGGAGCTGGGGATGCAAACTGCGCAGGTGGGGGCTCTTAATCCTGAGTGCGGACATGCAGATGGCCAAGAAAGCAGAGTGGTCACATTGGTGCCGTTGCACTTTCAAGAGCCGTAGCTCAGGGGACCCCTGAGAAGACAGCACCTGTGAGTGACAGTGTCTGAGCAGCCCCTGCTGGAATGTCGCCTGCTTGTCCCGGGCAGGCGCTGGGGCCAGTTCACGCCCACATCTCAGCGAGCCTCCTGTGAGCAGGAGCAGGCACAGCCCCAGTGCCCCCGGCTCCACTTCCGCTGTGTCTGCAGGCTTTGACGGCATCTGACTCTCGGTGCTCAGAGCGCGGCCAGACTGCGTGGCCTCCCGGGCTAGGATGGGACTGTCACTCCAGGCAGTTGCTGCCCATGTGGGCAGGTGTCAGGGTTGGATAAAGAGGTTCAGGGGTTCCAGAGGGTCTGGATGACCCTGAGAATGGCAGTCCAGCCCTTTCCTGGGGAAGTGAGCAGAAGGAAGCAGAGTGGAAAAGCCAGCCCCACCACAAGGCCTCGCCTTCCAGACCAACCCAGACCATCCCAGCCCCAGGCAGGGCAGCAGGGCCATCCTGACACCCCCATGTGAGCCTCTTTGAGAGCTGAGGTTCTGCAAGTGTGGCCCATGGGTAACCTTGAGGGCTTTTCCAACACCTCTAGGGAGAGACAGAAGCAGGCCCAGGGTGGTGGGGACAGTGGGAGGTGGTGGTAGACTCCATAGGTCTGTCTCTCTCAGATGGGCACTTTCTTCCTCCATTTCCCCAAGCTCTGAGCTCAGAGCCCAGCCCACCCGGGGTCAGCCTGGGATTTCTCCTGGCGGGAGTAAGAGGCTCCTTCCACCCCCGCCCCCGGGGCTCCTGTGCCCACAAGTCTGCTTGGACTGCTGAGAACAAAGGCAAGAGAAAGGTCCTGTAGCCCTTAGAGGGTGACAGGGACTCTGGGGAGGTCTGAGCAGTGGCCTCTGGTGCAAAGGACCCCTCCAAAGATGCCGAGGACCCTCAGCTCTGTCCAAGGAAGGTACGGGGTCTGGAGGGGATGGCACGGCTCCTGCAGGGGGATGTGAGCAGAGGCCTGGGATTGAGAGGAGGCCATGCAGGCTCCGGCAGCTGTGGGTGTCTCCTGCCCTGAGACAGGGATGGGAGTGAGGGAGGAACCAGGCCAGGGGACCACAGAGCTGCAGCTCCTCCTCCTCACCCCCAGGAGACCCCAAAGTCCTGCCTGTCCTGTTCGGCAAAGTGGGGCCGGGGGTTCGGGGATGGGAAGCTGAGCCCTCCCAGAGCTGCTAGCATCAGGCCATTGCTAGCTGCTGGAGATCTCTACCTGATTTTTTTTTTTTAACTTTTGCTGGAGGGTGCGTGCATTTGCTGGAGAGGGACAGAAAAAGAGAAGGAAAGTGAGAAAGCACGCCCCATGGGGGATGGTCACGCCACCATCTCCTCTTCTCCTTTCCGCCTCTTGTGATTGGGGCACGCATGCACACATGCCCACCATGTTTTCCAAGCTGCGGGTCTGGACCTTGAACTGTACAGTCAGCCATGCGGGATCCAGGCATCTTAACCACCAGGCTCTCAGCTCGCCCCTACATTTAATTGAAAAGTAGTATTGTTACTTCTTGAATGATTTCCCTTGTCTGGCAGATAAACTTCCTACAGAGCAAGCCCCCAGGGAATGCTGGAGGTGTGGGATTACTTTTGAATGCTCAGGATTTAAAATTATAAATGTAATTTACACTTATTCTAGAAATTCAAACATTGTAGTAATGATCAGTCTAGAAAGGGGAATTTTCTTCCCCCTAAATTTTCTTCCCCAGAGATGATTACTGTGAACAGTTTAGAAGTTCTTCCCCCAGGGACCAGCAGATGGTGTAATGATTATATCACTGGACTCCCTCATAGTTGACCGAGGTTCGAGTCCCAGACCCGGTGACTTAAAACGCACACCAGGCGTGTGTGTGTGTGTCCAAAATCTTGAAAGGAGAATGGAGGAAAAGGGATTGTGGTGTGACCATACCTGGTGTGTGTGTGTGTGTGTGTGTGGGGGGTGTTGTGATTTCTTGTTTTCTGTCTCTCTGTCTCTCTCTGTCTCTCCAGTGAGGACATATGCCCTATAGCAAAAATCTCTAAGAAAAAAAAAAGTTCTCCCCCCAGATTTCTATGTGAATGTTAGTGTAATGTGGATAATTTCTTCAAACTAGAGCAATGTGTTGTCCTTCTCATATTCCGTGTATGAGATTTCCTTTCTGTTCACCCAGAGGCATCGCTTCGCCTTGGGGAGCATTCAAATTAAACAGCGATGTAAGAAGGAATAAAGAACAACGCTTAGGTAAAAATAGAACCCAGAGTAGGCTCTCAGCCACTAACCACACAGGCATCTGGGAAGCTGGTTCTGCTGTCAGGTAGTTAGGATTCCTTGGGTTAGAGGCAGCAGTGTCTGAGCCCTGCTGGCTTTCACGGGGACATATATTGACTCAGGTAACCAGACTCAAGAGGGTGGGTTTCAGGACTGGCTTAATCCAGGAGTGCTGGCCCAGCTCTTTTTGTGCACTTGGCTGAGCCCTCCTGAGAATTGCCACGTGACCGGGCTACACGTTCACCATCGTGACACCCAGAGAAGGGAGAACGTGACTCTTGTTAGGAGCAAGGAAGCATCTTTCCCCAAGCTCCCAGCAAGTCCCCCTCCTGCCTCATGACTGGGGTCACATGGCCATTCCCATGACCAGGGCTATGCCTGGCACTGGTGCTTGGACCTGTGTTTCTGGGCCAATCACCGCAGTAGGTGGGTGGGATTCCAAGACAGCAGTTAGAGCCACCTTTGGAACTCAAGTGGGCGTAGACTTCCCCTGAAGCTCATTGGTGCTATCAGGGTGGGGTAGATTCCAGACTGAAACCCGGGGTGCTTTCAAGAGCAGGGGCAGGGAAAAAGGAGAGGGTGGAGCCTCCACACCCTCCACTATGTAAGAAAAAGCAGGGTTCTCTGCAACAGAACGGCCCAGAAGGCCACACTGAGAGCTTGAAGGAATGGGCTGGGGCACGTGTCGGTCAGGACCCTGGACAGGGCCACAATGACCCTGAAGTCCCAGCCAGACCTCGAGGGGCTCACCGTTGGTTCCTGGTCAGCTCGCTCCACTGGGGCTTCTCCCACTTTTTGCCCATGGTGGAACCAACTCTGGGTTCCACCTACACAGGGAATAGAAGCTAGGACAAAAGCCAAGGCTTGGCGACAGGATGAGGCACTCCGACAGGAGGGGACGCGAGGTCAGAGCCCTCTTCCTGACGCCACCCAGGCTTCTAGCTGGCAGATCCCATCCGTCCTGGGAGGGAGGAAACAACAGCTCCATCAGGGAACTGAGGGCTCTATCACATGCATCGTTCCCTTAATGACAATGAGCTGCCTTTAACTGAGGAGGTTATTTCTCCTTCTCCCTCACCCCCCACTTGTATCTAAGTGTGAAATGGTAAGTCTCCTGTGAATGACAGGACTTCCTAGTTTTATTATTTTTAAATGGGCACGTGCTCCGTGTATCTTTCTTTGAGTTGCAGAATACATTTCATACATTACAGACATATTTCCGTGACAGTGTATTTTAGAGATACCTTTTTATTTAAAAAAAAAAAAAAAAAAAAAAAAAAAAAAAAAAAAAAACAATTGCCAGAGCATATTTGCACTTGCCAGAGAAAGCAAACAGACAGCAGGGAGAAAGCACCATCCAGTGGGGTGTGGTCTTGCCACAATCCCTTCTCCTCCGTTTCTCCAACATGTTGGGATTTGGGGCATGTGCGCACATGTGCCCGGCGTGTTTTTCAAGCTGCCAGGGCTGAAATATCTTGTTTAAAAATAAATCCACTTACTCTAATTTGTTTAATCAGACCCTCATTAATGGACTTTCCTGTTGTTTGTGGAATTAGTTGCATTAACAAGTGAATCAGCTGAGCAGTGCGCAACAATGCCTGTGCATGCTGGGGTTGCAAAAGCGCACTTTGCTCTCTCTTCCCTAAATCTATATGGCTCTAACCCCGGATTTCAGGAAGGGGAAAAATAATAAAATGCCTCTAGAATTATCAGTCACAAACATGCGTCGCAGCCCTCCCCACCTTCTAGAACACCCTGGAATGTGAGGTGGAAGGCATCTTGCCAAGACTCAGCCCTTTCAGCCTGAGTAACACGCTGAACTCCTGAACACGAACCGCTGGCTGCATGAACGGCACTTCACAGTAGCCAACTGTCACTCCTCAAAGGAGGGCAGCAGGCCACGGATCTTTGCCTCCTGACCATATTCCAGATGCAATGACCCTTGCGGAAGGAACTTGCTGCAATCTCTGTGTCTCTGGGACGCAAAGGTGCAGAAAGGGCCTGGCTGTGTCCTCGCCTACTGTCTTAGTCAGAACCCTTTAGACTATGAGCGATGGCAGCCCTGGTCAAACATAAACAGAGCAGGGACACGTGAGGCCTCAAGTAAACAGGAAGCCTGAGGAGTTTCGGACATGGCCGCCTCGGGTGTTAACTGATGTCATTAAGACTATCTCTCTCTCTCTCAACGATACTTACTTGTTTTGCTGTTGCCGTCTCCATGGGGAAATGGAGGAGGTCCTTTCCCTGATGTCGTGAGGACACCCAGGCTTCCAGGGAACAGCGCTATCAGGGAACTGAAGGTTACGTCAACTACATCTTTTCCTTAATGAGCGTGAGTTACCTTTTTTTTTTTAAGAGAGATTTTTGCTCTAGGGCACATGTACTCACTGGAGAGACAGGGAGAGACAGAGAGATAGAGAATGAGAATTCACGCTGCACCCCCAAAGGGGGATGGCCATGCTGCAATCCCTTCTCCTCCATTCTCCTCTTGGAATTTTGGACATGTGCACACACATGCCAGCCGTGAACTTTTTAAGCCACCAGGTCTAGGACTTGAACCATGGTCAACTACATGGGAGTCCATCGATTTAACCATTACGCCATCTGGTGGTCCTGAGACTGAGTTACCTTTAATTGTTCTTTTAGCTCACAATCTCAGAAGAA
Organism: Tupaia tana; assembly: GCA_026018925.1. NCBI lineage: Eukaryota > Metazoa > Chordata > Mammalia > Scandentia > Tupaiidae > Tupaia > Tupaia tana. The sequence goes on along the minus strand of JAKSZU010000004.1, from coordinate 2,838,651 downwards.
GAGTTTCCGGAGACAGAGAGCTCTGGCGAAATTCTCAGGGAAGATTCCTATTGGCCTGGCTTGTGTCATGTGTTTATCCTTGAGCCAATGACTGTGCCCAGGGGATGAGTGCTCTGGCTGTCCAGGCCTGGTTCAAGAGCCCTGCTGGTGTGAGTGTGTGATGTGGGTATGTGGTGAGGCCCTGAGCACAGGGACAGAGCTGATCTGATGGGGGAGACATGGCTTGTCAGAGGAAGGCTGGACTGGCACATAGTTGTCCCTGAGCCTGGCCTCCGTCTGTAGGGAAGATGCTCGTTATTTGGCTACAGAGTTATAGAGTTATATGGCTTGACTCCAAACCGATAGCTACACAGAGCAGTCAGACCGTGCTCAGACCTGTCTGAAATTCCCACTTCCTGATCTCCCTAAGGCCAAAAGCGTGGTGGTGGTGGTGGGGGTAGGAGTTACCCGTCCAAGCCCACCCTCGGGGCCAGCCTTTCCCTGGCCCTCAGCCCTCACCATGCAGGCTCCCTGGACAGTGCAAACAGGCAATTTTCCTCACCCACGTGAAGACCCAGAGAAGCACACCTGAATTTGGGTGGGTGAGCTGATATCCTGAATGGCTCTTCTTGATCACGTTGGGAACCCTCTACCTTAGCTCCAAGTCCTTTATTCAAGGCCAGCCCTTGGGGTCAGCCCCTGACCCCTCTGATTGCCATGCTGTGGCCTGACCTTTCAGGGACAGAGCTGCGTCTGTAGCTCTGGGAATCCTGGCCTCTGGGTCCTTGCTCTTGGTCTAGCACTCAGGCCTATCTTGGAGCCTCTGTGCTGGGGAGGCTCGGAGTCTCCTGGCTACAGAGGGCATTCTTGGATTTATGGGTCCTTGTCGTGCTGGGAGCTGGGCTGGGGATAGTCAGACGACTAGAGAGTGCTGGAAGCAAGCATTCTGGGAGGTCTTAGGGACAGCCCAACTAAGACTTCTGAGCAGCTAATCGTGTAGTGGGGCACCCTCTCTAGAACCTCCCAAGGGTCAACCTTCCCGTCTGACCTTCCTAGCAGGGTCTCAGCTGGTGCCCACCTCAGTCTTATACCCCTCCCTTCCCTAAGTAGCTCCAGGCTAGACGTCATGCTTCCCCTGCTGGAACTTGGTCAATCAATACTCACCCTTCAAAGTCCAGTGGAGTAGAAACTTCACGGCAGCCAGAGCCAGTGGGGAGTAGCGTGAGAAGACATGCAGCAGCTGGGGCTCCTTCCAGCAGCCAGGCCTCCAGCACTGGGCCCCAGGGCATCTGTGGGGCCAGGAAGGTGCACCTCAAGAGCACCAGGGGGGTTAGTGCCCCTGCCCTCAGCATGCACACACGCACACACACACACACACACACAAGAGACAGGAGTTGGTGATAAAATCCAGCTCCTTTGCTCCTTCAGTGGGATAACTCCAAGGTGTGTGCATCACAGCTTCCCAGGCTCTCCCTGTGGGATCGAGATCCAGATGCCCAAAGTGTAACTCTCTGGTTAGCACAAGCCTCTGCTCACTCCTGTCTCACTCCCTCACTTTTCCTAGGATTGCCTAGGCTCTTACTGTTAGAGACTGGTTTGTCCCACCCCCCCACACTGATTTTTATACGAAGTCCTAACCTCCAATATGATTGTTTTTGGAGATAATTACCTTTAGGGAGCTAATAAGGGCTAAATGAGGCATGGGGGAGGGGCGATTCAACAGGACTGGTGTCCTTGTAAGAAGAGACACCGGAGACCTCTACCCATACCCAGAGAAGAGGTCACATGAGGTCACAGGGAGAAGGTGGCCACCTGCAAACCAGTAGGGGGAGCATCACCCGGAGTGGGACCTGCCAGACCTTGAGTTTGGACTTTCGGCCTCCAGAACTGTAGGGAAACAGTGCTCTGTTGTTTAGGCCACGTGGTCTGGCATTTTGTTATGGCAGCCTGAGCAGGTGAACACACCTGACACATCACCTATCTGTTCTCGATGCCTGGCCTCAGAACCTGCTCCTAGGGAACCCAAACTAAGACAGGGGCTCAACTTCTGCAGGTGTTGGGGAGATATAAATTAAAACTATGACGTGATATCATGTCACACCTGGATGGGCCGGCAGGAAATCTGACCCTCTGGAGGTCTGGTGAGGACATGAAACTGCCAGGTACAGCTGATGGGGGTGTGAACTGGCAAAGCACTTTGGGAAACTGTCGGTATCTGATAAAGCCGAAGATATGTAGACCCTATGACCCAGCAACCTCCCTCCTAGGTGTATACTCAGCTGAAATACAAGTGTAAGTTCATCACAAGACAGGTGCAAAAATGTTCAAAGCAGCACTACTTGTAACAGCTCTAAGCAAAAACAGCTCAATTTCCATTGACAGTAGAATTGATCAATAAATGTGGTGTAGTCATACAGTGGAATACTATACAGCAATAAAAAAGAAGACATGCAACAACATAAATGAATCTCAAAAATGCAATGTGTATACAAAAGAAAGCAGACACAAAAGAGTGTATATGCTACAAGATTCAATGTGTATAAAGCTCAGAGGTGTATTATGCACACCGAAGTGTGTACAAATCATAAAGGTAACTCAGAGAATTTTCACAAACTGAAAAACACCGTGAACCTTGCAGGTAGAGCAAAACAGGGAACATGACCGTGACTCCAAAAGCACCCTCTCCTCACCCTTGTCAGTCACTGCCCCCCAGGGAAAGCACCACCCCGACTTCTAACACGACGCTCCCTCTGGCCTGCCTGAAAACGGCATGCACCTGGAACGTAATGGGAAGACTAGCTAGCTGTGTCCTTCCAGGTTGCGAGATCGTCTTTGTGGTTTGTGCAGCTCTAGTTCAGGTTGGGTCGCCATTCTACTGTGGCTGCGCTTTGGATCGTTTCCAGTGTGGGCTGCGTAAATAGTGCTATGAAGAACATTCTGGAACACAATTTTTTGGAGAATATATCTTGGCCTTTCTTTCGCATGTGTAGCTAGAAGTGGAATGGCTGGTCCACTGTGGATTCTGATTTCACTTTCCCTCTTCTCTTTCCAACTCCCCTCCTTCCGTCATCCCGATCCCCATGTGGGGTAATCAAGTAGGCCTCTGCCCCCATGCCATGTTGAAGTCACGGCTGTGCACCAGGTTCTGGGAGGCTCCAGCAGCTTCTCTAGGGAGTGGGATCAGGAAGGACAGGCTGGTCCTTTAACCTCCTGGCCTAGCTCCCAGCATTCCTGAGGCCAAAGGTATCCCAGAGCAGGGCTAGTACTGCAGGCCCAGCACCCGTCCCCGACCCCACCAGGGCTAGGAGCAGGAAGAGGGATGGCGAGTGAGTCTTGGGTCAAGGCTGGGCCAGCTAGAGGAAAGGATGGAGTGGACAGGACACGAGCCAGTGGTAGCTGAGGCTGAGGGTCCAGGGCTTTGTGGGTGGGGATCAGGAGCACTGCGCCCACCCGGTGGCTTCCTTTGTGCCTGTCTGCTCTCCGGGGCCTCCATTGCCTCTTCTTTCAGTTGAGAATCAGGGCTGCTTCCTCACCTGAGAGAGGACCAGAGGCCATCGCAGGCGCTTCTCTGGGGCCTGCAGGGAACAGTCAGCCCAGCTTACGGACAAGAGAGCTGAAGTTCAGAGAGGGAAAGGGGCTTCTCTGAGTCGCACGGTTTTTGAGCCTAAGTTCACTGGACTCTAAAGACTGCCTGTTCCCCTAATGAGGCTGCCTGCCTTGGGGCTGAAGGTGTGGCTTGAGGGGTATAAGGAAGGCTGACCCCCAAAGTCAATCTATGTCTCTTTTAGTGCCCAGGTTTCCACCACCTGAATGCCTTCCTCTGGGTTCAGTAAGGCCCCTCAGGAGGTGTGCAGGGACCAGGGCCAGGCCCCTCCCACCTCCCATGTGCAAATGACTGCCTGGCAGAGCTGGGGGACAGAGGCCCCCCAAGGGGCACGGAGATCAGTTCTTTCACTTCCTCACCCCACCTCGGCTCTGTACCGTTCGATGAATGGGAATCTGAGACCCAGAGAAGGGGACTGAATTGCTGACTCACTACCCAGGCAGTCTTCCTGGTCTAGAAGGACTCAGGCCAGAGAGCACTGGGGCCAGAGCCCAGGTAAGGGCCTGGGGGTTTTCAGGTGGGGCTGGCCCTGGAGCTGGCAGGGCACTGCTGTCTGCAGAGGTCTTCTGCAGAAGGAAGAAGCAGAGGAGTGGCCTGGACCTAGCTAAGCCTGCCACTGGGGGCTGCAGCGCTCACCCACGCACGCCCTGGCTTAGCACACATGCAGCCCCGCGCTGCCTGCCGCAAGGCGTGGCCAGAGGGGGCAGCAGCTGGGCTGGCCCACCATCTGCCATGGCTCCTGGGGACTGCCCAGGGCCCCCTAAGCTGATCAGAAGAGAGCCTGTCTCTCTCAGAGACAGGGGCCCCTTTGCAGCAAGATTTTCTAGCTGACTCGTACATACATGGTCCCAGCAACTGCTGCCCCTCTTAGACTGGGACTCCAGAAGCAGACCGGAACTAGGAGTTGATGGCAAGGGGTTTATCTGGGAGGTAATTCTAAGAAGCCAAGGGATATGGTGAGTGAGACAGAAAGGATGCCAGTGCAGGCACGTTGACTGGGCCAGCCCACTGGGCACACCACAGAGCAGCCTCCGAGTGGGCCCTCCCTCGGAGCGAGGAAGCCGGGACAGTTATCCACTGCCCAGCCCAGGCCGGCTTTCTTTCATCTAGGGCCACTCCTGATGGTCTGGACTCTGAACTCGGGCACTTCTAGGCAGCTGCTGTGGGGCAGAGTCACTGGGACCAGCCCAGTGCTGAGGGAGTGAAAGCAGGGATCTTCCAAGGAGGGAGAGGGCTTGGGGCCGAGAGCTGGAGCTGACCCTGGACGGTGGAGCTGGAGTCCCCATTCTACCTCTGACTCATCTTTGCGTCAATTTCTGCAAAATGGGAATACAGCACTGGTTTCCGGCAGGTGCGTGGTGGGGATGGACGGCGATAAGACTGTGGGTGGCCTGGGAGGTGCCGGCTCAGGAGGAGGCTGATAAGTGGGCTTTCTCTTCCCTGCTCCAGGGCAAGGGTCAGGCTGACTCACCTGGTCTGGGGGCACCCAGCGACCTGCTGTTTATACCAAACATTGCCTCCCTCTTTGTCTTCCATTTTGTAAAACCACACAGTGAGTGATAGCGAAGCCATGTCAGGCCAGAGTGGGCTGTGAGGACTCAGGAGTGTCCCGAGCCTGTTCTTTCTCCAGAGAGTTCACGGTCCAGCTGGGAAGACAGACAGATGTGTGGCCAGGTGGTGGCAAAGGCATGGGCTTTGACAGGTGGGTAGAAGTTTGGGAGGGGCAGGGAATCCAGGCGGGTGGGAGCAAACATGGATGGAAATTGGCCTGTGGAGCAGGGAAGGGTGGGAGCTCGCCTTCTGGGCTTTCCTACCGCAAAGCGCCAAGGTTACCGGTGAGGCACAGGGACCGAGGACCTGCCCTGCTCAGAGGCTGTCGGAGCCCCCCGAGCCAGAGCTCTGATACACCCACTCCCACACCTCGGCCACACCCAGAGGCTGGGGACGGAGGCGAGGGCCCGCACCCCTCCCGCCCTTCTGGAGCCCCACGTGCACTCACCTGGCCGGCATCACAGACTCCTTGGTGGGCGGGGCCGGGAAACCTCACTGTCAAGCTCATTTGTTCAAATGCCACCTGAAGTTTGCATCTATGATATAGACGTGTTTGTTTTTAAAATAAATGAGGTATTTAATGACTTGCTAATTACTAAAATAATTAATCTACGTGTAAATAAAACAAGATGCTCGGAGTGATATTGTCCCTCAGTGTGAATAGGGGACAGACATCCAGCCAGCGGGGATGGCGTGCCGTGTCTCACAAACCCTGGGGCGGGGCATGGGTGCAGCGATGTGTGTTCACACCTGCACCATCACAGCGCAGTGTTTCCATACTAGGTCACGCCTGCCTCTGAACCCACAGCTCGTGTGCACACCCCCGAGGCACACACTGACACACACATCATTCACTTTGTGCACCCAGACACACACCTGCACGTGTGCTCGTGTCACTCACGTTACTGACATGCCTGCAACCACAGATAGGTGCACACGTGTTCTCATGCATGCACACATGTATGCCACTCACCTGTGCAGCCATAGCCAAAGACACACACAAGGGCGGGGGGGCACTCTCAGTCACAGACATGTATACATGAACATATACATACATGCAGCAAGGTTGTACACATATGGGGTTACGCATAATCTCCGTCATGTGAGACACAAGCCCATGTGCCTGTGGACATATTGGAACTGTTTTCCCTTGCACACTCAGGAAACCATTTCACACGCAGACACACCTTCTGCGTGTGTGCGCTCACACATGAGGGACTCACATGCACACACACAATGTCGCATTAGCCCGGTGGGGTTCCACTGTGCGAGCTCTTGCAGGGAGGGAGCTTCAGCTTCCTGCTCTGAGGGGTATGAGTGCCTTCACTTCTCCTTCCCTGGCCACCCCTCCCCTCCTGATATGCCACCTCCCAGGAGGGGCCTTTTTCCCATTCCAGGGTCATGTGTGGAGCCTCCTGAATGGGGTGGATTCAGTACCGACTCCCTGGGAGGTATGTTCCCGGGCTGGTGGCCAAGGTGAGCCTGGAGCACAGAAGGTACAGTTGCCTGGCTTCGTCTACACAGCAAGGATCCAGCCTTCTGCAAAGGCCAATTTGCATCACAGGCTAAGAGGCAACCAGGTTACCCTAGAAGTCCCCTCTTCAAAACCCCTGCAGCTGCAGGTGCCAGCGTCTCCCCACTGCCCGTGGCACATGCTGTCTGTTAGAGGCGCTGCCCCCATGAGTCTCCTCTGAAAGGCTCGTTGATGGGAGGTGAGGCTGGCTGAGGGAGGAGGCCGACCAGACCCTCCTCTGTGCGTAAGTGCCCAGGGGCCAGCCCCGGAAGCAAGACTGAGAGACTGAGGGCTAGTGTCAGACACAGAGGGACAGACCCAGGGGGAACAGGATCCCAGACACCAGCGCTGGAAGACCCCAGAGGGACTCTGCACCACGTGGGGAGAAAGTGGGACATTGGTGGACGTTCATCCCCTCACCCTCCTCAGCTGGAGTCCAACCAGGTCTCTCTCCCAGATTCCGTGCTAAGAAACACTTTCCCTGTCAGATCAGCCAACAATGGAGCACTAAAACCCAGTGGAAGGGATGCGGACCACAGGCCCCTGCGCCTGGTAGCGGTAGCGCACACGTCGGAACCCCACTCGTGGCAGAGGATTTTAAAGGCATGTTTCTTTGCTATCACATCTAGCCATCTGTTCTTTGTGGACAAAGAGGCGTTAGCGTGGTGTTTGCTGCAGCATGTTTATAGAAACAGCAGGCAGAGGCCATCCAAATGGCATGGCTGGGCAGTGGTTAAGTAAACTACGGCTTGTCCACACCACGGGCCACCGTGGAGCTGTAAACGGGGGGGGCTGGGTTCATCTGGGCTGGCTTGGAGTTTGATGGTGTGGAGAAAGCAGGTCACGGAAGAGTGAGATTTAGGTTTCATTGGAGACTTATGTTTCACTTACTATTTTAAAATACCTTTAAAATGAGATATAAAATGTATATGTGAATCCACACAAAAGGCCACACCTCCCACTCTTGGAGCAGGGAGGCACCGAGACTTGTCATTCTAGATAATCCTATATTTTTCACTTTTTTTTTTTTTTTTTAGCCACAGCTTTTGTTCGTATACTATATTACCTTTGTAATTAAATAGAAAGCATTATGATATTTTTTTTTGAGAGGTTTTAGCTATAGGGCACATGTGTTCGCCAGAAAGACAGAGAGAGACAGAGGGACAGAAAGTGATAAATCACCCCCCAGGGGGGATGGCCACGCCACAGTCCCTTCTCCTCCATTCTCCTCTCGGGATCTTGGACACGCACGCACACACACCTGGCATGAGTTTAAGTCGCTGGGTCTGAGTCTCGAACAGCAGTTGACTACATGGGAGTCCAGCGACATAGCCATTACACCAACTGCTGGTCCCAACGATTTCTTATCCTATTACATAGTAGGAAGCAGAGACCTGCCCAAAGCCTCACATTGGGTGGTGCTGGCCAGGACTGTAACTCAGACCTTGGTCCCGAGGAACGTTCCTCTGCTGCCCAGGGGCAGGATCCTGGGATCAAGAGAGGAGCAGCCATGACTCCCTAGGTAAGGATGAATGGAGAAGCAGGCTCTCGCTTGCAGGCCAATGGTGCTTGGTAGAGGAACAGGCCCTTCTGGGTGTGGAGAGATGTTCTTGTCCTGGGAGAATCTTGTTCTTGTCCTGTGTGCTGAGATGGGAATTTTAAAAAAATAATAAAAATAATAATAATTTGTTGTTATTTATTGAGAGAGAGAGAGAGAGAGAGAGAGGTACCCACAACAGGGCCTCCCTGCCACCATCCACCTCTAGTCTTAGTTGGCATGCCCAGGGAGGACCTTTCCCATGCAGGTCCAGTTGCAGCACCACTTCACCACCACCCAGCCCCAAGATGGCAATTCTTTATCACTGGGTGTCGTGACATTCTTGCAATAGTTTGGGTCACTGACTGGCAGCCTCTGGCTCTGTAACCTTTGGAAACCCTGCTAAGTGTCATCTGTTGTTAAGTGCTATGGGTACCTCCCAGTGTGCTGGGTGTGCTGACCTACACTATCTTACTTTGACCAAGGAGGCAGTATGGTGCAGTGGTTAAGGCTGTCCTCTGTGGAGTCAGGTTCCTGGGGCAAAGCTTAACACTGCTGCTCGCCAGCTAACTGACCTTGATCTCTCTGGATCTCGGTCTCCTTGTCTATAGGATGATCAGAATGACACCTCCCACAAGGTCATGGAGGGTTAAAATAAAATGCTTAGACCAAAATGTGGAAACAGCCCTGAGGTCCATCAGAGGATGAGCAGATAAACAAAAGGTAGTCTCTCTGTGAGAAGGAGCGGAGGGCGGATCCGTGCTGCAACATGGATGCACCTTGGAAATGAAGCGCAGAGTAGAAAACACACTCACAGAGGGCCTGTGTGTCGTTTAATTTACACACGTTGTCCAGAAGAGAAAATTCATCCTAGTCTTTTCAAAGTTCATGAAAAATGCATATAATGAAAAAGCTATGTATGGATTTCAAAACTGCCTGAACCAAAGTAATCTCATATTTTAATTCCATTTCCCATAAGCTTTTGGGAGTCCCCTTACAGACACTGAAGTGGGTTCGTGGTTGTTTAGGGTCCGGGAATACAGGAGTGTCTGCTAATGAATCTGAAGTGAACTTTTGAAGTAGGGAAATGTTTTAGGATTTGAATTGTGCACTTTAAAAAGGTAAATTTTAACATTTAATTTGCCACAGGGGCACATGCCCCGTCCAGAGAGAGGGTGAGAGAGGGGAGTGAGAGCGCACCCCGAAAGGATGGCACACTGCGGTTCCATCTCCCCGCGCTCCTCTTGGGGTTTTGAGCACGTGTGCACATGTACTCGGTGTGTTTCTCAAGTCGCTGTGTCTGGAACTTACACTGCACAGTTGACCACATGGAATCCAGCCGCCCTCACCACCATGCCACTGGCTGGCCCCCAAAGCATAAATTTTATGGGGTGTGATTTATATCGCAATAAAAATATGAAGCGAAAATTCATTAGATATAATATACCTTTTTTTTTTTTTTTGCCTTAGGGCACATGGGCTCCCCAGAGAGACAAAGACAGTGAGAGGGAAAGTGAGACATCACCTCTCAGGGGGATGGCCCCGCTGCAATCCCTTCTCCATTCTCTTCCCGGGGTCTTGGGCAGGCACACACATGTACCTGTTGTGATTTTCAAGCCGCTGGGTCCAGGACTTGAACTGCAGTCAGCCATGTGGAAATCCAGTGACATAACCACTACGCCACCTACTGGCCCCTAATATGAAAATGTGTAGCACTCTGTTATCACATTGGTTGTATAGGGGAGGAAGAAAACATTCTTTCCTCTGCTCTCTAATGTTTATACCTGGGGCCTGCTAATTAAACGGACAAAAGACAAATGAACATAAAAAATACACGTTTTATTTGATATTAATACTTTAATTTTTATAAGCGTAGAGGTCTTTTTGGAAAAGGAGTGAAGGCCCAAGGAGGCACTTAGATCTGGGGGTTTATATACTGTTTTAACAGAGAGCATGGGGCCAGCAGGTGGCGTGGTGGTTGAGACGCTGGAATTCTCACATGGCCGACCACGGTTCGAGTCCCGGGCCTGGTGGCTTGCTTTCTCACTTTCCCCTCTCTCTCTTTCTCTGGCAAAACTCATGTGAAATAATAATAAAATAAATAAATAAAATAATTCTTTAAAAAAAAATCAGAGAGCAGTACATTTGTGGAGAAGTGACAAGGTGGAGAGAAAGGGGCTTGGGCTTCTGGGGCTGCCACACAGTGGGTAGGAAAATACGTGGGGAATTAATGAAAGAGCAGGGTTATTTTACTAAAGCCCGTCCTGGCACTGACTTTCTGTCTTCAGGGCTAACGGTCGTTCTCTTCCTAGGATAGGAGAGGGAAATGTACGTCCCGCCTTTAGGTTGGGAAGGGGAAAGGAAAGAGCTCTTCCGGCATGGGTTGCTTCTTTCTTTGTTTTTCTCTTATTTCATGTTGCTTCTTTTTTTTTCAAAGAGTTATTTATTTTTATTTTTTTAAATTTATTCATTCATTTATTTTAATTTGACCAAAGAGAGAGAGTAAGAAAGCAAGCCACCAGGTCCAGGACTCGAACCATGGTCAGCCATATGGGAGTGTCCAGCGCCTTAACCACCACGCCACCTGCTGGTCCCTTCATGTTGCTTCTTAATTGCCTTCAACTCAAAGCAGTATGCAAAAGTGGTATATTTTGGAGTAGCATGTCCTGATCCTTTCCAGTGGGAAATGGGACAAACTTAAATTCATACCTATGGGAGACGAAAGTAGTATGGTACAACCTTGTAATGATACATTATGTAGCCATGAGTAAAATCTTACTTTGGAATTTTTTTTTTTTTTTTTTTTGAGAGGTTTTTGCTACAGGGCACACGCGGTTGCCAGAAAGACAGAGAGAGACAGAGAGACAGAAAGCAAGAAATCACCCCCCGGGGGGCTGGCCATGCCACGATCCCTTCTCCTCCATTCTCTCGGGATCTTGGGCACGCACGCACATGCACTCAGCGTAAGTTTAAGCCACTGGGTCTGGGACTTGAACTGCAGTCAACTACATGGGACAGTGACATAGCCATTACACCAACTGCTGGTCCCTGGAAAATATTTTTTTAAATGTAATGAAGCATTTAGTAGGATTGTGTCAGACATATACTGAATGCCTTTAACTCTCGGCTGTAGTCAGTGGACTCTAGAACAACCTAGCAAACTTGGGCCACTCATCTCCATATGACGATGAGGAAACTGAGGCACAGAGAGGGGAGGTGACATGGCTGCACTGCCCTCTCTCTGGTCTGTTGTCAGGGATGGGCCAACTTGGGGGTAGGCCTGTCTGGGTTCCTGTCCTGTCTCCATTGCTTTCTCGTTGTGAGGCCGTGGCCTGGCCTCTGCCTGCACCCTCTGAGCTTCTGCGGCCTGTGCCCCACCTTGGGCAGGGGTAATATAGGGCCTATTAACGGAGGATTAGCTGAAATGTGCAGCCCAGCAGGAGACCCAGTTAATGGTTACTGTGCGTCTGGGACAGGGCCCAGGCAGCCGAATGGGCACCGAGTGGGTGGAGGCCTCACTTTCTATAGCTCGACATGCTCGGAGGTGGGGGACACATGCCCCTCAAGGTGACCTGGGCCAGGGGAGGAACAATGGTGTGGGAGATCCCAGGAGAGGGCACTTCAGGCAGAAGTGTGGGGCGTGGCCTTTGCCCTTGGCAGGTCCCTGTGCCATCCAGGGTCCCTAGCCCCTTTTAGATGATAGTCCTTGGGGAGAGGCCTCTCCCTCCTGGGAGCCTCAATTTCTTTACTTGAGCCAGACAGGCATGATGTTTATGAGAAATACTCTTGGGACCCAGACTGTCAGGGTCCTAGTCCCAGCCTCCAGCCTTTGCTTTCTGACAGTGTGACCCTGAGCGAAGAAATTCACCCCCTGAGCCTCAGTTTCATCACCTGCTAAATGGAGATGATGACAGTACCGAGGGCCCCTTGTCCTCTAAGGATTAGACTGCACTCACTGTGGCTGTAGGCCGAGAGCACTGAGAGCCTCAGGCCTGCGACCTCTGCTGCTGTTATCATTGTTCCATTAACTGTGAAGGGGCTGGAGGACACGTGTGGGCCTGGAGGCCGGAGCTGGTGCCCTGCATCCCTGTCCCCCAGCTCCCAGCCTGCAGTCCCCCACGCAGCCTTCGGCACTGAGTGATTGGCAGGCTGGGCCGTGGCATCCTGGCAGGCCTGTCCTGGCAGCTGCTCCCACAAGGCGAGGCGAGGCCCTGTGAGCTGCCTAGAATTAATTAGGCTGCATTCCTCGTCCAGAGCTCCCAGCGGGCCTGCACCGGCCCCTCCTGAGCTGCCGAGGGCTCTTGGCTGGGATCCCTGGCAGGCCAAGGCGAGTTCCACACTCTGCCTTCCCCTCACAGGGGCCGGGAGGGCCCTTCTGAGCTGGAAGGTCTGGCCAGGGAGGGGCGGCGAGAAGTCAGCAGCCCTAGGCCAGCTCCCATCCTACCTGCCCTGGGCGAAGCAGTCTTTGCTGGCTCCCCATCACTCAAGTTCGCTTCCCGGCCTCTGATGCTGCTGTTTCCAGCCTAGCCCCTGCCGACTCTGCCAGCTGCTCTCCTGGCCTCTCCCATGCTCTGGTCAGACGCCCTTTCTCCGTCCCCAGCTGGGGTGCCCTTTCCCTCACGCCAGCAAGTGCACACCTTACCAGCCCTCACTCCACCTCTACCCACCGCCAGCCGAAGGCCAGCGCAGGACACGTCCCTCCCTTGTCCCTTCACTTTGCCCTTGTCCATCTTCCCCGCCAGACTTGCGGGCAGCGAGCGTGGCTCCCAGAGACCTGGAGTGAAGACGGAGGGCATTTCAGGCATGGTGGACATTTTCTGATGCGGGGAGTTGAGGTGACAGCTGCTGTAGGTGTCTCCTGCCTAGAGTACCCCGCTCCCACCCAGCCCCTCCAGGCCAGGTGCTCGGGGGCATACTGCCCATCCGCCTTCCCCCCTCAGCCCTGGCAAGCCCCTCCTCCTTTTACTACCTCCAAGAGGCCGAGAACAGCGCCAGGAGGAAGGGCTCCTTCATCCATGCGGTTCCCTCTGCCTGGAACCTGCTTCTCCACCCTCCTCCACTTGGCTGGCTTTCGGAGAACTCGACCTCCTCCAGGAAGCCACCCTTGGGCTCCCCTTCCCTAGGGCCTCCATCAGAGTGTGGATGTACCTAGCAGAGAGGTTGTGTACATGGACGAAGAGCCCAGGTTTAAATCCCAGCCTAGCCGCATGCGAGCCCTGTGGCTCTGAGCAAGTTGCTTACCGTCACGGTGCCTTCCACTGAGGATAGAACTTGCTGTGTGGGGTTGCTCTAAGGCACCGAGAAATGAATCTGTAGAAAGCATTTAGTAAGTGCTTAATAAACGCTGACTGCTTTGTAGTCTTACTATTTAACAGCGTTTTCTCGAGCGGCTCTCCCGGGCCTGTGGGGCAGGGCTATGGCCGGCTGGCTCACCGCAGTCTAGCAGAGGTGACGGAGCGCAGCGGATGGGTAGATGGTGGCGGTGTCCCAAAAACCAATTGCCCCATAAGCAGATGACTTTTCTGAGCCGAAAACCCAGCTCCCTGGACTCTATTTTCCAGGAGGGCTGGAGGGAGAGCAGGAGGCTGAGGAGGAGGGTTCCCTGGGGCTCTTTCCTGAGCAAGGGGCAGGAGAGGGTGGGAAGGGCTCATCCTGGTGTGCTTAGAAGTGCCCCGGCCCGCAGAGCGCGGACCCGGGACGGCCGGCTCTCAGCGCCCCCGGCCACGTAGCCTGCATAGATCCGGGTCACCCTGGGCCCCCTTCTGGCCCATCTTTGCCTAGTGTCCTGGTCAAAAGGAACACATACATTTGACCCCCAAAGCCTTGAACCCCCCCGCCACCATAGTATTTACTGAAAAGTTGAGAAAAGGGGTGATTTTGTCCATAAAACTCAAACTTCCTAAAGGCAGACACCTCCCTTCCTAGGGCTCCATTTGATCTGGAAGCTTCTCCTCAGTTTTCTCTGCTGCCTTCCGAGCTCTAGCCCAGATCCCCACACTCCTGGCTGCCCAGCTCCCTGGGATGAGGCACGGACTTTGGGCACACGTGAGCTCTCAGCCCTGCAAACTCCCTGTCCTGCTGGGGGAGGAGTAGAGTGCAGGTCAGAGCAGGGCCCCGAGTGCAGAGCTAAGCCACGGCCCCGTTTGCTGGGACTGAGGACCTGAGGGACAGCGGTGTCACCCTTGCCCCGGGGCCACCTCTCCTCCCCTTAATTGTCTCCATCGTTCAGTCATTTGGGTCACTGATCTTTGAACCCTGGACGGCCCGCTGAGAATGCCGGCTCCCCTGGCCTCCCGCACACTCTCCACGAGGATTCCCTCACGCCTCTGTGGGCCTCCGCTGAGGCTGCCATCCTGGGGCTGCCCCACCCCGCTGCCCAGCCTGGCCTCTGGTTGTTGCTGTAAGGTTTTTAGTGGGCAGGGCCTTTGTGAATGGGGGTTTTTAGTGGGCAGGGCCATTGTGAATGGGGAGTTGCAAGGAGGTTGACCTGGCGCAGGTTCGGCGAAGTGGGAGGGCGCGCCCCAGCCCTGGGTGGGGTGGACATAGGGGGTTGGCTGGCCCCAGTGCACCAGCCCTCTGCAGCCAGGAGGCACCGTGGACCCCCGGGAGCTGTGGCGACTTGGCTTCCCTCTCTCTCCTCGTTCTTCTCCCTGGCCATTCCTCTGGGCGTTTTCTCTGCCCAGGGCTGGCCAGGGCCCCTGCTGCTCTCAGACCTTTTGTGGCTCCCTGCGCTCCACTCTGTCTTCACTCTCACTGCCCTTCAGTCATGGGGTCCCCACGGGAACCTCCTTTGTCTCCCACTTCCCTACCTTCGCCCTCTCGGTCCCCCGGGCTGGAATGCCTGCCCTTTCTCCTATGGTCTCTAGTCTTTCCCTGACCGCTCACTCCCCCCCGGGCCAGCCCCCACCGTCCCGCCGCTCCAGTCCCTGGCTCGTCCCCTGTCTCGCTGACTACATATTCACCGGTGACAGCCTGAGCAGCCACAGTTTACCGTTTTGTGCTCAGCCAGCCCTCGGAGGGAGGGACTTTCTGTTTCTCTGAAACTCAGAGGCTCGGGAGGAAAGAGTTGCTCAAGGTCAGGCTGCAGTGGTGATTCATGAATTCAATCAACGAGTCGCGTATTACTAGGCACTTTCACACTGCAGACTCTGGAGCCGGAACGCCTGCGATCCAGCCCTGCTGCCCTTGCTCGCTGTGTGACCTGAGGCCAGTCACTGGCTTCTCCGAGGCAGTTTCTCAGCTGGAGAGTGGAGGGCAGTGAAAGCATCCACACAGGGGTTATTGCGAGGATGAAATGAGTCCACGTGGACCGAGTGCCGGTGTCGACTAGGAGCTCAGCCCATGGCAGCTGTCGTTCTTCCACGAGGGGTCGGGCTGGCTTCCTGGGCAGGACAGGGTTAGAGCAGCGTGTGAACCGTCACCACTCAGGCTGTTGAGAGAGCTGGTTCCAGCCACAGCCTGTCACCTCCAGCATAGGCCAGTCTTGGGAGGGGCGTGACTTGCCAGCAGAGGGCCTAGGCAGCTGCCCGCAGGGTGGGCCTGGCTGCAGGGGGTCCCTGGAACCCAGGCGGGCTGCTTCATGGACTCTGGCAGGATGGATGAACCCATAGTTCTTCCATCAGAGAAGGGCCAAAGTCTACCTGGAAGGGCTCCCTTGAGGCCTAGGGCCAGGGGGCCAGGGCCAGGCTGTGGCTCCACCATGGATCTCTGCACCCCCATGGTCTTGGCTTCTTCCAAACCTGCTCTTGGAAAGGCCCAGCCATTGCTTGTCACCCTGGTGGGACCATAGGCCCCAGAGTCCTGATGTCACGGCTGCACGTGAATATCTAGGCATATGACAGACACAAGCCCAGAGAGGGCAGGTTAGCAGTCAGAGAAGCCCAGCAAGAGCACGGGTGGAACTTGGGGCCCTGGCCACCCTGTGCTCTTCACTCCCCTTCCTGTGTCCCCCTAACTTTCAAGCAGTCCCTCCTGAAAGGAGCAGCACTCCCCTACCTCGACCATGACAGAGTACCAGGGTCTGACTTTATCATTTATTACAAACATGCATTTGTAGGGAAATATAACTGAGGGTTTAAAAAAATACATTAAATAAATAATCGGGTTTGTCAAAGTTCTCAGAGCAAATAAGTTATATACAGACAGTGCAGCAGGGCAGGCCCTTCTCACCAGGAGCGTCCCGGGGCATGAGGGTTTGAGGACTCTGGAGAGGCAGAGCTGGAGAGGGCAGATGGGGGCTGGCCAGGTGCCAGGCCTTGGGGTGACCTGTCCAGCCTCCAGGCTGAGTGTCCACATGGCACAATCACTCCAGTCCATAACCCAACAGGCAGGACACGTCTCGGGGTGCAGCCACCAGGGTGCCACACTGTCCACGCACTTCTCAGCAGGGCGGCAGGCCAGCAGCCAGGCTCTGCGGTCTGGACGCCGAGCGCGGCCCTGGGTAGTGCAAGGGCACAGAGCTGCTGTGAGGGAGGCTCCGTCACCAGGGCGAGGAGGCCAGAGCTTGTGCCGATCGCAGTAGTGGGTCCGGCTGGCTGGGACTGGGCCCTGGCCCTGGAGGCAGGAGAGGGTCTCCCCTGAGCCCAGAGCGGCCGTGTCCTCCTGTCTCCACACGACTTCCTTCTGTACTTTGGTTCAGCACTATCTCTTCCTCCGCGTGGAGTGTGTGGGTCTGGGCCACATCATCGCCGTCCGCTGCTGCTCAGCAAAGTGGATTTTGGCGGCAGAAACGTCCCTGGGAATGGAGAAGGGTTGGCTTAGCATCGGGACGCAGGCTGGACAAGTGCTCCCCGTGACAGGCGGGCACGATGGGGTTATAGCCCATGCCTGGATCCTGGGGCCCAGCTGCCCTGGAGTAGAAGGTGACCACAGCCCACAGCCAAGTTCTGCACACCTATCGGGCTGAGCCACACCAGGCCTAGAAGCTTCTCTGTCCACAGGGGTTTAGGCAAAGCTGATGTTTAGCATCAAGGCTGCTGGAACAACTAGACACCCCAGAACAGCCCCCCGGGCGCGCGAGCTCTGCCTCCCATTCCCACCTGTTTGCTTATGCTGTTCCTTCCGGGAGGAACACCTACAAATTCCACCTACTAAAATTCTACTGTTCTCCAAGGTCCAGCTCAGAGTGGGCCAGTCCAAACAAATGCAGGTCCTAGCTGCCCTTGAACTTGGCTGGGACCCTGGCATCATCCAGACAGCCACTCCCGGATCAAGGCCTTTGGGCCTGGGCATTCGGAGGCTGACGGCAGCTCCTGGCCCGGGAGCTTGGGCAAGCTCCTCCACCTCTCTGAGCCCCTTTCTTGGCCCATGAAATAAAAACAGGCTGAACTGCTGGAAAAATGCGAACGAGGTTGGCAAAGAAGCACTTTGCACAGTATGGAGGCCCGGGGCCTTGCATAGCCGGGTGTTTGCACAGCCCCACTGAGTGTCTCCGTCCTCAGATGGTTCCCAAGTACTTGCCGGGCCCTGCCCATCCCACCCCCCTGCCCTTTCTCCTGTTTTTCTGCCTCCCCCAAAAGATAAAAACCCCTGAGGGATTAGGTAGGTCTTGGCACTAGTCAGCCCCAAGGAGACTTCGGTGACAGAGGGAGGAAAGGCCCAGACCACCAGGGATCCCAGGTGTGCGTCCCTGTGGGCCGCCTTGCACGCATGACACTAGTCTCACTTCACAGCAGCACCGAGGGACGGGCAGCGCCACGCCCCACTTCGAAAATAGGAACTTGAAGCACAGAGGAGGTGACAAGCCCAAAGTCACAAAGTTGGCTTGTGGCCGAGCTGGGGTTGCAGTCGGCCAATCTCTGCGAAGGCTGCCCCTTCAGCGGTCTGGGCAGCGCCGAGGGGGCAGGCGGGGCAGTCGCCCCTGCAGACCCCCCTAGGTGGGAGTGCTCCATTCACACAGAGCTGCAGGAGGCACCAGGGTGCTTCCGAGCCATGAGTCCACAGACTCTCAAAAAGCCCCCTTTGAGGCCTGGTGGTGACAGAGAGCGTGGTGGCTAAGAGCCTAGACCGCGCATCGGCCAGCTGCCACTGACAGCTGTGTGACTTTGGCAAGTGACTTCACCTCCCTGAGGCGGCTGCCTCGACACAAAGAACTCGGGGATGCAAAGGTGCTCAGAAGGCATGCGCGGGCCAGCCCTACCTCAGCCTCCGGAGCAGTCCTCCAGCGATGGCCCGCGCCTTGCCGGTCTGGGACTGGTGTGCAGGGGCCTGGCTGCCCGGGAGCGCCTCCACCTGAGCCCTGAAAGAACAGCATTAGGGCCCAGATGAGGGGCTGCCCAGAGCCCTGACACCTGGCTGCAGGCCCAGCCCCCACCCCACGGGGCAGGAGCAGATCCGTTTTCACCGGGCACCTGGGCCCTGGCTTTCCCAGGCGGGGAGGAGCTGAGGAAAACTGAGCTACCCGGAATGCGTTCTTAGCCTCAGAGAGGCAGCTGGGTGGCCGGCCTTCCCAGAATCCAGCCACCTGCAGCTGCGGGGAAACTGAGGCCGGGCTGGAGCCAGAGCTCGGCCCCAGAGGAGGAGCTTCTTGTAAATCATCAGGGGAACTGGAGCCTGCGTCTCGGAGCTAGTCCCTACTGGCTCGAATGCTCTGTGCGGAGGAGGGAACAGTCTCTCATCCCTTTCGCAGATGGAAGACTGAGGCCCAGGGAGGTTTGGAGGCTTGACAAAGGCTCCCAGCACCTCTGTGGCGTCCCTGGAATGGTGCCATGACTCCCAGCTCCCGATGTCCTTGCTCCTCGGAAGTCCCCTGAGTCTCAGGTCACGACTGAGAGTCCAGGGCGACTTGTTCAGGAGAACAGGCCGCTGGCCCGGCACTCCTCTGACTGGCTCTGCAGTCTGACGGGACACATGCTGCCCCCTCGCTGGGCCTGCACGGCCTCAGCTATCACCTGGGGACAGTCCCTCCTGCCCAGAAGTAAGGACATGTGTTCTCTCTTCCGGAAGCCCTAGAGCCGGGCAGCGGGAAAACTCAGGGGTCCTATGCTGCCGAGGACCCAGGACCACCTATGGGCACCCCTAGCCACTCTGCTCCTGCTCCCTGACACGCTCCCAGCACCCTGCGTCCCGGGCGGGTCTAGGCTAGCAGCCACCCCTAGCCCCTGCAGGCTGGGTGCCCACCTACCAGGGCCTCTGATGGCAGAAGGTGGCACAGGCGCGGTCCCTGGCACCGGAGCACTCACAGCGCCTTGGCAGGGAGCGGCGCCGGCGTCTTGGCGGGCTTCCCAGGCCGTACGGAGCTGTCTGTCTGTGGGAGGGCAGCCAGCGAGGTGGTGGTGCAGGGGATGGAGGAGAGAGCGAGGGAGGGAGAGAGAGAGGAGTCGATAAACCATGACCACCGGCAAGCAGGGACGGCCACCTATGCCACCAGAGTGGCAACGAAAGGTTACAGCCCTGACCTCGTGAAGGCCCACCACGAACGCCCTGGGCTCCTCCTCAAGGACCCAGGCAGCCTGGCCGAGACCCCTGCCTCTGGGCCTCTGCACCCTGGCTGGGCTCAGAGAGGCGCCCATCCTGGGCAGGACGGAGGTGGAATGTGTAGTCTCCCCTGGAGTCAGGAACTGGGGAGTGCTCCCAGCCCCTCTCTCCTCCCAGGCAGGACCTGGCTGGCTCTCCTAGTCTTAAAGAAGACCCTCAACTAGCCCTGGGGGAAGGGCAGACAGCACCCCGGCGGGTAAACACACGGGAAGCTGCCCCCACCTGCTCACCATGCCTGCAGGGGTTGGGCTTTGACTTAAAAACACAGCGAGTGAGTGTGTGTGTGTGTGAGTGTGAGTGCGTGTGTTCCAGTGGGATTATTTCAGAGTCTGACAAGGCGGGCCGGGGCAGGGCCGCAGCCCCGTGGCCGGTTGGACCAGCACCTTCGGGTGACAGAGCTAATTTTAGATGGTGTGGTTGGAGCTGTAACGACTCCAGGTAGACCCGGCACGCAGGGGCTGGCAGTGTTCCCGCCCTGGGCGAGTGTTTGGGTGCGGATCAGCTCCACACGCTTACGTGCCGGGCTTCTCTCACCTTTTGCAATTTGGGGGAGGGAGAAAGAAACATACAAACACAGAGAAACTCTAACGAGGGATGTGGCAGCCAGGAGGCAGCGCCGGTGCAGGACAGACAGCGCTGGTCCCACTCGCCTGCCAGGTAGCACGGAGCAGGTTCCTGCCATTCAGGGACAGCGGCACTACCTGCCTCCCGGGGAGGACGGGGGACTCGTGGGAGGATGGTGCACGTGCAGGGCCTGGCTCAGCGCCTGGCACGGTCAAGACTTGGGTGCTGTCATTCATTGTGTTATTTTTGGAAGCCCATGTAGAGGCAGCATGGCGCAGTGGGTGTGAGCTCTGGCACCCCGACACCTAGAACGAGCCTGCCACTACTCCTTCCTGTGTGATCCTGGGGAGGGCGCCCAACCTCTCTGAGCCCTACTGTTCTGATACGGAAAGTAGAGCCAGTGCTTTCTTACCAGGCTGCTGTGAGGATTCCCCAGAGACAGCCGTCCACAGGGCTCAGGTGCCCCGCCGTCCCCACCACCGTGGGAGCTGAAGCACTCACCAGTAACTGTTGCTATCAGCCTGACCCCAATATCTGGAGGTCCCGGGAGAGCTGGACTGTGCCAGAGGCCCCCTCCCAGCCCCCTCGCCCCTAGCAGCCCCCACCCGACCCCCGTGGATGCTCACCCGGGAGTGTTCACCCAGATGATGTCCAGGTGGCAGAAGTAGACGCACTCCTTGTCGAGCCAGGAGCTGCAGGAGCAACGGCGAAGCCGCAGGTGGGCGCCTTGGGCACGGGGCGAGGGCTCCAGCTGCTCCAGGGTGGCAGCAGCCTGGCCTTTCCCTGCACGCACAGGAGGGAGAGAGAGGCAGAGGATGGGTCAGGACACCTGGCGTGGCCCGGGATAGGGGACCCACTGGGCCCCTCCTCTTGCACAATCGAGGAAGTTGGCACTCTTGCTGCTCAGGAGTTCTGGGCCAGCCCGGGGAAGCCCCGCGGGCAGGTGGGAAGGGCCAGCAGCAGCCCTGTGCCTGTGCATCCTGAGCGTCACAGCACCCCCTGCTGCTGGGCTCCTGCCCCTGTGTGCCTCCAGCTGGCTGGGACAGCACAGAGCCCTGGGGGGAGACACCAACCAACAGACCCCGGGGGCTGCAGCAGCAGGTGCGGCCAGGGTGGCTCACCTTCATGCAGAGCCAGGAGCAGGGCTAGGGCGACGGAGCACCAGACGGTGGGCATGCAGATCATAGCGGCGGGCGAGGAGTGTGCAGCTGGGCTGGGCAGGGAGCCCCTGGAGCCAGCGTCCTGCTGCTAACCGAGCTGCTAGCTCACTGCCTCGCTGCCCTGGCTGCCTCTTATAACAGCAGGCACTGTGCCCCGCCCCTGCAGGGCCAGCCTGCCCGCTGCACCGGCGGGCGGGGAGCCAGGGACACCGCCTCCTCCTCAGGCGCTGGCCCGTCCCAGCCTCCACCGTGCGGGGCGGGGCGGGGGGGGGGGTGGGAAGGAGTGTGGAAGGCCTGCACTCCTCCCTCCCTGCCCGGAGCACCTCTGGGAGTCCTGGGCTCCCAGCCAGCCTGGCACCCCCAGCAAGTCCACCCCCCAGAGTGCCCGAAGCCGCCTCTCCCACTCTGTAACTGTTCCACATGTTTCGCCCAGAGCCGGGAGCTTAGAGAAGGAGGTCCCCGGAGCAATACCCCCCTTCTCCTTGGAATACACCCCAACATCCTCCTGCCTGCCCACTGCCAGCCAGGCTGAGAACGCTGTCTGTGGTGTGGGAGGAGAGAGAGGCCCACTCAAAGCTGTGTGGCCTTGGGCTAGTCAGAGCCCTCTCTGGGCTTGCTTCCCTCGCTGAAGGACACAGTTCACGCCTGACCTCTGACCAGCCTGGAGCTGCCTCATCTCCACCTCACCCAGGAAGCGCCCCCTCCTCCCCCACCACCCTTCTGGTCCTTCCAGAAGCTGCTCAGCTCTGTCGCCCTGACCAAGGGCATCCCTCCTGGCCTCAGTTTCCTTGTTTGCAAATAAACCCAAACCAGGAGACAGGTAGGTTTGAACCTGATGGGCTCTCTGGCTCCCTTGAGGAAGAAGGCACCTCCAGAACCCATTCCAGACCTTTCCAGCTCCCTGGAGGCACATGCACAGCACGCCCCTTGAGTAGGCTGCACCTTGCACATGATGGGATGTCTGGGCTCCCCTCCGCTGCCGCTGTTTGCAAAAGGCATGATGGCGGGGAGGCGGGGCTCCTGCGGGCTGGCGCTCGCTCCTGTTCCCTGCACTGGCCCAGAAGCCGTGGCTGAGGCGAGAGCAGGACCGCACGGGTGCAAACGGGGCTGCCGTGGGACAGGCAGTCACCTTCTCTCCGTGGGGACCCTGTCTCCGGTGTACCAGGAGAGGCCCTCTCATTTCTTGGAATTCCCAAGGCCCGCACTCCGGGGCGGCCTGAGTCACGGCATTGGGGCTTATCTCCCTGCAACCTCAACGCTGTTCAGAGCTTTCGAGCAGCCTGGAGCCTGCCCCACGCGTGCTTGCTCAGAACGGGGCCCTGCGGGGTGGGGGATGAATGAACACGCACCTGCCGTGAACTGTGAGCCCAGGAGCCCCGTTTCCAGTTTCTTATTCAGCAGCTCTTTTGTTATTAGACACTTCCAAAAGGGAAAGGAGATGACCGCGAGGAATGGCCCATCGTGCCTCTTCCTAGGGTGTGTCCAGAGCAGGTTTATGTGTGTGTGTGTGTGTGTGCGCGCGTGCATGTGTGTATGCATGTGTGTGTGAGAGAGAGATCCTGAGAAAGCCAGGCAGAACAGCAGCGACACCTGTCAATACTACCGTCCTTCCCCTGGCTATAGAAAAAGCCAGGATGTTTCCTGAGCACCTATTGTGTGCTCAGGGCACTTTCGACCCCTCCTCCCAACTACCCCAGGAGCAGGTGCTGGCATCAGGTGTCAGCTCCCTGTCTGCCCCAGGGGAGACTCAGGGAGAGCAGGCTGCACTCAGGCCGCAGCTGGTGGGAGCTTCGCGTGGCCTCAGCCAACCACAGTGGCCTCTCCTGTGGTGCTCTCTCCCTCCCCCACAGGGTGCCTCTCTAAGAATTCAGAAGAATATTTCTGGAATGAGGTGAGCAATGCTCCCGGTCACTTCCATCTGCCTCTGTGAGAATATAAATACGGAATTAAGCAGGGTTAGCAGGGTGGCGGGGTGGGGGGGATTCAAACTACCGAACCGTGAAGAGAAGCAAGAAGCAGGTCAGCATGGAGGGGAGGGGTCCGGTGGGAGGACAACTCGCAGGGAGGCAGGTAAGGACAGGTAGAGAGAGAGGACCAGGAAGCTGCCTCGCAAGAGAAAGAGTTAGGATTTGAGAGCAGGGCCGAGAGCGCAGAGCTCGAGAAGGAGGGTTCCAACGTCTAATCTTTCCACGTGTGAAATGCCTGCTCTGGACAGTAGGGAGCAGAGGCTGGGAAACATAATAGAAGAATTACACGGCCCCGGAGACAGGATCCCTGCCCGTGTGAAAGGAGGATGACGACAGGGCAGGGGCCGCTGCCCGGGCCACGCGGGTCGGCGCAGGGAGCGGAGAGCTGGGCCAGCTCCGGTTTCCCCCTTCCCTGCCCTCAGCTCCAGCTGGGAGAGCAGCCTCCTGTGAAACGGAGAGGCCTGGCCCGGGAACCTGAGCGAGCCCAGGTCTTAGGGGATGAGCCCGTTCCGGGAACAGGGCTGCCCCACTGACCAGGGTTGTTTTCCAGGTAAAGGAAATTAAGCTGAGTTAAAAATAGCCAGCCCCCTCCCCCTGGATCTCTTAGCCCAGGCCCCACTGTCACCTCTGGCCCTCCTAGCTGGTCTGACTGCACGCCCCTCCCTGTCTCCTGTGACCATCCTGGCTACACTGCCCCGTCCCTTCTAGGTGGCCTGGCCGCAGGCTCCTCCCTGTCTCCGGTGACTGTCCTGGCTATGCTGGCCTGTCCCCTCCTGGCATGGCTGCACACCCCTGCTCCTGGGGCCGGCCTGGCTGCACAATCCCCTTAGCTCACTGCTCTGGTCCCCGCCAAGTGCCCCAGCTAGCCCTGCCTCACCCCTCCCCAAATTCAACCAGAGCCCACCACTTACCTGAGTGTGTAAAGGCTGCAGGGAGAGGGGCTGGGGCTCACTGAAGAGCACCCACCTGAGTTGGCAGGGGGTCGTCTTGCACACAGAACGATTCATTCCTCTCTGCTCGATGCCAGCTTCACACCCATCCAAGGAGAGCTCTGTGGGGAGGGAGGCTGGCAGAAGAGAGCAGTCGGGGTGTGCATCTGGGGAGACGCTGTGCGAGAAAACACCTTCTAGAAATCCCCTGGAGTCTTCACTCCCACCAGTACATGCGATCGCTGAGGTCCAGGACGAGGAGCCATCTGCCGAGTCAGTGAGGGGGCAGGCAAGCCCCTGGCTCCTAGTGCAGCCCCCTCCTGGTATGCTGGGAAGCTCTCAGCCTGGGCCCCTGGGTCCCTGTGGAGAGGACTCCACTGGCGGAAAGGCCGAGGACTAGGCTGACTTCCCGAGCATCCCCACCGCCCCCTGCACCCCTGAACGGAGAGTGGAGATGGCCCTACCGAGCGGCTGTCCAGCAGCCGGGGTGTGGCGCTGGTGCAGGACGCGACGGAGCGAGGACTAACGTCCAGCACGGTCCCACAGGGCGGGCATGGGCCGGAGCAGGTGCTGGCGCCCTGGTGAGGACCTGGCTGTCCCAGCCCTGCTATGCATGCTGTGGCTTGAGCTGTCCCCTACCAGGCCTCGTTGTCCTGCCTTCCCGTTGACGGTGAGTGGGGCTCTCAGCTCTGCCTGCCTGTGGCTTTCAGAGTCAGGCTGACCCAAGCGTAGAACTCCCCACATGGAAACCCTGCCGGCTCCAGCTCCTCTGGTCTCTGCAGCCTCCCTAGGAGGACACCCCATGGTTGGTTCTCCTCCTCCCTTCGCCTGGCCCATTTGGAAAGATTTAGAGCTCCCACATAAACTGTACTTTTAAAAGAATAGTTTATGTGGCCTGTTTGTTATTAATCTCAGGGTACTCAGAGCAAGGTCAGGGAGGCCCAGGGAGCAGCTGGAGCCCCAGCCCAAAGCAGAGAGGACTCAGTCAAGGCAGCCCTGTCAGGAGGCACGGGAGCCCTGCTGACATTTAGAAATCAGAACTCGGTGTGCCGGGACCAGCAGTTAGCGTAATGGCTATGTCGCTGGACTCCCACGTAGTCGACCGCGGTTCGAGTCCCGGACCCGGTGGCTTAAACTCACACCGGGCGCGTGTGCGTGCGTGCCCAAGATCCCGAGAGGAGAATGGAGGAGAAGGGATTGCGGCGTGGCCATCCCCCCTGGGGGGTGATTTCCTGCTTTCTATCTCTCTGTCTCTCTCTGTCTGTCTGGTGAGCGCACACGCCCTATAGCAAAAACCTCTCCAAAAAAAAAAAAAAAAAAAAAAAAAAAACTCGGTGTGCCGAGCTGCGCTGTGGTGGTTGTGGTGGTTTAGTGAGGTGAATCCCACATGGCTGGCTGTGCTGTTCACGTCAGAAGCTTGAAAAACACGCCGGGGTTGTGTGCGTGTGTGCCCAAAATCCTGACAGGAGGGAGGGACAGAGGAGAAGGGACTGTGGTGTGACCATCCCCCATGGGGGGGTGCTTTCTCATTTTCTCTTTCTCCCTTGCACATGCGTGTGTGTGAGTTTAAGCACCCTCTAGCAAATGAGAAAAAAGAATGAAAAGAAAGAAAGAACAAAAGCAGAAAGAAGAAAGAAAAAGAAAGGAAGAAAGGAGAGAAAGAAGAAATAAAGAAAGAAAAGGAGAGAGAGAAAGGAAAAAGAAAACGGGCTGGCCCCATGGTCTGGTGGATAAGGTGGTTGGATCCTACATGGCTAACTGTGGGGTTCAAATCCAAGACCTAGTGGCTTAAGAAACATGCTAGGCATATATGCATACATGTCCCGAATCCCAAAAGGAGGAAGATGAGGAGAAAAAGGATTGTGGCTCCATTCCCCATGGTGGGTACTTCCTCCTCTTCCTCTCTCTGTCTCTCTCTGGGGAGCACACATGCCGTCTAGCAAAAGGGAGGAATGGGGAAGGAGGAAGAGAGAAATAAAGAGAAAGAGAAAGAAAGAAAGAAAGAGAGAAAGAAAGAAAGAAAGAAAGAAAGAGAGAGAGAGAGGGAGGGAGGGAGGGAGGGAGGGAGGGAGGGAGGGAGGGAGGAAGAAAGAAAGAAAGAAGAAAGAAAGAAAAAGAAAGAAGAAAGAAAACCGACCGAGGAACACAGCATCTACAATGGAAGTGACCAGTCTTCAGTTTTCTGAGTCACCTCCGCAGTGCTACCCAGGGCCTGATGTCCCCCTTAGTCTTTTAGGGGTGCAGGGCAGACAAGCATTTACTGTCCACTTAGAATATGACCTGTACCAAGGGACGTACACGCCTCTGCTCCGTTAACTACCACAGCATACCGACGGGGTAGGCACTGGAATTAGTTTCTATTTTATAAATGAGGAAACTGAGGTTCAGAGAGGGTGAGCTTGCCCAAGGTCAGACAACTGGGGAGAGGATGAGCCAAGATCAGCAAGTGGATCCGTGTGACGGCAAAGCCGCACCCTGACCCCTGTGTGCCCCGACGTGCCTTCCTGGCCCCCCATCCCTTGGGGCATGCCCCCCCAGCCTCTTCTCCCCAGCTCCCTGCTCTCCCCAGGCCCCGAGCCCCATGCGGAGCCCAGGAGCAGAGGTGTCGTCTGTATCCATGACGAGCTTCATTCTCATGGCAAAACAGCACACAGCTCATACCTAACAGGACAGAGGCGGGGCCAGCACAACCCTTAGGTAGGCATAGAAATCCATTCTTCTTTCTTTCTTTTTTTTTGAGAGTTTTTTTGTTATAGGGCGTGTGCTCTCGCCAGAAAGAAAGAGACAGAGAGATAGAAAGCAAGAAATCACCCCCTGGGGGGATGGCCACAGTGCAACCCCTTCTCCATTCTCCTCTCAGAATCTTGGGCACACACGCACACTCGCCTGGCGTGAGTTTAAGCCACCGGGTCTGGGACTCGAACCATGATCAACTACATGGGAGTCCAGTGACAGCCATTACGCCAACTGCTGGTCCCAAAGTCCATTCTTATTTCACTGGAACCCCAAAAGAAACCTGGGAGGCAGACTGGGCTCGTGATTCTCCCTACAGGCAAGGTCCCAAAGGAATCGATTCGTTCAGGATCACGTGATAAACGAGACAGAGCTAAAGCTTTCCCCTTATACTCCTCTGCTAGAGTATACAGCCCACACCATGTCCATCCAATCATTTTGCCATCTTTTCACTTCCCCATCCATCCATCCACCCATCCACTGCCCACCTTTCCATCATTCCATCCACCCATCCACTGCCCACCTTTCCATCATTCCATCCACCCATCCACTGCCCACCTTTCCATCATTCCATCCACCCATCCACTCGCCCACCTTTCCATCCATCCACCTACCCACCCATCCACTGCCCACCTTTCCATCCATCCACCTACCCACCCATCCACTGCCCACCTTTCCATCCATCCCCCTACCCACCCATCCACTGCCCACCTTTCCATCCATCCACCTACCCACCCATCCACTGCCCACCTTTCCATCCATCCCCCTACCCACCCATCCACTGCCCACCTTTCCATCCATCCACCTACCCACCCATCCACTGCCCACCTTTCCATCCATCCACCTACCCACCCATCCACTCACCCACCTTTCCATCCATCCCCCTACCCACCCATCCACTGCCCACCTTTCCATCCATCCACCTACCCACCCATCCACTGCCCACCTTTCCATCCATCCACCTACCCACCCATCCACTGCCCACCTTTCCATCCATCCATCCACTCACCCACCTTTCCATCCATCCATCCACCCATCCACTCACCCACCTTTCCATCCATCCACCTACCCACCCATCCACTGCCCACCTTTCCATCCATCCACCTACCCACCCATCCACTGCCCACCTTTCCATCCATCCATCCATCCATCCACTGCCCACCTTTCCATCCATCCACCTACCCACCCATCCACTGCCCACCTTTCCTTCCATCCTCCTGCCCTCCTATCTATTCATCCACCCACTCAGCACCTAGCCTTCATCCACCCTCCCATCTGTACGTCTACCCCTCCAGCCTCCCACGCATCCGCCCTCTCTGAGGGACCAGGTTGGGGAGATTAATGGCTCAAAGCTTGAAGAGCCTCTCGTGGCACATGGCACTTCTCTCGGAAACAGTACCTGATTATTTCCTAGGGTGAAGTGTGTCTCCCCACTGAGGAGGCAGCTCACTGGGACATGGTCTTCTCTGGAATTCCCACACAGGGCCTCGCACAGGCCTGGGCACATGGACCCCACCAAACTCTGGGGTGAAATGAAATGTGACTTTGAAATGTGAAATGAAATGGTGGCTTTCTCTCACCCGTGTGTGTCTTTGCATAGACACCCTACTAACAAGGGAGGGCTAGGCCTTTATTTCTGTCTGATACATTTGAAGTGCTCTAATGATGAAGATTGGAGAGAATCTTTAAGGCAAAAAGAAAAGAAGTAGTCAGAGATGGAAAAGTCTATGGTCTGCACCAGGTTGAAGAAACTGAGGTCCAGGCAGGAGGAGTCGTCACTGGAAGTCTCCCTGCCAGGCCGGGATCCTAGAAGCCCAGGGTGTCTGGGTTCTTTCCTCCCTGAGGCCTACGTCTCTGCACTTGGAGGGGCTGGAACCCCGACATTCTCCATCCCACCACCAGCCAAGACATGCAGCTGGTATTTTTTCAGAGTCACACCCACACTGTTGCCTAGAACCCGTGTTTTCCAAGGCACACCCAAAGCCCCACCAGGAGGCCGCCTTTCCCCTCTGGGAAGGGGTGAGCCACCAGGAGGCTGGGCCATGCAGAAATACAGTACTTCATTCTAGAATTAAATGCCAGCTAAAATAAGTGCCTTGTGCCTGTATCATGGGTACCTTGGTGCCCAGCAGACAGGCAAAGCTGGGATTCCCGCTGGGGTTTCAGGCGGCGTTCCTGGGCAGAGGTGTGTCTGGGATACCTCCTTGCCTGACGGCCTGGGCCTTCCTGCCCAGCTATTGGGTATCCTGAGCCATGAGTGACCCAGGAGGGGCACAGCCGGGCTCTGACAGGCAGAAGGGCAGTCAGGAGCTGAAGCCACTGCCTAGGGCGGACTCAGGGTGTGGGGCTGAGTCAGGGGCCAGCCCACCCCTGGAACCACCAAGGCTTGGCGGTTCCAGATGCCAGCTTCAAAGCCCTGTGACTCAGGCTCGAATCCCCCCACTCTGTCTACACTGCTATGAACAAGTGCCCGGATTGTGTGGGGCTAGCGGTGGTACAGGGCAGGGGTTGCCAGCCTGGGCTCGGGTTCTGCTGTTTGCTAGCCTTGTGACCAAGGGCATTCCATGGTTTAACCTTCCTGAGCATCAGGGCCACATCTGTCAAAGGCATCAGAGAAGAACCCCCCTTGAGGCGGCTCGGAGGCTTTGCAAGGGAGCCCAGGTCAGAACCAGCCTGTGTCTGGCATAGGAAGGCCCTGCCGGCCAGCCTCTGCCCTCACTTGGGGCTACAGAGTGAGTGTGGGCCTCAGGGACTGACACACTCCTATAAAAGAGTGGCGTGTGTGTGTGCGTGTGTGTGCGTGCGCACATGTGTGTGAGTGTGTGAGTGTGCGTGTGCACATGTGTGAGTGTGTGTGCGTGCGCACATGTGTGTGAGTGTGTGAGTGTGCGTGTGCACATGTGTGAGTGTGAGTGTGTGCGCACATGTGTGAGCGTGTGTGTGCGTGCACACATGTGTGAGTGTGTGCGCACATGTGTGTGAGTGTGTGTGCGTGTGCGCACATGTGTGTGAGTGTGTGCGTGCACATTTGTGAGTGTGTGTGCGTGTGCGCGCACATGTGTGTGAGTGTGTGTGCACACATGTGTGTGAGTGTGTGTGCGCACATGTACAGGGCATTCTAGAACTGGACCGCCTTCATGCCAAGGGCCAGGCACCTCTGAGTGGCTCTTCCACCATTCGGTGTCACCCTGTCCCTCCAAGAAAATGGCCTCCCTGGAAGGCCCCCTTGCCTGCCTTTGCTTCAGCATATCACACAACTCCACGCCAGGCAGACATGTGCTGAGACCTTGGGGGCCTCTGGGCAAAGTCGTCTTGGAAAAGCCAGGCTTCAGTTGGACCAGGCCTGCTTGGGGCCTGCCCCCAGATTACCTGAACGACCTCTCCTGCTACGTCCCAGGCGCTGATCTGGGCCTTATCCCGCCGGACCGCAGGGCTGGCTGCTCCCAGGATGACAGCAGATCATCTCACCTCCGTGACTCCGTGCAGGCCCAAGCCCCCTGAAGCTTCCTTTCCATTCCTACTTGATTTATTCTGCCATTCTGCAAGGCCCGTCACAAATGGTACCTCCCCCAGGAAGTACTCCCAGATTTACTTGAGACAGAAGCTCCCACCCTCCTCTGAACACCCACACCATTCTCACTTGCGCCCCCTCCAGCTGGGTCTCCACTCACGTCTCCTTGCAGGTAGGCCGATGGCTAAGGGCCCTAGTAACATGGTCAGACTGAGCTCGTTTGGATCCCGGGCCTCGCACCCCATGGGCTTTTTCCTCTTCTTTAAGTGCTGTGTGCCCCCTCTCCTATCCCGCGTGCAATCGTGGCGGGTGGCCGTGCCAAGGCTCTAACGAGCGACAGCTCCTTCAGCACTGGTTGTCACGATCACTGATCACCGAGGGCACCATGGGCAGGGCGCCACCGCAGCCTCGCTCTCCCCGCGTCCCTACAGCCATGCCCCTGCAGGTACTTCAGCACGTCTGCTTTCAGGTGGGCTGCGGGCTTTGAGAGGCTGGGGAGCCGAAGCCATAAGGGTTGGGGTTCAGGCCCGAGGCTGCCTGATCCCCACGGGAGTGCCCTCGGGGCTCTGCCCTTTCCCACCTGTGTCACCGCCTCAACCCCACTGCCCGCTCCTGGACCACACACTCAGCGAGCGAGGTGAGTCCGCAGGGGATGTCGGCCAAGCCTGCGTCCTGCCCACTGGTGCCCTCGGCCTGGACAGCCGCCCTGGAGCCTGATGGGGTAAGACTGGGACGAAGACTTCACGGCCGATGGCGGCACGGCTCAGCATTTCCTGTTTGTCCCAAGGAAACACTGGAAGCAGGGGAGACTGCGGCCGAAGGAGTTGGGGAGCTGGGTTTTTAGTAGGGCCTCTGAGAACCTGCAGTGGGCAGGTGGGCCTTCCGAGGCCCATCTGAGATGGGGAGGGGAGGGTGTCCCAGGTCCAGGGAGGGGGTCCCCAGGCTGGGAAGAGGGAAACACGAGTTGAGGGCTTGGGCTCAGCTTCAGCTGGGTGCCCACAGGCTAGCTCCTGCGGCGGTCCAAGCATCGCCTTTGTCCTCCGTGAAGTGACGTGGCTCTGCGCGTGCCTGTGCCATGGCTCTGAGGACTTGAGAGAGCCACCCACTGAGGGAGTGGAGTACTCACCCTGCAGGGGGCGCTCCAGAGCTTCTGTGTCAACATAAGAGCTGACCCTCTGGCCTGCGTCTCCCCAGCATTCACTGAAACCAACCTGGGCCTACTGTGTGCCAGGCACCGTAAGAAGTCCTCACTGGGGTCAGCAAGTGGCTAAGGTGCTGAGTCATGGTTTGAGTCCCGGACCCGATGGCTCGAAAATCACTCCAGGCACTTGTGCATGAGTGCCCAAGATCCCAGGAGGAGAATGGAGAAAAAGGGATTGCAGCCCGGCCATCCCCCCGGGGTGATTTCTCACTTTCCCTCTCACTGAAAGCCTGTCTCTCCAGTGAGTGCATGTGCCCTAGGGTAAAAACCTTAAAAACAAAGAGATCGTAGCTGCTGCTCACAGATCGCTCCTGTGTGGACACTGCTCAGAGCGCTTTGCATGCACTCTCATGTTAACCATCACCCGGGAAGGGAAGGCGTCATCACCATTCCCCAGACAGATGAGGGCCCCGGGGCTCAGAATGGTGAGTGGCGTGCTCAAGGTCGAGCGGCCATTAGAGTCTGCCTCTCCACTGGTCTGCCGCTTCTCAGCCTTCATTCTTAACCACTGGGGGGCATGCATGATGCCATATAGAATCTTCCTGACTTGTGGCTTATTGTAACTCCAGTTTTCCAGAGGGGGAACTGAGGTGTCTTGTTCAAGGCCACCCATCTAGCAAGAGCTGGGATTTGAGACCAGGTCAGCCAGAGCTCTTGGCCCGAGTTCTCAACCTCAATTTGGATTTCCTGGTCCGAGCCCCAGAGTCTCCGAAAGCAGTCCCTGGGATCTCTACCTCAGCCCGGCTCCTGGGCCTTTATCAGGGAGCTCTGGGGCGGGAGGAGTAGGGTGTTTTCGCAGCGGGCTGAGCAGCAGGGTGAGCAGTGACTCAGGTGGGAGGCCCTTTGTAGGCGGGCAGTGGGGGCAGCCCGGGCCAGGCCAGGCCACGGCTGGGGTCCTGGAGGAGGAGGCTTGGGTTAGACAGGGCTGAGTCACAGCAGCGAGATCAGACAGGGAGCAGGGATGGCCCGATGACCTCACACTTTCATCTGGGCCTGGCGAGAAGCCGCGGGCCCAGGCGGGCCTGGTAGGTCCGAACTGGCAGGATGGGCACACCCCTTCGCTGCTGCCCACAGCCAGGAGATGCCTGTGAGACCAGAGGGTCTCCTGTCGTGCCTCGTGTTGCTGGAGCCCCAAACTCCACCAGAATGGGGAGGCAGCTGGAGCAGGAGACAGCCCAGGGGCGTCGGGGACAGAACCTCACCCTACGCCTGTGCTGTGGCCTGGGATGGACAGTTCCAGCTCGCCGAGCCTCACTTCGTCCTTGGATTCAGGTGAGGGGCTCATAGGCGGACCATTCCTGTCCAGGCCCTCGTATACAATTGGTGCTTGGGAGAGTCGGGGGAGGAGGGCCAGCCATCACCAGCCAGGAGTCCCCGGACAGCGAGGGCTACAACTCCACACACTGGCGTCCTGGCTGGTGGCTGTGTGGTCTTCGGTCAGCGCCTTCTGATCTTGGACCTCAGTTTCCCGTTGTAGCAAATGAAACAGACGAGCCCAGACTCTCAGATGGAGAGGGAGGACTGTGTTGTGGGATCCTGAGAGCGCTCACCACTGGGGTCCTGGTACTGGTGGGGCAGACAGACTCATCCCTCGAGGCCCACATGCAGCAGGGATCCGGGGAGCCGGCCCTCCCAGCATGCCCCAGGGCTGGCTCAGAGTGGGCGAGGACGGCCAAGGTCATGCAGCAGCCATCCAAGGGGAGGGGGCCTTTATCTCCCCAGATAAGAGGCCATGAATGGGCAGAGGGCCTCGTGGCTGGATCCGGGTGCAGCTTGGGGGTGGGAGGGGAGGGCCCGTGCCCAGCTGGCTCAGCTAACTTCTCCGGTACCTCCTCAGCCTGAGTCAGCCAGGGGCTGCGACCGTCTGAGTTCCTCGCCTGCCGCCCAGCCTTGGAACCCAGGCCCTGGGCACAGGGAGGCCTATAATAATGACCCGGCGATCATGACAGTTGTGTGGGCAGCCGCGTGCACGTGCCCAGCTCTCTCCTTGCCTTCCTTCACTTGATCCTCCAAACAGCGTGGGAAGGGGGCGGGCAAGGCCTGGGAGCGAGGTTCAGAGAGGCTGCACAGGCTGTCCAGGTCACACAGCCGGGAATAGGAGCAGGGGGTCTTCAGGCCCCAAGGCTGTGCTCTTGCCCCCATGGGGCACACAGGCTGAGCCCGTTCTGTGCCACACCTGGGGCTGGGGGGAGGGACCCCAAAGGCATCCGTATTTGCCTGAGACAGGGAGCTGGGAGTGGAGAGGGCTGGGACAAGGACTCGGAGCCCAAGGACAAGTGCGCTCCCTGCTCTGGGTTTGTCCACAGGGAGGGACAGACAAGTCGCTGCAGGGCCCCAGAGGATGGAGGGACACCTCTGCCTGGAGGCACGCAGGGACATTTGAGGAAGGACACGAAGGTGGGGAAGGCGTATCTGTCAGAGGAAGGGCACAGGCCCTTGGCGTGGGGGCCTCCGAGGGGAGTGCCCGTTTGCAGCTTCGGTGGTGGGAGAGGCCAGGTCGCACGGTCTTGACAGCCAAGGTGAGCTCAGCTCTTCCTGAGCGCACAGTGGAGTCTGGAAGAAAAGGCGGTCGGGGGCGGGGGGGGGCTTGCATCTGTGCTATGGAGACCTGGGCCAGACCCAAACCTGTCCAAGTATGGCCAGGGCCTTCCAGAGCTTTCTTTGGATGCTCAAGTGGGGGACACCCAGCCCGGGGCAGAGCTGCCAGTCGGTCTCAGCACCTGAGAACATGGCCACCTGTGGGCCACTTCAGTCCTGCAAATGCAGGGCAAGCAGGTCTCTGCTCCCCTCTCCCTGAAAGTGGGCTGCAGTGAGAGAGAGGCAGGCTGGCAGAGGGATCCTGGGCAGGGACTCCCCATGGCCTCGGTTCCTGGCCGAGTCTACACTCTGACAAGTGTAGACCTCATGGGGCATGGGCAGCTCATCACACCCCAGTCCTCTGGCCACCCCAGGAGGCTCATCCCAGCAGGCAGCTGCCTGGCTGGAGACCCTAGGCTTAGGCCAGCCCCTCTGTGCACCCTGGCGTGGCCCTGTGTAACCCCGGGCACCGGGAATACACAGGGCTGTGGAATAGGGCACCCCCACTCCTGTCCCTCCTCCTACCAGTCAGCACTACTGGAGCCTCTCCTGCAATTCCCCCATCTGCCCCCTGAGGGCCCCCTTCTGCCGTCGGACACTGAAGGGGGAAGGAATTTAGGCCTAGGAGGTAAGGGGAGGGACAGGTGGTACACCCCAAGCTGCACCAGCTGAGGCTGCACCAGCTGGATCTCAACCACCAGGGACAGGGGAGCATGGGGCCTCTGCCTGCCACGCTGTCTGTCCGCTTCAGGGGACGTGTACAAGTTCTGAAACCCTAAGACTCAGCTTCAGGGCCCACCCGACCTCTGGCACGTCAGTGTCTGTGCTGCCGTTTCCCTATCTGGAACTGCCCCGTGCCTCCGTCTCCCCGTCTGTATAATGGTGATGACAATATGCATTTGAGGTGAGCATCCCTGATCTGAAAGTTTGGAATCTGAAACTTGCCAAAATCTGAAACGATTTGAGCACCGACACGATACCACAAATGGAAAATTCCACACCTGACTTCATGTGACAGGTTGCAGTCAAAATAATACAAAACAGAAATACTGTAGAAAATTACCTTCAGGCCGTGTGTATAAAGTGTACATAAGCCATAAATGAATTTCATGTTTAGACTTGAGTCCTATCCCAGAAATACTTACTAGGTATATGCAAATATTCCCAAATCCAAAAACTTGCGGTTCCAAGCATTTCGGATAAGGGGTATTCAACCCGTCGAAAGTTCCTCAAGGGGGAGGTAAGAGGATCAGGTGAAGTAACTCATACCAAGTCCTTACAGCCACGCCGCACCTTCCCCACCTGGCAGAGGGAGAAGCTGAGGCGGGACAAGCGCGGAGGCCTCCCATTCTCCCTTCTCTGCAGGGTTCACCCCAACTCTACGCGCAGCCGGTCCGCACCCGTCACAGGTGCCCCCTTTCTCTCCCCGCTCCTCGGTGGGGGCCGAGTGCAAAGCGGCGGGCGAGCACGGAGCCCACGCTAGGCCCGCCCCAGCCGCGCGACCAATTTTGGGCAAAGCGGCGGCGGCGGCGGTGGCGCACTACGTGACGGCGCTGAGTCAGCGCGCAGGAATGCAGGACGCTTTGTCCCTGGCTGCGGAGGAACGTGCTGGGGCCGGGGCGCGGCTGGGCTGACATCACCGCGCCGCGGGGCCACGTGCGCTCCCAGCCGCAGGGCTTCCTCTCTGCAGCGGAGCCCCTGGGGAGCTCTCGGCTGACCCCGCCCCGCGTCTCATTGGCCTGGATCTAAACCGACCGGGCAGCCCAAGCCCTTGTGTGGGTCCCAGGGAAACCGCCGGGGAGGGCTGCCCAGGAGGAGGAAGGGCTGCCCAGGAAGGGCCAGCGGAGGAGCTGAGGCCTGGATGGCCACAGCGAGACCCGAGGCCGCCCATCTCCACTGCGGGGCGAGTGTGGGAGAAGGGAGCAGGGGCTGAGTCCTCCCACGGGCCTCCAGCCTGCCCCGCGCTTCCGCAGCCACCCCCTGGGCCTGGGCCTGCCCACCTGGGGGGACACTGGCTGTCCTCCTTTCCCCGGGCGGAGTAATGAGGCCTGGAGCCTGAAGGTGCTTTGGAAAGGAGAGCAGAGTTCTGGAGCCCTCTTAGCAACCTAGGGGTCTGGATCTTCCTACAAGCCACGCCGTTTAATGGCCAGAACAACAGGATGCAGGAGTGGGGGTGGGGACAGAGGGGTGTTGCTGCTTGTGGAAATTGAGGCCCAGAAAGGAACAGTCCTCGCCCCAGGCCACACAGTACTCAGAGGGGTAGGACGCCAGGGCCGCTGACGTGGGCTCCACACCCATGGATGGCCGAGGGCTGTCATGCTGGTTGGCACCCCCGGCTGCTGAGTGGTCAGCCCTGGCAGGTGGTGCCCAAAGCCCTGTGGCTCCCCCTTGGCTGTTGGGAGAAGGAGCAGCGGTCACTGGAGGCAGGGTCCTTCCTGCCCGCTGTGGCCTTGAGCCTGTCACTTGCCTCCTCTGACCCTCCATGACTGTGTGTGTTCTCTAGAAATTCCATTTTAGCGTCCTCGTCTCTGGGTTCAGGAACTCAATGCCACGTCTGTGGGGGACGACCTGCCGTGGGCAGGCAGAGCGGCCAGCTGGGCTGCAGAGAGGGGCTTCAGAACGGAGTCCCCTTTCTTCCTCCATGACGTCTCGGACAGCAGGGCACAGCACCCTCATCCCAGCTGGCAAACGGCTGGCATGTGGGGCCCAGGTTGGCCTGGGGACCTTCTGCGGGAGGCCCCCTTCGTCAGCCCTGGCCTTGGGGACTCTGCAGCACCATCCTCGGCTCAGACTGTCCAGGGACTCGGGCTTCTGTCCCTCGCAGGCCACACACTCCACATGAAGGAGATGACCTCTACTGACCCCAAGGCTGACCTTCCTCCGCTGGTTCCCAGTGCTGGGTGCTGGCAGAAGAGGCGAAGCCGTGGGTGGGCTGTCAGCTTGTCCCCCTCTCCCCGGCAGAGAGTGGTGGGCTCGCCTCCAGGCAGCACTGCTGTGCCTGAGTTGGTGCTGCAGGGCCTGGGGCGGCCGCGTTCCCGTCTGGGGCCGGAGGTGCCTGCATTTGGGACGGTGCCTCTCGTGCACCAGCCGTGCTCAGCCTCACTGGCAAACCTGCATGAGGTGGAGACACCGGGTAGGGTGCGGTAGGAGCGTGGTGAGACACTGACCTCTGGAGTCAGCCCAAGCGGGGACTCCGAGGCTCTGCACCCAGTTTCCGCATCCCTAAATGGGGAGCAGGCTTCCTTTCGGGGAGTTAATTGATGCAAACATCTTAGCGCACAGTGGCTGCTGGGGCAGCAGGAGCCCCCCTACCCTGCACCTGAAGAGTGACAGTGACTTCCACATCATCTTCTCCATCTCCCTTGACTTGAGTCAATGCAGCACCCGTCTTCCGCGGATCTCCGTGGTCACGGACTCTGGTTCCCCAGCGAGGAGGGCCACGCGGTGATGCCCTCACCGCTCAGACAGCAGTAGCCCTGAGATAGGGCCTGCCACGGGCTCGGCTGGGCGGCTGGAGGT
This sequence comes from Tupaia tana, assembly GCA_026018925.1. Taxonomy (NCBI): domain Eukaryota; kingdom Metazoa; phylum Chordata; class Mammalia; order Scandentia; family Tupaiidae; genus Tupaia; species Tupaia tana. The sequence continues at coordinate 2,800,831 of JAKSZU010000004.1, read as the reverse complement.
GCACCGTCTCTGAGCCCCGGTGACCTCCAAGTCGCAGAGGCTCTGAGGACACGGGGTGACAGGAGAGACTGGAGCAAGCATCTGCACGTGCCCCCTCGGCACAATTCCTGGCACTCCAGGGCCCCACCTCGGCCTGGCACGCCTGCCTGGACTCCTGCCCGTGTGGTTTCCCCGCGGCCTCTCCCTCACGTCCGCTGGCAGAGCATCCCCAGCTGTCTGCATTCCTCTGCCGTGAAGACGGCTGCCACGGGGCCGGGCCCAGCTAGGGCACCCCGAGAGCGAAAGTGCGTGCTGGCCAGGATGTGCAGACACACCGCGACACCTGCTTTCCCGTGCCCATACATGGCTGTGTGCACCGGCAGGTGTGCACATGGGGCACGGTGTCCGTGTGGACACCCCGAGTGCAACCCAGGGGCTCTTGTGCAGGCGGGAATGTGTCCATCCCCGAGGGCCACCCATGCACCAGTGGGTGGGAATCTGTGCTCACGTATGACGCATGTTTCCCACCTGAGGGTCCGTGCATGTGTGAGGGCCATGTACCCAGCTGGGCTATGTGTGGCCCCTCTCAGGTCGAGTCCCAGTCACTTGGGGAAGTGGGAAGAGTCGAAGGAAGGGTGCCAGGGTGAGTCCATTTGCCCAACTGAACTTGACATGTCCACACTGCATTCCCCTGTCTAACCCTTGTACCAACCTCAGGAGGGAGAAAGGTAGGAGAAATGTCCTCTCCATTTGAGGTTCAGAGAGGGCCAGTCACTTGCCCAAGGTCACACAGCTTGTAAGTGGTGGATCCAGTGTTCAACTCTGTGTCCACCTGACTCTAGCTGCTGGTAGGGCAGGGGGTGAGGGGAGAGGCTGCAAGGGCACTGGACGTCAGAGGCCTGGGCACTGTGCAGCCCACAGCTCCCCAGGCAGGTGGCAGCCTCTGAGCCACCCACCAGGCCACTTGGACCGCAACAACACTTGCCTTGGCTGGGTGCTAATAAACACGCATGCAGCCGTCCTCTGCCATGCTGCGGTGTGAGTCCTGTGTGTAGCAACTCATCTAACCCTCTCTAGTAACCTAGGAGGTCAGCGATGGTACTGGGGAGTATTATTTTGATGATGATGCTATAGATGATATTTAAACTTTATGAGCATCTGTAATAGTCATTATGAACAGGCCATTGCTATCCTCGGTTTAGAGATGAGGAAACTGAGGCACAGAGAGGAACTTGCCGGAAGTCTCACTGCTGAAAAATGAGCACAGCTGAGATATCAGCCCATGCAGCCTGGCTTCGGGGTCTGTGGCACAACCCTGACACTTACAGTTCCGGGCAGTACCTCCGATGCATGGGACCCCGGGTTCCCCTGCTTTCTGCTGAGTGGTCTTCAATTCCATCCTTTATGCAGGCCCGGGGACGCTGAATGCACCAGCCACACCTCGCAGATGGGGAAACCGAGGCTGCACTGGCATGGTCCCCGGCCTGCCGTGGCTTTGCCTGCTCCTTACATGCTATGAGAGTTGGGGCAAGCGCCTGCTCCCACTTTCTGCCCATCCCCAGAGAGAGCAGGTAGGCAGGGCCATCCCGACATTCCCAGGCGGGAAGTCCTGCAGAGGCGGGGCAGGCCTGGCAGCTGGCACTGCGTGGCAGGCAGGCCAAGGTGAGGCTGGGCCAGGGCTGAAGTCGAGTCCCAGGAGCCGGTTTTCCCAGGCTGGTCTGAGTAATCCTGTGTCTATATTTATCTCCTTTTTTCTTGGGTGAGCAAACAGAGCCTGATGCCAGCCGGGCTGGCCACCCCCGATGCCAGCACGTTTCCCTCACCTGGCGGGCGGCCCTGGAGACATCGACGTCTTGGCCACAAGCTCAGCTTGGCCCACATAGGACACAGAAGGATGCCCGAGCCCAGTGGCTTCTGTGACTAATCTAATTGTCAGTGGTGACCGGGGAAGCTCCATGCCGGGTTGGTGTCCCCATGGGTAGTCACGGCCCTGACCTGAGCCGAGCTGCTGCATTATGGGATGGGGAGGGACCACCCCTCAGGAACAGTGGGGCCTCTCAGCTCAGACCATGCCTTTCACTCCTGTGTTCATGATTTGGTCTAAATGGCAGCCCCTGGGGGGCCAGCAGGTGGCATGGTGGTTAAGGCTGTGGACTCTCACATGGCTGACCACGGTTCGAGTCCCAGACCTGGTAGCATGCTTTCTCACTTTCCCTCTGTCTCTCACTGGTGAGCACGTGTGCACTGTAGCAAATTGAAGAAACTAATGATAATAAATGCCAATCCCCTTTCCCTCCAGGATCGTAAATCCTCAGAGGAGGATGTCTGCCCGTGCGGAGGTCGGGGAGTACAGACTCCGGGTCGGACTGCTCTGAGGCCGAATCCTGCACCCTCGCCTCGCCAGCCTGTCTCTCTGACTCAGTTCACCTACCTCCCAGAGATGCTGTAGATCGAGGAAGAGGCATCATGAGCTGGTAGACGGAGGGTCTCTGCTGCGGAGAGGCTGCCTGTCCTCGCCCGCTTGCCCCATCCCAGAGCCAGACCCTCAGCAGTGACAAGGGGCGAAGGCAGGTTCGCACAGGACACATACGTGGCTGTTGCAACCCACACAGCGAACGGCCCTCTGTAATTCTGAGAGGTCCACACGGATGGGCTGGGGCTAGGAAGACCCCAGGTGTGGGCTCAGAGACTAACACGGCTGGGATCCTTCCCGGAGGTGGAGGGGGCAGGCAGGTGGCCAGCCAGGCCACAGGGATGACCAGAACAGAACGGTCTTACGTGAGGTGGCGCAGCGGGCTCCATGCGCCCCCCCGAGCCGGCACCCCCATGGCTGGCTGGGCTTCTGTCCCGACGCTGGCCTCTGCCCTGCTTGTGCCACCTCCCTGACCTTGGAGAGCCCTGGGCCTGGTGCACGTGCACCGCAGCCCTGCCCGCTCCCAGGCTGGATTAGGCCGAGTCCGAGGACGTGCCGGGCTGGCAGGCTCAGGGGCGGGGCGGGTGCCGGCGCTCGGCTGCCCTGTGCCGGCTGGGGCCTGGGCTGCGGCAGGGCCTTGTATGGCTCTGGCTGGGTAGCTAGGCGGCAGCACCCATTGGCTGGGCTGGCACTCCCAGCTAGGGCTGCTCGGGCCCCAAACCACGGGTAACTAGAGCCGCCGGGAGCTGGTGGATTAGCGTGCCCGCCTGCCCGCCGCCCGCCACTGGGGCTGCTCTTTTCCTTTCCTAAAAAGGCAGAGCTGGGCAGGAGAGACTCTGCCGCAGCAGGGTAGGGGAGTGGGTGGGGTGCTGCAGGTGGCTCTGGTCAGGGTTCGGGAACCCTAGCCCCGGCCTTGTGCCAAGCTCTTCCTGGCTCTGGACACTGGTTTTCTCATCTGAAAGGGGGGTGTTTGGTAATGGGATCTCCTTAAAATGGATGAGTCCTGGATGGGATTGGGGGGCATGGGGTTGGGGTCCCCCACGTGGTTGGGCTGTTCAGTAGCAAAAAGGCCCAGGTCCTCTTTCCATAGGAAGCTAACCATCTCCCAGACACAGCCCCCGCTTGCTTTCTTTTTCTTTTCCAGAGAGGTTTTTGCTATAGGGCACGTGCGCTCATCAGAAAGAGAGAGAGAGACAGAAAGAGAGAAATCACCCCCCATGGCCATGCCACAATCCCTTCTCCTCCATTCTCCTCTCGGGATCTTGGGCACATGCGCCCGGCGTGAGTTTAAGCAACCGGGTCTGGGACTCGAACCACAGTCGACTACATGGGAGTCCAGCAACATAGCCATTATGCCAACTGCTGGTCCCCACAGCCCCCGCTTTCTAGTGCTGGCCCTGCCACTTGCCACTGTGACCTTGGAGAAGCAGCAGCCCCTCTCTGAGCCCAGTCCTCCCGCTTTGTAATGGGTGACGAGGGTTAAGTCCCCTCTCAGGTCCCGTGAACAGCCCCAGTGTGCATCTCCTTATGTCTCTCTGTCCCTGCTCCTGCCCCCTTCTCCACTCATGCTCACCTCTGGCTGGCCTGGCCTTCTGAAGTTGTCCTGCACCAGGGCCCATCCCTGGAGTCTCCAGGACAGAGCAGGTCCATGCCTAGGGGTGTGAGCCGGATCTTGGAGTCCAGCAGACCCAGCTCAGCCCTTGAGTGGGACCCAGGCACAGCCTGGCAGTGGCCTGGGCAACACCAGAAGAGGGGTCGATGCCCTCCCGAGGCTCAGTCAGGCAATGGGTTAGTGCCCTACCACTTACTAGAGTGATCTTGGCCTCTACCCTCCGCATGTGGAATGTGTCTACGTACCCTGTCCTGTCCCGCTCCAAGGAGGAAAGTGCTTCGGGAACTCTAGAGCAGCTGCAGGAGCCTGGTGGCCTGCAGTGTGTAGGGGCTGTGCAGACGGCGGGGACCCAGGGCTGCTGTCTTGGAGAAGTCATATGCTCTTCTTCTTTTCTGATTTTCCAGAGGGCTCATGTGCTCACCGAAGCGGTACAGGGAGAGACAGTGAGACATCAGCCCATGGGGGATGGTCGTGCTGCAGTCCCGTCTCCATTTCTCCCTCCTTTGAGGATTTCGGGGATGCGTGCACGTGCACCCGTTTCTCAAGCAGCCAAGTCTGGGACTTGAGCCACCTGTCAGCCGTGTGGGACCCAGCCCTCTTCACCGCTGTGCCACCGGCCAGCACTTCCGCTCCCAAGCACTAGGACCCAGGCCCTCTGTCTCTCTCTGTCTGGCGAGCACATGCGCTCTATAGCAAAATCCTCTCCCCCAAAAAAAACAAGAAAGAAAGAAAGAAAAAGAAAATATGAATAATCAGTTTATTGGGAACCAGCAGTTAACGTAATGACTATGTCGCTGGACTCCCATGTAGTCAACCGCGGTTCGCGTCCCGGACCAGGTGGCTTAAACTCACGCCGGGCACATGTGCGTGCGTGCCCAAGATCCCGAGAGGAGAATGGAGGAGAAGGGATTGCAGCATGGCCATCCCTCTGGGGGGTGATTTCTCGCTTTCTGTCTCTCTGTCTCTCTGTGTCTGTCTGGCAAGCATACGCGCCCTATAGCAAAAACCTCTCCAAAAAAAAAAAAATCAGTTTATTTAAAAATTTTTAGCCAGTTTTTTTTTTTTTTTTTTGCTATAGGCACATGGGCTTGCTGGAGAGACAGACAGAGAGACAGAAAGCAATCACCCCCAGGGGGATGGCCACGCCGCAGTCCCTTCTCCTCCATTTTCCTCTCAGGTTTTGGGCACACAAGCACACGTGTCTGGTGTGTCTCAAACCACCAAGTCCAGGACTTGAACAGCGGTCGACTATGTAGGAGTCCAGCGACATAAATATCACATCATCTGCTGGTCCAAGGTTTTCAGAGAGTTTTATGATAAATACAATGAAAAAAGTTATAGTCATGTCTAGAAACCCAAAATACATATTACTAGTCGTTTTCAGCATGTTGGAGCAGCCCAGTCCCCTCTAAGTCACCTTTAACGAAGGCACGATCTTACTGGAGGGCTAAATGATTAACACATGTGTGTGGTGCTTTTTGGACTTAGTAGGAGAACCGTGGCCCATTTTCTCTTGCGTCTCCCATGTAGGCTATTTTCTTCTTTAAAAATGCAGGCAGTAACTCATCTTGGCAGGTTGTCGCAGGGGCTACAAATCAGGTTTGCAACATGCTGAACCCAAGGCCTAAGGTGTTCTGGGTGGGTCTCCTTCCTCTGGGCCTGTTTGGGGCGCCGCTTCCCACTGGCCTAGACTGAGACTTGGGCTTTCCCAGAGACATGCTCTCCCCGCGCTTGCTCCATTAGTGGCTCTCATCCTCCTATACCCCAAACTCTGAGGCCACATGCTACCTTTACTTCTGGGCCTCTTCCACACCACCATTTTTTTTTTTTCCTTTCGTTCACACCCTGTAAAAATTCAGCACCTTTGAGGCCGGCACTGTCGGGTCTCACCCCTCCCCTGTCCCATCGCTGCCATCGGCCCATTTCCTGATCTGATTCTGAGAAGTCCTAGCTTTGCATGATCGTCATTTGGGCATCTCCTATCTCCAAGTACCTCATTCTTCCTTTCTGGGCATGGCCATGTGGATTGCTCTGGCAAGTGACATGTGACAGGAAGGACTATTTGTTGTTTTCAGGTAGGAAGTTTAGCTGCCAGGGGAGACATACCCACACTGGGTACCTGTCTCCTTCTTTCTGCCTCTGAGGTTGTGGGAACACAGGGCTGGAGCTTCTGTCTAGGTCTCCAAGTGACCAGGAGGGGTGGGACTCCCTGCTGACCTGCAATGGGGAAAAATCTTCCATTGCATTCAGCCATTGAGGGTCTGGCCTGCTTGTTTCGGCAGCAAACAGAACCCATCCTGACTGCTGCACCATGGCTCTCAGTCATAGTGGGAGAGGCATCTGCATTGGTCTCGGGCAGCGAGCTCGACTCCCGTCCTTCCTATCAGCCTGCCACACGTGGGCATCTTCCTCTCCCTGGAGCCCATGCCTCCATTGGGGGTCTCAGGAAGGTGGTTAACTTGCCATCTCTACCAACCCTACTTCTCCTCTTTCCCTGACTACCACCATGTGCGTCACCATTTACTCACCCCTCAGCAGTATCTCCGAAGAGCCTACTGTGTGTCAGCAACCATGCCAGGCCAGCTTTCCCCAAGGTTAGCCGAAAACAACCAGACCCTCTAAAGTTCTCAACGTTAAACATCCAGGTGGCGTTTTACCCCGAGGACTGTCCTGGCTGTCCAGCCCCTGTACCTGTGCTTCTGTGGCTCCCCTTCCTTCTCCCTGCCCCTCGGAGGGATCCAGGACAGGACTCACTCTGGCCCAGAGCACTCGTTCTCTTCCACGACAGCAGTGACTGCCACCCAGACCGAGTGGCTCATGGTGGCCTTTCCTGTCAGCATGCAAGCTCTTCGAAGACGGGACGCATCCGGGAGGCTGCAGGATCTGAGGACTGCCCCTTGTCGGTGGTGAGCAGATCATTGTGGGAACAACAGGTGGGCACCCGCGTCTCTGCTTGTGACCCCAGCATCCTGTGCAAAGCTGTGAAAACTCCTTGTTGAAGGCCTACCATGTTCAAGGCTCTGTTAGGCCCCTCGTGTATCCATCTCACTTAATCCTCAAAGCAACCCTTACAGATATATTTTGTTTTTCTTCTTTTAGAAGTTTTTGCCATAGGGCATGTGCACTTGCTGGAGAAAGAGCGAGAGCGAGAGCGAGAGCGAGAGGGAGAGAGAGAGGAGACAGTGAGACAGAAAGTGAGAAATCACCCCTCCAGGAAGGATGGCCATGCCCCAATCCCTTCTCCATTCTCCTCCTGGGATCTTGGGCATGCACACACACATGCCCAGCATGGTTTTCAAGCCACTGGGTCCAGAACTTGAACCGCGGTCGACCATGTGTGAATTCAGTGACGTAACCACTACATCGCTTGCTGGCTCCTATTTTGTTACCTTTTACATTCATGATAGAGCACATGGCAGAAATCTCCAGAAGGCTTGGTCATGCTGGGACCTCCTTCCTCCAGTCCTCCAGCCTACCTGGATTTTGGGCACATGTGCACATGCCTGTGTGTCCTCAGATTGACTGGGTCAGGGACTCAAACCACCGTCAGCATGTGGCTTCCAGCTCCACAGTCTGGCACACTACCACCTGCGCCATAGAGGCTGGGCTGAACCCTTACAGGTAGGGATCATCACCCTCCACTTTACAGATTAGGAAATGGAGACGCAGAGAGGTTAAGTGACTTGCCCAGCACCACACAGGCAGTGAGTAGCTGTGTCAGGATCTGAATTTAGATCTCTTCCTGAACTGAGTGGAACGGTGACCCCCCTCCCCAAGTGAAGTCCATGTCCTACTCCCTGGGATCTGTGAGCATGACCTTGTTTGGAAAAAGGGTCTTTGCAGATATAATAAAGGATCTTGAGATAAAAATCATCCTGGGTTAAGGTAGGCCCTAAATCCTATGAGTGTCGGGAAGGGAAGGGGAGGGGAGACACACAGAGAATGTGATGACGTGAAGAAGAGGCAGGGGCCGGAGTGACCGTCCATGAGCTGTGGAGGGCCAAGGACGCCGGCAGCCGGCAGCAGCTAGGAGAGAGGTGTGGAACAGCTTCTTGCTTGTAGCCTCTTTTTTTTGGAGAGGTTTTTGCTATAGGGCACGTGCGCTCGCCAGACAGACAGACAGAAAGCCAGAAATCACCCCCCAGGGGGGATGGCCATGCCGCGATCCCTTCTCCTCCATTCTCCTCTCGGGATCTTGGGCACGCACACGCGCCTGGCGTGAGTTTTAAGCCACCGGGTCCGGGATGCGAACCACGGTTGACTACATGGGAGTCAGCGACATAGCCATTACGCTAACTGCTGGTCCCTCACTTGGAGCCTCTTGAAGGAACCAGTGTGCCAACCTCTTGGTTTCAGACTTCTGACTTCTAGAACTGCGAGAGAATGAATCCTGCTGTTTAAAACCAACTCGCTGGTAGTGCCTGGTTAGACCTGGGAAGCAAACACAGGCCCAGAGCATGCGGCGATGTAGCTAGTGTTCCTCGCCAGGCCTGGGGTCCAGAACCACAGAGAGTCCTGGGCTGTGGGATGTGGCCTCGTCACTCCTCTCTGGGCCTGACTGTAGGTGAATGAGCTCCTGGGACGCCCAGTGTCCTTCCAACTCTGACACTCTATACCCTCAGGTAAAACCATGAGCCAGGCAAGCAGGGCTATGTTGGGATTTTCAAATTTATTCCAACGTGCTATTTTTTTAAAAAATATCCTCAGGCTGAACACTCAGCCAGAGCTGTAATAAAGGCAATTATTATACTTGTAAAAACTCCTCATTCACAGTACAGATGTAATTTACAACAAGGTCACACACATCAATACTGAGCATTTTTTTTTCCTTTTGTACGTCAGACTCTGTGCTTTAGACCTGCATTTTGTTGCATTTTTTTTTCTTTTGCACTGATATATACCATACCAACATCGCAAGATGCAAATGTAGAAACGAGTTTAAATAAAATTACAGGCAAAACTACCCCAATCCCAGTGCGTCGCTGTACATTATCTACAGTACGATTTTTGGAATGTATTGCCATTTAAGAACATAGAAACTTTCTACAGACAATTTCACATACAGAATACATACACCTTTTAGAAAAAAAGGCAAATATTTATCTTACAGAGAGCGTGTATCTTACATTTGCCTACACGTTTTTTGTTTCTTTTCTTTCTTTCTTTTTTTTTTTAAACACTAGATTTAGTAAAGTGATCGTAAGTGCCGAAGCGGTTTTCTAATGGAAAGCAGACTGGATCCACAACACAGAAGCAGAATTTGTGGAACAGGCCTTCAAGAACTTTCTCCCCCTGGTCAACACAGCAGCTCAGTCCCGAGACGGCTGCTCAGCAAGGACTGTTTCTTTAAGAAGGACTTGTCTGGAGGAAAGCGTAGAGAGAAATTCAGCTCAGATCTATTGCTTGTGCCTATTCCAGAGGACCGGGTAGAAACGGAGCGTGAACTAGAGCAATCTGAAAGCTAATTCTTCCAGACGTTTTCCAACAGAGAGGTGGAAGGACTTCTGGGCCCGGCGAATGGAGGTTATGGGGGTGGGCGCGTGGGCAGTGCAGCGCGGTGGGCTCCTGGGGGCAGGCGGTCAGTGCTTGGGGCCAGAGGGCAAGCTATGGGGCGGGGGGCAGGAAGAGGCAGGCCTGCCCTTGGAGAAGAGCGGGGTTAGTACCCAAGATTGACCCTGAGACTGCCAAGGGTGGAGGGCACCCTGGAGGGCGGGCCCAGGGGTAAGTGGCTTGGAAGGCAAGATTTGGCTCCGAACCTCGGCAGGTTGGTTCTTCCCCGACTGCCCAGGCCCTGGGCCCAGAGCTGGTCTGTAGTGAGGAGCGGCCGTCCTGCACATTTTGACAGAGCACCCAACAGGTGCCTGTGGCCACAAACCAGCACCTGCCACTCCTAAGAGGAACACTAACGTGACAGGCCAACCGGGAAGGTAGGAGAGGCTAGGTGTGGGCAGGGGTCCCGGGGAAAGCTATGCCGGGTAGTCTTTCTCCAAACCGCGAAGGTGTGGGTGTGGGCTGGGGCTCTGTGCTCAAGAGATTGGGGACAGAAGAGGTCAGAGCTGTGCCCAGTGACATACCCCCAAGACTGGTGGCATCAATTCCAACCCTCTGGGCACCTGTGTGGGCCAGCAGCCTTTTGGCCAGAGTCTGTGTGTCTGTCTCTGTCACTTAGCAATGGGCTTCCAGGGCTCCTGGCCCCTGTGGAGTCTTCTCTGAGACCCAGGGGCCCCTGGGACTGCGGGACGCCCCCTGCTGGCCACACTGTCTATGACAGGCCGCTCAGGAAGGAAACTTTTGGTGGTGGGCTGTTTGAGCACGGGGCATGAAGCCCAGAGAGCTGAGGGTGTCGGGGGGAGGGCTGTGGTCACCCCAGGTCAGGGCTGGTCCGGAAGAGCCCTGATCTGCTGCCTGTAGGTCTGGGGCCAGAAGATCTGCCCAGGAAGGTTTCCAATGGGCTGGAGCCCTTTATCCAGCTCCCAGGCCTCAGCTCCTGAAGTCTCTGTCCATGGGCAGCCATGCATGGGATGGAAGGCAGGGTAGGAAAGCCCTCTAGCTTGGGCTGTGCCTGGGCCCATGCTCCTGCCAGGCCAAAGCAGTGGACCACCGGGCGCCTCGCCCTATTGCCCCCTTGTCTTTGCTCTGAGCGAGGCGGAGGGGAATGGACAGGGTGGTCTCGCTGAAGGCCGGACCTGTGGCTGGTTTGTCCAGCCAGTCGGAGCCGGGCAAGGAAGGACCCTGAACTGGAACAGAAGGGAACCACGTTTAAGTGCAGGGAGCTCGTGGAGGTGTCTCGGCCCTTCTTGTGTCCTGTCTGCACGACTTCAACAGTTCAGGAGCCCTCGAGTGTGTCAAGTCCTACAGTCTGACCGAGCACTGGGGTGGCATCAGTACCCAGCCTGGCCAGGCTGTGCCCATGGTCCCTGCGCTCTCCCCCCATTGGAGAAAGTAAAGAAAATCTCTTCTGGAAGGTGGGAAATGCCCCCCAGGGTTGGGTAAGCTACAGTTCAAGCAGAAGATTTTAAGTTCAGATTTCAATTTCTGGTGATGCTATTTCTCTCACAAAGCAGGTGTTTGTGAGAAATTGCAGGGCAGCGTCTCGAAGGCGGGGTGGAGGGGAGGAGGCACCGGCTAGTGCTGACTGCTCCAGAGAAGAATTCAGACTTAGGACCATTCAGACATCCTCAGGTGAACAGAAGCTGAGGTCAAGAGAGCGTCAGTCTCACACGCACGCACACACACACACACACACACACACCCCTCGTTCTAGCGGAGTGTGCGTATCTTTTTAAGAGGCTTAACCAGTAGTCAGGCCATTTCCAGGAGTTCTGAGTGTTTTGGGGGGCGGGGGCAGGGGCAGGGACAGAGAATGCAAATCCTGCTGCAAAGCAGTCCCGTAATGGGTCCCTGTAAACCTCCCGGGCTGGGCACTGGGAAAGCCTGGCCAGGAAGGAACTGGTGACCCTGGCTCCCCGGGGACTGAGGTGACACAAAACTCAGCCCAGTCTAAGGAATAGGCCTTGGGCTTGGGCCTGCCACTTCAGCCTCGGGGGCTGACTTTAGAGCACAGAAGGCTGCCAACGGCAGGGCCGGGAGAGCAAAGCCCAGGCCCGCGCTCAGGAGCAGGGGCAGATGCGTGGGCCGTGGCGCTTCTTCCCCAGCCCCGGGTGGGCATGGGCATGGGGCAGGAGAAAGGGGCCGGGGCTCGTAAGGTGCTCTGGCCACCTCTCAAATGCCAGGACAGCCCACAACTCAGCCTGCCCAGGACCTGGGCGCCCGGGGGTGTCCAACCAGCTCCTGCCTTCTACCAGCGTCTATTATTTTTGTGTTGAACTCTTAAGAAAAGCAATTTTAAATTTTTTCTTGCAACACACACACACACACACACACACACACACACAAAGGAAAAGAGGATTATCCTGGGTCAGCCTGCGGAGGCTGAGTGAGGCCCCTGCCTGCGTGTCCCTCTGCCCCAGGCCATAGCTTCTTCTGCTGGCCGAGAGGAGCGGTCACTAGCCGGGTGGATGGGTGGCAAACACCGGACCCATGCCCATCTGCACCCACCCAATTACACACTCATTGAAGTTCGAGTCTGCTCCCTTGGCGCGCCCCCCCCACGGCCAGTGGCTGGTCTTGCCAGCCCTGAGGGTGAGGCGTTCTCCATGGCAGGGCAGCCGAGGAGGGCAAGGAGGCCCTGCCTACAGCTTTCAAAAGAACACGAAGTATTCACAGCCCCCCACTCCTGGGCCCGGGGGCTGTGTCCTTCTACGTATGTGTGTGATGTGTTTTGTTTCCTTTCAAGCAACCAAAGCATAGAACAAGGCACAGGTCACTCCACACATGGGAAAGTGTAACAGATGGGGGCTGAGCAGGCGCTGCTCGGACAGATGGACAGATGGACAGAGGGCAGAGCGAGCCCAGGAGGGTGAGCTGATCTGAGGGAGTTGGCTGGAAACGTCCGTTGCGGAACACCAGAAACCAGAGGCTGACGCAGTCGGAGAGAGGCTAGGTCCTGGGGGGCCCCCTGTCCTCGGGCTGGGGTGGAGGCGCCCTGGACTCCCCGCTTCCTAAGGGCTCGTGGAAGCTCTGCCTGGTCCTGGGTTCCCCAGAAAGATTCCTCCTCCGAGCCGGGAAGCGAGCAGAGGCCTCGGCCAGGCAGCCCACGGAGCTGCTGCGGTCCAGAGGCGGGGTGGCAGAGGTCTCGGGCGTGGCCAGTGGGCGCTCCCAGTGGGGGCTCCAGGACTGCGTGGCCCGGCGGCCCTGGGGCGGCTGGGGCAAGGCCTCTGGTGGGGTGCAGGGGCTGTGTGCAGGTGCCTCAGCCCCACGGGGCTCCCAGTCGGGAGGTCTGCCCAGGCCTCCGCCCGTTCTGTCCCTCTCCTTGGGGTAGCCCCTGCCCTCCAGCTCCGCGGAGAGCGTGAACTTGGAGACCTTAGCCACAGGGGACACGGAGGCCGAGGAGCTCTCGGTGGGACTCCAGCGGCCTCGCTCCTGGGCCTCCCTGGCTCCTGTCAGGTCACTGCCACCCCCCGAGAAACCACCGACCCAGGCCGCAGTGGGACCTGGCAGCAGGGTAGGGTGGGCCCCTGGCCGGGTCTGCACCATCTGGATCCCACCGATGGGAATCAAGGGGCACGGGGCACGGGGCAAGCGCTGGGAGTGCAGAGGCAGGTGGCTAAAGACGGTCTCCTCCGTCCGGGCCGGGCCGTGGAAGTCGTGGGGGGCGGAGAAGGGTCGACGAACAGGGCCGGGCGAGCGGGACGGACTTCGGGACTCCGCCTCCTGCTGGGACAGAAAACAAGGCAGGTGAGGCAAGGGGGTGCTGGGCACTCGGAGGCCAAGGCCGTGGGCGGGTGAGGGACGCCCTGACATCACAGCGAGTCCCGCCACGCCGGGGCCCCACTGGGTTTCCAGCTCCCGCCTGTGACTGCGCCCTGGCCAGCTGCCTCCTTGGGGTAGGCCTGACCCAGCCTCGCGGTGGCCACAAGCACACGCATGGCCGCCAGGCCTCTGGCACACCTGTTCTTGAGGACAGGTGGGGCCATGCTGTCACCTGGCCTCACTCTGCTGCTTCTCCTGTTTCTAAAATGGTCTTAAATCACTGTCACTAGGACCAGCAGGTGGCATAATGGTTATGTTGCTGGACTCCCATGTAGTCGACTGCAGTTCGAGCCTTGGACCCGGTGGCTTAAAATTCATGCCGTGTGTGTGTGTATGTGCATGTGTGCCCAAAATCCTGAAAGGAGAATAGAGAATAAGGGACTGTGGCCATCTCCCCCTGGGGGGTGATTTCTTGCTGTCTCTCTCTCTCTCTCTCTCTCTCTCTCTCTCTGTTTCTTGGTGAGTGCATGCACCATATAGCAAAAAACTCTTTAAAAAACTCACTGCCACCACCCAAGGCTTCCAACCTTTTCCCACACCCAGGACTTTTTTCTTTATCAGAGATAGATAGAAAAAAAAGAGAGACAGAGACAGAGAGAGAGATTTCTGACAGGGTCTCACTGGTCACGATCCCCCTGCCCTAACCTCCTAGTTAGCTGGGATGAAGGAGCATGTGACCCTCCCTGGTCCTTCAGGCCAGCCTGGGAACCGAGCCAGGGGCTCCCGTGGAGCCTCCAGCCCCTCAAGTAGTGGAGCCACCTGTGCATCCCTCAGACCGGGCCCGCTAGGGATTTAATGTGACCCCCAAACTGAAAACCAAGGAGGACTTGTAGCTGAGGCTCCTCCAGGAGTGACAGGGAAGGTTCTGGAAGATCAAAGTCAACAAGGATGGTGTGGCCAGTGGTGGGGTCGTGGGAGCTGGTGACAGGGACGGTGGCTGTGACAGACCGGTGGTGCTGGTGGCTGCTGACAGGAGCGTCTTTGGGGAGCAGATGACGGTGCTGCTGAAGGTGGGGGACTTTGGGAAGCCCTGCTCTTTGCTCCTAGGGTGCCCAGGCTCAGGGTGGGGTGGGCGGGCACCGCACAGTACCTCCACCATGTCCACGGCCACACCGCTTGCAGGTGGTAGAACCGAGTCCACGCTCTGCTGCTCTGAGCGACGTGAAGCTTAATGACCCGCTCGACTTAGGCACCCCGCACGGTGCTGGCACAGCTGGTGCCCGGGCTGAGCTGCGATCCCCCCACCAGGGCGGAGTGGCCCAGCCCCACCCGGCAGGAACTCACCCACGTGGAGGCGCAGGTCTCGGGGCTTCTGCCGAGAAGCTTGTGAGGTAGAGGCATGGGTGGGAAGAGAACCCGCGGGGCCAGCCCCAGGCCTGGGCCTCGCTCGCCGGCTGAGGGGCTGCCCGGGCCGGCCACGGCCCACTTCCCTGGCAGCACTGACCGTGGCGGTGACTCGGCCTGCCCTGGCGGCCATCTCCTGGTGGGCGAGTGACGGGGGGTGCCTGGGTCTGCGGCGCCCTCGAGTTGGGGGGGCAGATGCGTTCGAGGGGGAAATTCTCTTCCCAGGGGGCAGGAGACAAGAGGAGACAGCTGAAGTCTTGGAGACCCACAGGGGAGAGGACTGATGTCCCTTCCTGGGCCCATCTGGGGGCCAGGTGAGCTGGGGGCTGAGGCCTGGGGCTCTCTGGCCGGTGAGCATCGCTGGGGAGACGCGTCTCTTTTGGTGAGTGAGTGTTTGCGGGCGAGGGGTGGGCGGCTGCCGGCTTCTTTGCTTGGGGACCACGGCCTGTGTGGGGACGTGACCTTGCAGCTCAGGGCTGAGCCCGAGTCCTTCTCCGTGGGGCCTGTGGGGGCCGATCCCAGCGGGAGGAGGCATGGGGTGCTCTGGCTGGGCGCGGAGCGACTGCTGGCTGCTGGGTGCTCTGTGTCTGAGATGGCACTGCCTGGCGCAGCCTCACGGCCAGAAGTGGCATCTGCGGGCTCAGCGCCCCTGGCGGGTGAGGAGTCTGCCCGTGGCGGGCCGGGCAGGCCGGGCGGAGGCGCCTCCGAGGACGGTCTGGGCAGCTCGTCCTGACTCTCCTCCTCCTCCTCCTCCTCATCCTCGTCCAGGTCTGAGTCTGAATCTGAGTCCTCCAGGTCTGAAAACTGGTGCTCCTCTACAGCCTCTGAGCCTTCTCGCCCTTCCGAGTCCTGGAACAGGTCGTCGCTGGTTCCTGAGGAGCCAACACAGGAGACCACGGTCACGGCCAACCCCACGGCTGCTGCCCCACGCCCTGCTGTCCTTGTCTGCCAGTGGGGCCCTCTAACCGCGGCAATGGCCCTGAGGGCCAGGAAGACCAAGTGAGGACCAGGTGCGAGAGCACCTTGTAAGTCACAACCTTGTGCCCGGAACGCAGGGTTCCGCTGGGAGGGCTCTGAACAGAGCAATTCTTTCCGTCCTCAGTGAGCCAAGGAAACCGAGGTGTGCGGGATTAAGTAACTCCCCACTAAGGCAGTGGTAAGACTGGCATCGAGCCTAACAAATGAAAGTCTTTTTAACTTTTTTCTTTCCATTGGTTTCTAAGTGCTGGCTTCCCCAAGAGCCAGTCACAGCGCCTGGCTGTGCCTCAGTCCCCCCTTCCGTCAACATTACAGTCTACTCTCAGGGTTTGCCCGGAGGCGCAGGTGCGGGGTCACATGGCAGGGCCTGGATCGGGACGTCACTATTAGTACATTAACAGTGAGCTGTTATCCCACGGCTAGCAACGCAGAGCGGCAGTCAGTCCAGACACACGTCTGTCGTGGTGACAGGCTGTGGCTGGCTGGCGAGACTGCAGCTGGCCTCTGAGGGTGGCATGGCTACACTGGCCTGCTGCAGAGCAGGGTCCCAGCCCAGCTGTGCACTTTTCTGGAGACGCTGCTGCCCTTTAGAAGCCCATGCCAGCCCCAGCCCAGGGCAGGCGGAGTCAGAAACACCAGCTTGGGGTCAGGCTTCTGGTGGGGTGGCCCCAACCTGCTTGGTCACCTCTAACCTGTCAGGAGTCTGCTTTGGACATCTTTGCGATGGGCAGTAAGCAGATGCTAGGGAGAGCTCTGCTGACGCCTCCCGGTCCTGGCAGGTGGCCCGAGTCTGAACTGCTGTTTCTGGCCTGCAGAGGGAGGCTGGTGACAGGTGGGCTAAGTCGGCCACTCACACATGCCCGCACTGCACCCACTTCTGAGGGAGAGCTGGCATGGAAGCTGACCAAGGCCCCTGGTGCAACCAAGCTTGGGTCGCCATCACGCCCAACTGCCCTGGGCCTGAAAGCCTAGCACTGGCGCTTTCAAATAACTCAGCGTCTGGCCGAGAGACACCCGAATGGACGGCTGCCGGCGTGCGGTAGGGTGTAGGTCAAAAGCTACAGGGCAGGGCAGGGGCTGGCAGGCAGGAGCAGACCCTGCGGCTAAGGGCGGGTCTGTGGCAGTTTGGTGCAGAATGACAGGGAGTGGGAGGGTGGGCATGGGGGCTGGGTCCGGAGTAGGCGCGATGGGGGACTGCAGAGCTTTGCCCCAGGTATTTACTGCCCTTGCCTAGGACTGTGGCAGGGGCCAGCACAGCTCAGGTGTTCACCTGCCCCTGCCCCATTTATACACGGTGAGGCCAGGGCTTACCCAGGTCCTCCTGCCAACTGGGGGCTGGGTCGGAACTAAGGTCTACAGCCTTCGCCTCTCACCCTGGACGAATAACCGTGACTTCATATATAACCCGTATCAAGAAGCAGGAGGTGGTCTGGGTTCGGATCCTAGAGCCACCACTTCCTGGCTGTGTGGTGATGGAGAATTTATTTTCTCTTCCTGTAAGATGAGGTGACAGTAAAGCCACCTGCGGAGCCATGGGGAGGAGTGTGAGGGCTCCAGGAACCTTAGCTGTCATAACCTCGAGCCGGACACACCATCCCAGAGCAGGTAGCCAGGCCAGCCTCCGGAGTGCTGCGGCGAGGGCGCTCCTTCAGGAGGGCTCCTAAACACCAGGACGAAACCGAGGCCCGGGGAGGGTGGCGGCTGTGCTGGGTACTCAGCACACGGACTGAGGCCCATGGCCTTCCACCAGGGCAGGGTTCACCAGGTCTTCCATATCTGGGTCCTGCAGGGCCCTGTGGGTGCTCCTGCCTGCTTGGCCCATTCACCCGGATCAAGTCTGGGACCCAGGAGGGAAACAGCGAGTCCTGGGGTGGTACTGGGATGTCTCAGCAGGGATGCCCACACGATGGCGCTGGCGCTCAACCTCACGCCACCCGGGCGGGGCCGCGGCGCTGGCTGCGAGAGGCGGGCGTTCCTGCAGGGCGGACGCCCGCACCGCTGCGAGTGGGACAGACGCAGACTCCCGGGCCGCTCCCTGGATCTGCCTCACCGCGGGACCTGGCGGCTCCACCCTTCCAGTCCCTTAGCCATGAGCCTCAGAGTCACGCTGGGCTTGTTTTTTTTTTTTTTTTTTTCATTCCTCCCCCATCTCTCTCTGATCTGTCTGCAAAACCCGTGGGCTCGCGTGCAGAACGTGCGGCTCGACCCCTTCTCACCCTCTCCCTGAGAGCAACCAAGCCGGAATGACTGGCTCCCGGGCGCCCCCTGCCGCCGTTCCCTGCACACAGCCAGCGTCCCAGTACCCAGGGAATGTCCCCGCGCTGCCCTCCACACGCCAGAGGACAGCCAAGGAGAGCCAGGGCCGCCCCTGGCCTTCACGGCGCCAACTCGCTCTGACCCATCTGCCCGAGCGCCCTGCGGCTCCAGCCACGCGGGCCAAGCGCCGTGGCCTTCTGGCGCTGCCCCTTTACGAGGGTGCTCCCCCCAGTCCCGCCTGGCTTCCTGACCCGCCGCTCACACGTGTGGGCACCTTTACTTTTGCTTCGTGGTCATCCCCCCATCACCTTCACACTTGCTCACTGTGGGCTCCCTTCTAGACCGCGGGCTTCCTGGGGCCGGGCTGGGCTTCGCACCGACTCTCCAGCACCTAGGACAGAGCCCGGGCAGCCTAAGGGGCTGCCTAGGCTGAGTGGTCAACTTCATCCTCACAAAAAGCGCGAGGTGCACTCCGGGAACCAGGCTGGGCGGGGTCCAGGCACCACACGGGGAGGGGTCCGGGTTGGCTCAGGCGCCTCCTGTCTGGCCCATCAGCAAGAGGTGGCATGGCGTCAGTGCTGCGTGACCTTGGGCAGCCACCTTTACCCCTCCGAGCTTTCCTTTCCTCGACTTGACCAGGAAACGCAAGTTTGTACCACCATGCGTGAGGGTGTGAGGCCTCAATGAGGTGGCATCTGCACCTGAGCTGACGTGCATCCCCGATCAGTTTGGCACCCCAATTCTAGCTGGAGGGAACAGCCCTACGTTTATGGTGTGTTCTATAAAAGCAGTTCATCCCACTGACAGGAAGTATGACAGCTCTTGTAAGACTGTAACATCTGCAAACCAGAAAAACTAAAACAGAGCCACACACACACTCCTCTTTGTCACACTCTAAGCCAGGGAGTCTGGGTCACAGCCTGCCCTGCTGGAGGGACTGCCCACCTCCAGAGCCTGTCTGGCACCTGCCTGGGTACTGAGTGGCACCCAGCAGACCCTCCGCCTCCTCCTCCTCCTCCCCACTCTTAGAGACAGGATCCCACATGGCCTTGGAGATGAAGGCCACAGCCGGGCTGTCGCAGTGGGATGGGGTCTGAAGACGACAGTGGCTGTCGGATCAGGCTTTGGCCTCATTGAAACCCTGCCAGCTCCAGAAGGCTTCTGTGTGAGGCCCAGGCCGGTGTGTGCAGGCCCATGTATATGGGCCCAGGGCAGCATGTACAGGCCCATGTGTGAGGCCTAGGTTGGTGTGTGTAGGTCCTTGTGTGAGGCCCAGGCTGGCATGTGCAGACGCATGTGTGAGGCCCAGGCTGGCGTATGCAGGCCCATGTGTGAGGCCTGGGGCAATGTGTGCAGGCCCATGTGTGAGGCCCAGGCTGGCATGTGCAGGCCTGTGTGTGAGGCCTAGGCTGGCGTGTGCAGGCCTGTGTGTGAGGACAAGGCTGGCATGTGCAGGCACATGTGTGAGGAGGCCCAGGCTGGCCAGCGTGTGCAGGCCCGTGTGTGAGGCCATGGCTGGCATGTGCAGGTCCTTGTGTGAGGCTCAGGCTGGCATGTGCAGACACATGTGTGAGGAGGCCCAGGCTAGCCAGCGTGTGCAGGCCCATGTGTGAGGTCTAGGCCGGTGTGTGCAGGCCCATGTATGAGGCCAAGGCAGGCATGTGCAGGTCCTTGTGTGAGGCCCAGGATGGCATGTGCAGGCATGTGTGTGATACCCAGGCTGGCTTGTGCAGGCCCATGTATGAAGCCTAGGCAGGCATGTGCAGGCCTGTGTATGAGGCCCAGGATAGTGTGTGTAGGCCCATGTGTGAGGCCCAGGCCAATGTGTCCAGGCATGTGTGAGGCATGTAGCTCTTCAGAGCGTGTGCCACAGACTCCTTTAGAGGGTCTGCTGTGGTGGTGAGAACACGCTGACATGCAGTGGGTGTGCACCAGGGCCGACGGCAATGTGTCCTCCGAGTGTCCCTGGGGGCCGGGTGTTGCCCTGGCACGGCGGGCGACAAGCCGACGGCAATGCTGCATGTCTGCGCTGTAGGTGCGTGTACAGGGGGTGTGGACCCTTCTGTGACTAACCTCTGTCTCCCTGTGGGCGGGAACGCTGGAGTGCTGGGCCTGCGGGGGGCAGGATGAATGGAAGCAAGAGAGCAGGGAAGAGGGGACCAGAAAGGAAGGGGGAGGGAGGGGCGGTGGGCTTTTGTTACCTTCTTCGGCTTCCAGTCCCTCCAGCACCCCTGTCTCTTGGCACTTTTTGCTGTGGGCCTTCGACTTCATGTGCTTAGTCAGATTCCCTGGAAAGAAATGAGAAGGGGCTTAGGCTTGGCTGCAGGGCAGGGGCCGGGGCAGGCCCAGGCTCTCGGAGGGAGCAGCCGGCTGGCAGGCCGGCTTCCTGGTGCAGGCCCTGCAGCTGCAGAGGCTGGGCAGGGGCTGGGGCCCTGCTGTGTCCTGGTGCCCGGTCGAGGCGTGCAACCACAGCTCCTGTTCAGGGGTACACCAGAGCCGGCGGGTGGCGGGCTGTGAGGGCAGAGGGCGTAATGAGGACGTGAGATGCTGGTTAAGAAACAGACATAAAAGGTGAAAGGAACGCAAGTGAGTAGGGCTTGTCCACTTCTAGCAGGTCCTGGCCCTGGGGCAGGTGACACTCATGACAGAGGAATGCTGGCCTCAGGAGTGCTGGGAGGCCATGGGGCTTCCCCTGACCGACACAGGGTGGTACTGGCACGCCTCTGGCTGAGGGCAGCCCACTGGGCAGACTCTTAGGGCCTGGGAGGGGGCCCACGGCAGTACTGGGAGTGGACAGGACAGAAGGTGAGGGCCCAGGAATTGGGAAATAGGGACCCCAGAAGCACAGAGAAGGTTCCTCAGAAGGTGCCTCAGCTTCCCCGGCCAATGCGCAGGCAGACACAAGACCAGGGCGGTTGAGGGAGGGCACAGGAAACACGGCCCTGCTCTTGAGGGAGGCTGACTCTGCCCCTGGCTGTAGGTCTGGCCCCACGGGTGAAGAGCAGGTGGCAGCTCTGTGGCATCTGGGCACAGTGGCGTCCTCCTCCCCACATGGGCACCCCATCTCCCAGGCCGCACAGCCTGGACGGGGTTCTGGGAAGGAGAGGCAGGGCACCCCACCTGCTCCAGGTGCCTCGGATGCTCCTGTGGGCCCAGCAGCCACTCCCAAAGCCAGGAGCTTGCGTCTCTCCAGGACTGCTACTTCCACCTGCTTGTTCACAGAGATCGCAAGGCCCCCAGGTCAGGGGCTGTGCCTCATTTCCCCTATTAAGTGGCTAACTGGAATGGGGGGGTGAATGGAGATAGCTCCTGGAGTGGATGTACAGAGAGACTAGCAGATGGATGGGTAAATGGGTGGATGGGTACGGAAACAGGGAGGGAAGGATGAACAGGAAGACAGGCGGAGGGACACTGTGGGTAGATGGCAGATGAAAAGACAGAGAACAGGTGAGTAGATGAAGAAAATGGAAGAATGGGCCGACAATGGGTTGATGGACAGTGGGAAGATGAAGAGCTGGATGGGAGGATGGAGGGCTGGACGGAGGACAGGGGGCTGAGAGGAGGATGCAGGGCTGTCAAGAGGACGGAGGGCTGGACGAAGGATGGAGGGCTGACAGGAGGACGGAGGGCTGACAGGAGGACGGAGGGCTGGATGGAGGACGGAGGGCTGACAGGAGGACGGAGGGCTGACAGGAGGACGGAGGGCTGGATGGAGGACGGAGGGCTGACAGGAGGACGGAGGGCTGACAGGAGGACGGAGGGCTGGATGGAGGACGGAGGGCTGACAGGAGGATGGAGGGATGACAGGAGGATGAAGGGCTGACAGGAGGATGGAGGGCTGGATGGAGGGCGGAGGGTTAGACAGAGGGTGGAGAGCTGGGCAGGAGGACAGACGGCTGGACAGGAGGACGGAGGGCTGGACGGAGGGCCGAGGGCTGGATGAATGGGGGCGGGTGGATGGAGGGCCGCGCCCGTACCATTGTGTGGGGAGTCAGGATGAAGGAATGCGGGGGGTGGAGGACGGAGGGAGAATGGGAGGAGCAGAGGATGAGAAAACAAATGTGAAGGAAAATGGACAGTTGGACTGACTCACGGACGCGAGGGCAGGAGATGGGTGCCTGGGAAGGTAGATGAATGAATGGGAGGACAGGGAGAGCCCAGGGTGAAGGGGCATCTCCATCATTCGGAGAATGCTCAGGGCTCAGGGGTGACCACATGCTGGGGTCCCTGACGTGTGCAAGACAGGGGCCGTGGGGCGGGAGAAGGGCTCTTTCCCTCCCTCCGCCTTGGCCTGAGTCCATGACCCTGCCCTTCCCAGTCTGGGCTTGCCTTCTGTCCAGCCGCAGGGAGCGTGTAGCCCTAACTTCCAGGGCCAGCTGGTGCTCAGAAGGTCCCCAAAGGTCTCTATCTATCTGTGGGTGTCTGCTCTCACCTGGTGAGCAGGCAGAGCCCGAGTAGGACAGTCGGGGGGGAAAGGCAGCCAGGGTCTCCCACAGATCCAAGACTCCAACTGTCCTGGCTAGACGCAGCCCACCTTGCCCCGAGTGCCCCAGGCCAGAGGACTGTGAACACGCCCGCCCTGGCCACACACCACCACTGCACACGTTCTGCCCGGAGGGTTTGCGTCTGTTCAACCAGGTCGAATGCTGCACCCACAGTGGTATGTAACAGCTATGTGTAGGAAATAGCCCTCCCATCCCAGACACGGTGTGGGAAGGGACCCTGCAGACCACAGAATCCAACCCCCACCAGCCCGAGGTTTTTCCCTGCTTCTAATTTAGCTCTGGGCCCCGGCACCAAGGACACTGTTAGACAAAGTGTCTGTCTCGATGTGCGACTCCCATGAACAAGCACAGGGAGCCCACCGGCCCAGAGTCGGTGCTGGTCCGTGCAGAGCTCACCTGGACCAGCTCTCAGGACCATGGCCTTGCCTGCTCCATGCCGTGGTAGAACAGAACAGGTTGGTTTGGGAGCGCGGTGGCCCTGGGTCTGAGATGGGGCCGTGCCACGTGCTAGCTGTGTGCTCCCAGGTGAACTCCTAAACCCCCAGCACCCTGGCTTCTGCACCGTCAAGCGGTACCTACCTCGTGGGGACACTGGGAGGGCTTGACGAGAACACGGGTGGGGGGCAGCAGAGTGTGCCTGGCAGGGAGCAGCCCCCCACCCCAAAGATGATCACTCTACGAGTACCCAGGGCTCTGCCCCACACCGTGCTGGGAGAGAGGACAGAGACATGGAAGTGATGCTCACGGCAAAGTGGTTTTAGCCTTTACCATGGGCCTCGCGGCTCTCAGGAGGAAGCACCGGGAGCCCCCACAAGGCCAGCCTTGCTGCTGTCCCCCCCAGGGGTTGGAAGGAGGGGCAGGGCATCTGTGCAGATGCTGGGCAAGCAGCCGTCAGTGCTGTCCTGGGGCCTGCGATGCCCCTTGCTGGGCCTGGTTCTTCCTCTGTGAACTGGGAGAGGCGTGCACACGGCCGTAGGCACAGCCTGTCCAGGGCAGGGCGTCAGCTTGTCAAGCATCGTCCCCGGCTTCTCTGTCACCCCAGCCACTGCCCACCCCCACGGCAGAGCCCCGCAGCCCTGGATGAAGGACGGTGGTGGGCATCTGCCCAGAGGTGACCCTCCCCCGTGAGCATCGGCCAGTGACCGTGCCCACCGCATTTTGGCTTTGACTAATTGCCCTCCCCTGCCCTACCAGCCTGTCCACAGCTGCCATCTCTGTCCCCAGAGGTGATCAGCGCAAGGGCCTACACCAGCACAGCCACCCCACTGGCCTCTGGGAACCATCTGAGAAAAGGAACAGGGGCCCTGCCCGCCACAGGAACACCCTACAAGCCTCCCTCAGCCCCACCCGCTGACATCTCCTCGGCTGGCTCAGGGATCTGACTGCCGCCACAACGTCTGACACAGAGACGAGACACAGACAGGCAGACAGAGACAGACAGGAAGGGCTCCCAGGCACGGCACGGCCAGGTGCTGGTGATGGGCGCCCGGGCCCACCAGGCCCAGCCCCAGCTCTCTCACAGCCTGGCTTGTCCAGAACTCAGGGGTGAGAGCAGGGGGAGGAGGGGAGGGCCTGTGCGACCTGAGCAGGTGGCCCGCAGGGCCAGGGGGAGACAGGGCCGTGTACGTGAGCACTAACAGAACGGGACTGTCCCTGCTTCAGCCCGCGCCCCCAGCCTGCCCTCCCCGTCTGCTGTCACAGAGTTTGAGATCCTGCTGTTCCAGACTCACTCTTGCCTGCACTCAGGTTTTCCAAAGCCTGGTGGGTATTGGAGGAGGAGATCGGGCTCCTGGTCACTGGCACGAGCAAAGCCCCAGGGGCCTGGCCTCAAGACAGCACAGGGTGCAGGTGGCCTCCCCAGGGGTGCGCCCAGCCCCGGGAGTGTGGAGGGGCTGCAGCCTCTCTTCTCAGACGAGAAGCTCGGGACCCTCCAGAGACACCCAGGGAGGGATGGGTGGACAGGCTCTGCTGGTTCCGGTCACCGCATCTCCTGGTAGGGGGCTGCTGCTAGGACCCCGGCTTCTCTCAGACCTGGCCCAATGTGCAAGACAAAGGGACCCGAGTGGGGCCCCAGGGCGCCCGTGGGAGCAGGGAGGTCAGGCGGTTTGGCGGGCGTGCTGGGCAGGGGCCTGGCTGTGTGCTGTCCGGTCGGCCCACGCGGAGGAGAAGGGCTGTGGGGACGGGGCAGCAACAGAGACCCCCTCCGAGGCCGCCTGATTGCAGGTCTCGGCCACTCTCCACAGAAGAGTGGGAGCTGATGGGGGTGGTGGCAGGAAGGAGGGGCCCTGGGTCCCAGTTTCAGCTCTAGCACCAGTGGTCATGTCTCTTCTGTGGCTCACTTTCCTCACCTTCAGGGGGACGCTTGGATAAGAAATTTTCAGCATTCAGAGGTGAACACTTTGTTATTCTGCTGGGTCGTTGGAAAAATCATGATGTACTTTTCTATAAAAATGCACCATGACTTTTCTGACCATCCAGTAACTGTCGATTCCCATCTCTCTTGTCCCAGATGGCTGCCTCAGGACCGAGGAAGTGGGCTTGGAGGGGAAGCAGAGGGGACAGAGCTGATGTCCAAGTGGACACCCACTGGGCCGGGCTGACATGGCAGGGCTCTAGGAGTGAGTGCCTTCCATGCGACCCTGGGCAGTGTGGGGGCTCCAGGCCTGCCTGCCTTCTCGGGGCACCCTCTGGGACATCACTGATGAAACACTAAGCAAGAAGAGGGTTGGGATCAGGAGGGCGGGAGGGTGGGCACTTCCATCCAAACCCAAACCAGTTTTCCTTGAAATTCTGAGCTCAACTTGAGGATGACGGAGAGAGGCCAGACAAGGCAGGGGCCAGCTAAGGGGGCCGGAGGTCGGAGACAGGGACGCAGGCAGTGCAGAGGCTACTGAGCCAGCTGTGGTGAGCTGGGCCCGGCCGAGGGCAGAGGATGGGGGGCCGCGCTCCGAGAGGATAGAGGAAGTGAGGCAGGCTGGACCACCCCGCCGGGGCCCTCCGAGACGTGGCTGCCCACTCTCCAGCCAAGAGCAGTTTACTGACAGAAGAAAGTCAACGAGTGGCGAGCTGAAGTCTGCCCCCGAGTTTCGTCCCGAGATACCACGTAGCTCCTGTGGGGCTGGCAATGGAGGCCCCCAGTTGCCCAGAGGAGAAGGCAGAATCATGGGACAAACCCCGAGCCGGGAATCTGCACAGCCCAGAGCCTAAGCCACCAGGGGTGCCGGCCACCTGGATGCTTGGCTACCGAGGAGCAGTGAGCACGCAGCAAGGGCCTCCTGCCTACGCTATAGGCAACCAGCTCTCCAAGAACACCACAGGCCCAGCACGGCCATCCCATACCAGATCCTGGGTGGCCACCATCGGCCTTCACAGCTCTCTGGGGTGCATCCCTTCAACAGCGGGTCCTCCCTTTCACAGGTGACTGCCAGAGCCTGTCCTGACCCTGATACGGGGTATGGCTGAGGGCAGGGGTGACAGGTTGCCAGTCAGGAGACGGGGTGCTGGGCCCTGGGCCCAGAGCTGCAGAGAAGCAGGGGGAGCAGGGACATGGTGGGTGGTAGGTGGGTGGAGCAGGTGTGGGCTATGGCATGAGAGGCGGGCATGCGAGTGTCAGTGGCTTGGTGGAATGGGTGTCCAAATGCGAGTGCAGTGACGAGTGTGAACATCAGTCACTGGATCAGTGGATAAACGGCTAAGGGGACATGCAAAAGGAAAGGGGTGACAGCCCAAATACAGAACTGGGAGCTGTGATGAGAGCCCCATGAGGCGGGGCTGTGCAGGATCCGGGGGTCGGGTTGGGAGCAGCGTGGGGCACCACAGCCCAGCCTGGAGCCGGCTGCTCTGCACTCGATGCCCAGTGAGGTGGAACCAGGAAGGGGGTGCTCCAGGCCCCAGGCAGAGAGGTCTGGGCCTCTGAGCTCTGTGCTGGGGCTCCCAGAGGGGAGCTCCCTGCAGTGGGCAGGGGCCATGCCCAGCTGACTGTCTCTTACCTTTGGTTTTAAAAGCAAAGTGACAGTGCTTGCACACATAGGGCCGGACGTCAGTGTGGGTGCGGATGTGTTTCTTCAGCATGCTGGGCTTCTTGCAGCGAATTCCACACTCCTCACAAACATATTTCCCTCGGCCGCGGCCTCGCACATAAACATACTCTTCGTTTGATTTGTACCTGTGAGCAACAGGCGTCATGGTAAAGGAAAACCAAGGAGCAGAGGCGGCTTTCCACCTCGGGAGGTGCACGCGCTTCCAGCTTCAGCCCGCCCAATACGGACCTCGGGAGCGGAAGATGAGGGGCCGGAGAGGACACGAGGGTGGGGACTGAGTCCCCCTGGGGATCCGCCATGGACTCTGCAGCAGGGGCTGCGCCTTCCCTTGTCCCCCAGAAGCTGCAGGCGCTGGTGCTTCCCGCTGGGGGACGTGAAGCTGCAGGTTCCCAGACGGACTCCCGTCCCAGAGAGCCTCAGCAGCAGCTCTGCCTACACGGAACGGCCACCGTAGGCCACCAGAGTGACCGAGTACAGATAAAAATAATGAAGCAGCAGCAGCAACTCGGACAGCGACCATTTGCCAAGTGCCCATTTACCTCTCTGCGCTAGGCACGTGACCTGAATGAACTCACAAGGAAGAACTCTTAAGATCCCAGGCTCGGAGAGGGTGGGAGACTTGCCCAAAGGTTCCACAGCCAGAAAGGGGACAGAGCCGGGGTCTGAACCTGCCTGCCCAGGCCTAGCCACCTCCCATGGGGCACAGCAAGTGTGAAAGCAGTCTGCCAGGAAGCCACCCGGACACGGATGTGTGGGAAAGTGCCAGGGACCATCGTCACCTGGCCTCAGTCTGGAAACCAGGAGTGCCGCGCTCTCCCCGCAGCTCGGTCAAGTGGGCTGGGGCCTGTCTGCTTCTCTCTCTCAGAAAAAATAAATAAACACACTTGAAAAACAACCATCCCAAACAGACAGGGCAAAGAGACAGGGCACCGGAGAGCACCGTGGCCCAGAAGCTCAGAGGATAGGGCTCAGAGGAGGAGGTGGCCGCAGAGTGACTGTCACAGAGAGCTCGGGGAGGAGCTTCCAGGGCCCCAGGCTCGGGAAGGGCAGCCTTGGTTGAAGAACCTGGGACCTATGGGTTCCTGTTCCCCGAAGGCCAGGACCAGGGCTTGGCCAGCTTGGGGTTCCCCAAGGGCCAGCCAGGGCAGGCATGGTGTCGTCTAGTGGTGTAGACTTCACTTTGCTCCCCCGAGGCTGACCTAGTCAGTTAGCCAAATCCAAATTTTAACCTAGGTCAACTGGCTGCAAAGTCCAGGCACTTAACTGCTGTACAATTCTGCTTTTAAAAACGTCACGAGAGTCCAGTGTAACTCAAGAGAGGCGGGTCCAGCTACAGCCCTGTTATTACCCCAGACTAGTTTCCCCAAGGTCATGCAGACTGCAGGGAAGGGCAAGCCAGCCCTCCTGGCCCACGGCTTTCCCTGCGCAGGCCACATTAGTCTCCCAGTGCACAGTGGCCTCCAAGTCCCCTCCCGAAACTGACCCTCTCTACGGCTGTTCTGCATTCATATGATCGACTTACCCATATATTATTACTATCTAATTGCAAAACCCTTGCCTCCTTTAAAACTGGATATTTTATTATTTTTTTAGAGAGATATTTTTGCTATAGGGCATGTGAGCTCACCGGAGAGACAGAGACAGAAAGTGAGAAATCACCCCCCCCCCCCCCCCAACCCCGGCGGGATGGCCACACCACAATCCCTTCTCCTTTACTCCTCTCTCAGGATTTTGGGCACACACGCATACGCGCCCAGCATGAGTTTCAAGCCACCAGGTCTGGCATCTTGGGTAGAATTGTGCAAAGCGAGAAGAAGCTGTGACCAGAACTGCGACACGGTCACTTTGAGACGCACTTTTGCAGGCAGCTTCTGTCCTGTGCTGTGAGGCTCAGGGCTGGCTCTGGTGGCCACTGTGCCCTGAGAGGTTGAGTCACAGTGACCAGCTGCTCTTTCCGTGAAGCTCAAACAGGAAGGGGCGTCTGGGAAAGAGAGCAAGTGCTTGGTGGCCCTGCCTGCTGAGCTACGTATCTGCTAAAACGGTTCCGTTCCCGAGAGGTAGGAAACACGTCTTAGAGGAAAACGAACAGGGGAGGCTGAGGAGGGGGCATGGGGAAAGCCGACACCGGGTTTTGGGTGCGTCCTAGATTCTCCTTAGTCAGGGTTCTGCAGAGAACACATCCAGGGTGGGGGCATTTAATGCAGTGTCCAGGGACAGGCCTGCCGTGCCAGGAGTTCCACAGCACACGTGTAACGTGAGCACAAGCCAAGTCCACGGCGGAGTCACTATTTTAAGGGGTAGCATGACCTGCAAGCACTTTCCTGGGTGTTTATTCAACGACGCTTCCTGAGGCCTGGTCTGAGCAGGGCCAGCAAGGTGAGCTAAATAAAACTCTGCCCTCGGCCTAGAGTGTGACTGCCAGGCACTTACAAGATCATAAAACAGACACAGGAATACGGGCAGCGGACAAAGTGCTGTGGAAGACCAGGGGGGGGGGGGGGCGGGTCTTCCGTGGCCCTTGCAGAAAAGCTGCCTTGCATCTGGGTCTTTGTGGAGAGCAGGGTCTGCTCCCTGAGATCCCTGTTGGGGAGCCCGTCTGGTGGGGGGAGAGGACGGTGTGAGGGAGGAGGCCCAGAGGCTGTTGTAAATATCCAAGAGGTCTTCAAGAAGTTCACGGAAGACGTATATGATGAAAGAACAATGTGTGAATCAGAATTCTTCTCTGCACCAAGATCAATTCCTACTTGAATTCCACTTTTCCATGAGCTCTGTTTCTTTGAAGAGATTTTTGCTATAAGGCATGTGCACTCTCCAGAGAGACAGAGAGACAGAGAGACACAGAAAGCAAGAAATCATCCTGGGGGGAGGATGGCCATGGTGGAGATGCTCTCCCTCCTCCCCAGCCATACCAGGTTAGCACAGGCATCCAAACCATGTGGATGGGATGCAGAGCCCTCATAACCCCCCAGATCTCAGCCAAAGGGGCCAAGAACTCCCTGGGCCCCCCGGCTGGAGGGTGACCACAACGACCATGCCTGGGCGAGGGTCCAGTCCAAGGAGGAGGACGCTCCTCTCAGAAAAGCTTCTTCTGAGCCCACCTCTCCTGCCAGGAAGGTCAATATCCTGATGGAGGAGTAGAGAAGCGGCAGGAAGGGGGACAGTGACGGTGAGGAAGGAGGGACGAGGGTGAGAAAGGTGGTCACAGAGCAGCCTGAAGAGGCAGCAGAAGGACGATGGTGAGGAATGAGTCCGTGATGGCGATGGGATTGCCTGCTCAGAGCACGAAGCGCTTTAACACCCAGACTTCGATAGTGAGTGCAGCGCTGAAGTCTCGCCTCAGGTTCCGCTCTGACACATGGCCCTCTTACACTTTCGAAATGGAAACCAGCAGGCTGAAGGTCAAGGTCCAGATAAACACTACAGGGCGCCAGCGAAGCGAACCTGAACCCTCAGATTTATCTCAAGGTACTGGAGATGCAAGACGGGTAACAGACTTCGCAGCGCTTCTGAGCGGAAGAACATGGGGTCCGGGTGCCTGCACTAGAGCGCCCGGGACAGGCCTGCACCGGTGAGCTGTAGCCTGGACCACGCAAGCTTCAGATTTACAAGTAGCCTGAGCTTGTCCCGGGTTTCCAATGTCTGGTTGCTCGAAGCAGATGCGCAGTTAGTGTCCTCAGCAGAGATTGTGGGGTCGTGGAGACAAGCTGGAATGGTGGCGGGTGACTGAGTGGGTGGGAGGGAAAGCATGCAGGCTTTGCAGCCGAAGGGCCGAGCTGTATCCCGGCCCCTGCCCTCACTGCCCGAGCAAGGACAGGCAAGCTCTGCCACGTCTCCAGGTCTGGGGCCTGGTCTGTGCCCGCTGTGACTGCAGACGGGGGTGGGTGGCTGTGGAGCACAGGCTCAGGCCCCAGGAGCCACGTGCTGCTCCCCGCTCAGGGGTCACCAGAGGTGAGGCAAGTTGCCTGAGGTTCCTCTGAGTGGGCGAAGTTGAGGGTCGCTGGGGAGAAGGCGGGTGGGGCTGGAGCACCCAGGGAACTGCCTCCCTCTGCCACTCTCTGCGCTAGAACCAAGTTCAGGGTGTGGAAAAACAGTGGGTGCTCTTCTCCGCAGGCCGAGAGCTGATGGAGAAGGTTCCCGAGATGGGGCAGGAGCAGCTGTCCAGAGTGGCTGGCTATGGTCTAGAACAGACAGACTAGAAATGCCTTAAATACAGACACCAGCCACTGGAGGGTGCTCGCCCCTCAGAGCCATGAGGCCTTGTCAGTCAACGAAGTGGCTGAAGACCAGGGAGGGCGAGGGCCTTGCCCCAGGTCACATAGCCAATGGCATCAGAGCCGGGACGATGGCCTGGGACTGCTGTCTCCTCCAGCGGGGCTGGCGTGACTGGGAGGCTGGCTGGGCTGGCTGCAGTCGAGCGGCTGAGCACCGGCTCACACTGTCCTGCTCCAGGCCTGCTGCCCATACAGAACCGAACCCACGCATGGAGGCTCCAGAAAGCCGTGGGCAGCGCCCCAGCAGCACGGCCCCCTGGATGGAGTGTCACTTACAGATGCTATTTAAAGCCTGTGGCGTGCCTTTCAGAGCCACCATCAGCAAGGAGGAAGCCCTGTGGCTAGAATTATGTCCAGATGAGATGCGGGTCGCCTCCAAACATCTGAATGAGAACAGATTCCGCCGATAGCATTTACCAGTGCTCACACACGACTTGGCGCAGAGAAAACTGTCCTCGGTCCACAGACAGGAAAACAGCTCAGAGAGGTGCAGTGGCCTGCCCCCAGCCACAGAGCCAGTAAGTGGCACCAGGTCATGCCAAAGATTGTTCTCAACAGGCCACATGTTTAAACCACATGTTTTCCTCCCTGTGGGCTCCAAAGCCGGCCGTCAGGGGAAGCATCCACACATCTGAGCCAAACAGAAACCAATGAAGTCGGGATAAAGTGAAGCGGCAGGCCCTGGGGCCGGAAGGCCGGGTGAAGTCCAGCAGGCAGTGCAAGGTAAGGCAGGGGGAGAGGCGCCCTGGAGCAGGGGTGTCTGACCTGGGCACGGGAGGGCAGGTGGACTGCAGAGACTTGGAGCAAAGGGAAGAGGAGGCCCTCCAGGTAGAGGACAGCAGGAACAAAGGCGCAGGGGCAGGAAGGTGTGGGACCCGCAGGGGCAAGGCTAGCCCAGAGCAGGGACAGGAGCCCGAGGTGGGTCTCAGGTGCTCTGGGGAAAACCGGTCCCAGCTGATCTCTCACCGGGCGAGGCTGACGGGACCACCATGACCAGCCCCAGTGCACGAGTGCTTCCGCTTCACAGTGACGTTCACTTACTCATCGCCGTTGTCCTCTGGCGAAAGTGAGAAGACACGGCATCCATCTCCTCACATCCTCTCTGATGGCAGAGACGGAGGTTCTTCTCCCCAACCCTCTGGCACTTCCAGCTGGTCACAGGCCCCTCCCCGGCCACCCAGCGCTCCCCCTCCGCAGCTCCTTCCCTGCAAGGCAGCGGCCCCTCCTTGCCCCAGCTCCTGTCTCCATCCTTCCTCCCCTCCTCTCCAGCCTCGGCCCAAACGCTGCCTCCGCAGAGTCATGCCTGAGCGTTGTCCAGCCTCTGTGGAACAGCTCACGTGCAAAGCCACCCAGGAGGCGTCAGAGTGGGCGGCAGGACCTGGGAAGCTACGTGTGTGACCATGCACCACACGGCCCTCAGATGACCCTGCACTGTGGTCCCTGTTACTCTCCCCACAGAGGGGTCAGTCACTTGCTCAAGGCCACATGCCCAGCAGGTGGCATGTGGTACAGCCAGGGCTCCAGGGCACGGGGCCAACCTCTGACTCCGCCCATGCCCGCCTCGTTCCGTGCTGCCAGCTTCCTTCCAGGCACTCGCTTTACCGTGTCGGGGCCGAGCCCGCAAGGCTGTCGGCTCATTCAACCCTCACCTCAGCCAGGGAAGGTAGCACCCTTCCTTTGACCCTCCAGATCACAGTGACTCACACAGACCAGCTAAGAGGCTTGTCTCCAAAACACACAGCCCATCCAGGCAGGGCTAAGGCCATGCACAGACACAGCAATTGTCCCCGAGACTCGATGACCCAGGCCAGCGTGCCACTCTCCAGCCACTTGCTGCCTCTGCAATTGTTGCCATGCTGTGATCACTCCAAGGGATCGTCCCAGGGATTGTGTCTCAGGGCGGGTGTCCGAGTGGGAGCGGTCAGCCCAAGCCCGGGCCTTGGCTCCCTAAGAATGCAGTCTTGAAATCGCAGGTGTCGTGCGCTTACAGAAGGCGGAGAAAAGTTCATTTGTGCTGCCCTCTCTCCTTAGAATTGGGGTGGACTCTCCTGGGCACTGGAGGTCAAGGTCAAGTGGGGTGCCAGGAGGAGGGAAGAGAGGCTCCTGGAGAGGGGTGATGCCTGCTGCAGCCCTGCCCAGAGGAGGAAGGCCAGATGGTGTGCAGGGGTGTGGCAGCGGGTTTTGGCAAGCATTAAGAAGCCGCTAGCCTTCCCATTTCCCATCTGTTCCCCTTTTCTCCTCCCCAAACCAAGACACTGTTGTTCTTTAAGAAGACCAGTGCAGGGACCAGCAGTTAGTGTAATGGCTATGTCACTGGACTCCCATGTAGTCGACCGTGGTTCGCGTCCCGGACCCGGTGGCTTAAAACTCACGCCGGGCGCGTGTGCGTGCATACCTAAGATCCTGAAAGGAGAGTGGAGGAGAAGGGATTGTGGCGTGGCCATCCCCCGTGGGGGGTGATTTCTCGCTTTCTGTCTCTCTGTCTCTCTCTGTCTGTCTGGCGAGCGCACGCGCCCTATAGCAAAAAAACCTCTCAAAAAAAAAAAAAAAAAAAAAAAGAAGAAGACCAGTGCATATGTGTGACATATCCGTGTAGTGACATCCAGGCTCGAGCGGTGCCATGGGGTACGGACAGGGCATCTACTGTGTGCCTGGCGTTGAGCTTGGGGTTTTATTGTCACAGTGATCCCGAGAGGTAGATGTTATCCTCTCCATTCCATAGACAGGAAGGCTGAGCCCTGAGAGTTTAAGGTAAGAACAAAGAATACACGTAAATCTGAAAGCCCCCTGGGCTGCCTCTGCCTACAGGGACAGGGAGATCTGGGAGGGAGGGCTTGAAGGGACTGAGCCTGGGAGGCAGGGTCACCCCAGCCAGGGCAGGAAGCAGCCACTGGGCACTGGCTGGACCAGGAGGCCGGGGCAGGAAGTCCAATGACCCCTGATGCAAAAGCTCGCTCTCTGCCCCACACCCCACTTTGGAAATGCCCGTCAGCTTGACTTGCAGAGAACACTCAGAATCTGACTCCCTTCCACCAGCCTGCTCCCGGACACCACCACATCTCCCCAGGGCTATGGTCACAGCCTCCAGACGGCCTCCACCTTTGTCCCCTTCAGTGTGTTTGTCTCAGCTCAGAAGCTGGGCAGAAGTAACAACCTATAATACCCTGCCTGAATCCCTCCCAGGGCTCCCACTTCACTCAGAG
This sequence comes from Tupaia tana, assembly GCA_026018925.1. Classification (NCBI taxonomy): domain Eukaryota; kingdom Metazoa; phylum Chordata; class Mammalia; order Scandentia; family Tupaiidae; genus Tupaia; species Tupaia tana. Next base: position 2,766,858 of record JAKSZU010000004.1, on the reverse strand, counting down.
GAAAAGCCAGGTCCTCTCTGCGGACAGCAAGGCCCTGCCCGATCCATACCTCCCCACCCATGCCACCCTGGCCCATTACTCTCCTTCATGCAGGCCAGGCACACCCTGCCTTGGGCCCTCCCACTGGCTGGGACAGCCACCCTGATGCTATGTGGCCGGCCCCTTGCCTGCTCTGGGTTCCCACACATATCACCTTTCCAGGGAGGCCTTTTTCACCCAAAGTTTCAACACCTCCTCCCAAACCCATGTCTTCCTTCCCTGCCTCGTTTTGTTTTCCAGGTTTTTGCCATAGGGCATGCGTGCTTGCCAGAGAAAGGCAGAGCGAGGGGAAGTGAGAATTCAACCCCTTCTCCTCCATTCTTCACTCAGGATCTTGGGCATGCTTGCCCATGCATCTGGCATGATTTTCAAGCCACCAGGTTCAGGATTCGAACTAGAGTCAGCCATGTGGAAGTCCAGTGCCTTAACCACTATGCCACTTGCTGCCTCTCCCCTCTGCCTTACTTTTTCTCTTATCACTTATCACCAAACAGACTATATATTTACTTGTTTATTATCCATCTATCCCATAAAATTTAAGCACCGTAACACTTTGTTAACTCTTTTTTTAAATTCGTTACCTCTATGAGTGAGAGGACCCCAATGTCTGGACCACTGTATCTCCCACCAGCAGTGTACATCCTTGCTTTCCTCAGTTCGTTCCCTGGTAGACCTCAACACCTACAACGATTGGCACCCCATAAATATTTGATGAATAATAAAATAAGTATGGTATCCGTGTCATGTCTAGGTTTTGGGGACCAAGCTCACCAGCCCTGACTCCTTGTCTAAGGAGTCACTAAGGAGTGACAGCTTGACCGGAGGCAGTCAGACAAACTGCCGGGTTTGCTGGCCAAACACCAGGAGACTGGTGGGGTGCAGAGGGGGCGGGGGGCTCTTTGCAGGGGTGAGTGTGGACGTGGAGGGAAAGCAGAGAATCTTCCCGGAGGAGGGAAGAGCTTCGCAGCTTTGACGGGCTTACCCTGTGGGAAACGGGTCAAGGGCAGCCCCGCAGAGGGCCACATCTACGACAGTGCTGGGGAAAGGAGGGGCCGGGGCTGGGAGCCGCCTAGACCAGGAAAGAAATCCTGCCCCCTGCTGCAGCACCATTTAAACTGCCACCGGCCCCTCTACACAGAGGCTGGAGCGTGGCGGGCAGGGAACCCACTGGCCTGACTCCTCTTGTCTACACGGACGGGGTGCTGGGCACCCAGGTCAGCTGCCTCCGTGGCTTTGAAGGAAGAAGAGACTAAAGAGCCAAAAAGAAGGGTCAGGTTTGGCTTTGCCACTGGGGAAGACCCGGAGTGAGCCGAGCTCGGAGAGGCTCAGTGACCGCTAACCCCGACACGGGCTTGGTGCTCCCACGGAGGGCCAGAGCCCTGTGCTCCTCATGGTGCTCACGTCACCAGGCGGCCACTGTTCTCTTCCCAGCTTACAGAGGAAGAAGCTGAGCTACAGCCAGGGCACGCACCCCGCCAGGAAGCAGGCAGTGGCAGCACGGGGACTGACCCCAGGCGGTCTGGACACTGAGGCCCCGGACCCTGGGCCTCCCTTCCATCCTAAGAGGAGGCGGAGAGGTAGATTCTGAGGTTCCCCATGACTTGTCGGGAGGAGAGGCTTGAGACCCCCAGGCCCAGGCAGTAGGGGGCGTTGCGGTCATCCTATGGAGCACCAGAGGCTTCCTCACACCCCAGCCTTCCTGCGGTGACCCAGGGCTCGGCTTCCACCCGGCAGCTCATTGTTGGAGGAGGGAGGAAAGCGAGGAGGCTGGGCCGGGCTCCTGCTGCCAGGCTGGATACGTGCCAGGGAACCCGGGCACCAGCTCCCTGTTCCGGGTGTGTTGTCCACACTGGGTGCCTTTGGGAGGGCACGAGCAAGCACCGTGGCCATCCCCAGTGGCCCTCACAACGCCCTGCTGCAGCTGCAGCAGCCTCCCGCCTGCCTCCGGCAAGGCCCCCTTTAGGGGTACAGAAGGGGGGTGGGACCGAAGGAAGGCATGTCGGCCCGGGAGGGGAAGGCAGAGGCCTGGAGCAGCTGGAGGTGTCCATGCGCCACTGCTCTGCCCCTCCCCACAGCAGCCAGGCCTCGAGGCCCCTGCCTGGTGGGGCCACTGCTGCCTCCCGCCGGCCTCAGGGTCACTTTCCAGCATGGCTGGCTCCCCAGAGGAAAGAAACTCCGCCTGGCCCAGGACCGTTCAAGCTCCGCCTGGCCCTCGGCCGTGGGGCTGCCCTCTCTCCCTCACTGGCCTCCCTCTGTGCCTCCTCCCTGGAGGGGCCTCACCACTCACCGCACGGGGCAAGCAGACAAGCGCCAACCGTGCCTCTGCTGGCCACCTCAGCTCTGCACCTGGTGCCGGCTAAGCAGCCCCGGAGCATCTGAGGGGAAGCTCAGGGAGGTGAGGGCTTGGGGCGCCCAGCCTGGCCTGCCCACGTGGGAAGGTCGGTGGAACGACTGCCTTCTCCATGCTGGGGCATGGCTGCCCTTCCTCCTGGCCAGTGCATGCCCACCCAGGCTCCCACGGGGACGCACTGTCCTCCCCGGCTCTAACAATCCCGCCTGGGTTGCAGGGTGAATAGCACCGACGCTGCAGACAAGCCTCCCTCGCCCTCCCGGCCTTTTGCCAGCTGCCTCACTCCTTGCCGCCTTCCCTGGAGAGGCGGGGGTGTGCTCGGCCTGTCCTTGGCTCCAGTCTCAGGAAACCCTGCCCAGCCCCCTGGCCGGCCGCCTTCTGGCCCCAAGCACATGGCAGCAGGTCACAAGGCCTTGCTCACAGCCTTGGCCTCCTCCTGCTGCCTTGGGGTCAATTTGGCTCTTGCGTCCACCCCTGTTGGCTGTCACCATGTTCCTGGGCACCTGCCTGCACAGCATGCCCGACCCCAGCTGCATGCGCCGAGCCCCGTCTGTCCTCTGCTGGCTGCTGTGCCCGGCACACACCTCCCCTGACTCTCCTGCCAGCCGGGCCTGTCCATCTTTGGTCTGCAAGTCACCTATGGGGACAGACAACAGCTGCCCACAGCGCAGATCCAACATTCTGCTGCTTTCTCCTTTGGTCTGTGCCTTTAAGGGCTGCTCTTGGCCTCAGCTGACTCCACTTGTCCGGAGGTCTGCCCGGCCGGCTCCTGGTGGCCGCGGCCCTTTTACACTCTTCCCTCCTTCCTTGGCTTTCCTGGTCTCCTTTCTTCTGAGCTATGCTGTGTTCTCTCTCTCTCTAGTTACCAGAGAGTGTGCGTGCTTGCCAGAGAGACGGTGGGGGGGGGGGGAGAGGGAGAGAGAAAGCACCCCCAAATAGAGGCGGCACGCCACAATCCTTTCTCTTCCACGTGTCCTTCCTGTCGGGATTTCGTGCTCGCATGCACATGCACTTGTGTGTTTTCTAAGCCCGTGGGGCCAGGACTTACTGTGGTTGGCTGTGTGGGATTTGGCTCCCTTAACCACAGGGCCAGCGCTACATGGGGTTATATATAGGCTAGAGAGAGCTGGCTTGTTATCGCGCGCTCTCTTTTTATTTTGAAATGTCCCCGCTCAGTATATACCAAATGTCTACATTCTATGACAGAAATAAAAAGATTTAAAGATACAAAAGTGGAGAGGACAAGTTTAGACACCAGGGAGTGGAAGGCAGGCAGGTGCGGGGGAGGGGCTCCGGAGAAAAGTTTGAACAGAGGTAGGTACGCTCCTTGGTTGGAGATGTGGTATATGGTACTAGTCTTGAACTGCTCGTCACACACTGCACGCACGCTTTTTACAGCCACGCTGGACACCATGGGGTGTACAGCAATTCAGTGTAGGTAAGAAATGATAAGACAAAAGAAAGGAAAAGAAACGACTGCAAACAGAAGAGCTGAAGCGGAGCGGTAATGCATTTCTCTTCCTGAACCATCTGAGCGTCTCCAACCCGATGTCCCCTTGGCCCTGAGTTCTTCAGTATTTCCTAGAGCCCGGGCTACACCAGCCCTCCCGAGCATGGACACCCCACGTGCTCAGGCACTAACTCCTCATGTGAGGTCCTCCTCCCCATGGGGGGCCCTCCCAACCTGCTTCGGTGGTGAACTCCCAGCCAAGCCCCCTCCGATATCTTATCATCTTATCTTATCTCCGATATCTTATCATCTTATCTTATCTTATCTTATCTTTTCTCTTTTCTTTTCTTTTCTCTCCTTTTCTTTTTCTTTTTTTTTTTTTTTTTTTGGAGAGGTTTTTCGCTGTAGGGCGCGTGCGCTCGCCAGACAGACAGAGAGAGACATAGAGACAGAAAGTGAGAAATCACCTCCCAGGGGGGATGGTCACGCCGCAATCCCTTCTCCTCCACTCTCCTCTCGGGATCTTGGGCACGCACGCACACGCGTCCGGCGTGAGTTGTAAGCCACCGGGTCCGAGACGCGAACCGCGGTCGACTACGTGGGACTCCAGTGACATAGCCATTACGCTAACTGCTGGTTCCCTCCTTTTCTTTTCTTTTTCTCTCTCTCTCTTTCTCTCTTTCTTTCTTTCTTTTTTCTTTCTTCTTTCTTTCTTTCTTTCTTTCTTTCTTTCTTTCTTTCTTCTCTTTCTTTCTTTTTCTTTCTTCTTTCTTTCTTTATTTCTTTCTTTCTTTCTTTCTTTCTTTCTTTCCTTTTTTTTGCTATAGGGCATGTGTGCTTCTCAGAGAGGGTGACAGGGAGAGAGAAATAGAGAGAGAAAGTGGGACCCTCCCCTCAGGAGGGGAGGATGGCCATGCTGCAATCCCTTCTCCTCCGGTCTCCTCTCAGATTCTTGGGTACACACACATGCCTAGTTTGATTTTCAAGCCACCGGGTTCAGGACTGCAAGGGCGGAGGCGGCCATGTGGGATCCAGCTGCCTTAACTGCCACGCCACCTGCTGGCCCCACCCTACTCCACAGCCCTGTGGGCTGGACTCCTCAGGCATGGACTGTCTGCGGGGAGCTGAAGGCACCTTCTGTTTCCACGCTGCTGCTGTAACGCCACCTCCCTACCATCAGCACAGCCACCGCAAGGTGGCGCAAGTCCTCCTACGCACTTGCCACGTGTCCCCTCCTTCCTTCCTCCTGGTGGGATGTCTGAAGTGGGGTCAAGAGGCTGTGCTCCATTGCTAACACGCTACACTAATGCTTCCCTGGGTCCTTATTGGCAAAATGAGGAATTGGGCTCCAATGGTTTTTCCGGACACTTTCTTAGTAATAATAGTAGATGACTTTTATTGAGCATTTACTATGCACCGAGCACTAAAAGCACTTTACAGGTAGCATCTTAGTTAGCCCCACACAAACCCTTGGAGATGTAATTACTGTACCATCCCCTTCCTACAGCTGGGGAAACTGAGGCACAGAGGAGCAGTTCTGTAATTCGCTCAAGATCAGATGGTCCCTCTGGGAGCTCCAGGCTTCCCACCAGCTGGGCTCAGGTCTTACACCTTACACTCGACTACAAAGTGCTTGTGGAGGTCTGGGGGTGACACCAAGGGTTCCATCTTTACTTCCATCATATAAGTAAGCAGGGCTGAATCGTGGCGGGATGTGAGGCCCACTGACGGGAGGCCAGGCGCTGTACCAAGCACATCACACACACGCCAGCACATGTGCTCCTCGGCCACTGTGAAACTCCTCGGCCACTGCGAGACTCCTCGGCCACTGCGAGACCCCTCGGCCACTGCGAGACCCCTCGGCCACTGCGAGACCCCTCGGCCACTGCGAGGGACAGGGACCGACGTTATTCGCTCTTTGCAGATAAGAAGACTGAGCCGGAGACAGGGGACATGGCTTTCCAACCACTGGCACAGCCACGATTTGAACCCAGGTGTGGCTGATGTCAAAGCTATCCATACCTTGTCACCCACCGCTGGACTGAGGTACACACTAAGCTGGGACACTGGCTCTGACTGGCAGTGGGCACCCAGCTCTGGGCAAGTGCTTCGTGTGTTGGAGCCATTCACTGCCCAGGAAGCACCTCCACCTCCGCAGGGAGGAAGGCGCCGAGAGCTCTAAGGAGCCGGACGGAGGGCAGAGACAGGAACGTGCAGGGCAGGGAGGACGGCACCTGTAGGACGGGGGGGGGCGGCCAGGCTGGAGAGCCACTACAGACTCATGGAGCTTGTCAGTACCTCTGGGGGCTGGGCTTTCCCCTGTGGACTGCCAGGGCTACCGATGCTGGGAGGGTCCCCTTCCACCACACACTGTGGCTGAGGCCCCCAGAGACTCCAGACCAGGAAGAGTAAGCTCCTTTCTTCCCATGTTTCTGTGCCTGTGAGGCAGAAGGCACTCTGGGGACTTGCATCCCCTCCGTCCACCTCACCCCCCCACCTGCGTGCACTCAGGCAAGCCGAAGGCCGGCTCTGGGCTCTGACAGGAAATGCCTCCTCAGGCGGGGTGCTCTGCAAAGGCTCCTGCCCATGGAGGGTGTCCTGCAGATGGGCACGGACTAGGTCCTCTGCCCTTCAGAAAAGGCCGTCTTCTCCTTAGGGAAGGATGAGGGCTGCAAATAGCCCACGTGGCCTCCCTGCCCGGGTCTTCTCCTGCGACCTCTCCCAGGACTTAGGGCTGGGATCGCCGTTTCCAGAGCTGACACTCATGGGCTGACGAGAGCCGCAACCATCCTACATCACTGTAGCCAGAGACAGCTCCCGAACCACGCGGCCGTCATTCACGTGAAGGACGAGAAGCCAAGACTCGCAGAACAAAGATCGCAGCTGGTAACGGCAGAGCCATCACTCTAACGGGCCCGATCCCTCCCCCGCTCCCATTTCCAGATGCGAAAACTGACGCCCAGAGGGGGAATACGCCTTGCCCAGTCTCCAGCCCCGGTGCTCGCCCCATATGACCTCCCTCCCTGCAGGAGACCTCAGTTCAAACAAGGCCCCAAGATGGAAAGGGGACACGCTTCCTGGGAGTCTTAGCTCAGTAACTTCTGGCGGACTCACGCTCCACCCCACTGTTAGATACTCCATCTGCCCAAGGGTCCATACGTCATTCTCTTTTTTGTCTTCATTTTTCCTCCACGTGGATCAACGCAGTGAGAGAATTGGAGAATCTCCTCTCTCCTCTGATTCTGCCCAAGAAGAAAGCCCTAAAGACCCTGCTAGTGAAGGTCCCCTTGCGGGCTGACCCTTCCAGTCAACATTGAGCCCCCTCCCCACGCTACCAGACACCTGAGGAAAGAAACCAGACAAACACGTGAGCAAAAGGGAACTGAGAGAGAGAGAAGCCACGTGGAAAAGAAAACTGAAACAAAACCAAAGCAAAAGCAAAAAGCAAATAAAATACCAACTAACGTGAATAGCCTCGGAGTGATAAGAGAAGACAATTCGATTCTAACAAATAAAAATAGGCTGCAATTAAAAGCAACATTCGGGGGAAAAAGAGCTCTTGAAAATGAAAAACTTGAGAGCAAAAATAAAAATCTAACAGACTCATTGGAAGATAATTGGAGGGAAGAATGCAGAGTACAGCACAACCCAAAGCCAGAGAAAATCTGACCAAATGGAAGGAGAATTCAAGGACCAAGACAGAAGGCCCAACCCCTGGATCACAGAAGTTCTAGAGCACGAGACAAGAGAAAACAGCAAGAGGAGACTGTCACAGAAGCCGTGTAAGCCCATGTCTTACAGTGGAAGCCCCGAGTCACCAGACTGAAAAAGCCACGACTAACCTCATCCAGATCCGTCATGTGACCTTTCCCACCTCGGGAGATGAAGAGAAGACCCTACGATGGCCACAGAGCAGGAAACAGAGCCAGGGCAGATGGGAATTGTGCACAGCGACCCAGGAGCCAGGGCAGATGGGAATTGTGCACAGCGACCCAGGAGCCAGGGCAGATGGGAATTGTGCACAGTAACCCAGGAAGCTGGCGGGCAGCGGAGCAATGCGGTCTAGACTCCGGATATATTGCAATCAACTGCAAACCCGAATAAAGACGGTCCCAACGTCTTCGGCCACGCACAATCTCGGTTCACCTCTCATTCACCCTCCCTGAAGACTGCACTGAAGGATGGTCTCTGTGATGATGAGGATGTAAATCAAACAGAAGGACATCACAGGGTCCTAGAAGTGGAGACCCCTGGACAGCAGCTGCTCCTGCAACGGGGAGCACCCTGGGGAGCTTGGAGTCACCGGACAATTCGGGTGGGGCTGCCTGGCAAGCGTGTCTGAAGGTCAAGACAATCTGGGGGTTAAATTAGTAATATATATGTAGAAAACTAAATAAATTTAGACACATACACACAACCGTCATCCACGATGGAAATAGTAAAGTTGTACAGAAAACACAGGCGCTGCACTCCACTTAATGGCTCAGCTGTGCATTTCCTGGGATACGACTACGGGGAGGACAGGAGTGAGGGGATGGGGCAGGGTTCTGGAAAGGCCCCTGACTCTACAGATAATGCCTGAAGCTGAAAGGCCAGGAAGTGGCAATCCAAGCATGTTATTTAGAATTAAGAAGGTAAACCAAGATAACCAGCTGAAAAAGACAAAAGGTATTCTTCTGAGAGTGGGGGAGAAAACATGGGTGAAGATGAAGGGTACTGTGGTTTCTCATAGCAAAATGTATGGAAATAGCTGGCCCTAAACTCTGCGTGTGTAGCTTCGATAAAATCAACAACTGCAGGCCAGCCCCGTAGCGTTGAAGTTGAGCCCTGTGCATAGGGAACTGGATCCCATATGGCTGACTGCAGTTCGAATCTGGGCTCCGGGGGCTTGAGAAACACATTGGGCACATGCATATGTGTGCCCCAAATCCTAAGGGTTGGAAATGGAACAAAAAGAATTGCAGTGTGACCATGTCCCATTGGTACTATTTTTTTTTTTTACAGAATTATTTTAACTTTATTTATTCATTTACTTTTTTTTTGTTTTTTTGGTTTTTTTTTAGAGGTTTTTGCTATAGGGCACGTGCGCTCGCCAGATGGACAAAGAGAGACAGAGAGATAGAAAGCGAGAAATCACCCTCCAGGGGGGATGGCTGCGCCGCAATCCCTTCTCCTCCATTCTCCTCTCGGGATCTTGGGCACGCACACACACGCGCCTGGCGTGAGTTTTAAGCCACTGGGTCCAGGACACAAAACGCGGTCGACTACGTGGGAGTCCAGCCACATAGCCATTACGCTAACTGCTGGTCCCTATTCGTTTACTTATTTTAATTTGATTGGAGAGGGACAGAGTGAGCAAGAGAGACAGGCAAAGTGAGAAAGCAAGCCATTGGGTCCAGGACTCGAACTGTGATTGACCATGTGGGAGTCCAGAGCCCTTAACCCTTACGCCACCTGCTGGTCTTCCCTGGTGCTTTCTCTGTCTCTGTCTCTCTCTCTCTGGCAAGCCCATGTGCCCCCTGGCCAAATAAAATAAAATAAATAAAATAAAATAAAATAAAATAAAATAAAAAAGGAAGAAAAGAAAGAAAGAAAGGAGAGGAAAAAGGGGAGGGAAGAAAGAGCGAGTGAGAGCACGCCTGTTCTCTAAGAGGCTACTTCTTCCACAGGAGAGAGACGGGAGAAGACAGCTTCCTCCTGGGAGCCCAGCCTCATTCCCCAGGACAGGAACCAGGAGTCAGGTCTACACTGTCCTGGCCCAGAGGATGCTGCGTCCTCCCCAGGGGGCCACCACCTGCTGCCAGGCCCTTATCCAGGAACCAAAGGCAGCATCTGCGTTGAAAAATAGATTCTCCTTTCCATTGTAAGGAGTCGCGGTGAGGTCTTCCCTGACGGGCTCAGGGCTCTGGAGGGCTCTGCCAGCACCCAGACGCTCAGTCTGCCTGCCATCAATACGCCGTCTTTCTTTCCCACTTAGCATTCACCTTCCCTCTCTCTCCTTTCACCCACCATGACTTGGAGGGTGATCAGCTTCTGCTGGGACCTGGAGGGTGTTCCTTGGGAAGACCCCTGAGCACCCAGGAGAAAGACAGTGAAACAGCAGTCAACCCGACTAGACTAACATTGGATGCTTTTATTTGGGAGATAATCTTACAAAGGAATAACTTTCCCAAGAACCTAAGTGGTTTCCTGGGAACAGAAATGTCCTCCTCTTGCTTTTGAAATAGCCATTTGCAAACCTCCCTGGTGAGGACCTCGGGCCTCTGGCGGCCTGGAAGGGTGATGAGAGGAACCGCTCATCATGACGGTTTGGGCTGAGAGAACCCTGCCGCTTCTCACCCCAAACCATCCATTCTACTAGAAGCACAAGCAGCGCATCCCCTCCTGTCACCACCAGGCGAGTGTCCTCTCACCCTCGCGCCTTCCTGCACCCGCGGACTCCTACGCGCTGCTTTCTCTCGCAGCCACTCTCTGCCCCTTGTCACGGAGCCTTCCTGTGGCATGCGCCTGCGTGAGGAGCTTTCAGGTGGGACATCAGCCTGCTGGAGCCTACCCCCAGGTGCCACCTCCGTCACTCTCCTGCGTCCTCGCAGCCAGCGTCTTAGGAGCTCACACACGTCCCTCCACTCCTCACGTCAGCCTGTGTCACTGGGATTCCATCGCCATGGAAACAGCTTCCATCAAGGTCAACAGTGACCCCACGTGGCCCAGCCCAGTGGGCACTTGTCTGTCCTCCCGCTCCGGGCGCCTGGGCAGCACACACCCGGAGCTCAGCGAGGGCTCTCGTGAACGCTGCCCTTGGTCTCGAGGACGCCTCACTTTGCTGGATCTCCTCCCGCTGCCCTGGCTGCTCCTTCTCAAAGCCCGTAACAGCTGTGTGTCCACCTGCCCTCCAAATGCTTCCTGCTCCACTTCTCCAGAGCACCCCACCGTGTCCTCCAGCCCTCATCATAGCTCTACGCTGACGGCTCCCAAATGTGCGTTTCTACGCAGGCCTGTCCTCCGAGCCAGGCTCCCCTGCTCACCCGCCAAACGTCTCCCTGCGCATCTCTGTACAGACGGATGACTGGCATTCAACACGGACATGCCCACCAGAGGTCTTCCCCTCCTCAACCTGGTTCCCAGCCCCTCCTACCCCTCTGCGTCTCAGTGAGTGGCACCACCGTCCGCCCAGCTCTTAGTTGAGCCAGAGACATGCACCTATTCTTGTGTCCAATCATCTTCTTCTTCTTTTTCTTTTTTTTTTGCTATTGGGCATGTGTGCTCACTGGACAGAGGCAGAGAAAAAGAGAGAAATTGAGAAAGCACACCCCGGGAAGAGGGCCACAACACAATCCCTTCTCTTCCATTCTCCTCTTGGGGGTTTGGGCATGCACCAACATGTGCCTGGTGTGTTTTCAAGCCACTGGGTCTGGAGCTCAGACTGTGTAGTCAGCCATGTAGGATCCAGCCACCTTAACCACCATGAGACCTGCTGGGCTATTTCTCACCCTCCATATTCAACCCACCAGAAGTCCCGTAGCTTTGCTGCCACCGTCACTGCCAGCCCCTGGTCTAAGCCTCTGTCTGTCTCCTCTGGACTCTGTAATATCATGCTCCCCCACTGCCCTAACAACCACCCCCTCCTCCCCAAAGTCCTAGCCATATTTCTTGGAAGAGATGGAGCAATGGAATTTGGGGATACATAGAAAAATGACAAGGGCCAGCCAGTGGCACAACATTAATACAGCATTCTGAAGTGCTGGACCCCCACAGGACAGCCCCAGGTTCCCACCCGGAGTCCTCCCTTGACACGCCGGACACGAATGCCTATGACCCAGGCAGGCTGAGGCCGGGGTAGACTGTGGTATAAGGACCCTAGTGGGGGTGCCTCTCTCTCTCTTACTCGGAAAAAAAAATGTAAGTAAACTTAAAAAAATTAAAAAGAGAACATAACACAGGGCGTGAGCTCATGTGACAGGGTTGAATGATCCACTCCCCAGCCCACTGAGCCATGCTCGGAGCCATAGGTCTACACTCCCAGGGAGAAGCCCGAGAACCAGAGAGATCAAGGCATTGGATCTCGGGAAGAAGGCAGAGCCCGGACAGCCTGGGCTCACGCAGGAAAGAGACCAGGTCCCCGTCCAGAGCTGGGAGCCCGGGAACAGCTCTTCCTGGTTCGAGAACACAGAAGGCTCTGCCCAGAGCTAGGAGCCAGCAGCCACGGGGGCCAGCCTTTCCATCGTCACATGACTTATTTTTACCGTCGACACCTGCAGGGCAGAACAGTGACCAAGCAGGAGCTCCCAGCCCAGATGCCTGCCCCATGACAGAGGCCGCCTGGCCTCACAGCTTCACCCTCCCCAGACCACGCCGCTTCAGGCCAATGAATGGTCCTGCCTGGACTGCTTTGGCCCTGACTGTGTCTTCGCTCCTTCCTGAGGCCCAGAGAGGCCAGGCTGCTCCAGAGTCCAAGAGCCACTGAGTTCTCTCGCTCAAGGGCTCAGTCAACCCTGACCACGCCGAAGGAAGATTCCTTCATACACTCTTCAGCACTGCCTGGGAGCCAGGCATTACTCTCAGCACAGGGGAAGTAGCAACGGATGAAACATACTCCTGCCCTCTCGAAAGCTCCCCTCTTCTAGAGGAGGAAACAGACACATGCTGGTAGGTGGAAAAACAGGAGAACAAACCCGCAGGGAGGGGAGGGAGATAAGGAGGGTGTAAGCTCTCAGTGGGTGACCTGGGAGGGCTTCGCTGCAGAGTGATGAGGGAAACGAGAGCTTCTAGAAAGGTGCTGCAGACAGAGGGTGCAGCAAGTGCAAAGACCCCGAGGTGGAGGCATGTCTTACAGAGAGCAGAGAGACCCCTGGCTGGGTACCCGGCAAGGGTGGAGCGGCAGGCACAGGTCAGGGAGGAGCAGCCGTCTGCTGACACGAACGGGACCTCTGGTTGTTGGGCTGAGAATACGCAGTGGTAGGAAAGGTGGAAGCAGGAGATTATAGACGGACCCCAGATCACCCAGGTGAGACCTGGCAGTGGCGTCCCCCAGAGGAAGGGAACAGTGGGCAGGTTTGGGATATGGTTTCGAGGTTAGGTTGACAGGATTTGCTAATGGGTGGGAGACAGAATGGTTTGGGTCCTGGGCCTCTGGAAAAAATGCAATTATCTTTGCAATGTTCATCTGGCTTAACTAAACATGTGATTTTACTTCTCTTCTTCCAAAGATGCCTTTTTTGGCCAGCCATGGTGGTGCAGACGGCAGGGTGCTGCTGTGTAGTACTGGGGCCATGCCAGGAGGCTGCGAGTATGGATCCCAGGTGGACCTGAACACTCCAGGCACACCTGTGGACATACGTGTGATCCTGGCTGGCCGAAGCCCGGGAGAGGGTCATAGACCACAGCATGAAAACCCCAGTGGGGGCTCCTGTGTCCCTCGCAATAAATACACTTGAAACAAACCAAAAAAAAAAAGATACTGGGTCAGCATGTGACCTACTGGGTAAGACAGTCAGATCCTACATGGTCAACCACACAGTTCAAGCCCCAGACCTGGCAGCTTGGGAGACAGGCCAGGTGCACGTGCCCACACGCCCCGAATCTCAGAGGGAGGGAGCGATGGAGGAGAAGAGATTGCCGCACGACCATTCCCCAAGGGGATGACAGGCTGCCTTCTCCTCTCCCTCTCCTTGGCAAGTGCATGCCCTCTAGCAAAAATAAAATAAAGTAAAAAAGAGAGAGAGAGAGAGAGAAAAGAAAAAAGGTGCTTTTCCTCCTGCCGACCACTGAAGCCTTTCAAAGAGACATGGAAAGTGTGTGGTGAGAGACGCGGTCTGTCTGCCTTTGTCACGCATGTCACAACCTCTGCCATGTCACAGCCTCTGCCACCAACCCTGTCAAAAGGAGGAGATCTCATTCCAGTTTGGGGTTTTTAGAGCAGATTCCCTGAGGAGTTTATTCCTCACGCCTATCCAAATGGAGCCAATTTATTACTATTTATTTCATTCATAGTTTAATCAATTTGCTCTCCAATAAATACATGGAGGTAACAAACATTCCCAGAGACAATTCAACATCCTCTAAAATCTGGAAATCACAGCAAGACGCGTCTAGGCAGAGCAGACATTAAGACTGAAAAACAGGCTCCGCTTCTGTGCTTCAAAGTCCAGGAAGAAATGGATTGGGAAAAAAAAATCACTATGTGAGAAAATCATCTTTAAATATTTAAGACTTGGGACCAGCAGTTGGCGTAATGCTATGTCACTGGACTCCCATGTAGTTGACCGCAGTTCGAGTCCCGGACCTGGTGGCTTAAACTCACGCCAGGCACGTGTGCGTGCGTGCCCAAGATCCCGAGAGGAGAATGGAGGAGAAGGGATTGTTGTGTGGCCATCCCCCTTGGGGGGTAATTTCTTGCTTTCTGTCTCTCTGTCTCTGTCTTTTTGGTGAGCGCATGCACCCTATAGCAAAAACCTCTCCAAAAAAAAAATTAAGGCTTAAAACTATTTTCTCTGAGCTAATACTCCACAAAATGTGCACAGACTCACACACACACATACACACATTCATGCATGCGCACTTTTACTATAGCTTTTACTACTTTTACTACACTTTCTCTTTTATTTTTTTGGGGGCGCGTGCGCTCGCCAGACAGACAGAGAGAGACAGAGAGACAGAAAGCGGGAAATCACCCCCCAGGGGGGATGGCCACGCTGCAATCCCTTCTCCTCCATTCTCCTCTCGGGATCTTGGGCACGCACGCACACGCGCCCGGCGTGAGTTGTAAGCCACCGGGTCCGGGACACGAACCACAGTCGACTACATGGGAGTCCAGCGACATAGCCATTACGCTAACTGCTGGTCCCTTTACTACACTTTTTCTACAGCTCCGCCATAGAACGACGTGTTGGCCCACAGTGTACTCTTCAAACTTGAACAAAAGTAAATTGAACTAGTGGAAATGAAAATACGTGAGGTAGAGAAGTACACCTGTTAGAATCTCATCAGTGGCACAATACGGAATTGATGGATGTCCCAGCGCGGGTTGCAGCAGTTCTTCGGCACCGCTGTGCTGAGTAGCAGGGATGACCTCACCGGCCGTCCTAGGGATGGCCACACACAGGTGGGCACAGGGCGGGGCTCAGGGGAGAAGCCATGGAGCAGGGGTCGGAGCCATCAGCCGGCAGACGGTGTGTATCTCGGCAGGGGAGTGAGTGTGAGGAGAGGGGAGCCCGGGGCCGAGTCTGTGGGCCCTAGTGTTCAGAGGCCAGAGGGCCCCCCAAGATGGTGAGGAAGGACCGCCGGCCAGGGCAGAGGCCAAGGACGGTGTGCTGTTGCCTGGGCGCAGCGCTGTAAGGACGGGGAGGGACCGGCTGTGCTGAGGGCAGCTGGCAGGCCAGGAAAGGACAGAGAGAACTGACCGCTGACCTCTGGCGTGGACGCCACTGCTGGCCTCAGTGAGATGCACTTCCGCAGCAGGAGGAGCCCGAGGGCCCACCTGGAACGAGGCTGAGGGGCGGGAGGAAGGATACGGATGTGATGGCACCTGATAGTTTCTCTTGAATGGGAAGAGAACATCTGACGACACAGGCCCTGCAGCCAAAGCAGGACTGAGGAGAAGCCGGAGTTTGGGTCTGCTGCTTTGACTGGCTCGGGATGCAGTCACGGCTGGCAGGAGGCGCTGGCAGTGAGGAGGGCGGGGTCCATGGCCCTTCACGGGGCCACGCGTGGTTCTCCCTCAGCCCAGTGGCGAATCCTGCAGCTGGCAAGGCCTGGTGGCCAGGGGGCCAGCCCTGGGCAACCCCGAGCCCGTGACTCAGCAGCCCCACCCTCACTGGCCAGCCGACAACGGGGCTTCTGTTCCACTGCCCTGGACTCCAGCTCCAGCAGAGGCTATGCTGCCCCCCAAACCCGAGCCATGCCCTGCCGCCTGCCGTGCTATGGTTCTGAGCACCTCACTCCAGCTGCCTGGCCTACCCAGACCCCGCCATCCGGATCTCACTCCCCTTAGACCTAAGACCCACAGCCCTCCCTGCCTGGGCTCGGGTGACCACGGTTGGCACTGGGTAGTCCCTGTCGATTGCAGCCCCTTCCTCGTCTGTGCCAACCCACTGGGCTCAGTTCCCAGCTTTCCTTGGAGAAAGTGAACCTGAGTTAGGACACCAGTGTCACTCCCCTCAGGGAACAATACAACGTTGTATGCGTGGAGACAACATTGCGTAACAAAACAGCCCTTCTAAACAACCAAGGCAAGAGTACTGGCTGGGTCAGAGCCCGTGCCTTTTGGACAGGCACTCCCAGAGGGCTGCCTGGAAAATGCAGCCTTTGTTCAGGTGGGGAAGTGATGGGGAATGCAGAGGGGCCACGTGCCAGGAAATTGGTGTGAGAAATAGGAATCGAAGCACGCGTGTGCGGAGCATCGCCCTAGACCTAAGTCAGGACGGGCCTGAGGGGGAGGCGTGGATCTGGATGCCAGTGTTAGGACAGAAGCTTCACGAAGAACCGCAGAGGGTAGAGGACTCTGGGCCTCGTTGGGGGAGCAGGGTGGTACTGGCCTTGGGAGATGGGTAGAGCGTGGCAAGGACCGGGGCCCGGCAGGCAGCAGACGGTCAGCGTGTGGAGCCAAGAATACCGGCTGAGCTCACACTGGATCCTGTCAGTGAGGCAGCCGCAGAAGGTTCCAGAATGGAGGCTGACACAGGCAGAGTCGTGTTTGGAGATGCTCAGTGGGGCCAGCCCTGTGGCTTGGTAGTTAAGGGAGTCAGATCCCAAATGGCTGACCATGGTTCGAATCTCAGCCTTGGCAGCTTGCAAACCATGCAGGATGCGTAAGTGTGTGTGCCCAAAATTCTGACGGGGAAAAGAAACGGAGGAAGGCAGATGGCAGTGTGACCACACCCCACTGTGTGGGGGCTCCCTCCCTCCCTCTTCCTCTCTCTGGTGGGCACATGAGCCCTCTGACAAAAAAAAAAGTTCTGTGACACCAGTATTGGAAGGCAGGAAGGGGAGCAGAGGGTGTAGAGAGAGACCACACTGAGTCACCAACTACTTCCTGTGCACACTGGGATTTGGGGACAATGGGTGAGGGTAGGTATCCAGTAAGGTTTGCAGTGAGGGGCTGGGTGTCACCTGAGATCTGAGTGTGGCAAGCCATGCTGTTGGTGGAAAGTGGGTGCCTGGTTGGCACACCCAAGTCTCAGGTGCCGGGGTCTCCTAGGTAAAGATGCCCAGTGGCCTCAGAAGCAAGGCTATGCAGTGAGGTCCTGGCTGAGGCCCAGATGCAGATCCTGGGCAGAGTGACAGGGCTGGAAAGACAGGGAGACAGATGACATCAGCAGGGAGAGTGCTCAGGGCAAGGAGAGCTGGCCCCACTGAGCAGGCACACACACCAAGCCCGCTGGCCGAGTGCCCTCCTCCCCAGCCCTCCAGGAAGCCCTCCCTGGCAGCTGTGCCCTCGGCCCTGGCATCTCTGTCTCAGCAGGCACCGGGAGGGTGGGAGGAGCTCCCTCCCGGGGTCGTTGTACCTGGCGGCATGGCGACCCCATAAGGCAAGGCTTAAACAGCTCCTCGTCAATCAACTGATTGAAGGAGCCATTGCTGGACCAGAGATGAAGAAAAAGAAGGAGAGCTTGACTTATTGGCCAGTCAGAAAAGTGGTGATGCATCTTTGCATAGAAAAACAGAAAAATATGCCATGACTTTTCCAATGACCCAAATGTAATGAAAAGATCCCCAGAAATTTACCCTTTTGTGTCTGGTTTATTTTTCTAAATGTTTACTTATTTATTTCTTCTGAGAGAGAGAGAGAATGAGAGACAGGCACCACCAACAAGGCCTTTGTCACAAGTCTCCCCCAGCCGCAGTCTGCCAGGGTCACGGGCACACACACATGCACCCACGTGTACAGGGAGTCCTCAGGACCTGAACCAGGACCTTGCCATATGGCTCAGCTCCTGGAGCATTGCGTCCCCACTATGCCACCGCAGCTGCCTGTGCTGGCTTACTGGCTTGTCGTCATGAACTAGGGCCATGCATCTAGCATGGACGCATCTCCAAAGCACTGCTGAGTACCAACGGCGAGCACGTGCACGTTCCTCTGACTCGAGTGGCGTGGTGCTCTCTCAGTGTCCCCTGAGCACAGGTGGGACTCCCTCTCCCAAGGGTTTAGGTGAGGCCATGTGACAAGCCCTGGCCAAAGGCATGTAAGCGGCAGGCGAGGAGATGTGATGTGCTCTGGCTGACAGCCCGTGAGCAGAAGCTTCTGGTGGAAGGCTGGCGGGCCAGCACCAAGCTGCCATTTCCCTTCCCTTCTCTTGGCCCCCACTGGCCTGGATCGGATCCCTCAGCGGCTCTGATGAACACGGCCCCGTGGCAACCCCCCCCCACACACATGTGCTGGAGTGAAGTATAAACATTCCTCGTACGAAAGGAACAGCCGAATCTACGGCACATCCCGGTGTAACTGCAGACGGGCACCCGAGGGTCCAGTTGGCATTCTGGGTGGGACACCCTTGGCAACTTGGGCAGCAGGAGTGATTGGTGCCCGTGAAGGTACTCACGACGTGCCAGAGGCACTCTTAGCTCTGTGCCTACCCGAACCACCCTCATGTTCCCAAGCACTCCGGGGGGTGGCCACAGCAGCCCCAGGAGAACCATGAAGTGAGGCAGGAGGCACCGTGGGGGCCCACATGGGGTGCCCAGGCTGGGGGAGAGAGGGATCAGATCAGTGACACTGCGCGTCCCCCACGTGCTCAGAGGAGCCTGACGAGTGGAAAGAATGAGGGTGCTCTATTTCACGGCCGACGGAAGAGCGTCCTGGAGAGAGACGAAAGGCTGGCCATGCTGGTGACACATGCACCTGTGCCTGCCCGTCTGCTGAGCACCTGTGAACTCTCCACGAGGGGGCTCCCGGGTCCTCCAACACCCCTCAGGAAACGCTGAGGCAGGGAGAGCCGGAGGCGGAACAGAGGTGAGTAGGACAGCTGCGAGGGGCAGGGAGGACAGACCTCGAGAGAGGGAGCTTCTGGAACAGCAGGTGGGACTACGTGACTCCGGGATGGGGAGCTGAAGGGGTGGGGACCGCCGTCCAGGCTGGAGGAAGAGGAGGGGGGCTCAGTGGAAGGCCCTCCACACAGGCAGACGTGTCCCCCAGAAAGCCAGCCCGCCAGGCTCAGGCTGCCCCGGGGATGAGAGCACAGGGGCCAGGCTCAGAGCCAGACTCGGCCTGCTCTCTCGGGGGAGGCACACCTCTCCACACACAGATGCCACCAGCCACCACGGCTCCCAGCCACGGAGGCAGGTTGGAGGAAAGGGAGGCGGGCAAGTCCCTGCGACAGAAGCATCAATCCCAAGACCAAGTCTGTGTGGCCTTTAAAGGCCCTGGTGGCATGAGAGCCCAGAAACACACGGGGGCGCTCTAAGCAAACAGCAGGAGAGGAAGCTGGGCGGCCCTAAAAGCGGAGGTGGCATTATGAAAACCTTGGGCCCAGCCTTTCTCAACAGAGCCGCTACTGGTATTCAGGGCAGTTTCAGGGACGTCTGCCGTTTCCGGCCCGCTCCGTATCACTGGGAAAACACCCTCCCTCCGCAGAGCCCCTGCCAGTCGGAGTCGGGGGTTGGGAGGGGGTGCCAGCCAGAGGCCTGGGGAGCTGGGCAGTCTGTCCCCCCACACCCTGTTGAGGACTCACTCCATCTGGACCCTGTGTCAGGTGCTTTAAGGTGCTGGAGGATCAGAGGCGCCGGCCACAGCCCATGTTGGCTGCAGGGCGAGGGGACTGTCTTCCTCAGGAGGTGTCCTCCACACCGCTGTCCCTCGGAACTGTGTGGGACTGGGGCTGTTCTGGCCACACCAGGGACACAGACATAGGACCCTGAGACAGACACCACGGACCTGTTCACAGACACCTAGATCCCAGGGAGCACACACAGGACCACATAGAACACAGGGGCACGGAACTTCCACAGAGCACGTCGGAAACCAGGCGTTCACCTAGAGCGCAGCTGGCCCCCAAAGGTCCGAGGCCCCACATGCTCAGATCATTAGGTTTCCAAAGACAAGCATCAGAGGCAATGAACCAGCGACCACCATCAAAATGTTCACCAGCCAGCGAGGCCGCCCCGGCCGTCAGAGTGGGAGCTGGTGCAGACGGCTCATGCAGGCAATGAGCCGTCAGCCCTGCCAACAGCCTGGTCGGCAGGGCCCAGGCCTCCCTGTGGGAAACCAGGCATCCCACAGTGGCCACCTGGGCAGCACGGAGGTGACTTTCATGACAAGGAGAACAGGAGCTGGGGGACTCACTGTCCACCCCAATGCGAGGACTAGAAACTCAGCCAGAACCGGAGGAAATGAAGCGCTGGAGAAAACCCCAGACCCCTCCAGATCCTCAGCAAACACCCAGCATCCCCGTCCCCACTGGTGCCCGCGTGCTCTACGCAGACGTCCTGTGAGCCCCGCAATGGGGGGCATCTGCTGAAAGGCACCGAGAGGCCGCAGGGCACCTGCAGGAGCAGCCCTGCCACCGAGACGCAGGCCGCTCTGGACACAGACGGCGCTCGCTCCTGTCCCACAGAAGCAGGACGTGAAAACCAAACGTGGCTCTTACCCTCCTTCGAAGATTTTGATCCGTGCCGGCTCCCCTCTCTTGGAGGCAGGAGCATCCTCCTCGGGCTTCCCTCGCTTCTCTTCATCCTTCTCGGCTCTAGTTAGATCTTTCTGGCCTTCTGGGGAAACCAGCGAAGGGAGGTGCACCTGCCCGCCATAGGAACACAAAATCATTGCTGGTTAAACACTCATCTTTGGTCAGGAACACAACGATAATTACGAAGCCTGACATGGATGTGCTGGGCTGGCTTGCTCCATCTTCACACAGCTCCGAATGGAGGAGGAACAGTCAGCCCCCACTTTATAGAGCCAGGGAAACTGAGCCCCAGGGGTGGAGGCCCTTATCCAAGGCCACATGGTCTTAGCTGGTGTCAAGGGTAGGGCTTTGACTGGCCCTTTCAAGTTGATCTTCCCACAAGAGCTGTGTCCACTCCTTGTCTCTTACACTAGTCTGGAAGCTCCTGAAGATGGTCTTCCCAGTCACTTGAGCACCCCAAACAGGGCCTGCTTCACGGGAGATGCTTAAAGAGTGTTGAACAAATAAATGGAGACTTGATTCTGCCTTTGGAGATGAACTGGTTCAATTTGTAGATCAGAAAGCCAAGGTCACCCAGCAAGTTAAGGGCAGCTGGGGAGCAGAGCATAGTTATCCTGCTTCCAGGACTGTGGTCCTCCCGAGCCAGTACCAGAGGCCCGGAGCCAGGCTGAGGGTCCAGACCATTAAGATCCCAGAGCCACGTGCAGGGAGAGTGCAGATTCTGGGCTGCTCGTCAAAGGAACCACAGAACTACGGGCCTCAGTGATGGGAAGGGCTGGTGTTGAGCTGGTGCTCCCTGGCCATCTTCTACTACCCGAGAACGTGTCCTCTAAACCCTCCAGTGGAGGCAGGGGTGGACGTGCCCTGATGCAGGCAGGAGGCAGCGATCTGTGCTGAGAGCAGGGGCCCAGCAGTGCCAGGCGTGAGGTTCTCATCCTCCCTCATGCCATGGCCATCAAGGTCACGGGAGACCACACTGTTTCCAGGCAGTGGGAGAAACAACCACGCTTCCTGATGCTGGGGTACTCTAAGAACCATAGTCCCTGTGCCAGCCGCCACATCTGCCTTACACGGACAGGCTGGGGCTGAGCAGAGGGGCCCCTGGTTGAGCATCAGGGAATCTCCATTTCAGCACCACATGGGCCACCGCATGCTGAGCTTCTCCTGTGAGGGTTGCCTCACCTCTCTGGGTCTTGGAGCCTGCAGGGTTTAGACCATCATGAAGGTCCACTCAAGAGCCAAGTTCTAGGACTCAGCGTGCCTCCAAACAATCCCTTCAGAATTGGAGGTGGGGAGTGGAAACAAAGCAAGAAGCTAGACTGCCGCCTTGGCAGCAGCCAGCTGGTTTCCCGCAATGCTGTGGGCTTCCATTCTCAGCCCGGCCTGCAATCTGGACCATCCACGGAGTGACTGTGGGGCCTCTGGTGAGCCGGTGGACAGCTTCTCTTTCACACCCTGTCCCTCAGCACCCTGGAGGGGACTGGCTTGGTAGCAATGTATCTCTTTACCAGGAAATAGTGTTGGAATTGAGGAGGGGACCAGTGACCCATTTTGGTGTTTAATGATAATGATGTGAATAGGTATAGCTGAGAACATGTACTGAGTGTTAACGAAACAGGCACCGTTCTAGGTACACTTTGTGTATTTTAATGAAATATTTTCACTGTCCTGTGAGCTGAGCATTATTATTTCTATTTTACAAATAAGAAACCAAGGCACAGAAGGGTTAAGTAACTGGTCCAAGGTCACAGGGTTACTAAGTGACGTAGGGAAATTCAAACCAGGGCAACTTGGCACTCCTGTTTTCATCTCGTTGTCACAGTGCTGTGTGGTTGTCAAAATGATCCTCAGGAGAAATCTGGGGAAAGGTTCGTGGATGCACTAGATTCTTACATAAGGGGACTTCAGAATGTTCATGGAAAAAAATGGAAAAAAATTATGAATTTATTTTGGAGCAGAAATTTTTCAAAATCAGTGCATAATTTTTTCTTTCTTTCTTCTTTCATAAAAATTTACCAGAGGGCACATGTGATTGCCTTCGAGAGACAGAGACAACGGAAGAAAGCATCCCCGCCACGGGGAATTATCACACCGCAATCCCTTCTCCTCCACTTCTCTTCCCTTTTGGGATTTTAGGCATGCATGCACACGTGCCTGGCATACTTTTCAAGCAGCTGGGTCCTGGATTGAACCACACACAGTTGGCCATGTGGGATCCAGCCACCTCAACCACCATACCATCGGCTGCCCCGTGTAATTTTTTCATAATACGTATTTTCCATTTTTGAAGGCCCCTTGTACTAGCTTGGGTTTCTTCAGGGCTTATGAACACCAAAAATATTTATGATCAAGATTAAACATGACAGGGTGGCCTAGACCTGCAGGACGATGGTTAAGAAGAGCTTCAAAATGCTGAGATAGGTCACAGGAGCTTTCCAGAACCATCACAGAGACTAGAAGCTACAAGATGACAAATGTCAGCTCAGCACAATCAAGAGATTTCTTAAAGCACCGTCCTCAGAGGGACAGGGTGGTACTGGGAGGTGGTGAGCTCGCCTTTGCTGAAGACAACCAGGCAGAAGCCGGAGAGGGTACGAACTATGGGAAGATCTCAAGTTACAGACCTTACAGTTACATTGCTGGACCAGACGTACTTACAGCAGAAAGAAAATTCCAAGAAAAAGTTCGCAGGTTTTAGCTCATTTTAGGAAAACAGCATTAAAAATGAAAAGATTGCCAAATCCAATGAAACCAAATCACTACTGCCTTTTTCTTAAAAGTCCTGTGCAATTGTCAGTCTTTACAGAATGGAGCCAGCCTAGATCATCCGAAAGGCCTTTGGAGTGAGATCTAGTCTTGAATCTGGGCTCCGGCACTTACTCTGTGGTCTTGTGCAAGTTCCTTAGCCTCTCTTTGTTTTGGTCTCCTCTACAAAGTGGCTACAGTGCACCCTACCTTCCAAGGTAGTTGTGCAGATAAAAGTCAAGTTTAGCATAGTACCTGGCACACAGAAGGTGCCCCCAAAGTTCTGAGTATAAATAGAATTTTAACAGCACAGCAACAGTTGGGATTAGTCACAACTAACAAGAGATTGGAGACCAAATGAGTATGACATTTATGGCAAAAGTGGAAATCTCATTTAGAAATGTCTGTAGATTGACAAAGACATCTAGAGAATAAATTTGGAGAACAGTTCTGTGAAAAATATCTCGCTGAGCTAAGGACAAATTCAATGTAATTTATCCAATGATAAAAGAGAGAGATAGGAATGTGTGGGAAGTTATAGAACAGTTTTGCTGAACTAATTCATATCTACAATATAGATTTAGTTCAGGGGATTTATGCCTGATTTGGTCAAAGCATCTGGTCTAAAAACACATCTGTTCTGAACATCTTTAAATCTGCAATCATCTTTTAAGATTTTCTTTTCTTGAATAATCAGAAGAGGAAAAAAATAGATTCTTTGAAGTCAGACAGCTCTGGGTTCAAATTCTAGATCGGCCAAATATTTGTTATGTGACCTTGACCTTTAGTAGCCTCTCACCCTCAGTCACCTTCTTCTATAGATTGGAGATGACAATGCTACCTCACATGGAGGTAAGCACTAGCCCAAATTTAAAGGCACAGCTCAGTGCATAGCTCAGTGCCTGGCCCAGTGAAGCTGATCAATAAACAAGAGCAGTTGGCATTCACGGATGTCAGGTCAGCATAACCCCTCCTGATCTGAATCCTTAGTCGGGCCTTCTCAGTGTCTAGAAGCATCTTTTTTCATGAAGCAAATTTGGAATTTCAAACTTGCTGAACTTACAGAGGACCAGTTCATTTTATAAATCCTTATGCACCCTCAGGCCAGAGGCAATGAAGGGATAAATAGAAGCTCTTAGTGAGGGTGAGGGTCTATACTACAGATACTGCCCATAAAGAGGGATACTACAGGTCAGCTGTATGTGCAATCCGACTCATAGGAAAGAAGGGATATTTCGCCAGTTGTTTGTGTACTCTAGACTCTTTAGACATGGGAAGATTTCAAGTGTGGTTGAAGAATAGAAACAGTTGATGTAGGGTATAAAATAAAAACAAAACCAGGAAAAGTCCAACAAGATAAGGGAGAACCATATGATTAAGGAGTAGCATAAAGTTCTAAAATTGCTATAGGTATTCCCATCCGCCATGTTTTTCAGCTCAGTCTTTTGGATACTTGTTTTTCCCTTGCTTATACTGTATCTTTGATATTATAACAGAAGCTCATGGGAAAGCAAGAGCACTTTCTAGCTAATTTTACTGGAATGTATCTATTCAAACAACATGAGAAACACAAAGAAACCCAATAAACACAGTTTGCTTATTTGGTGTCCAGTCACAGCTACCAGAGAGGAAATCTGCTTACTCATCTGGCTTTAGTTTTGAAAACAGAACCTGAGAAGAATGTGGCTCTAAAAGCTCAGCAAGGTCTAATACCATCAATAGTGAGAAAACAAACAAGGCTGAACTTACCTCTGTCATACGGGGCTTGCGAGAGCTGGATGGCACAAGCCTTCCTGCCTCAGGGTGCGGAGCTGTGGCCATGGTGTATGTCTCTTTGCTCACCTTCTGCTTAGACCTCAGGAGGGACAAAGCAGCTTTAGTGGAAACCCCTGGAAGGTTGGGGTTGTACAAACTTATGCACCAACCAGCGTAAACAGAGGACCTCCTATCTGCATGCTGGATGTGATTTGGCTTAATGTAGTTTAAATAGCACCAACTGACATTAGTGGTCGTGTGGAGGCTGGGGAACTGCAGTACCTTCTTTGAGTCCATACCTTCTTGAGACTTGGCTGGTCTAGGGGACGTTTCTGACAGAGGCAAAGAGCTCGGAGGTGCCAGGGGAGAGAGGTCAGGTTGTTCCTTGGAATCTTCTTTCTTCACACTGAGTGGGGGCAACCCTCTCCGGTGAAGCTTGCCAGATGGCTGGGCATAGTCCTTTAATGTTTCTGATTCTGGGGCTGTCCCATGGGGCAATGTAGGGTGAGGGAAGGGAGGAATTTCCTTTGGGTCAGATGGATCTGAAGATAGGCTAGACAGTGGTTCTAGCTCCCTCCTGCCCTGGCTGCGTATATGAGATTTTTCTGGCCTCTTCCCATCCTCAGTGCTGGTAAGCACTACGCTGCATGGTTTGACCAGCTCAAGTTTTTCATCTGCCTTGGAAGCCTCCTCCTCCTTCACCCTTTTTTGCTGCTGGGTTTCCATGGTGAGTTCAAGACTACCAGCTGGTGAAAGGACACGTTTGCTTCCCCCCGCTGTTGATGAACTCCCCTCCAGGGTCAGGACACTCTCTGATGAGAGGGCAGTGCCTTTTCTTTCAGGTAACGTCACAGGCACTCTCAGGTATGGAGTCAGGAAACCTCTGCTTTGTTCTTCACTTAACCCAGATGGTCCGGGCCCAGCCTCATACACCTCTGCCCCACACACAGTTGTTCCTTTGGATGGGGGCTCCTCAAACTTGGGAAGACCCACAGTTGCTGAGCTGCCTTGAGACTGGGTGACCAAGACCTGGGAAAGGGTGGTGTACATTGCGCTCCCATAGGACGGCATGTTGGTCTGAATACGGACAGGTACAACCAGCGACACCATGTTGTCTGGACAGGTGGGCAAGGCCAGCGGAGGGGCTGATGTGGGTGCAGAGGTGCTGGCTGGGGGAGTCACAGGGGGCAGCTGGAGGTCGCTGCTGTACTCCGTGCTGGGGGAGAGGCCGGCAGTTCCTGTGGCTAGGGGAGCCAGGCTGGTTTTGATCTGGGGCAGACGGCTTTCCACATCACGAGGGAGCTGAAGTGCAAACTGGGATTGCAGAGGCAGGTAAAACCCAGAGGAGAGTGCTGAGGAGGCAGGATATGGCATGGGGAGAAACGAAGGGGGCTGCCTGAAGGGGATGCTGCTGGGGTGTGGCATGAGCTGGGGGAGAGGGAGGTGGCCTGGGTGCAGAACAGTAGGTTGGAGAGGAAGCGGTGGGGCTTGAAATAAGGAGGGAGGCAGTGGCGGCATGGAGTACGGTGAGGAGAGGAGGCTGGGCATGGCTTGGGTGGAGAAGAATTCTGAAGACTGTCCATGCTCATGCTGTAGGAGGGGCTGGAAGGAGAACAGGGAGACGGGCGGGGGCAGGTATGGTTTCTCATGCAGGGGGAGCTGGGCAATGGGGTGCTGAAACACCTGCAGTGCTTCCGTGTAAGGTGGAGTGGACCCCAGCGGGGGCCTGTCCTGCACCTGGCTCTTGCTGCCAGGCTGCCCGCTGTGTGAGGTGGCCGCTGAGCAGATCTGGGACAGTGAGCTCTTAGTGGGAGGTTTACTGGACGAGGGCTGCGGGTCCTCGCTCTCCTGCCTTCCCTTGGGGGTGGCCTCCGGCTCAGTTTCTGGAGGCCTGCTCAGAGACGCCTGTCTCACCAAAAAGCACTTCCTTCTCTCTGGTGGGGCTGCCGGGGCTGGCGGGGCCGCGGGGGCCGGTGCGGAAGGGCCTGTCGCGGACAAGCTGCCGTAGTCGAACGATTTGCTGCGCGTCTCAGCCATGTGGGCCGAGTGGGAAATGTTGGGGCTTTGCTCCGAGGCGGACCTCCGCATCTCCCGAGCGTGTGGGTGGTGGCTGGGGACAGTCAACATGTGGCTACCCAAGGGTTTGGAGCGTGTGTCCGATGAGGGGCCAGGGGCTTCGGCTTTCCCATGGTCATCCCTGTCGAACGAGGCCGAGCAGCTGGATCCGCTTACAGAGATGCTACTTTCCTGGCTCGGGCTGCGAGACAGGGGTGCAGAGGACTCGAAGCTGGACTCGCCCGATGACTGAGCCATCTCTGCCAGGCGCAGTCTCTTCTTCTTGGGTGGCAGCTTCTCGGCCGGGAGCTGGGCAAGCGTCTGGCTGCGCTGGGGCCACTGGAACTCCTCGGTCTTCTCGGGCTCCTTGGGGGGAGGCTCAGGCTCCGTGTTGGGCCGGTCGGGCTCCTCGGTCACCAGGATCTCGGGGACCTGAATGTTGGGCTGGCGGACCAACCTGGGCTGCAGAGAGTGAGCCGAGCGTCCGTGCGGGGCAGGCGGGGGCGCTGAGAACTGGGCCGGAGCCTTCTGTTCCCCTTCCAGGCCCCCGGGCTGCTCGAGAGAGTCGGCCTTCTCAAAGGAACTGGTGTGCTGGATGACGGAGATCTCCTTGGACGTTGTTCTCCTCTCCTTCCCTGGTTCTGAACTGGACCCTGGCTTGGGAGTCCTTGGCTGGAAGCCCGTGGGTCCCTCCACGGAGGGCCCTGATTTACTCGTTTCTGCTGGTGACTTGGTGGACTCCAGGGGAAGGTTCCGAGCAGCATCCGACGGCCCAGGGCTGCTGAACTGACTTTTTGTGGACCCGAAGGCAGGCGGCTCTTCGTCGTCCCCCAGGCTCTTCTCTTTCCTCCTCTTCCGCAGCGGAGTGAGCTCCAAGGTGGTCCCCAGTTTATAGTGCATCATCTGGGACCACGGCTCGAGCTCGGCCTGACTCTTGTCGGCCTCGGGAGACGCGTGTGCACCCGCACAGATGGGCTTTGTGACCTGGAGCTCCGAGCAGTAGTACTTTTTATGGGCTTCGTAGTTGTCCCTTTTCTTGTACCGAGCACCGCATATGTTACATTCATAGGTCACCCCTTTCGTCTTCACACCCTTCTTGGTCTTTTTGGTCAGATCGCTCTCCTTGGGTTCCGGGTCGTCCGAGGGTTTGGAGGCGGAGTCTTTGCTACTTGGTCCAGCCTCCTCCCCTCCCAAAGGGAGTTCGATAGCCGGCTGGCGCTTCAGCATCCGGGGGTGGGAGGTAAACACTTGGCTGCTGCGGCTCAGGGTGTCTGAGTCGGCGATGTGGTCGTCGAAGGAGTAGCTCCCTCGGAAGGTGGGGTGGGGGGTGCTGATAGTGCAGGCAGCGGAAGGCATTGAGTGGCTCCTCAGGAGAGGCACAGGGGGGGCGGTACTGGGCGGCTGCTGGAGGCTCAGCAGTGATTGCTCAGGTTTTGTCTTCTCGCCATGGGACGGCAGGGGCTCCCGGTACAGGCTGGATTTGGGGGACTCCATGCTGCTGCGCCTCGACAGCGAGCTCCTCCTTGGCTTCACGCTGTCTATCTCACTGGTGTCCACCACGGCCTCGTTGATGGTGATGAGCTTCGTGATGTGCTCGATCACCTGGGTCCGGGGCACAGACAGCGGCACCAGGCTGGGCTTGTCGTCAGTGGACAGGGGCAGGAGGGGCTGGGTGGAGGTGCTCGTCAGCATGGTGGTCCGCTGCCCGATCCGGCCACACTTGCCGAAGATAATCTCAGCATAGGACTTGGCGTTGGTGTTCGGGGGGCTGACCTGCTGCTCGGCGCTCTCGGAGCGCGAGAAATACCCAGACTCCGTGCTCCCTTTGCTGCCCGGACTCAGGAACGCCTGCTCGTCGATCACCTTCTTCCTCTCACTTAAGCGGAGGGCCAGCTTCTGCTTTATCGTGTGGGTGTCTTCAGGCTTATGGCTCAGGGGGTGCTCGGAGGAGGGTTCTGCAAATGGAGTGGGGTCCTCTAGTGACTGGCCTGTGCTGGACTGGGACAGGGAACAGCGTTCGTGGCTGGAACTGTGGCTCCCAGAGCTGTACAGACCGCTGGAGAGGAGGGGGTGCTTAGGCCTTGGGGAGAGCTCTGTGGGGTGAGCAGAGGCAGCTCCCGTTTCTTCTTCGGAATCTGTGCTTTCGCCCTCGGTGGGCTCCTCGAACTCTTCCCCAGGGACCCTCTCCATCTCCAGCCCCGGGGGGTACATCTCGCCACCCATGCCTGAGGCCAGACCTGCTTTGATGCGGTGGGCATGAGACTTCCTGTGCTTGTAGAGGTTGCTCTTGGTCTTGAAGGAGAAGCCACAGGGGCCGCAGGGGTAGGGCCTCTCGCCCGTGTGTGAGCGGATGTGCTTCTGCAGCACGCTGGGCTTGGCGCAGGGCCGGCTGCAGTACTGGCAGATGTACTTGCCCGGCTTCTGTGGCTTCCGCTCCTTCTTGTGGGCCTCTTCGGCGGGCTTCACGGAGACCTGGGAGGGACGGGGCACGAAGACTTTGGGGATGCCAGACAGCTCCTCGGGGGGAATGATGGAAGCATGGGAGGGGAGGAGCTGGCTCTGAGGATGGAGCCCAGGGGCCACGAAGGAGCTGGAGGGTCCAGGTCTCATGGGGTCGACCAGCTGCCAGGTGGAGCCTTCCAGCAGGTGCTTGGGTTTGCCGGGCGACACGAATGCTGGTGTCAGCGGGTGCTGCGGCAGCTGTGAGATGTGCACGGAGGCTTCAATGGGGGGCCCCTTGGGGGGCTTCTGCTGCTGGCCCCCCTTCTCCTGAGAGCCTTCCCTAAGAACTGACGAGGGGCCCGGGAAGGGCTGCGGGGCTAGGAGCTCTTGAGGGGGGCTCTGGTGAGTGGCAGCTGTGCCGCTGCCGGGGTACGGGACACTGGGAGCAGCACTGGTCTGAACGGCCTCTCCTTTGGTCAGCCGCTTCCGGGGACTTCCTTCAGCCTTCTTGGTGCCCTTGCTACTCTGTTCAGGATCCATGACCTTCACAGAGACTTCAGCTGCTATTCTGGGAGGCTCAGGGCAGGCTGCATTTAGGAATAATCCAAGTGTCCCAAGGAGGTGTCCAGCTTTGGCCACATTGGTCAAGAGCTGTGGAAGCCAAACCCAAGATGGCTCTGGGAGAGTTTTTGCAAGTGTCACTGACTACGAGTGACTCACAGCAGGTCATGGGGGCCCAGGCTATTCATATCGGAGAGGCATGGCCTTCTACTTGGCAGACAGAAAACGCTCCAGCACTTTCTGCCTGGAGGTCTGCTGTGGGGACGCCTTGAAGGGTGTCAGTATTGCCATTGTACTGTTTCAGTTGGCAGTGGCGAGCGGCCCCCACGAGTCCCCCGTGCACTACGCGAATGGTTAGAGTTTGGAGACGTCTGTGTCCATGGCCTAGTCATCCCTGGTCCTGGCACAGACGATGACACTCTGGGTGCTCGGGCAGCTCTGTTCTGGCCTCTTCTCCCCTGCAGTCCTGCGCTGGAGACCAACGGCCCACAGGAGGAATCACACTCTTCTACGTGACAAAAGCACACACAAAGAGACACACACAAGAGAGGAGAGCATTACTGTGGCCCGTCCATGGCTGAGACTCCCAAAAGCCAACCAGAGAAACCCAACCCCCACCTCCATGTGCCCAAACTTTGCCCATCCTTCTCTCATCCGCTTTTGCATTGGTGTTGGGGGACTTGAATGCCAATGTGTTCCTGAGGGTGGTGGCCACGTGAGGTGTTGGGAGAAGGTGGGGTGGGCCCTGGGAACCACAGGTGGCTAGGGACAGGAGGCCTAAGCCCCCAACCCTGCCCCTGATCTACTGTAAGTGGTTTTGAACTAAGCTTCAGTTGTCCGATCTATAACAGAGCTGCTTCCTGCCTCTGCTGTGTGTCTGGCCATAGCGGGGTCCAGCGAGATATCGGATGTGCATGACGCTGTGGCTGGTGCAGGAGGAGGTGGCTTTTCAGGGGTGAGTTTTCTCAGGGGTAGGGCATTCTCAGGTTGATATCTCTCTCTCTGGCCCTGGATTCTGAGTGCCCATGGGGGCCGTCTTTCATTGCTCTTTACCCCCTTACTAGAAATCTCCGTGGGGGACTTGTGGGGGCCGCCCGCCATTGCCATGCCCAGCCTACGGACCATGGCCAGCACGGCCTTTGGGTTCCATTTACGGCAGCACTGGCATGGCCTGGGGAGAAGGCTGCAGCCACACTGAGGTTTCTCGGGGCATCCAGAGTCTGGACAGCAATGCTGGCCTGCCAGCTTCTGTCCTAGCCCCGCAGTGGCTGCTGCACAGGAGAAACGGGGGTTCTGGGTAAGGCAAGGGAGCCCATCCTGGAAGCATGACCTCAGGTCTCACCTAGGCAAGCTAAGGTGGGCAGAGGCGCCAACCCCGCTGACGTCCAGACATGGCCGATGTGGTCTGAGCACAGATGGAGAGCTGTTCTCTGGGCCAGGCTGACATGCCCAGGCCTGGCTGCACTGGGGTGGGTGGGGAGAGGCCTTGGGGTGCCCTGTGTGGCCAATAACAGGCTGTACTTACTATTTCTATGGGCTCTTCATGAAAGGCTCTCAGGGTACCCCAAGACGCTAGCTAGTGGTGAGCTGTTGTTTCTCCCAGTGGGTGAGTGGGAGCCTGTGGTGGATGGTGAGGGGGTCATCTGAGTGGAGATCGACTGGCCAAGGAGGACCCTACATGGTCTAGACCCGTGGTCCTCCCTTCTCTGAGCCACTCTGCAGGGACAGGTAGGATGTTCCCACTGGCTGGGGTTTGCTGCAATTCCCAGGGCCTGGTGGGAGGGGCAGGGGTGGATGAGGGAGTCAGGTGACTGTTGCGTCATCAGGTGACTTGTTGGCAGGCCAGAACTGCCTGCCTGGTGTCACTTAGGGTCAGCCTCCAGCCTGCACCTGTGAGCTGGGCCTGGTGTTCCTCCAGCGAGAGGCCCCCCCGCCTCCTCTGAGGAAGAAACAAGGACATGTCGGCACTGTCAGCTGCCTGGTACAGTCGGGAGGCCCACACGCCAAGAGCCGCACTTCATTCTGCATTCAGGGCACCTGAGCCACAGCGGGGTTCCCCAGTCCAGGGCATCTGGCCCTCAACTCCAGGGCTAGAGCTCCCTGCCACCCTGTCCCCTCTGCTCACTATGGGGCCGAGGTGCTCACCACCAGGGCAGCGGGCGAGGTGAGCTGGGACCACAGGTGCAGACACAGGAGCCTGACAAGGCCCCAGAGACCTCAGAGAGTTCAGCTTCGGGATGGTGGCATACAGCACTTCTGACTTTGATTCCCTTAGAAAGAACTGTTCTGATCACTGTTCAAGAGGCACCAAGAAGGGGGTTCTTTCCCACCTGTAGTTCTGAGGGTGTATGTAAAAGCTTAATATAAAGTTGAAGGGATAGAGAAAAAGCCATTTCTCTGCAGAATTAGTGAGAACACCTGTCAAAGCCACCAGAGAAATGAGGTGAGAACTAGAGAATTCCCCTAGAAAGGCCCAGGAGCTGGACCCATGGGGGTCTGACCTTCAGGTCAGAAGGAGGATGAACATCCTCTGCTGAGGTTCACAGATGGTCGTGGGGGCCATGCCGCCTGCCAGGAGGACACAGCCCCTAGAGCTCTGGCTTAGCTACCAGCTTACAACCATGAAGAGACCCCAAGCTAGCCCACCACTTAACCTATCAGACAACTGCTCCCACTTCCAGAAGCTTCCGCAGGTCTAGTTGTGGAAAACAGTCCAATAGGGAAGAGGGCAGGGCTTACTGGGCCTGTAGTCCCAGAGGCCCAGGAGTGAGAAGTGATGGAGGAGTCAACCAGGCCTGGCCAGGAGGTCTGCAGCTCCGACACCAGGCTGGAGAGCAGCTTCTGTATCCAAGGTGCCATGACGGTGTGGCCAGTCCGGAGTGGACACCCCAGAGGACTTGTCCCGGAGATGGGAGGTGGGTTCTGGAAGAAGGCCCACCTGGGTGCACCCTGGGCTCTAGATGGAGCAGCATGGGCCCCTGGGAAAGTCAGATCAGGCTGAGGCAAGACAGGAAAGGGGCCTGGAGTCCAGGGAGCTGCTAGGTCAACCTGACCCTACATCTGTGGGGTTTCTCTGCTTATAATTTCTTTATATACACAGACACACTCACACACACACAGAGACCAGCACACCGAAATCTAGTAAAAATTATTACTAACAGTAATAGAACAGGCAGTATCAAAATACTAGGAAAGCAAACCCTCTGAACTTCAGGAACTTGCAACCCCAGGCACGAGGCCCAAGGCTGGAAGAAGGGCAAGCCATAAGTGTTATTTAATGACAGTGCCTGTCAAAGAATCTGTGTGTGTGCACACACATGGTGTGTAAGAGGGAGAATGCTTCACCTGCAAACAAGTTGGAGTGGCTATGAGCTCAGGTGGCGTAAGACGGGTCAGGTGTGAAGATATGGGACTGGAGACTAATGGAGAGGTGGCCAGAGAGCCTGTGCCAGCCTCACCCATGGTAACCAACAGCAAATGTGGGGCTAAGCTCTGCGACCCTCAGGCCAGCAGGTGGCATGGTGGTGAAGGTGTTGGACTCCCAGACGATAGTTAGAGTCCCAGACCTGGTGGCTTGCTTTCTCATCTTCTCTCTCTCTCTCTCTCTCTCTCTCTCTCTCTTTTCTCTCTCTCTCTCTAGTGAGCATACATGCCCTATAGCAAATTAAAATAATAATAATAAATAAATAAAATAATTCTTTAAAAAATCAATAACAAGCTCTGCTGCCTCGAGCCCCTCCTTACGCCTCCGTAATATCCCATCACGTACATGTGCTACATATTTTTCAACCCCGTCATCCATTCGTGGGCACTTCGGTCGATTCCATGTCTCAACAATTGTGAATAATGCTGCAAGAAACATGGATGTGTGAGTGTCTTTCCGAATGAGTGTTTTCCCACCCTGGGGGGAGACGCCAAGGCTTGGGATTACTGGGTCATATGAAGTCCTATGGCAGGTCTGTGAGGAACCTCCGCATTGCTCCCGCAGTGGCCGCACTTGTAACTCACATCCCGGCCAGCAGGGTGGGCGGGTCCTGTTCACCACAGCCTGGCCAGCACTTGTCCTTCTTTAATTTCTTGATCAAAGCCATCCTGACTGGGGCCTAAGTGGTATCTCACTGTGGTTTCAATTTGCATTTCCCTTATGATAAGAGATGTCGAACAAGAGACGAATGTGAAGTTCTCCAGGAGAATAAGGTATATGGTAATATCCTTGATTCCATTGTCACGCACTGCATGCATATTTTGAAAAACCGGAGCATGTGCTATAGAGATGTATGACAACAGCTCTGCCACTCCCTCGACCAGTTGCGGGACTCATCTGTGAGATCCTGACCTTACTGGGCTCAGGGTCTGCTGCAGCCTCTCAGCTTCCAGTAACCAGGGGTTCCCGGCAGAGCAATCACCCCTGCTGGGGTCTGTATGCATCCTGCCAAGAAGCCCAGTCCCCTTGGACACTGCCTGCCTGCTGGACCCTTCCGGGTCCTGACCCACCAGCCTCTCCTGGACATTCGCTACCCCTCTGCCCTGCCTAGCCACCATGGTCCATCTCCACATCTGGTGGCTTCTGTTCTTGTGTCCCCACCTCCTGCCCCAGCGCTCCACAGCAGGGCCTGGGCTCACGCTTGTCAGACCTAAAGTTCTGAAGATAAACTACCCAATAGAAATACTGGGGGACATCTTTCTGATAAAAAGAAATGTTGGCTTAGCTGTGGTGTCACAAGTTGGAGGATGCTGCGGTGCCTGGGCAGAGACACCGGGGGACGCCCAGTTTGCTTCCCGGCCCAACCTGGATGGGCTCAGTATAGCAGGATGGGCCTGTGGGCCGGGCTGCTCCCGGGGAGGCTGGGCCAGGGGCGTGGTGATATGAAACGCTGTGAAAATCTCTCTCTCCTCTTTCTCCCTCCCTGCCCCTCCTGTGCACTCTGTCTCTCACATTAAAACAATTTTTTAAAAAATTATAATGAAAAGTTTCTTGAAAATTGTTAAAGCATTGAAGAATTGTAGTCTGCCCTTCCCCTTGAAATCTCCTGTACCCTACACACCCCCTCCTGAGAGGAGCGGTAGTTAATTTAATATGTTTTTTCTACCTTTTTTTTTTGTTGTTGTTAAGGTTTTTGCCAGAGGGGGTGTACACTCACTGGAGAAAAAGAGAGCCAGAGAGAGGGAAAGTGAGAGAGAACCCCTCCACAGGGGAATGGGCACACCACAATCCCTTCTCCTTTCAGGATTTTTGGCATGTGAGCACACATACCTGGCATGATTTTCAAGCCACTGGGTCTAGGACTCGAATTGAAGTTGGCCGTGTGGAAATCTAGCACCTTAAAATATGTTTTTCCCCTCTGAACAGTTTAATGCATTCATATAAATATGTTATGTGTAGATCTTTTTATATAAATGAAGAAAAGATACCAATCATACATCCTGACCTGTGACTTGCTTTTTTTTTTTTTTTTTTTTTTTTTTAAAAATAAAAGCCTGTGCCTGGTTCTCTCAGCTCATCTCACTCTCTGGTTGCTCACTCCTGTCCGTACTCAAGTTCAGCCGTCCCTCTCTGACGGATACGAATTTTGTTTTTAGCTTTTTCTATTCGAAGGAGAGTTACCAAGAATATTCTGCATACTTCTGTGAGTATATCACAGGGTAAATTCCTAGAAGGAAAGATACTGGCTCAAGGGGAATAGAACTCCAAGCTTTTCAGGGTACTGACAAACACGTTTACATTCCCACCTATGTTTGAGGTCCGTTTCCCCAAATTCCTTCCTACCCAGAATATAACCAGTCTCCTTAATACTTACCAGAGAAAGGCAAAATTGCCAACTGAGTTGCCTATTACTGCTGTAACCAGCTACCACAAACTCAGCCGCTAACACCGTTCTCGAGGTCAGAGATTTGCAATGGGTCTCACCGGGCTAAAGTCAGGGTATTAGAAAGGCCACTTTTCTTTTTCCGGAGGCTCAAGGGGAGAGTCTGTCGTCTTGCCTGATGTTCTGGCTCAGGGACCCTCAGACAGAGATAGTGGCCGTACTTTCTCCACATCAAATCATCCTCATAAGGACTCCTCTGCCTCCCCTGAGCGTTGTAAGACTCCTGCGATTACATGGGTCCACCTGGAGCATTCAGCGGCCGGCCTGGGTCTCACCACCTCAAGGCCCCTCAATTAATCAACCTACGAAGTCTCTTTTGCTGCAATAGGGCAACGTGTTCACAGTTCTTAGGGTTTAAGGTATGGATTTCATTAGGAGCCATTATTTTGCCTACTACAATGGTATCTTTTTCTTTTTTTTTAAAATTTCCATTTCTTGATATGTAGTAAAGCTTAGCATTTTTGCATAAGCTTATTAAACAGTTACTATATTTAAGGGGTTATTTTTCCTATCCTTTGTTTATGTTTCTAATGGATTATAATTTTCTTATTGATTTACATAAACTCTTCTGATAATGAAGACATCACTTTTTAAAAAACTTTTTTTCTTTTTCTTTTTTTTCTTTTTCTTTCTTTCTTTCTTTTTTTTTTTTTTTTTTTAGGTTTTTGCCATAGGGTGCATGTGCTCGCCAGAGAGAGACACAGAGACAGTGAGAGGGAAAGTGAGAAATTACTCCCCAGGGGGGATGACCATGCTGCAATCCTTGCTCCTCTAGTCTCTTCCTGGAATTTTGGGCATGTATGCACACATACCCGGAGTGATTTTCAAGCCACCAGGTCTGGGACTCAAACCACAGTCAGCCACATGGGAGTCCAGTGCCTTAACTACCATGCACCTGCTGGCCCGGAGGACTTCAATTTATTATATGTAATTTATAAATTAAATGTTTTCTTCCTATTTACATCAATATTTACCTTGGCTGTACAGAAGAATTTTTGTTTCTGTGTGGTCAGATGTATCATCCATCTTTCCCTTAAAGTTTTCATATTTAAAATTACTTTTCAGAATGTCACCCAATTTTCCTTCTAGTTCATTGACGAGTTATTTTTTTCCCTCTCTCATTTCTTCCCTTCACTTCCTTTCCATTACCAGCGTGGCTCCATTTGGCATTTCTCTGGGTGTAAAGAGTGAAGTAAAGATAAAACAATTTTTTTCACTATAGCTAGCTCGTTGTCTAACACCATTATTGAATGATCCACCTCCCTACTGAAACGTCCTGGGGTATCTGCTAAAAGCACAGGTTAGAACCCAATTTCAAATCCACTGCCACAGAATCTCTGGGAAAAGGGCCTCAGAATCTATGTATTGGCAAAATTCCACATGTAAATTTGACAAAACTCTTTTTTCTATAGTTGAGTATTTATTGGAGAAATGGATGAAACTCCCTGTAATTAACTGGCTTGTTTCTTGGTTTCTTTGTGAAAAGAGAAATCTCTTCGATTGTCAGCCACACCAGGCCTCTCCCTTTGTCAAGAACCCTCAACAGATCCCTACCACAGAGAGACTCAGCCCACGAAATTCCAGTCCTGTCATAATTGGTTCTCCCAACCTCCCCGGCCTTCTCTCTCCAGCCTGCACCTAGACCTTGAACTCACTGTCCTACTTAGTGCTATTCCAAGAGGAGTTTGAAGACTGATGGCACAGGGGGCCAGGAAAGGCTGCCAGGACAAGGCATGCGTGACTGAGCCTTGAGAGATGGGAAATGCTGATGGTGAGATTTGGGAGGGAGAGGTTCTAGTCTAGGTGGGAGATCCAACATAGCAGACTGGACTGTGGCTGCAGGGAACGTTGAGCTGTGGGGCTCCCAGGCACAGAGCTCAGGCAGGAGGCCAACACTGAACTGAGGAGGGTTACTGACGTTGGGAGAAGTTCCCACATCCTCTCTCCTAGGCCCCAGAACGACCAGATAAAGCCCTGAGCTGTGAAGGCTCAGTTGTGCCAAACCAGTTTTCTTTTATTTAGAGATAGAGAGATTTTTGCTATAGGGTCTGTGTGCTCCCCAGAGAGACTGAGAGACAGAAAGTGAGAAATCACCCAACTGGGTGGATGGTCACACCACAATCCCTTCTCCTTCATTCTCTTCTTGGGATTTTGGGCATGCACATCCATATACCCAGCATGACTTTCAAGTTACCAGATCCTGGACTCAAACTGTGATCAGCCATGTGGGAGTCCAGTGCCTTAACCACTATGCCGCCTGCTGGCCCCAAACTGGTTTTCTTTTTTTTTGAGAGGTTTTTGCTATAGGGTGCATGCGCTCGCCAGAAAGACAGAGAGAGACAGAAAGAGAGAAATCACCCTCCAGGGGGGATGGCCATGCTGCAATCCCTTCTCCTCCTTTCTCCTCTCGGGATCTTGGCATGCATACACACACGTCGGGCATGAGTTTAAGCCCCTGGGTCCAGGACTCGAACCGCAGTCAACTACACGAGAGTCCAACGACATAGCCATTACACTAACTGCTGGTCCCCCCAA
Organism: Tupaia tana; assembly: GCA_026018925.1. Classification (NCBI taxonomy): domain Eukaryota; kingdom Metazoa; phylum Chordata; class Mammalia; order Scandentia; family Tupaiidae; genus Tupaia; species Tupaia tana. Next base: position 2,728,443 of record JAKSZU010000004.1, on the reverse strand, counting down.
ACTGGTTTTCTAACAGCTGCTATCACAAAGCAGGCTAAAGGCACAACTCCATCCCCATTGGAAGAGCAGGGGATGCTGCTGGGCTGGACCAGGCTTTCAGGGAGATAGGCCCCTCACACCCTCTGGCCTGGGTTCACCCACAGAAAACAGCCACCACCTGGAGTCCCATGACTAGCCAGTTGGGAGGAAGAAGTTATCTGCCAAACTAACAGGTCACATAGTCCCACTTCCCTGTCTGCCCAGGGTCAGGCCAGTGGCTTAACTGGCGCCCCCGTGTCTTCCCGATGGACTCGTCCGTCGCCCCAGCCTGGGCAGGGACTGGATCTCATTCATCTTCGTGCTTCCAGCGCCTGGTACAGGATGCAACTGTGAGTAAAGTACTAAAAATAGTTCCAGATCCTCGGCTGAGCCCTGCCAGTGCCCAAGCTACGCTGAGCGTCACCATATCGATCCCCACACGTCTTCTTTTCCAAATGAGGGGACTGAAACTAAGGGCTCCAGATCAGCCTGAGGGCCGGGTTTCTCAGTAAATGTTTTTCTGTGGGCTGACCCCACAGCCTAGTGGTTAAGGATCCCGTATAGCTGGAGGCTTGAATCGCAGTCCTGGTAGTTTGAAAATCATGCCAGGCGTGTGTGTGCATGGATGGAGAAATGGGGGTTGCAGTCTGACCACACCCCACTGGGGTACTTTTCCCTCTTTCCCTTTCTCTCTGTTTCTCCATCTTTCCCTGGTGAATACATGCACCTTATGGCAATTTTAAAAATGCTTTTTTTCCTCAAAATGAGTGGTGGATTACTCACTGTCTGGGAGGCTCTCAAATCATTTCCCTTGGATGACTGTGGTCTCCGCGTTCCAACTTTTCCTTCTTCTCTTCCCTCCTGGTCCCGAGAGCTGGAGAAGGCTTGGGATTTTTGCATAATTTTCATAGCAAAGAAAAGCCCAGGCAGTCCTAGGTGAGTTACACCTGGCTGGTGTCGGCCTATCTGCTAGAGAGCCTGGGGACCAAGATGAAATCGACATCGTGAGAGAGGACAAAGCGCCATCCCCACGGGAAGCAGGAGCACCCTTCCTGGTTGAGACCAGGCAGTGACGCAGCTGGAACTCCACTCCGCCCGACTTCCAGAGGTCCAGACCTCCCCCCGGTTGCGGGTGTGATAACTCAGGTGAAGGCCATTTAAACCATGCCCTGTGTCTAGATTGAATAACCGAACTCTTACTATGTACAGGCCGTTCTTAGTGTTAGATGCAAATCGCCTCATTCATTCCTTACAGTAACTTACCAGGCAGGTGCCATCGTCCTTCCGGTTTTACAGATGAGAAAGCTGAGGCACAAAACATCACAAAGCTGCTAAGTAGCAGAGCCAGAACCCCAACCTGGGCAGTCGAATGACTTCTGCTGTGGAGACGCTCAAAGCAGCTGGAGCCACACAGACAGGAGGGACTCAGCCAGCCTTGCGCAAAAGACTCAGGTTCGAACCACAGTCCTGACACTGCGTAACTGAACACAGCTCCCAGCAGCCTTCCTTCCCATCGTGTGGGCTGGCCTTGCTAAGAAACTGTTTTTTCTTTTCCCTGGAAAAGAATCTCCAGTGAAGTCTTGCTCCCATAGAGGCTGAAAATGAACTGAGCTCAGGAATCAGCCCCACAGCCACAAGGCCCAGATGCTTGCCGTCGGTTAATCTTCTGTTATCTGTTGTTACATATTTAGTTATCCACCCACCCACCTGTCTCGTAGAGATTTATTTATATCTGCTTTTTCTTTCTACAAGAATTAAAAGAGGCTCTGGATGCCGTGAGAACTCACTGGGCACCTATGAACTTATCTCGACCTATTTATTGTAAATGGTCTAGGAAGAGCTTGTGGATGAAAGTGCTCACAGGAGAACAAAGCCTGAGATGCCAGTTGGGCAGGTCAGGTAGTCTTGTCTTTGGGCCATTCCTATTCTGTGTCTGCCATGGGCACTGCCTAAGAAAGACCTGCATGTCACATTTGCTGCAGTGGCCAGTTCACTTGTCAGTTTTGGCAGGTCTTTAACTGTTCCTTTGATGGCATTTTATTCCTACAAAAGTGACCAGGGTACAATAGGCACGCCTGTTTACAAGCTTCCTGGGTAGTTAAGGTTCTTGTGTGGCTGTGAATGGCAATATATAGAACACATTATAACACACACGCATACACTATAGAAATCACCGGGGAGCTGGGTGACACATATGGTGTATTCTAACAGTGGAGGTAGGGCCTACCTGTGGTCTCCATTGTTCTTGCCCACAATTTATCAATGGATGATTGTAACTGGACTAGAAACAACAGCGCAGTTATAATGATCCCTCTGCAACTCCTTTCTTCATTCATCCACTCAGCATGCATATATTACATGGACTTCTTAATGGTAGGCCAGCAATATGAAAACAGATCTAAATCATAGACCTCACCATAAAGCTACAGTACTCAAGACAATGTAGTATCAACACAAAGAGAGACAAAAAGATCAGTGGAAACAGAATGATTAAGAAAACATACTCCCACGCATACAGCCGATTTATAACAAAAATGCTATTTAATTTGGTTGGCAAAATTATAGTCTTTTTCAATAAACAATAGTGATACAATTGAATATCCATATGGAAAAAAATGAACCTTGGCCCTCTTCCTTCACGCCATATTCAAAAAATTAATGCGGAAGGGATTATAGGCCTAAATATGAAAAAATAAATAATGAAGCTTGTAGAAGAAAACACAAAAATATCTTTATAACTTGAGGTCAACAAAGATTCCCTATACAACTTACAAAAGCATAATCACATAATCATAAAGGAAAGAACTGATAAGTTGTGCTTCATTGAATTAAAACTTTGGGTCATCAAAAGACACTAATAACAGAATAAAAAGAGAAACCATAGGCCAACTGGTGGTGCGGTGGTTAAGGGGCTGGATCCCCCATGACCAACTGTGTGTTCCAGTCCTGGCCCTGGTGGTTTGAAAAACACATCAGGCATGTGTTTGTGTTCATGTTTACCCAACTCCCAAGAGAGAATGGAGGAGAAAGGGTTGTAGCATGGCTGTCCTCCCTGGGAGGTGCTTTCTCGCTTTCTCTCTCTGTCTCTCTGGTGAATGTACATACCCTAGCAAAATTAATTAAAAACAAAAATAAATACTACGGGAGAAAAGAAAAACCAAATACTATGGAAGGATATTTGCAATACAAACTTGACAAAGGACTCATGCCCGGTATATAAATATAATTCCTGAAAACAACAAAGAAAAAGGTAGACAACCCAACTGAAAATGGTGAAAGTTAACTCAAAATGGATCCAAGACCTACACATAAGAATTAAAAACTATAACACTCTTAGAAGAAAATATAGGAGAAAGGTTTCCTGACATTGGATTTGGCAATGATTTCTTGGGTATGACACCATGGGCAACAAAATGGGACAACAAAATGGTGTAGCAGTTATATTGCTGGACTCCCACTTGGCTGACCACAGTTTGAGTCCCAGACCTGGTGACTTGAAAATCATGCTAGGTGCATGTGTGTGTGTGTACCCAAGATCCCAGGGGGAGAATGGAGGAGAGGGATTGTGGCATGGCTAACTGCCCTGGGGAGTGATTTCTCACATTTCCTCTCACTGTCTCTGTCTCTCTCTCTCTCTGGTGAGCACACATACCCTAAGGCAAAAAACTCTTAACAAACAAACAAACAAACAAACCAATAAAACAAATTAGACTACATCAAAACTAGAAACTTCGATGTACCAACAACCTTTCAGCAATGTGAAAAGGCAATTTATAGAATGAGAGAAAATATTCACAAATCATATATTATGATAAGGAATTGATATGCAGAATATTTAAAGAGCTCCTACAAGTCAACAACAGCAAAAACAATCAACCTGAGTGAAAAGTGAGCAAATGATTTGAATAGACATTTTTCCAAAGATGATCTACAAATGTCCAAAAATCACATGAAAAGATACTCGACATCATTAATTATTAGGGAAATGAATACCAAAATGAGATCCATCTCATATACATTAGGATAGCTATTAATACATAAGAAAAAAAATGCTTGAGAGGATGGGGAGAAATTAGAACCCTTGTACTCTGACAGTAAGCATATAAAATAGTGTAGCCTCTATAGAAAACAGGGTACATATGAAAGAAATTCTGGGGTACATACGAAGATGATTGAAACCAAGGTCTCAAAGATATATTTGTCATCTATGTTCATAGCAACATTATTCATAATAGCCAAAAGGTGGAGGCACCCCTAATGTCCATTGACATTCACAGGTAAATAGATGAATGAAACGTGTAGATGCACACAGTGGAATATTATTCAGCCTTAGAAAGGGAGGACATTCTGACACATACTACAACATGGAGGACTCCTGAGGACATTATGCTAAGAGAAATAAGCCAGTCACAAGAGGACAAATGATTCCACTTACGTAAGCTACCCACATAGTCAAAATTCATAGAGATGGAAAGTAGAATGGTCACTGCCAGTGCTGTGGGGAGGAGGGAATGAGTTGTTGTTCAATGGGTACAGAGTTTCAGTTTTGCAAAACAAAGAGTTCTGGAGATTGGTTGCACAACAGTGTGAATATATTATTACTGCTACTACTGAATATGAAATGATTATCTTGGTACATTGTATGTTATGTATATATGTATATACCACAATCTTTTATGATTTCTCATTTATATTTAATCATTGTACTTCTCTATAGAATAGCACACAATATGGTTTTTCAAAGAATGCATGTAGCACATGACAATTTTTTAAAATAGCAAAACATTTTTTTTGGGGGGGGGGGTCGGGAGAGGTTTTTGCTATAGGGCACATGCATTCACCAGAAAGACAGAGGAAGAAGAAGAGACAGAAAGTGAGAAATCACCTCCTGGGGGAATGGCCACGCCACAATCCCTTCTCCTCCATTCTCCTCTTGGTATCCTGGGTATGGACTCAAACCACGGTCAACTCCATGGGAGTCCAGCAACACAGCTATTATGCCAGCTGCTGGTCCCAGCAAAACACTATTAACAGGCACTTCAATAAGCAGCTTATCTAAATGATCAATAAGTATATATCATGAAACTTTTCCACTATGTTCTCTTCTAGGAGTTTCACAGTTTTAGGTTTAAGTCTTTATTTTTTATTTTTATGTGTGGCATAAAGTAACAATCTCATTTCATTCTTTTGCATGTGGATATTCGGTTTTCCCAGCACCATTTATTGAGGAGATTATTTTTTCTCCATTGTTTATTCTTGGCACCTTTGTCAAAAAAATCAGCTGACCATAATATATGCATTGGATTTATTTATGGGCTCTCCATTCTATTTCATTGATCTTATAGATCTGCCTTTCTGCTAATACCATATTGTTATGATTACTGTACCTTTGCAATATATCTTGAAATCAGTAGGTGTGATACCCCTAGCTTTGTTCTTTTTTCACAGAATTGATCTGGCTATTTGTGTGTGTATGTTTGTGGTTCCACATAAATTTGTGGAAATGTCTTTTTTTATTTTTGTAAAAAATGCCATTGGAATTTTTATAGAGATTACATTGAATCTGTAGATTGCTTCAGGTAGTACTGATATTTTAACCAAGGTAATTCTTCCAATCCATGAACATGGAATGTCTTGCCATTTGTTTCTGTCTTCTTTAGCAACATTTCACAGTTTTCAGTATACAATCTTTCACCTTGTTTAGTTCTGTGTATTTTATTATTTTTGGTACTACTATAAATGGGATTGTTTTCTTAACTTTCTTTTCATTATTAGTGTATAGTACTGCATCTGATTTTTGTATATTGATTTTGTAATCCCACAACCTACCTAATATGTTTATTAGTTCCAATAGTTTTTGCTTTTTATTAAATAGTCTTTAAGGTTTTTTATATATACAATAACATCTGCAAACAGGGATGATTTTACCTTTCTGTTTCCAATTTGGATGCCTTTAAATTTTTTTTCTCACCTATTTGCTTTGATTAGATTTCCAGTATTAGGTTGAAAAGAAGTAGTAAGAGTGGAAATCCTTATTCTTGTCTTATTCCTGATCTTAGAGAAAAAAGTTTGAGTTTTTCACCTTTGGGTCTCATATTAGCTATCAGTGTGTCATATATGGCCTTTTTTTATGTTTAAGTACTTTCCTTCTATTCCTAGTTTGTTGAGAGTTTTTATAATGAAGTGATGTTGAGTTTTATAAAATGATTTTTCTGCATTTATTAAGATGGTTATGAGAACTTTAACCTTTTTTTAAAGGAATTATTTATTTTATTTATTATTTTTTTCCACATGAGTTTTGCCAGAGAAAGACAGAGAAAGAAAGAGAAAGAGATAGAGACGAGAGAGAGAGAGAGAGAGAGAAAGTCACCAGGTCTGAGACTTGAACTGTGGTTGGCCATGTGAGAATTCCAGTGCCTTAACCAGCATGCCACCTGCTGGCTCAAGAACTTTAACCTTTACTCTGTTAATGAGGTATAGCACATTAACTGATCTTTGTGTTGAACCATATTTACATCCAGGGATAAATCTCGCTTGGCCATGATGTATCAGCCTTTTGGATTTGGTCTGCTAGTATTTTGTTGAGAAACTTTGCACCCACATTCATCAGGATATTGGCCTATAGCTTCCTTTCTTGTAGTATCTGTTTGACTTTGGTGTGAGTGTAATACTAACATCATAAAATGAATTTGGAAATATTCTCTCCTCTTCAGTTATTTGGATGAGTTCCAAAAGGAGTGATATTAATTTTTCTTTAAATGTTTGGTAAAATTTACCAATGATGCCATCTGGTTCTGGTTCTTTTTTTTGTTGGGGGCTTTTGATTACTAATTCAATCTCCACTAGTTTGAAGTCTGTTCAGACTTTCTACTCTTCGTGAGTTAGTCTTGGTGGTGGTATGTTTTTTGGAACATATCCATTTCTTCTAGTTTATCCAGTTCGTGGGCATAAAATTTTTCATGGTCATCTCTTATGATTATTTTTATTTCTGTGGCATCAGTTACAATAGCAATTTTTAAATTTTTTTTTTAGAGAGAGATTTTTGCTATAGGATGTGTGCACTTGATGAGACAGAGAGAGACATAAAGCAAGAAATCATCCCTCCAGGGTGGATGGCTGTGCCACAATCCCTTCTCCTCCATTCTCCTCTCAGAATTTTGAACATGCACACACACACACACACACACACACACACACCCAGCATGAGCTTTAAGCCGCTGGATCCGGGACTCGAACCACAGTTGACTATATGGGAGTCCAGTGACATTACCATCATGTCATCTGCTTGTTCCAATGAGTTTTTTTTTTTTTTTAAGAGAGAGAGATTTTTGCTATAGGACCTGTGTACTCACCAGAGAGACAGAGAGAGAAAGAGAGAAACAGAAAGTGAGACATCATCCCCCCAACCTCAGAGAGGATGGCCATGCCATAATCCCTTCTCTATTCTCCTCTTGGGATCTTGGGCATGCATGCAGGCACGGGTGCCCAATGTGAGTTTTAAGCTGCCAGGTCTGGGACACAAACTGTGGTTGACTACGTGGGAGTCCAGCCACATAACCATTATGCCATCTGCTGGTCCCCCATGAGTATTTGTATTTTTTAATCTAGCTAAGAGTTTGTCAATTTTATTATTTTGAAAAGGATCTATTAGTTTCATTAATTTTTTCTATTGTTTTAAAATTATATTTCTTCACCAATTCTTGTTAACTATTTCCTTCTACTAACATGGGCATGTAGCTCCTTGATGCACAAAGTTAGGTGGTATATTTGAAATCTTTCCTCATTTTAGTATAGACATTTATTACTACACACTTTCCTCTTAATGCAGCTTTTGCTGAGTCCCATAAGTTTGAGTATGCTGTGTTTTTCTTTTTATTTGCCTCAAGGCATTTTCTGATTTCCTTTTTGACTTCTCTTCAACCCCATGGTTGTTCAGTGTGTTGTTTAATTTCCACATATTTGTGAATTTTCCAGTTTTAGAGATATGTACACTGGGCTCTGGAGGATGAAGGGATTTCACCCAGGAAAAAAATGGACTGTGTGGGGAAAGACAGGAAGGTGCTGAGGAGTCCCTGACTGTTCGAGAAAGCAGCTGGTCATGTGGTTACAGTGTCAGGTGTATAGAGAACAATGTGGGAGCTGAGGCTGAGGGAAAAAATCAAATCACCCTTCAGATTTGTTTATTTGAGGGATCAGCAGTTAGCGTAATGGCTGTGTCGCTGAACTCCCATGTAGTCGACCATGGTTTGAGGCCCGGACCCGGTGGATTAAATTCATGCCGGGTATGTGTGCGTGCGTGCCCAAGATCCCGAGAGGAGAATGGAGGAGAAGGGATTGTGGTGTAGCCATCCCCCCTGTGGAGTGATTTCTCGCTTTCTGTCTCTCTGTCTCTCTCTGTCTTTCTGGAGAGTGCACATGCCCTACAGCAAAGAAAAAAAAAAGATTTTTTTATTTGAGTTCCCCATAAACAATTGTTGAGTGGGTAAATGAGCTTTCCCACAGCCATGTACATCTACCGTCCGGAACCACAGCACAGATGTGTTTGATTGACAAGTACTGATGAGACAGAAAACTGGTGTGCTCATTGAGTCTATTTCCTCTAAAACTGTTCATTTTTCCAAGGCCTGTCTAATATTTTCCGAGTCCCAGAATTCCACACCGTCCTCACTAGAGCATGGGACTGACTTGGTGTTATGAAACCTCAGGGTTTTTTTTTTTTTTTTTTTTATTTTATCCTCTCCCCAACTTCCCTCCATTCCAGGTCACAATTTTTAATAGTTGTATATTTTTAGTGATTCTGGCAGTTGTTTTTAGCATCTTCATGTAATATACTTAAATTGTTATTTCCTGTTCTGTCACTTTTAGACGGTCTATCCGGTTCCTAGTATGCATAATGAAATGTGTGCACATTTCCTTCTTTCTCCATCTTTTCCCTTACCCACCTTCAAATTTTTGTTACTTATATATTACCACTTTTTGTTGTTGTTGAGATTTTTGCCGTAGGGGTGTGCACTTGCCAGAGAGAGAGAGAGAGACAGACACACACAATGAGAAATTCCCCCCCAGGGGGACGGTCATGCCACCACCCCTTTCCATTCTCCTCCCGGGATCTTGGGCACGTGTGCACACGGGCCGGCATGATTTTCAAGCCACCAGGTCCGGGACTCAAACCACGGTTGGCCATATGGGCGTCCAGTGACGTAACTGCTATACCAACTGCTACATCGGCTGGTCCCTATATTATTACTTTTACATTGTCAAGTTTTATAACATTTACATTCTCTTCCAAATTATAATTAAGTCTAGTCCATAGGTTAATTCTAAAGATTGAACACAATAAACAATATGATTGTGAAGACATCATTCTCTGTGGGACCAGTTAGTATGAATGAAACCAACAGAAAGAAAGGTAATTCCGCATTGCTAAAACTTTATCACAAGAAGGAAAATGTATAGTTTTTCTCACTTTTTGAATCTCATGCTATCATTTTTTTCTTTGCTTTTTTGCCTGACAGAAATAACTCTACGAGTTTTTTTTTCCTCCAAGAAAATATAGATAACTAAGAGATAAACTCTCTGAACTCTTACACATTAAAAAAAAAAAATAAATAAAAACTGCTTTCAAAATTTGATGGAGTTGAATTTTTAGCTTAAAACCATTGTCTTCCAGAATTTTGAAAGCAATCCCCATTATGTGCGAGCATCTTGTGTTATTGATAAGAAATTCTGGTGTAAGTTTTCAGGCTTCCTGGATGGTTTTTGTTTTTTATATTTGACATTCTGAAGTTTACCAACCTGGGGCTAAATGTTCATTTCACTAAGTCCTGTCCTGAATCAGCGTACTATTTCTATTTTTAAAACGTGTGTGTTTTTTCACCTCAGGGGAAATTTCTTTGGCTTATCTTTGGCTCCTGCTCCTCCTCCCGCCATTGGCTATGGGCTCTGCTTCTGGATCCCTTAGGTGATAGAAATGGAACTTCTGGATCTCTTAGGTGATGGAAATGGGACTTCTGGATCTATCCTCCGTGCGTCTTCATTTCTTCTCCTTGATGCTTTGTTCCACTTCCTGGGAGATTTTCTGGGTCTTCACTTCATATCGATTGCATCATTCAGCTTACCCACTGAATTTTTCTTTCAGGAGTCTCATTGCAAATTTTCAACAATTATTTCCTTTTCTCTGATGGTCCCATCTTCATAGCAACCTGTTCCTTTCCATTAAATGAAATCGTTGCTAAGGATACTAACGATAATCTGGTTTAGGGCTCTTTTATATTTGAACTATCTGTTTCCATTGCAATAAGCTCTCCTTCTTTTTCTTTCTTTCTTTCTTTCTTTTTTTTTCCATTTTAGACCCTCTCCTTCATGCTGTTTCTGCCAATGCTTGGGGACCCTGGTTATCCAAGTGCATTTATGAATGAGGGCTTATGTGGTAAAGTCAGTATTTGTGGTGGGATACAGGGTTAGTTCCTGTAACAGGACCTAACAGTAGGCGTGGCTTAGATGAGACACAAGTTTATTTCTGTCTCGTGGAACGGTCTGTGTGTAAGTGGCCATGGCTGATGTGGTGGCTTCAGAGGGGGGGCATCTCCGATCTTGCTTTCTGTCACCCACAGCAGGTGGCTCCCATCTCCCACCAACATGCCACACCCTAGTCAGCAGGGAGGAGGAAGGGGAGGGCAGGCCTGGGAGTCGTACCCATCATCCCAGTTCCTGTCGGCACATGGCCATGCTTCCTGGCGAGGAAGGCTAGGAAATGCGGCCTACCTGGAGGCCACGTGTCCTGCTAAAATTCCCATTGCTACGAAGGGAGAGAAAAAGGATCATGAAACAAGCAACTCTGTGGGGCTTTCTGTGAGGGGTCTGGGCTTTTTCTCTGGCAGGTTCACCCTTAAATTGATGGTGGGAGCTATGGGACGCACAGTGGCCATCTCTGAGTCAGGGCTGTGGACAGGAAGCCAGCCAGGGGACTCCCACAACTACCCTGAGAAGCACTGTTGTCCGTGGTGGCCACAGGGTGAAGCTGCCAGTATCCCCCTGCTTGCTTCCTGCCCCACGCCAAGTCCGCCGGAGACGTCTGGAAGGCCCTTGCTTGGTCTTGCTCTCAGACTTGGTCTGTCCTTTCCTTAGAGAGGGTTTCTTGGACCCTGGCCTGCCACTGGTGCCTGCCTCTTCGCACAGAAAGTGGGGGCAGGGGCGTCGTTGCTTTCCTGAGAGCGCTTAGGGATGCTCACTGGCAGCTTTTCCTGTGCTTTGCCTTCTTGGCTCTTGATTCAAACTGTCCTTGGCTTTTCTGGGATGAAAAGCGCTCAGACTTCTGGGGTCTTGGGCTGCAGAGGTTTCCGCTCTGTTTTCTGTCTATGCAGTCCCAAGGGCTTTCTGTTTTCCCAATTTTACGAACAGTTCTGGCCCATGGGTGCTTGCCTCTTGTTTTCCAGGGCTAGCATGATGTCAATTTTTCCAAAATGATTTTGCTATCATCAGGGCGATTCCTGGGAAGAGCTGGAGGGGGACACCTGTGCTCTGGCAGTTAGGAAATCAATGTGCTCGTGGCACAGTGGCAGAGAGGCCAATGTCCTTTCCACAGTGTTGCCACTGGGAGGGAAGATGGCCCTTCCAACTGAGGGGCATTGACCCAGGACTGCACGGTCTCTGCCCTTGATGGCTCCAAGAGCAGGAACAGCCAGCCCTGCTCGCCTGGCAGCTGGAGGCCCATGAGCAGCAGTGAACCATCTACTGCCCAAGGTGGCAGTGAGTCTCCGTGTGGGCACCTGGCCGGCCGCCGGCCCTCTCTTTGCTTTTGGGGAGGTAGCTGATGAGTAACCCCTCGCATCTGCCGTCACAGGGCCTGAGAGTCAGCGAGCTGTCTACACTAAGTGTGCCAGGAGGAAGGCTTCCAACCCATTCTCTCAAGTTGCCTCCAACCCATGATTCCCCTTCTCAAGACCCTTCAGGCTCCCCACTTGTCTAGGCCCCATGGCATGGCTTTGGAGGTCTCTTCAAGGGCTCCAGCCTCTGTCTCGAGCCTCACCTCTCCCATTCCCTCTCCCTGTCTATGCGAGCCATTAGAATTCTCAGAACTCATGCTGTTCCCATTGCCTGAAATGCCCTTTCCCTCTTAGACATGTGGCACAAACCCCTCCATGTCCTTCCAAGCCACCTGTGATGGTCGCTTTCAGGTGTCGACCTGGTGAGGGCAAACAGTTGGCCAAACATGTCAGACTTTTCTGTGAGGATGCTTTTGAGATGAGATTAACATTTAAATCAGTAGGCTTGGAATAAAGCAGATGACCTTCTGTGAGGTGGGTGGGCCTCATCTAATCAGTTGATGGCCTTAATAGAAATAGACCAACTTCCGCAGAAGAGGAGAACATTCTGCTAGCAGAGCACTTTTGGACACTGCAACTGCTTCCTGGGACTTCAGCCTACTGGGCCACCTCGCACACTTTGGACTTGTCAAGCCTCGAACAACTGAGTGAGCCAATTCCTTAAAAATCTCACACATTGGGACCAGCAGTTAGCGTAATGGCTATGTCGCTGGACTCCCACGTAGTCGACCGCGGTTCGAGTCCCGGACCCGGCGGCTTAAACTCACGCCGGGCGCGTGTGCGTGCGTGCCCAAGATCCCGAGAGGAGAATGGAGGAGAAGGGATTGCGGCGTGGCCATCCCCCCTGGGGGGTGATTTCCTGCTTTCTATCTCTCTGTCTCTCTCTGTCTGTCTGGCGAGCGCACGCGCCCTATAGCAAAAAAAAAAAAAAAACCTCTCCAAAAAAAAAAGAAAAAAAAAAAAAATCTCACACATTCACACTTTGTCTCTCTCTTCCTCTCTATCCTTTCTCTATCATTGGTTCTGTTTATCTGGAGAATCCTAACTAATATACCATCCCAGACACCAAATACTCCAGTAAGCTGTTCAAGCACCTCAGGGCCTAGGTGCACTGGTGCTCACGTGTCTGGTGCTGTGCTGTATTTCATCTGCTTACAGGCTTTTCTTCCCTGAGAGAAGTGCTCTTCCAGGCCAGGAGCTGGGTGCATTCTCTGGTGCGTCCCTAGCACCCAGCACAATGGCAGGCACACACGTGGTACTTTGTTACTGCTGTCTGCCAAAGGTGGGCGAGTTTGTGAGAAACAGAGAGGACCCAGGCTGGTGGCTTAGGGCAGTCCTACTGGGTGGACGGAGGAGGGTTCAGGTCAAACCTCTTGAAAGACAGGCTGAAGAGGGGCAGGAAGCAAGTTCTTGGAAACCAGCCTCATGGCACCACTCCTAAAGGCAGGTCGTGGATGGGGCAGCCGCCATGGAGCTCACCCCGCAGCCGCCCACTGGCCCCCACTAGCCCAGTCTAGAAGACCTCCTGGGCCAGTACACAACCAGTCCAGGTTCTTCAGGCCCCTTCTCTCTGCAGGAAGGTCAGTTTAACTCAATAAACACTTTCTGAGTCCCCACCACAGTTTCCAGTTGGGAACTCTCACTTCAGCTCCTGAACTGGGTCTTCCTTTCTGGGCCACATCTCAGTTCTGCAGGAATGCACCGTTTGTATCTGAGGGGGAGTTCTCAGCCTGCTTTGCCTCGGCCCCCATCCCCCATGCTCTCTTACTCTGTCCCCACAGAGGGTATCGCCAAGGACAACTTCCCAGCTCACATACCCTTTTCTGCATCCAAACAAGATGATTGTGGAAATTCCATCTGGGCTGAAGGCCACGGGCTATGGGTGTGGGGCAGACAGCGGGCCTCTGAGAAGGAAGCTCCGTGTCCCCCAAAGTCCCAGCCGGGCTGCCGGCTGCCCAGTGCGCTATGAACAAACCGATGAGTAAACGGGCGAATGGAGACGAATGCTGAATGGATGGGCTGTAACAACCGAAGTCCCTCCTTACAGAACAAGGCCGGTGCATTTAATCCAGGAGAAAGGAAAACAGCCACAGCTGGCAAAGGGATGGGAGGTTTAAGAAAGACAATCACATTTGGGAACAAGGGGACAAATTACCAGGTAGCTGGGATAATGACAAAAGGTGCTGCCCCCCCCCCCCCCCGGGCACTCCGTGTCCTTGAAACACAATGAATCCTCAGAACAGCGCTGTGAGGTGGGTCATGTTTTCCCAGCCATTTTACCGACAAGGAAACTAAGGCACAGAAGGTGACAGAAGGTCCAGAGTGTGTGTATATCCCTCTGTGTGTAGAACTGGTAGCATTTCATCAAGAAGACAAGGAAACACCCACACTTGTTCAGGCCTGGGAGTCAGACCCATGGCTCTGGCCTCATCCCACTGGGCAACCTGGCAATTCCCTCCCACTCATCCTCAGTCTGTGCTGCCTGATCCCCTATTTGAAAGATGGTACTGACTATAATCGGACTCTGGGGCCCTTACCTACCCTGACATTCTGGTTGCTTCTTCTCACCTGCCTGGGTCTACCTGCTGCCTGAGGCCTGTTCACTCTACATGACCTGATTCTGGTCCTGACTGGGCCCTCTCTGACTAGGTCTGTGGTGGATATGGCACTGTTTTTTTTTTTTTTTTTTCTATTTTTGAGAGAGATGTTTTTGCTGCAAGGTGCATGAACTCACCAGAGAGACAGAAAGACAGGCAGAAAGTGAGAAATCATCCCCTGTAGGGGATGGCCATGCCACAATCCCTTCTCCTCCATTCTCCTCTTGGGATTTAGGGCATGCATGCACACGCGCCTGACCTGAGTTTCAGCTGCCAGGTCTGGGACTTGAACTGCAATCGCCGTGGGAGTCCAGCATTAACCACTACATCACCAGCTGGCATTCTTTTTTTTTTTTTTTTTTTTTTTTTTTGGAGAGGTTTTTTGTTATAGGGCGCGTGCGCTCGCCAGACAGAGAGAGAGAGACATAGAGACAGAAAGCGAGAAATCACCCCCCAGAGGGGATGGTCACGCCGCAATCCCTTCTCCTCCATTCTCCTCTCGGGATCTTGGGCACGTACGCACACGCGCCCGGCGTGAGTTGTAAGCCACCGGGTCCGAGACGCGAACTGCGGTCGACTACGTGGGAGTCCAGCGACATAGCCATTACGCTAACTGCTGGTTCCCAAAAATCATGAACAGTGTTCTTTTTTTTTTTTTTTCTTTGGAGAGGTTTTTGCTATACGGCACATGCGCTCGCCAGACAGAGACATAGAGACAGAAAGCGAGAAATCACCCCCTGGGGGAATGGTCATGCCGCAATCCCTTCTCCTCCATTCTCCTCTCGGGATCTTGGGCACACACGCACATGCGCCCGGCGTGAGTTTTAAGCCCCCGGGTCTGGTACACGAACCGCGGTCGACTACGTGGGAGTCCAGCGATATAGCCATTACGCTAACTGCTGGTTCCCACCAGCTGGCATTCTTGATCCTTGACCTACCAGGCTTTTCTACAAGACCTGACTTCGCCTCGCCTTCCTGCCTGGTTGTCCGGATGTGCGGCCCTGTGCTCAGCCCCCAACCCTGCCGGCCTCCCAGCCTCTCTCCTCCCACTCTTTCCCACTGTGCCACTCCTCTTCACCTTGCCTGCCCGGTGGCCATGGTTCCAGGGCCTCCGTTGGCCCCACTTCCCTTCTTTGTCCAGACAAGTCCTACTTGTCACCTCTGCCAACTTCTCCCTAGGGCCTCTACTGTCCCAGACAAAACCAAGCCCCCCATTCTTCTGGATGTGCTAACATCTCCATTCCGGATAGCAATAATGAGAATAATAACGTAAGTGCACCACCTACCACCGCTGCAGTGAGCACAGCTCATCAAGAGCCTCTGCGGTCACCATGCTCTTCATCCACCCGAGTTCCTCCCCACAGAGGGAGCCCACTGCGCCGGGACAGCGCCATGCCAGGGAGCTTTTACAACAGCCCCCTGCAGAGGGGCTCACCATCTCATTCCACAGACGGGGAAACAGGCTCAGTGAGTGGAAGTGGGCTGGCTCAGCCCAGGCCTCTTGCTCTCAGCCCGGCGCTTCTCCAGGAAACACCGTACCCCCGAGGGGCACTCGGGGTCTGACTCATCTTTGTACCACCAGTCTTGGCCTGAACACCAGCATGGGCCTGAACTCAGGGAGCCAGGAGAGCTTGTTGGACCAAAAGACACAAAAACTGACTTGACCAGGCCCAGCTGCAATGGCCCAGAACACCTCCTCTCGTGAGGCCGGAGGTCATAGGGAGGTGGGGAGGGGGGTCCAGTTTCGGTTCCTGGGACAATCTGAACGTACCAGATATGGCGGCATGTGCTGTAATCCTAGCTAATGGGGACGCTAGCATAGGAGGACTGAGTCACAGTCAAACCCTGTCAAAAATACCTAACCCCCATCTCCATTCCTCCCTCTCCCGTATTCCCTCTCTCCCTCACATGGGAAGAAGCTTGAATGCCCGAGGCCTAGGATCATCGCCTACGAGGGGCCTCCCTCCAGGCCGCTGTAATGCCCACCCTTAGTGGGCACAGGAGAGATGGGCAGAGCCCAGCCCTCGAGAACCTGACGTCCTGGTGCCTTTTCTCTTCACACAGAACCTACACCCGTGTTCCTTGTTTGTCTGAAGAAGTGGGGCCGTCTGCTGCTGGCCCTCCACCGTGCACCTCGCCCTGGACGCAGCCCGGAGGCTCCGAGGCACCCCGAGAGAGGAGCACGGAGATGCCCAGCGGAGGGCGCAGTGCGGGGCAGCCAGGCGTGTGGGCCCAACGGCCAGCGCTGAGCCGCTAGCGCACACAGCGTCATCTGCCAGGTGCCCCAGGGGACGGGACTGCAGCCCTGCTCCTGCCCGCAGGGACTCCCCGCTCGCTTCCCCAGAGCTCCAGGCCTTCCCAGCATGCTACGTTCTTCAAACGTGTTTCTCAATAGGTTTTGGCCAGCGAGTGGTTTCTCTTCTCAAACAGGATCCCAGCCTGCCTCCCCACCAGAGCCCTCCGGTTCCCTTCTTCAAGGAGATGGCAGCTGCCGGATTTGTGCTTGGTGCCGGCTTCCCCCGTGGGGGCTGGGTTGGCGACTTCCACCTGCCTGCCTCCCCAGCTGCAGAGCTCCGAGGGCAGGGGCCGTGTCCTAATCAGGGGCCGCCAATCACCGCCACTTCTCTGGGCCTGCCACACAGCGGGTGCTCGCGGTGTGAGTGAGGGAAGGAATTAACGCACGAGCTACAGAAGTTACCTTACTTCCCCTCTGTGAAAGGGGGGTATGAACTCCTGAAACTCGAGTTATGAATCTGTTAATGAACAGCATTTCCTAAAGTTTGAGTGTCTGTTTCATAAACATAATTTTTTTTTCTTGTAATTTTCTACTGGGCATGTGCATTTGCTGGAGAGAGAAAGAGACAGAGGAAGGGGAATGAGAAAGCACCCTTCCAACAGCATTGGCCATGCTGCCATCCTTTCTCCTCCATTACTCTCTCGGGATTTGGGGCACACACACACACACACACACACACACACACACACACACGCAAGTACCCTTCATGTTTTTCAAGCCACCAGGTCCAGGACTCAAACTGTGTAGTCGGCCATGTGGGATCCAGTTGCCTTAACCACCACGCCACTGGCTGGCCCTGTAAACATAACTCTGCATGGTATCTAGTTACTTGCTTTTTCAGAAATTGAGTAGAATTCAGGTGCCATAACATTTTCCCTTTTAGTAAAATGGGTTTTCGCATACTCACAAGGCTGCGCGCCATTACCACTGTCTAATTCCAAAACGTTTTTGTTTTCAACCTAAACAGAAACCCGTACCCATTGCCAGTCACTCCACCTTCCCCTCCCCCTGGCCCTGGCAGCCTCTAATTTATCTACTGTCTGTCTCTATGAATTTGCCTTATCTAGACATTTCATATAAATGGAATGACCCAATACATGGCCTTTTGTGTCTGGCTTCTTTCACTTAGCATAATGTTATTAGTCGTATGCATTAAAAATATCAGTGTTTCTCAGAGCTCCCTGACCCGCCGGGCCCATGAGGCCTGGAAGCAGGTGGGAGCAGGCCTGTGAGCATGGGGACAGCTGCAAATCCAGCCACAGGGGTAGGGCCTGGGGAGTGCAGGGAGTCAGGAGGGAGAGCATGGTCCCAGCATGGTCACCTGGGGCCAGCAGCCGAAACAGAGTGGTTAGGACCCTATGAGGCCAGAGAATGCATTCTGAATGGAATCCCAAAAACAGCTCCCAGCAAACTTGATGCTCTGGTGGAGAGAGGAGGGTGTCAAAGGGCCACCAGCCTTGGGGCCTTCCCTTTGAGTCTGAAAGGAAAGTCCCTTTCCCGAGATAGCCTCAAAGCTCAGCAGGTGCCTGGATTTGGCTGGTTTAGATCTGGGGTGCATGGCCGGGCAGCGGCTATCCGACTGCTTTGCCACCCTCTCCTCCTGACCCGGGCATCCTTTCAGAAGGGAAGCGGTTCCTAGCAGGAAATCCCAACAGGCCGAGCAGAGCCAAGATGCATCGGTCATGTGCGTCCTGTGCACAAATTGGTTAGTTAATGAGCTAACTCCCTGCTTGTCTTTTCGTAATTTCAACTTGCTTGATTCCACAGAGGAGCCAAGGTAGTTTATTATACATAAATAAATACATACATACATACATACATAAATAAATAAATAATAACACAAATTTAAAGGGAAAAATCCACCCCAGGGAAATGGGAGATGAGGTCTAGGCTAGGAGGGATAGAAGGGGATGTGCCAGCCATTTCAAAGGCCGCACCCGGGGGCTCCGCTTGGGCCCTGGACTCCGCATACAGCGTCCTGCCAGTCAGAGGAAGGCCACACAGTCGGCTGCACATTCTAAGTGCCCCGTCTCTCAGAGAGAGCAAAGCAGTAAGAGCAGAGGAACGCTCTCTCATGCCGGTTCAGGCAGGGGGCCAGGCGGTAAGTCTCTTCCCAGTGCTTCTGGGCTCCGGCATGTCAGCATGGGCATACGGACTTTCTGGAGTCTGGGAAGGCCAGGTGGGTTCGCTCCTATTAGAGAGACTGTGCCGTTTGGTGACCACCGGTACACGTCTCACCAGAAATGTATACCGTCATATCACACTGTCACTTACGTACTGCGTTCACTGACATGGACTTGAATTTGGCTTGTTTTCACAAAGCTTTGTCCTAAACAGTAGGGACTACAGGCGTAACTGCCAACTCTGTATTTACTGAATTAAGTGACTACTACTGCTAAATAAATGAAAGCATTTCTCCCATGTTCCCCTAAAATCACCTACTATCCTACTACCTGTGATATGTGTCATGCACCTGGGAACTAAGTGTCCCCCGGGGCAGGGGGTTCCCTCTCACCTCCTCCACCTGCCAGCGGCTCAGGGCATTCCCGGGGAGCCTGGGTTAGGGTTCCCCATTACACCAGATCTCTGTGGGGCTGGAAGGCTGCCAAACTATGCCCAGTTTAAAGGCCACATTGGGTGGATGAAAGTGCTGGGGCCCAGGAGGGAGAAGATTTGTCCAAGATCACAAGGCTAGTGACAGGGCAGGTGTCGGGATGTTTCCCAGCATCCACTCCCCTAGATGGACAGGTGGACATTCAGGTGGAACCAAAGAAGGGACCAAAGAAGGCAAACAGGAAGGAGCCACCAGCAGAGAGGGACAACATCTCAGCACCTCCATGGCAAGCCCAGTGAGGGCAGGGTAAACCCAGCTTCAGGAAGTCTGCCCAGAAAACAACTAAGCAGGGTGCTAATGCCAAGTTCAGGGTGACAGCCCCTCTGCAGGGACGAACCTGGGATTCTGGAGGGCTCTGCAGGGGCTTCCACTCTGTTTGTGTGTGGGGTTTTTTGTTTGTTTTTAGCGATTTTTCCTATAGCGATTTTTCCTATACTCACTGGAGAGACAGAAGAGACTGAAAGCGAAAAGTCACCCCCAAAAGGGATGGCCACACCACAATCCCTTCTCCATTCTCCTCTTGGGATTTTAGACATGCACACACATGCCTGGTGTGAGTTTTAAGTTGCTGGGTCTGGGACTTGAACCATGGTTGGTCATGTGGGAGTCCAGTGCCTTAACCACCATGCCACCTGCTGGCCCTGTACTGTATTTATTAAACCTTTATTTAAAGCGGTGTGTTGAGTTTATTGGTGTTTGCTATATTATCATCATTTGTTGTTGGACCTAAATATTTTTAGGACTGTATGTATTTGTTAAATACACGAGTAGCTCTGGAGCCAACAGACAGCGTGGAGGGCAAGGGCGGCTAGACCCCACATGGCCGACTGCGCGGTTCGAATCCTACACTTGGCGGCTTGGGAAATATACCAGGCGTGTGCGTGTGCATGCCCCCAATTTTTTTTTTTTTTGAGAGAGATTTTTTTTTTTTTACTACAGGGCGCGTGCACTCTCCAGAGAGACAGAAAGCGAGAAATCACCCCCCAGGGAGGATGGCCACACCGCAATCCCTTCTCCATTCTCCTCCTAGGATTTTGGGCATGCATGCACATGTGCCTGGCGTGAGTTTAACCCACCAGGTCTGGGACTCGAACCGTGGTCAACTACATGGGAGTCCAGTGACATAGCCATTACTCCAACTGCTGGTCCCAGCATGCTCAAAATTCCGAAAGGAGAGTGGAGGATTGTGGCGTGGCCATTTGGCCCTGGAAAGGGGGTGCTTTCTCACTCCCCTCCACCCCCCATCTCCGGCGAGCACACAGGCCTATAGAAAAAGAAAGGACAAGCTCCAGGTCCCTTCAGCAAATGTGTGTCCTCACTAATAATGATGCTCCGTACCCACCCCAAGCAGCTCCAACCAAGTGGAAGACATGACTCTGACTTCCACGACAGCAATGCCCCACCGAGGGCCCTTTGGGTTGTCACCTCTCCCAATACTCCCAAGCCTGTGGCACTTGTGGAGGGGATCTGAGCATAACTGTGACCCACTGAGGGAGAGTCCATCTCAAGTGGGATCAGGCATCACTGTTAGCAAGGCTCCCGTAAACCCGGCCTGGTCTAGGAGGACACTTGGAGAACCCCGGCTGAACGGTGTGGATCCCACTGACGAGAGCCGTCCCAAGGCCATGGGGGTTTCTGCAATACCAAGCCACACCAGCCCGTCTGGTCCTCACCTAAGTAAACCCAGTCTCGACTACACATTCTGTAAACGAGAGACCTTTCTGTTCAGTCAGGTGCCAGGAGGGGACAGGCTCGGATATTGCCAAGGTGGACACACAAAGTCTCAGAGTCCTGGGTCTGGATGGACCGTCGAGGGCACCGGTCGAGCTCCGGCACAAGTCCTTCGGGACTGCTCTCGAGAGGCCCTCGCTCCCTGAGGCGGCAGCGACCACATTTTTATTTTTGTGAGGGATGTGGGTAAGATTTGGAGGCACTTTTTGTTTTTTATAAAAAACACCCGGGACCAGCAGTTAGCATAATGGCTATGTCGCTGGATTCCCATGTAGTTGACTGCAGTTCGAGTCCCGGACCTGGTGGCTTAAACTCGCGTGTACGTGCGTGCCCAAGATCCTGAGAGGAGAATGGAGGAGAAGGGATTGCAGCGTGGCCACCACCCTGGGGGGTGATTTCTCACTTTCTGTCTCTCTCTCTCTCTGTCTTTCTGGTGAGCGCACGCGCCCTATAGCAAAAATCTCTCTAAAAAAAAAAAAAAAAGATTCACACCCTATGTACATTTCTCTGCACCTTCCTTTTCTCATAGATAGTCTTTAAATTTATTTTCAATTTTATTCATAAGAGCATACACATACATGCACGCATGAGAGAGAGACACACACATCCCTGAAAGGGTCTTGACACGCTGCAAACCCCTTTCCCCAGCTCTCCAGGTCCTTGGCAGGATCTGGGCTTATCCATGTGGGTGGGCATGTTTTCAGGCCTGGAGGTCTGAACCCATGGTTAGCCACGCGGCTTCCAGCGCTCCTACAGCTCAGTTTGCCAACTGTGCCACCCGGCTCAGCCATCTTATGGACAACCTTTCTGGGTCAAAGGCCAACACTTTTCGAGCACGGTTAGAAGACCCTCACATGTATCAACCCCTTTACTCCTACCAAGCTGAAGAACAGGCACTCTTTCAATCCCTACTTTACCAGAGAGAAGGCTGGTGTTCAGCGAGGCCAGGCAAGATGGTCTGGAAGTGGTGAGATCCAGATTGAAGCTTGGTAGCCTTTCTCCAGACCCTGTGTTCCTAATCACTGCACCCCACTGCCCTTCCAAGCAGGGGCAGGAGCAATCTCATTTTTTTTTAGAATTAATTTAATTTATTATGATGATTTTTAATTTGACCAGAGAGAGAAAGTGAGAAAGCAAGCCGCCAGTTCTGGGACTCGAACTGTAGCCAACCATGTGGGAGACCAGCGCCTTAATTACCACACCACCTGCTAGCACCCAAGTCATTCTTTCTAACAGCTGAATGATGGACCGTGGTTTGGTTATAACATCTCTGAACTTTCCCTACTGTTACTCTTTTCTAATTTTTTTGCCACCAGAATTTTGCAGTAAACATCCTCTGTGCACTGATCTTCACAGACTGGTGCTATTGTTCCATAGGACGCATTCCCAGAAGTGGGACACAGGTCAGAAGGTGTGTGTGTGTTTGGTTGAAGTAGCTGTGAGGCCTGTTGTTTGAGGTCTCTTCCTAAAACAAGCCATGTGATCTCACTCACGGGTTTGATTCTGTCCTGAGGACCACGAGGAATACCTCTGACCCGTTTTTTTTGTTTGTTTGTTCGTTTTAATACCTGGACTGGCTGGGGACAGACACTGCCTCTCCAGGACTCTCTTCCCCAGTTCCCTTAAATGTCCCTCTGACACACGGTTGCCTGTTCCCTAGGACTGGTCCAGACACCCCTGACAGCTGCCGCTCCCTCTAGGGTGGCGTGGCCTCTACTCCTTCCTTCCCATTGCAAGATGCACACACAGAGGGACAACTCGTATCTTTTCTGACATCAACAGTGCGGCAGAAAAGCTCCCAGGTGGTAGGATTCAGAGTTATCTTCCGCTCCCCAAATCACACACACGTCTCTCTGAGAAAGAGACCCTTTTGTGAAACAATAAAGACCCGTCAATTCCATCTTCTCTCCTCGCACACGAAACAGCTCATTCTTCAATTAAGGGGGGTGCTGCGGCTCGGGAGCTGGGGGCAGGCCTTGAAGCATCTCCTTCAATGTCGTTTCTTTTACCACGGTCCCCTGGAGGGCCATGACCACGCCAGGCTGGCACGGTGGGTGTGAGGTGGCACTCCCCCAAGCTGGGAGCAGGGTCACTGCAGGGTGTGTTTCTCCAGCCCTCTCTGCCTGCTGGTTCCTAGGAACCGTCTTACTAGAAAGGCGTAGTGTAAATATTTTGCTAAGCAGTCAAGAGAGGAGACTCACCCCGGCCGAGCTGCCTGTGCTGGGTGCAGGCCATGGACACAATGCTCAATGAGGGCCATTATCTGGGAGGGGAGGGCTGTTTGTTCCTCTGCGGGATGGTGCCAGAGCCCGGAGCCACCACGCTTGCCCCACTGGCCGCCACACAGAAGAGCCTCCTTGGGCTCCGCAGACTCTGTGGTTATGCAATGCCGGGCCAGGAGGTTAGCTCTCCCGGCCAGGAGCCAAGCCTTGTTCCTTCCTGCCTGAGCACGTCCATCTGAAGAGGCTCAAAATTGAGGGCCTCGGTGTTTGCAAAATATACCCGGGCCCCAAACCTGCAGGGTTTATTCCAAAGGGCGTGGTGCTGGGGGGCCCGCGTGTCCATCCCTGCAAACCGGGCACCGGCATCTGTCCAGCACTCCTCTGGCACTGCTCTCAGGCCCGGAACACTCCTTCCCCCACCGTCAGCTGTAGCCGGGCTAAGTCCTTTCTTAACACACAGTCTTCCCCAAGGTCTTCCCCACTTCCTCAAAGCCTTCCCTGACCACCCAAGCCCCGGTGACCTGAGCTGAAACAGTGACTTTTCAAACCAAAGGGGATCTAACTGCCCCATTCTCCAGATGAGCAGACTGAGACTTGGGGAAACTGACCAGCCTGGGAGAAGACCGGGTATGTGAGTGTCGGCAGGTTCACCCCTGGAAACTCGTCCTCCTAACCTCACATCCCAACTGTCAGCAAATTACATTTGGCTCGACTATCAGACAATAGCTAGGATCCGACTGCTTCTGTCACCCCACTCTGCTGCACTGTCCCCTGCTAGTGATGGCCCTGCTGCTGCCCTAGCCTGTGGGCGAGACTCCTGTGGGGGGTCTCCACACAGCAACCAGGGCGGGCCGAAGGATGTGGGGCGACCATGCGCCTCCTCTGCCAGCCTGCCAGTGACCGGCCACCTCCTCCCCTCCTGCACCCGGCCGGTCCCTCCAGCCGTGCTGGCCTTCCTGGTGGTTCCAGCAGGCCTGCCTCTGCCTGGGACACCTGCCCAGTTTCCTACCCACCGTGCTCACCTCCACCTCCCTCCGGTCTTTGCTTAAATGCCACCTTCTCAGGCCAGTTTTGATTGCGTGATTTAAAACTCACAACCTGGGTGTCAGGAGGTGGTATGGCGGTTCAGGTGGCTGGATCCCACATAGCCAGCTGCATGGATTGAGTCCTAGACCTGGTGGCTTGAAAATCATACCGGGTGTGCACGCATGTGTGTCCAGGACCCTGAGAGGAGAAGGAAGGAGAAGGGACGGCATATGGACATCAGCTCTGGGTGTGATTCTCACTTTCTCTGTGTCTCTCTGGCAAGTGCACACATCCTATAGCAAAAACAAAGAGAAAAAGAAAAAATTGCAACCTGCTGGCACCCTCTCTCCTTCCTGGCTGTCACCTTGCCACATACTACTTTGCTTAAGTAAAAGGTAACACCTTCTACATTATACGGGCGTTCAGCCTTAATATTGCTCCCTCACACAGTGTTTCTAGGCAATATGTCTTTCTATTTTCTGTATTAGAATGTCACCCCAGGAGCCAGGCATTTTTGTGCTGTGTCCCTGCAGTGGGGATTGGCCCTCTGCCAAGGAGGGCTGAACTTCAGAGGACGATGATGGCAAGGGCAAGGGAGGGCTGGTGTCACTGCGACTGGTCTGTGTTAGGGCTGAGGAGAGCTAAGGTTGGTGGCACGTAGGATCAACGGAAGGAGAGACCAGGGAGGTCAGCGGGGAGCTGCCCAGATGGTAGATGTTTAGGGCCTAATGGAGGAAGCTCCAGGCACCTGGGTTCCCATGCCCCCACCCCCACCCCAGCTTCCCCCAAGCCCAGCAGAGCTGCTCCGGAGCCACGGATTCACAAAGCAGCCTCGGAGACATTGCTTGGGGGGACTACCTTGAGAACCCAGGCCTGGCTGGTCACACCCTGCTCTTAGGCGTTTGAATTCCCAGGAATGCCTCTGTCTGTGTTTAAAACTTTCCAGTGGGTGACTCGGGTGACGAGTAGGCCCTGTAGGGCTTGGGGACCTCGGCAAAGTCCCTCGTAACAACCTTTATTTCCAACGGTATGTGTTGAATGAATAAGGAGAAAAGGGGGAAGGGTGGGAGAAAGGAGCTGAGGCAGACACACGGTGACGGTGACAGCTCAGGGGCCACTGGATGGTCCCAAGGGAGCAGGCCAAGCAGAGCCAACGGCTGGGCTTGTCCCGACAGGCAGCCGGCGGGTCTGGAGCTGACTCCTCGCCCACACCTGCAGCCACTGGCTGGAGCACGAGTCCTGGGCAAACAGAAACTCGTGATTCCAGCTGTATTTTGATTGGCATTTTTATTTACCCGTGGCACCATCTCTTTTAGCTTGGCTGGCTTTCTTCTACAGAGAGGCCCGAGCTCACCCGGTGTCGGCGACGGCTGTGCAGACCTGCCTTGCCCGGGCCGCCCACCCCTCGCTGTTCTGCTCAGCCTCTCTGAGCCCTTCTCTGGCTCTCTTCCCTTTCCTGCTTCTTTCCGGGTGCGTGTGCTCCATCCTCAGGGTTTGG
The DNA here is from genome assembly GCA_026018925.1 of Tupaia tana. NCBI lineage: Eukaryota > Metazoa > Chordata > Mammalia > Scandentia > Tupaiidae > Tupaia > Tupaia tana. The sequence goes on along the minus strand of JAKSZU010000004.1, from coordinate 2,702,616 downwards.
TCTCGCTCTCTACATTGCCTCCTTGTCCGGTGACTTTCACAGCTGCACACACCCCTGCCCGGCACTCCCCAGCCCTGCATTCCCAGCTGCTGGACACCATGGGCTGGTAGCCCCAGCCTCTCAAATTCAATAGGCTGAGCACCCAACTCCTCCCTTCTTCCCCTCTGCCTCGGGTGCCACCCTCCTCTCTAACCTCCAGCTCAGAGCACCAGAGCTACCCAGGGCCCCACTCGCCAGGTCCGCATATCACCCATCCACCTGTCCTCTGGCCAGACACCCACCTCTGCCCTGCCTTGTCCCAAATCACTGCCCGACCACTGCTGTGATGGCCGTGTGGACATGGGGCCTCACCACCCTACAGCCGGCCTCCAGGCCCTGAGAGTGGGAGGGCTGGGGTGTCCCACATCTGCAAGTAACTCCCAGCGTGTCCGCGGGCAAGTAAGTCACTGTCATGTCTGAGCTGGGGTGTCCTTGTCTGCTCTCGGCGAGGATCATTCATTCCTGCCTCATCTCTCCCCAGTCTGAAAGGTACAACTGCTCATCATCACAGCCTTCTTACAGACCTGCTACCGACCAGGCCTTCACCCCCGCCAGCCTGCTGGCCTCCAGTCTGGGACAGGGCTCTGGAATGTGCATTTTAAAGAAATGCACCAGGTAATTCTGTGGTGGTGAGTTCCTGGACCACATTTGATGAAGTTCTAGGACACAAGATAAGGTCCAAAGCCCGTCCCCACTACGCACTCACTGATGAGACCCTGCTTCCGGATGTGGACCTTTCTGTCTCCCAAGGGGGTGTCATAGTTGTAGCCAGGCTGGGCCGTCTGCTCACATCCTGAACCCAGAATTTGGTCTGCTCTCCCTTCTCTTGCCATTTCTCCAATATGGAAAGACTTCCAACCTTCCTCTCTGTGCAAAGTCTTTACGACCCTGCAAAGCCCAGCTCAAATGCCTTCCCGTGCTCCGCGAAGCTCAGAAGCCTACTTTTCTAGGTACCCCCAAAACTCCACTGCTGGCTGTCTTTTCACCAGCAGAGAGGAGAAGGCTGAGGGCCCCACTCCTCTGGATGACGCTGTGTTCACTAACGAGTGCTTCCTGAGCACCTGCAGAGGCCCAGTGTCCCGCGGGGTACAGCTGAGGGAGGCGGACTCCCCGCTGCAGAGAAGCCCCTTCTAACGGCAGAGACGGCGGCACATGCCTGCTTGATCAGGCGTGAAATAAAGGCAGGGCCTCGGAATCCCAGAGCAAGGCTGCCTACGCCACAGGGTAGGGGAGCGCAGGGGCGGGAAGGAAAGTCCTGAAAGATGGAACAGCATTGCCAAGCCGGGCGCGTCAGGTTCTGCACAGGAGCTGAGGAGGAAGAAAGGTCACGACAACAGGAACGGGGGCCCGGGAGTGCTGAGCTAAGGGTCTGGAGTCATCCTGTCGGTCGGGGGGGGGGGCGATGCAGCCTGCTGCCTGCTTCTGGGCAGGGGACCTTACTGGAACACGGCCACGCCCATCTTCCTCAAGTCGTCTGGGGCTGCTTTCCACCACGACAGCACAGCTGAGTAGGGGAAGCCAGACCATGTGGCCAGCAAGCTTCCATAGTTACCTTGCCGTCAGAGGGCAAGCGTGCCGACCCCTAACGTAGGCACTGCAGTTACGGTGGACTCAAGCAGGGGACAGCCTGGGAGGGTCTGTGTTTACCTTCCATCTCTAGGGTGCTGGAACAGACACAGGTGGGAAGAGAGAGACTGAGGGGCTGGTGTAACTGTCCAGGCAGGAAGCAGCTATTAACAACACTGTTTGTAATGATGAAGTTTATTAAAAGTGGCTATGTGTCCACCTCGGGCTAAACCATTTACACATTTATCTCATTTAATCTACCCAGCAACTGCTTGGTATAGCTAACGTTGTTCTCAAGTGGCACAGAGAGGCCAACTACCTTGCCCCAAGTCACAGAGCCAGGATCTGGCAGAGCCAGGATGTCAACCCAGAGTCCAGACCTTGGGGACCCTCAGTGCCAAGCTCAAGGTCTACAGGGTCGAGCCTGTTTACGTGTTGACAGATCCCGTCAAGCCTCCTTGAGAATTCACAGAACACGGATCCTCTAAAGGAGAAAATCTGCCCCAAGCCAAGCCAGGCAGGAAGTGGGAGGCAAGAGTGTGGCTATTTTGGAGACGCGACACCGAAACCACGAAACTTCCTACCTGTCCTGCTTTGCTCCCATCTGCCCTCGGAAACAAGGCAGCCCCTCTCTTAGATAAAGAGGTGTTTCTCCCCGCACAGCGGCTTTGCCACCGGCGGTGGGAGACGGCACTAAGCTTAGCACACGTTTGCTATTTTTAAAGGGCTATATAAACAAACAGGGCTATGTAAATAAGAAAAAAAATGAGGTCATCCCTTGAAAATCTAAAAATGTCCTTCTTCTATGGGGTGAGCAGCAGACCTCAGAGAGACTGGTGCTTTTGTATCCCCCCGAGGCCTGCTCCAGCCCACAGCTCCCAGAGCCACCAGCCCGGCCCTCCCTTCCTCGCACCCGCCGAGAGCAGGCCGGAGCCTGGGAGTCGCACTCCTGGGTTTTATTCCTGGCTCCGTGGGCTTTGCCTCAAATGCCTACAGTCACTGCCTAGTCCCAGCTGTCACCTCCTTGGGGTCCTGACATCGTCCCCCTCTGGGTCACCCACTAACACTGCCAAGCCCACAGGCCCTCCCCCGTGCACACCCCGGCCTGGCACGCTGACCCAGTCTTTGCTGCCCCTCTCCCTGTCCCTGCCCCACACCTTGAGCTGGTGAACGGCCACAAAGGCCCTTGGCACGGTGAGGAGGAATGGCTGGTATCCTCCCACGCCCCCACTTCTCCGCACACACCCCACTGCTCTTCTAATCGCTCCTGTCTTCTGTACCAAGCCGGAAGTCCCCGAGCTGAGTTCAGGTCATCACCCGATGCCAGGAGACACCTGAAGCCCCAGTAGGAGTGCACGGGCCTCCTTGTGGTAGAGAGCTTTCTCCACTCAGAGCCCTGCCCTCCCAGCGAGCCCCACAGCCCCTGCATCGCCTCACTCCGCTCCCCCTCTGCCTCCCACCCCAGCTCAGCAGCCCAGCTCCTCCATCAGCCTCAAGCACACAAGTGAGAACCAGGGGCAGCTGCTGAAGGGGTGCGTTCTAACTGCGTGCTTGGAGGTGCTTCGGAGTCTCCAAATGCTACTTACGAACTTTATTCTTTCTTCCTTTTTTAGTTTTGTGAGAGATTTTTGCTATAGGGTGTGTGTGCTTGCTGGAAAGACAGAGACAGAAAGCAAGAAATCACCCTCCCCACACACCAGAGGAAATAGCCATGCCACAATCCCTTCTTCTCCATTCCCCTCTCAGGATTTTGGGCACATATGCACACACCCAGCTTGAGTTTCAAGCCGCTGGATCTGGGACTCAAACCATGGTTCACCACATGGGAGTCCAGCACTTTAGCCACTACACCACCTGCTAGCCCTGGGAACTTTCTTCTAAAATATAGTTTGACTCCCATTAAAACTAACAGTGGGTCTTGGGTGTGTGTCCTAGACCTCCCTGACCATAACAGGCATGCAAGCCTGTGACCCAGGTCAGCAGAGATGGGACGGGTGTGTGTGTGTGTGTGTGTGTGTGAAATGTGATGGGGCGCGTGTGTGTGTGTGTGTGTGTGTGTGTGTGTGAAATGTGATGGGGTATGTGTGTGTGTGAAATGTGATGGGGCGTGTGTGTGTGTGTGTGTGTGTGTGTGTGTGAAATGTGACTCGATGACCCTATTGGGATATCTCTCTCTCTTTTTTTTTGAGAGGTTTTTCGCTTTAGGGCGCGTGCACTCGCCAGAAAGACAGAGAGAGAGAGAGACAGAAAGCGAGAAATCACCCCCCAGGGGGGATGGCCACGCCGCAATCCCTTCTCCTTCATCCTCCTCTCGGGATCTTGGGCACGCACGCACACGCGCCTGGCGTGAGTTTAAGCCGCCGGGTCCGGGACTCGAACCGCGGTTGACTACGTGGGAGTCCAGCGACATAGCCATTATGCTAACCGCTGGTCCCAGATGTCTCTCTTTCATGAAAGAAATAAATAAACTTTAAAAAACTGTTACGGGGCGAGTCAGGTGGCATGGTGGTTAAGGCAGCTGGATCCCACCTGGCTAACTGCATGATTCTTGTCTTGGACTCAGCAGCTTAAAAAACACACTATGTGTGTGTGTGTGTGTGTGTGTGTGTGTGTGTCCAAAATTCCAGGAAAGAAGGTACTGTGGTATGACTGCATCCCTAAGGGGTTATTTCTCACTTCTCTCTCTCTCTCTCTCTCTCTCTGGTGCATACACGCACCCTACAGAAAACTAAAAAAAAAAAAAAAACAAACAAACAAAAAACCAAAACAAAACAAAACACCACCACCAACAAAAACACAAGAAAACTGTTACAGGAGATGGACAGGCACACTCAAACATGTTCTTTAGTACACTGCAACACAGTGCGTCTCACCAGCTGGTACCACCAGCTTAACTTGGTTGGTGTCGACCTCTGAGGAACAACAGGCTCTAGCAGGGGAGTGGATCTTGAACTTGAGCATTGAAAAGTGCCTTCAACTGGAAAGCATAGAGTTCTTTGCTGGATATCTTCATGCTGTTGTTTAAATTCAGGACTATATACGCTTCCATCAAATCACATGAGCAAGTGCACTCCAAAGCTCTCGATGATAAGCAAACATACTATGTGGATTTGCACAACAATATCAGAAATGATTATGGGGCTTCCATCTGACTTGTGTTTGCAATAGGAAGGAATTCAAGCTGTTGTTTGACGCTGTCCGTGATGCAAACCAGAATCCCCTCCATCCTCCCCGAATGCTCAGATCATGAGCTGAAGACCACCCTGTGTTCTGAGGCACACTATTAAAAACCTGTCACTGTTTGCATCACCTTATTGATGGGACTTAGAATTCCTTCATACTAAGGAAGCAAACAGAACAAGAAAGAAAAAGGAATATTGGATGTTGTAGCTGACAGAGCAAAACAGCGATCATCTGTAACAGGCCAGCCGACTTTTCCTGCTATGGGTCAAACAGTCAAGAGTTTTGGCTTTGCAGGATGGGTGATGTCAAACAGCCACAGACAATGTGCAAACAAATGGTCTGACTGTTCTAATAAAACTTTATTTACAAAGTCAGGTAACAGCCTAGCTTAGGCCCATAGATGAGTTTGCTGACCTGTGTTCTAAAGTCTCAGATTATAATGTTTTTATGCATCAAATCAGAGTCATTGCTCTATTGATGAACTATTATAAAAAATAATGTTAAAATTTTGAACTTAAAGTGTAAATATTAATAAACTATCCATTTAACTTGTTTTATATTTAGGCTTTGAAAAATTGTAAGATTTCCTTAAGCTTTGACTTTTTTTTTTTTTTTTTTTTTTTTTGGAGAGGTTTTTGCTATAGGGCGCGTGCGCTTGCCAGACAGACAGAGAGAGACAGAGAGACAGAAAGCGAGAAATCATCCCCCAGGGGGGATGGTCACACCGCAATCCCTTCTCCTCCATTCTCCTCTCGAGATCTTGGGCATGCATGTACATGTGCCCGGCGTGAGTTTTAAGCCACTGGGTCCGGGACACGAACCGCGGTCGACTACGTGGGAGTCCAGTGACATAGCCATTATGCTAACTGCTGGTCCCCTTAAGCTTTGACTTTTAAAAATGGTAACTAAGACTATGGAAGTTTAAAAATGACAAGCAGAGAACTTTGCCACGGAGAAAATGCTTTCAGATCCATTTTCCAATTGGATTTTTCCTTGAGCCACTTGTTCAGAAATCATATTTATTCTGGATTGATCCCAATTCAAGCCCCTTCTGAAGAGGGGTCAATGACTCCAGGTCTTCCATTGAATCATTCCTAGCATTGCAGTTCTCAGTCCCCAAGTCTCGGGTGGTGCCAATGGGCCTCCCGCCCTCCCCAGCACAGGGCAGCCTGCCATGCTGCACGCCCGCCAGCCTGGCCCCGTGCTCTCCACCTCGGGCAGATGCCGCTCACACCAGCGCCGTCCCTGTGACTGGGGGAGCTGTCCAGCTGTGGACATGGCTGCTGGACACTCCAGCGCACTGAGTCAGCGCCCATTAATCACAGATGCTTTCTTCCCCAGGGGGAGCACGGGAAGGGGCGGGGCCGGATTTCTCATCGGAACAGACAGCTCATCTCCCTCTGGGCCAGTCCCATCCTCTCCAGATTCCTCCCCGCAGCTGGCAAAGCCACGTGGTTACAAAGAGAGTCTGACGCGAGCAGGGGAGGGCGAAGGCCAGTCTGGGGAGGATGCCCATCTGCACGCCTGGGACAGTTCCCCATCCTCCGCTTGCATCCCTCAGTGAATGTGGTTTCAGGCTAGGTCAGGTATCCATTGTGCTCCTCAGGGTCCATCCAGACCCCGCCCTGAGCTGCCAGGGAGGAGGCCCGTGAATGACTGACACACGGAAGAAAACCTGCTGAAGAGAGGTGCCAGGGAAGGGGGCCCATTCATCAGGGTGCTACTGATTCCTATTAAGCTACACAGATTCCTGGAAAGGGTCGTCCTTGAAGCTGTAACTTCTTTTCTTAGGAAGCATCTTGACAAGCAAAAAAAGTGCTGAGTAGTTTGTTGCCAGAGGCTCTGCCCCTTATAAGCTGTGTGACGCTCTGGAAATGACTGAGCCTCTCTGTGCTCAGTTTCCTTAACTGAACAAAAGAGGTGATGGGACAAGGTTTTTGCAGAACAGACTTGTCTGAGAAGTGCTAGGCCCCATGGGCAACCAGTGTGGGTCCCCTCACTCCACACTGACTCCCAGAACTCAGTGGTGGGACAGAGGTCGCAGTCTGGAAGAAGTGGCCCCTGCGCTACAGCCGAGAGGGCAGGGTGGTGGCTGAGCTGCCTGCACAAGTCAGGAGGGCTGCTCGCGTTTGGGGAGCCTGGCTGTGCACCTGGCCACATCCTGGGGCCTCGCCCGTGTCCTCGTAGCTGTGTGGCAGGTACCACCGCTGGCCTCAACTTATGAGTGAGAAAGTCGAGGCCGAGACTGAGCAGCCTGTCCCCTGCACCAGCAAATGCTGGAGTTGGGATTTGAACTCAGGGAGAACCTCACACTAGCCTTGCCCTTTCAAATGAAGCTTAAATGCCCAGTTCCTCTTCTTTGGCATCCAGGGAAGGATTCTTTCCCCTCCACTGAAAACCCCGGGCAGGGCCCAGGTCTGACGGCCCAGGGACTGCGTCCCCAGCCACCTCCAGCCGAGGTAACTATGGCGATGCCATCTCGAGGGCTGCCTGAGGCCCTGTCCTCTCTGTACTGTGAGAAACATCTGCTTTCAGGAAACAGGACACATGGCTGCTCATAGCACACCAGGCTGGCCCGCCCTGGGATGTCACGGTGAGCCCACAGACCGGAGCACGGGACAGGATGGGCTCTCCAGAGCCCAGAGAAAGTCCCAACACTCACAGCGTGGTGTGTCCCCAATTCCCAAGAGTCTGCTTCAGAGGGCATGGGGGGCCAGGGAGACTTTTATTTTTTTGTTTGCAGGCACCCTCTCCCTTTCTGATGTACCCCACAGCCAGATAAATCGCCCAGGCACTCCTTCCTGACGCGGGAGCTACCACTGCCCACCGAGGCAAGCCACAGCCTGCACACTCAGCCTGAAGCCACGGTGCACGCCCGAAGAGCCGAATATAAACCACGCATGCTGCTCTGGGGCTCCTCCCCGGGCCAGCTCCATCAGGGAGTTTGGGGCTGGAGCTAGTGGAGGTTTTGAAACGCTCCAAGTGATTCTCATGCACAGCCGGGTTGAGAGCCGTCGCCTGAAGCTGACACCCTTTCAGACCCTCACAGTGGCGGGGTGGCAGGGGGGAGGTAGGTAGGGGAAGAGCTGCTGCTCTGTCTTTAGCACCTGCTCTGGTCCTCTAAGTAGGCAGTGGGTTGGGGCAGGGGGGTCTTCAGGCAAGAACCCCCATAGGAGAAACACAAAGAGGAGAAGGAAAGGGGAGGAAGCAGGACATGACGGGACTGGCGTGTGGAGGCTGTGGGGCCCCGAGGAGCTGTGTGTCCTTTGCCAGGACAGAATGGAAACTGAGGAACGGGGGGAGGACTGCATTTCAGGGCGATGACCCGGGGCCCAATGGCTGAAGCTGGACCGTAAGGTCTCTCCCCAAGGAAATCTGAGGGCTTCCAGAACAGCCTCGCAGGGGCTCTGGAGGCAACGATAGTAACAACCATGCACCTTTTCAGAGGCGGCGATAAGCCGGCTCGCGCAGCAGAGACCCCGACCACGCCCCAGCGAGCACACGCAGCCACTCGCTTCCTTACCTGTGCTGAAGACACCACTTCCGGTGCCCAAAACTGAAACGCTGCTCCCTCTGAAAACCAGCGCTCATGTCCACTCCTGCCACTGCCGTCCTGCCCTGCGCACGGCCTTTCCCTCCGGGGGAGAGCTTGCCCGGCCGGTGTCTCCTGGGGCTCCTCCAGGCGCTACTTCGAAGCTCTTGGGTCTGCGCCTTGAATCCTGCAGGGGATGGTCAAACACATGGTCAAAGCGCATCCCTGGCCCACTTCTGTAGACACAGGACAGTGTCCGCCTGGTCCCCAGAGGCCCAGGCACCCAGTTCCCTCCAAGCTGCTTTCCTTGTGCAGGGCCCATCCTACGTCTCCCAGGGAGACGGGGCGGCATGGTGGCCCTGGCACAGCACGTTCTGTCTGACACCCAACACTTAGCGTCTCTGAGCCCCTCTTTCTTCACAGCAGGGTAGGTGTCTCTCAAGGTTCTCTACCCGTGGGGCACAGAGCCGGAACTGTGACTATGATGAATGATCAGGATAAAGTAGGTGGCCAGAGGTGGCCTTAAAATAGGGAGACCCTCTTGACCTGACCTACCCTGCAAGCCCTGTAAAGCAACTTTTCAGGGTAGGTCAGTGGCGTGGAGGTTGAGGTGGCTGGATCTCACACGGCTGACTGCACGGTTCGAGTCAGACCCAAAGCTTTGAAGAACACACCGGGTACGTGTGTGCACGCCCAAAATCCTGAGGGGAGAAGGGAGAAGAAGAAATTGTGGTGTGGCCATTCCCCCTGGGGAGTGCTTTCTGTCTCTCTGGCTGTCTGTTTCTCTCTTTCTCTGGTGAGCACATACACCCTGTAGGCAATTTAAAAAAAAAAGCAGAGTTTTCTCTGGCTAGTTACAAAAGAGCAATTAGAACCAGGAGAAGGATTCCACAAGCCCTTGCTGGGGGAGATGGGGAGGCTCTGTGGAAAGAACTCGGGAGCAGTCGCTATTTGCTGAGAGCACCCTTCAATCCCTTGAGTTCAGCCCTGAGCAGAGAATCCAGCCACTCGGTCCCAGACTTCTGACCTGCAGAAACGTGGCATTGCTTTTAGTGCTGCCATTCTATTCGAGGTAAACTGTTGCACAGCGAGAGAACACTGATGCAACCTGGAAAGTGACTCACATTCAGGCATGGATGAGAATTAAATGCAGTAACAGACATAAAGGCACATTGTATTCCCCGAATCATTAAACGAAACCGAGCACGCAGGGCCTGGTTCAGGAGCTCAAGAGCGATTACCGACCGGGCAGGTGAACGAGTATCAGTCTGTACTAGCTGACTGCCTAGGCTGTTGTAAGGTCAAATAAGAAAATACAGAGGGGAGTACTCCGTCAACTGAAGCCCGAGGCACCTCAGTGACAGCACCACGTCCGCTCTGCGCTCTTCGGACAGCGCTCCGGGCGGTGCGGGGGATGGCTCCCGAGGGCCAGCCGGGGTCCGGGTGTCAGCCCTCCTACCTATGACCTCTGCAGCTTTGGAAGGTCACTTCGCCTTGCTGTGCCTGCAGAAGGGGACTAAGGATGGTAAGTGCCTCCCAGGGCGTGAGTGAGTCAGGACATGTCAAAGGCCTAGAACAATCTCTGGCACATGGTGCAACCTCCGTAACCGCTGTCAGTGTCCTCCTAGAGCGGAGCCACTGACCCAGGTCTGGGACACTGGGCACCGGGCTTCCGTGAACACATTAGTGTCTGACTGCCACATCCCACCGCTGACTCCTGCAGGACATACAGGTCACTGAAGCCCTCTGCTGTCCCTTCCCATTCCTGCTGCTATGACGTCCAGCCAGCCTATCCTACACCCGGGCAGCAGCGCTTCACCACACGGCGCTGAGCTGACTCGCCCTGTGGCTCCATCTGCCATCTCCTGGTTCTGTGTGCAAACCGTCCAAAGTTCTCATGACTCTGTGGTTCCTGTCACCCCCAGAACTGACCTGTGCTCCCTAGTAGATCACACTTAATAATAAAAACAGCGAGGTTTATCGCTCCCAGGGGAAACACTGATTTCCGACAGTCAGTCCTACCTCCGAGTCTTCGCTCAGGCAGCTTCTTCCACTGGGAACACTACTTCCGTCTCCCTGACCTGCCCACCTCCCTCAGAAGGCGCAGCCAGCTCCACAAGGCTGGACAGACGCCTGCCTCCCTCAAATCCCTGCAGCACATTTGGGCGCCTCTCTGAAGATCGGGAAGAAAACTGCAGTGCCCCATGCACACAGAACCCATGAGCTCGGAGCCCTCTGGCCCAGTCAGCCCGACTCATCCTCCCACCCAGTACGGAGCGCCCCCCACAGCAGTATAGAACAACTCTCCCTAGAACCCAGCTCAGGTGTTCATTCCTGGATGCATTCAGTGCTCACCTGGGGTCAGGTTGGGCAGTGGGTGCCAAGGATAAAAGCTGGCAAAGATTCGGTCCCTCCCTCCAAGGGGGCACAGAGGGTAGTAGTTCTGACAGTGCCTGAGTGTGTGCATGTGTGCATATGTGTGTGCACATGTACGTGCATGGGGATCGGGGAGAGGGAGAAGAAGAGGGAGAGGCTATTTCAAATGAAGGGAGTAGGGTAAGAAAAGACAGAGGACCCCCCCAATGGCTGGAATGTTCTGGAAACTGCCTGGCTGGAGCAAGGAGCAGTGACAGCTTCTGAGAGAGGAGTCGGGCAGGGGCAGGAGCATGAGGGGTCTGCTAGAGGAAGCGACTGGGCATGGTCCTGCGGTGCAGCGAGGCCCTGGAACCACGGAACCACGCCGCCAGTGAGGTAGCCGTCAGGCTGAGGGGTGCAGCTGGGACCAGGACGGGCACCGTCTGAACGCTGAGCACCCCGGCCTCCTCCTCACAGCAGGTTGAAGAGCCACACTTGCACCTGGTCACCTGAAGCTGTCGTACACACACACCTAAAGTCCCAGGTAGCAAACTGAGCCCCTTTGTCAACCTCTGCTCCCCAGATGCACTGGAGGGAAACCAGACATCACAAATAAGAACAGACCCACAGCAGCACCAGCTGGCCAGAAGTCAGAGGAAAAGCAGACGAGTGAGAATGACAGAAAATCTAATCAGAGGGAAGCTGGCCTCACCCAGCCCGGGCAGGGAAGGCCCACCCGCCAAATACCCGGAAAACTCACTCAGAGACAGAGAACTGCGGCAGGGCAGACTGGATGAATGTCTGAAATCCAAGGGTCCAGGGCGACTCTTGCAAGGGACAGCGGCACAGTGCTAACACATGATGCTCTGCAAGGCTGACCCCTGAGGACTCTGGGCACGTGTGTGCCCCCGGTCCAGGACTGGCCGAGGCTAGGGATCAAGGCCTGAGGACCCTGTAAGGGGTGCTGTCTCTCTGTCTCTGTCTCTCTCTCTTGCTTACTCGTGGAACAAATAGATTAACTTTTTAAAAAATTGACTTCTGGGACCAGCAGATGGCATAAAGTTTACGTTGCTGGACTCCTACGTAATCGACTGCTGTTCAACTCCCAGGCCCGGTGGCTTAAAACTCATCCCAGATGCCTCCCAAGAGGAGAATGGAGGAGAAGAGATTGAGGTGTGACCATCCTCCTGCCATCCCCCACCCCACACCTCTCTCTCTCTGATGGGTGCACATGCCCAATAGCAAAAATCTCTAAAAAAAAAAAAAAAAAAAAAGCGACTCCTTTGGGTTTCCAAAGAGACTGTAGAGGAGAGGAGGGAAGGTATTGAGAACAGAAACCGCCCACCCCCACACCCACCCCTTACTGTCTCCAACTGCGTGACTTTCTATCCCAGGAGATTCTAGCCTGGCAAACGGCACAACTGTTCCATACAGAAACTTCCTTCAAGACCCGTCAACTCTTCAATCAACAGTGTGTGCCCTAAGATCTGCTGAATGACTTGCCTCTCTGTCCTCAGTCCGGGCTACTGCAGCGTATTCCTTACACATCTGAAGCTCCTCAGAGACATTCCCATCTTAAGGGAAACTTCCAATCCTCAGCAAGCCTTGCTCCCTCCTCCCAGACAGGCCAGGGCTCTGTGGAGGCGGTGCTTTCTCCTCCCAAGGTGAGTAAGGCCAGCTTGGTCTCAGCAGCCACTGGTGGTGTTAATAGCTGGACAGCTGGCATTTGACAGTCTCTACAAAAATGCTAAGAATCACGTTGACACTAGACATGACATCTGCATTGTTAACTGCTAGAGGACAAGGGGGCAAAGACCTCCACGCATGGAGGCCAGGCCCTTAAAACCTTTGAATTTATGACTCAGGCAAGTCTCAAAGCCAAAGAGAGAAGCCCTAAAATGGTGTGCCACCTGCTTATCTTTTCTATAAAAAACTGCTAAGGAATGACTCCAACAAAATGAAAACTGTCCCAGAATAAGTCATTCAAGAAAGGGCAAAACAGGGGACCAGCAGTTGGCGCAATGTCTATGTCTCTGGACTCCCATGTAGCCGACCACAGTTTGAGTCCTGGACCCGGTGGCTTAAACACATGCCGGGCACGTGTGCGTGCGTGCCCAAGATCCGAGAGGAGAATGGAGGAGAAAGGATTGAGGTGTGGCTATCCCATGGGGGGTGATTTCTCACTTTCTGTCTCTCTCTCTTTCTGGTGAGCACATGCACACTGTAGCAAAAACCTCTCCAAAAAAAAAAAAAAAAAAAAAAAGAAAAGAAAAGAAAAAAAAGAAAAATGTATAGTCAAATTTTAGCAAAGGTTATTAATAATGGTCTCACTATAGGAGTTAGATGCTATTGAATTCTTGAAATTAATAGATAAAAATATATATTAATTTAAATATAATTGTTAATAAAAGGCAAATAAGATGCAGACTTAAAAAAATATTTTTTTGTTATAGCTTGCAAGAGAGAACAGAGAGAGGGAAAGCGTGGTCACCCCCAGAGAGGATGGCCATGCTGCAATCCTTTCTTCTCAATTCTCTTTTCGGTTTTTGGGCACGCATGCACGTGCACCCTGCGTGAGGTTCAAGTGGGTCTGGGCCTCAAACTGTGGTCAGCCCTGTGGGAGTCCAACACCTTAACCACTATGCCACCTACAGGTCCCAAGATGTAGACTTTTTAACTGTGTGATGGAGAAGAAAGAAACTAAGAAAATTTAATTAATTTAACTGGGTTTAGGAAAGAAAAAAAATTAAACAGGAAAGAAAAAATATAATAAACAAAAAAAGTAAAAGAAGATGACAAAAGAAGATAAAATCTATTACTGAATACAATAACTTGAATTATTTTAAATTAAGACCAGGTTGAGTAAAAAAAAAAAAAAAATCCAGCTACCTGCTGTTTGAAATGAACACACCTAAACTGACATAGAAAGGTTGAAATCTAAAAAGTGGCAATAAAGACAACAGGAAAAATGACAAAAGACAGGAAACGAAATCAGTGTTAATATCAGGCAAATTAAAAAAGTGTTAAATAAAGTGGGGCATTTTATATTGCTAAAGGGTCTATTTCTATAATGAGACACAAAAATCACAAGCCTTTACTCTCACCCTGAACAACAGAACTACAAAATGTATGGCATGTAACATTCTTAGAGCCATACGGAGAGGGAAGAGAAAAGAACGGCGAATTTTATTTCTCAATATCGATGGTACAAGACACCTGCGAAGAACATGGGGGACTTGATACAGTTAGCAAGCTTAATTACATATAAAGTAAGGAGACAGAGGAACACACCTTTTTCTCAAAAGTGCTTATATTAGATTGCAAGGAAATCTCAAATTCCAAAATGCACAAACTGAGAGCTTCAGACCAGAGCCTCAGTTTTCAATGAAACAGAATTAGGAATTGGGACCAACAAATGGTGTAATGGTTAGGGCGCTGGACTCACACATAGTTGACTGTGGTTCAAGTCCTGGACGTGGTGGCTTAAAACTCACATCAGGTGCTTGTGCATGCATGCCCGAAATCCTGAGACGGGAATGGAGGAGAAGGGATTGTAGCATGGCCATCTCCCCTGGGGGGCTTATTTCTTGCTTTCTGTCTCTCTGTCTCTCTGTTTCACACACATGCCCTATAACAAAACAAAACAAAACTCTCCAAAAAAAAAAAAGAGAGAAATGAGCAATAGCCAAAAATAAAAATAAAAAGTGAAATGATGGATTGTATAAAAATATTTGCAGCCTGTATAAAAAAGGGTCAATGCCCATAATATTTAATAAGCACCCACAAAACAATAAAAAAAGATATGTAACAATGAAATGGAGAGAGGAAATGAAAGGATCATTATATTTAAGAAATAAAAATGCATAAGACCAATCCCATGGCCTGGTAGTTAAGGACCTCCACAGGCTGCTGCACACCTTGAGAAATAACATCAGATGTACGTGTGCCCAGAAGCCCAACAGGAGAGAGAAATGAAGAGGAAGGGATTATAGCATGGCCATTCCTCATGGGGGTACTTTCTCCCTTTCCTTCTCTGTCTCTCTGATAAGCACACATGCCCTCTGGAAAACGTTTTTTAAATGTCTAATAAAGATATGCAAAGATGCTGGCACCAAACTCCAAAATGAATTCATTAATAATTGAAGGACAGGGCCAGCAGGTGTTCTGGTGGTTAATGTGCTGGACTCCCACAATGGCCGACTGCAGTTCGAGTCCCAGACCCAGTGGCTTGCTTTCTCACTTTCCCTCTTTCTCTCTGTCTCTTTCTGGTGAGCACATGTGTCCCATAGCCAATTTAAAATAATAATAATAATAATTTAGTAAATAATTCTTTTTTAAAAATAATTGAATGATACATGCTAAAAGGCAGTATCACCTTTTCCAGTAGGTTAGCAAAGAAGAAAATGACTGCTACCATCAAAGGCTGGAAGGAAGGAGTGCCAAAAATACTTGTCAAGCACTGCTGGCAGGGTAGTCCTTTTACCCGACGTATTTTCTAAAATGTACACTGTCCCCCAGCTTTGCGAGGGTTCACATGCATCATCATACACCAACGTACACACAAATGCACACGTGGGTGATCACTGCAGCACTGCTTTACATACTGGCACTGGAAACAGCCTCAGCACCCATCAGCAGGAAACTGGCTTAACAAGCAAACGATGATGAATCCACCCAATGGAACAGCAGTGGGACAACAACCTTTCTTAATAAGGATAACCACGTATTCCACCGATCACAGAGGCTCATGGTGACTTTAGCTACCTGCCAAGGGAGAGCCCCAGCCCTTCTCTCGGGCAGTCTCCCTCCCCCCTCCTAGCCTGCTGGAGGGAAGGGGTATTGCTATTCCCATTCTCGACGTGAGACTTGGAGAGACCAGGAGGCCTGAGCATAGGTGAGCCTAGTCTGTCTGACCCTGGACTGCTGCACACGCTTCCTCTCAGAGGGATGGTGAAAACCCAAATCACGACACACACATCTGCGCAACTGTGTGTGCTAGAAAGCTCCAAGCCATCAGCGTGTCCTAGGGAGGGACTGTGGAGTGGGTGGGGTTCAAAACACACTTTCTCTTCTTGAACCGCATCGTCACTGCTTCTTTTCTTTTCTTTCTTTATTTTATTTCATTTTTCACATTCAATCACTGTGTATCATTACAGCATATCGGATGACTGTTCCCATCATAAATATACTGCCTATGGTCTGGTCAGAGGTACTACCAAATACATTCTAAGCAACAGATTTCTGCCCTTTTGGGGTCCCTTAGATGTTCTGCTTCTCTCTTCTTTCCCTTGACTCCCCCCCTCACCCTCCCCCGTTTCCCACCCTCCTCCCCACTGTCTCCAATATCATCGTTTTGTTCTTTTACAATAACCATGAATCAGCTTTTTTGTTGCTGTTGTCTGTTTGTTTCTGTTTTTAGGTTTTTGCCATAGGGCACATGCACTTTATGTGGAGAGAGACAGAGAGAAGGAAAGAGAGAAATCACCCCTAGGGAGGTAACCACTCTGCAATCCCATCTCCTCCATTCTCCTGGGACTTCAGGCATGTATGCACACATGCTTGGTGTGATTTTTCAAGCCACCAGGTCCAGGACTCAAACTGCAGTGAGCCATGTGGGAATATAGTGCCTTAACCACCATGCCACCAGCTGGCCCCCAAGTCACTTTTACCATTTTGAAATGCTATCAGAGGCAGAAAGTATAGAGTGGCAGTTGTCTGAAGCTGGGACAGGGAAGAGGGGTTCCGTTTAATGGGTGCAGAGCTTCAATTTTACAAGGGGAGTTACGGAGATGGATGGCAGTGATGGCTACACACTTTTATGAAAGTATTCCATTTCACTAAAATGTACACTTAAACGTGATCACAATGGCAAATTACATGTTATGTGTATTTTTCTGTAATAAAAACACTGGAGAAAAATGAGATGAAAGTCTCTTCTTCTGAGAACTCAGTTGAACAGGGAAGGACTACTGGGGGCAGACGGGCCCATCTGCACGGTGGCACCCACCCAAGACAGGAAGGACCTGGGGCAGCTCCTCTGCAGGCCCCACCCGAAACCACAAGGGGCGGGCCTGTGCTCTCCAGTCCCCACCAGAGCATGGCAGCTGGGCCTCTGCCGCGGCTGGAGGGTGCCCCACATCCGGCCTGGGCACTGCAGCTGATGAAGGGTTAAAAAGATCACCCAGCAGCCTGGCAGGGCCAGCCTCCCACGGTCCCAACACAGCTGCTTTCCAAGGGCCGGTGGGGAGGCCCGCTGCGGGGCTTTGGGCTCTGTCAGGGGACCTCACGCCCTGATCCCAGAGAAGGGGAGAAGGCCGGTCCCAAGGCCTCGGGCACCCTCCTGACATGCACCCACCCCTCCACTCTGAACAGGACGTGTGCAGAGGGCCGACACTGGGGAAAGCTGAATCTGGTCTACACAGGGCAAGGAATTAAGAACCACTCTTTCTGCGCTCATGTTTATTTCTGCTCTTGCAGTACTGGCTCAATAAGAAAGCATGGACATCTGAGACGCTGGGATACCCATGGCAGAATTTGTGGAGGAACCCTGGCGGGCCATACTGGGATCCCAGCAGTTGGAAGTAAAAACGGAATTCCTGGCATGCCTCCCCTACCCAACCCTAGGGAGAAGTACGGGGACAGCAGTCAGCCCTGAGCCCAGCAGGCAGACTTGGGTTCAGACCCGGTTTCAGCCTTTAATAGCTGCGTGACCTCGGCTGAACAACTTAACCTCTCTGAGCGTCACTTTCCCCATGAGTCAGAAGGGAAGCACATGCCCCGCCTGGGGTTCGCTGTGCGGATCAGATGACACCAAGTGTGTGCAGAATGCAGCATGGCCCCAGCCTCTGAGGGTCCCCAGTAAATGCCTGTGCTGTTTTCACTCGGGGCAGAAACCCTTCCAACCTCCGGCAGGTTCCCGTCTTCCCAGCTCCTGTGTCAGAGTGTGGGGTTGGTGCTGAGGCTCGCCGCCTCTTCCCTTGTGGACAGGTTCAGGCTCTCATTTCCTGGGTGTCTATCTTTGCATCTAGGAACACTGTCACATGCCCTGGGAGCCCAGCGGCCACCGTGGGGACCTCCCTGGCCGTGTTCTCCAGACCAGAGGCTTCTACGCCAGGGGCAGCTGAGCCGTGGAGGGGCGGTGTTCCCAGTTAGGAGGAGGAGCAGAGAGAATGGGGCTGAGTGTTTGATATGGGTGAGACACGCTTTGAGAATACCTAGGAAACGTTTGCCAGGAAAGGCTGGGGTTTTAAAAATAGAGGGTGGCGATACATTTCCATTTGTGTGGGGACAGGAAAAGAGGAACTTGGGGTGCAAGGTCCGAATCATGGCCACAGGCAGAAATGTGCTGTCCTGTAAACGCTATCCTGGGGGTAGGCAGGAGCCACGCTCCTGGTTCTCAGGCACTGGCGGAGTATGGAGGGCACCCAGCTCGGGAGTCTAGAGAAAAACGGGTGGCACTGGGGGCAGACAGACCCGAGAGGCCGCCCTTGCAGGTCGAGGTGCTGAGGGCTGCCAGTGCTCAGACAGAAGGCAGCAAGTCATTTCCCACCACGGGAGGCCAGACATCACGCTCTGTGGTGGCCCTCTCTCTGAAAGTCCCCCTGGACCTGGGCAATCCCACAGGGGACAGAGATGACACCTTCTCCCTGCCCCTCGCTATAGGGTACAAAGCCCATGGGACGGTAGCACCTTTGAGGCCCAGCTGTATCTGGCTGGGTGATCATCCACAAGGCACTCCTCCCCTAGACTCGGGTGCAAAGGAGCCCTGCCCCGTCTCAGCGGGAGGTGCAGGGTATAGACCCCAGAGGGAAGACGGGCAAGGAAATCAGTAATTACAGCCTTTTCTCTTGAAGAGCCCCAAACCTGAGCTGCTTCCCCCACAAAGGCTCATAACAGCTGCCCAGTCTACGAGACAAGCCGGGGATTGGGAAGGAACCAACATCTGACAGTGCCTACCTTATGCCAATCCAGCCCTGTATCATGTCACTGTCACACCGATGCCACAGACAGGCTCTGTCGTCACTATCTGGCAGTCAAGGACACTGAGGCTTGGAAACAGACATGGACAGGACTGCTCAGAGATGGAGAGCCCCAGGCCTCGGCTGTGCAGCCTCAGGTGTCATTTCCCACCTGTGAGCCTCAGTTTCCTCACTTCTAAGAGAGGAGCAAAGGCGCACACCCTGGGCCTGTGCGAGAAGCAGTGGTTCACACTCAGCTTTCACAAAAACGGGACCTTGGGACCAGCAGTTAGCGTAATGGCTATGTCACTGGACTCCCATGTAGTCGACCACCGTTTGAGTCCCGGACCCGATGGCTTAAAACTCACGCCGGGCGCGTGTGCGTGAGTGCCCAAGATTCTGAGAGGAGAATGGAGGAGAACGGATTGCAGCATGGCCATCTCCCCTGGGGAGTGATTTCTCGATTTCTGTCTCTCTCTCTCTGTCTGTCTAGCGAGCGCACGCGCCATATAGCAAAAACCTCTCAAAAAAAGACAAAAAAAGGGACCTTTTGCCTCTTCCTCTTTTGGTTACTTCTGACCTTGTAACCTTACTAATAGTTACAATTACTTTGTCCTCTAAAACAAAAAGATACCAGGTCTCATAAAAAGATCACTGTGACTTATCCTCAGAGAGGACACAAGAAGAAGAAAAGCAAGTTGAGTCCCCAGGGAACCCCAGGACCACAGACGCTCGCCCCTGGCCCACAGTGGCTGTAGGTGAGGGTGGCAAGTCGCACCTGCTGGGGAGACTGCAAATGGGGTTGTTAGAGGGACAACTGCCCTCTATCCCAGCAGCTGTACCGAAATTAAGAGGGGACGCCTGGTGACCCAGGGCCCTCTAGGGACCAGCCAAGCTTCGGGTCTAGATTCCAACCTGCCCCACTCAGCCCAGGGCTCCCCCTCCCGCCCCACCTCCACCCCAGTGCAAAGCTGAAGTCAGGCAGAAACGGCCGTGCCGAAGGAAGTCGCTAGCGCCGGTGGCCGCTCGGTCTCTCCGGTGTTCTTCCTTTTTTTGGACTTTGTGGCTGTTGAGTGGGTACCTTTTTCCATAGGAAGTTTCCATTGCATCAGTTATTTACATCGCCACCACCTATATGCGGCCTCTGGTTTCGGATCGGTGAACCAGAGCAGGCCCTGTGGGGCCCATCACAGCACAGGGACTGAGGGGAGCCCGCTTCCACGGTCACAGGGCCTGCAGCCCTGGGTCAGCAGTCAGAGCCGGCCCCAGCCTGCACGGGCCACTCAATCTGCTCAGCCCCTTGGGACGCTGTTTTTAGGCTGGGATGTAAGAGCTTGAAGAGCGTAAGCTCCTGAGTTGGGATTCCGCCGCCTCCGCTTCAAGCCGCGTAGCCACAGGCAGGTTATTACCCACGGCTGATAGTCAGTGTAGTTAGATGGTACAGTTGGTTCAGCCTCTGAACTAACGTGTGGAAGGGCACCTACTGGTGGATTCTGGGACGCTCAGTCTGCTAACCCACGTCGGGAGTTAGAACAGGGCCTGGCCAAGCCTCCATCCATGTCCATAATTGTGGAGAGGGTCCTCCTTGGCCACCGCCCTGGTTCAGACCCCAGGACCCCTCCTCATCTGCACCAAGACCCAGCAGCGTCTGAACTGATCACCCCCGCTCACCCCGTCCATGTGGTCAGAGGGTCTATGCTGACAGCAAGCACCCACCACACCACGCCCTGTCCCCAGTCCTGCAGTGGTTCCCCCTAGAGAGGAAAGTCTACACAAGAGCTCCTTCGCAACCCTGCCAGGCAGCTGCTGACGTCAACCGTCCCCTGCAAAACCCCTACTCTTGCCAAACAACCACGCTGGGAGTTTTCGTGCCTCTGCTTAGTTCTCTGCCGGCAACGGTTTTCTTCATGTCACTGTGGCCAGATCCAACCCACTTCAGGCCATGTGAGCCCAGCTCAAATGCCACTTCCTCCATGAGGACCCCATGACCCAATCTCTCTGGCCAGAGTGACCTCTCATTTAGAGTATTCGGGCTCTTTGCTACGGGGCGTGCCTTCTCTACCGTGGATGTGTGGGGCAGAATCCATTCAGGTGCTTCTTGGCATTACAGACCAACCACAGGACCCTGGGGGACAGGGCTGGCTTGTGTGTGATTCATCCCCATCACTCTCAGAGCCTCAGGCACCCCCGGCAACCATCAGTGAGTGAATAAAGCGAGTTCTCCAATTCACTACCCCTCGGTGACAGGAAAATATCAGTGGGTATGTTGGTAAAGAAGGATCAACACCCAGTGGTACCCACATGTGCTTTCTGGTTTTTCTTGGGGCACCCAGCAGGAAACAGGACACCAAGGGGCTCACAGCCCAGCCCAGCCTGGGGCCCACTGCTGAGGCCCACAACCCAGACGGCCAGAAGGCCTGTCTAGGGCTGGACTTGGACCCTCAGCACAGGGCCTGGCAGTCACTAAGACATCCCTGAGTGGTCCAGGAGTCACCATGGCCTCCCCCCACGTTCCACAAGGCGCCAGGCTCTCAGTGAGCCGCCGCTTGGGTGTCTCTCACGCCCAGCAGCTCCCATCCACCCACTGCCACTGTGCTGGCCTCCCCGGCCCCTCTCTTCTCTGGGTCTACCCTCCAAGCTGCACCACAGCTCGGAGCAGGCCACGGGCTCCTCAAGCACTTGGGCTGCCTGACGAGCTGCGCTGGCAATCCAGGTTCCCAGGGAGATGCTGAGGTCCTCTCTCCCGGTGCTCCCAACCCTGCGCCCGGAGCACCGCTGTAGCACTGGCCACGCCATCCTGTGATATTTGTCCTCTTGGGGTTGGTCTCCTTGCAGACAGCGAGTGCCTTCAGGACAAGAACGACACGTCCCGTCCATGCCAGCGGAGCCCGGACAGTGCTTGTTTGCGGATGGCCTCGGGTGACAGCGTGCTGGGCGAGCGAGTGTGTGAACGGCCACACCCACCGCCTGCCTCCAGCTGCTGCCCTGCCCTCACCTCACACTCAGGACAAGCAGCAGGGCGATCTGCCGAGCGGCAGTCCACGGCCATCTAGATCCGGAGTGCTCCGAGGGTCCTGCCTTCCGTCTGTGCTGTCGGGGTCCGAACTCCAGCGCCCCGAGGTCAGCAGGGCCAGCCCTGGCGTTTGCGGCAGCCGCTCAGCCTGCGTTGTTACTCCCGGACTGATCTGGGAGAGGTCAAGCTGCAGGTCAGCTGAGGCTCTGGGGCAGTTCCAGAAGGAGGGATGGAACCTAGTGGGCCTAGCGCCCACTCTACCACGTCGCCTTAGCCCCACTCATTCTGCCTACCCCACCCCTGGGAACTCTCCTGTCGTGCGTCCCTCGCTGGGGCCACCTCCAGGGACATATCCCTACCACACTGTCTCTGCCTTGTTCTATGAACCACCAAACTCACAGAACCGTGGGGCGGGCGGGCTGGACGTGACCCGACTGCAGTACGGCACTCATTGGCTGTGTCACCAAGAAGTCGTGCTTTCCCCGGGCCTCAGTTCTACTCCGCCAAACCAAAGGCCTGAACAAGCCCCCTCCGAGGACCCCTTCCATTCTAACTCTGCCAGGGTCCAGCCGGAGTAATTCTTCACTAAAAAACAGACAGAACTACTGTGTGTCCTTCTCCGAAAGCCAGGAGGCATCTCTAACCCTGGGAATACAAGCTAGGTCCCCTTTTGATCCTTAAAACAATGTTCCCCTTTGGTGACAATTTCATGTCCTATATCTAAACCAGGGATCTAGAACACATGCATACCCGGTCTGTCCTTTGAGTTTAACAACTGGGTGAGATAGGCCTCAAGCACTCTCTTTTACCTAAAAGCAAGGCTCTGGGAGGTGAGGGGCTGGTCCCTAAACCCCCAACTAGTGTGAGGGAGACACGGACCTGGCCCCAGGACCTTGAATCACAGTTTCCCCTGGTGCTCGGCCAGAGCCCCCCCCCCCCCCCCCCCCCCCCCATCGCAGGCAGCACACTTGATGGGCTCACTTCCCGCCTCTCGTGTGCAGAAACACCCAGAGGCCTGGGTGCGCAATGCCTCTCAGGGAACTGCTGGGACGCCCAATTCCGGGAGCCAGGCTCCTTCCAAGCCCTTCTCTTCTTCGCAGAGAACAGGCAGTACTGAAAGCTAAACCCCAGGCGGAGAGGCCTCTATTTCTGAAGCTTCCAGTCCGTTCTTCCTTCACTGGGTTTCAGGTTTGGAACCCAGTCTAGGACAACAGAAGTTCTGCCTGCAAAGCGGGGCAATGGTGCATTCTTCCTGGTCCCCCAGGACCTGCTGGCTGCACAGTTCCTTCTCTGAGACCCCAGATGAGTGCTGGCCACGAGTGATCTAGCCACCAAACGGGCAGTGGGGAGAGGGTGCAGAGAAGGCAAGGGCCCAGAGCCCTGGAAGAGAAGGAACTAGGGCTGCGATTCTGGAACTTTCCTGCAGCTGGCTCACCGAGCTATTGCCATGGTCTTGCACCATTACTTAAAGGACACACTAACCTGAATTCTTCCACAGTAGGACCGCCATGTGCACTTGCGCAGTGCACGACCTGCACAACCATGTGCAACCCATGATCCTGGGCCGTTTCCTGCATCACACTACATAATTAATTGCATAATTACTCATTCCTCCTCACAGAATATAAATCCTTGCAGGAAGACCTGTTTGTCTTATTCCCAAGCTGGAGCCCAGGCCCTATCATAATAGCAGCAGAAAATGGGCACTCGATAAATACATGCTGGATTAACAAACTCATCTGGCCGCTTGCTCATGCGCTTAGTTTGAAGAGTCAAGGGGAAGGTTAGACACTTGTGTCCTGGTCCCAGGTCCGCTTCCCTGAGTCCTTCACCTGTCTCTGAGGAAGGCATTTCTACTCTCCAAGTCTCCGTTTCCTCCTCTATAAATGGAGCGTGAGGCACACTCTCTGTGCCATATTTGCACGACCCTGGAGACAAAAGCAGCACGGCACCCTGGCACCCCGCTCTTCCCATCACGCCCGACCCCAGTGTGAGGGCATGTCCAGCCTAGGCTCTAGGACCTGGTCCTTGGCCCGTGGCCCCTCCACGCTAACAGCGGCAGGTTGAGTCTTGTCTGCCTTGTACCACCCTGACTCTTCTCCCTCCCACTCCCACAGTCAAGGGCCCCTCTGAGGACACCGGGCCCACGTGGCTGGTCCAGCGTCATGGCTCTGTGTTAAAGCCACCTGATCTTAATTCCACATGCATCCTCGATCCCTTTGCCACATTGTCCAACATAGTCACAGGTTCTGGGAATAAGGACTAGACATCTTGGGGGGACAGGTGTCACCCCGCACACCATGCTGCATCCAGCTTCAGGGGAGAGACAGCTCAGGACCAGAGAGACAAGGGTGGGTGCGAGCGGGGGGAGGTGGAGGCAGGCAGCCACATTCTCTCCAGCGGTGGCAGCAGCAGCTTCCTGGCCACCTGCTTGGCATGCATCACCCTGAAAACCTCGCCACGTTTCCACACTGTTCCAGCACAGGCATTCCCATAGTGACTGCAGGAGCACAGCCAGCAGTAACTCCTCCGTGGTGAGACCATCCCCTCCTTGGAGCTCTGCTCCTTCTCCATTGCCACACTCCCCATCACCACAGGGAGGTTCCAGCAGGTTCTAGGCTGGACGCCCTTCCAGGGCTTACTGAAGATGGGGGACTCTCATCCTGCAGCCTGTCTCCAAGAGGGGAACATGGGTGCGTGCATTGGTTCCCAGGAATCTGACTGCAGGGCTGGGCCGGAGGGCACTCTCACCTCATCCATGGCAAGCTTGGCACTTCCTCCTCCTCCAGGCTCACCGCTGAGCCACAGGGGCCCTACAGTGTCCCAGCTGCTCCTTCTCTGACCACTTGCCCCCAACACTGGATGCACCAATGTTCATCTCCTGGGCCAGAAGCAGCTTCTGGGATGCACCTGAACCCCTGTCTGGTGGCCACCAAAGGAAGTAGACAGAGGCCCATTGTCCCAAGCCTGGCCCTGCCAGCCTGCTCTGCCTTCCTGCCCACCTGGGAAGCCCAGTGTCAACCCCACCTTCTCCAGAGGCTCCTCTAAGGAGCTTCCTCTCAGAACAAGATCTCACCCCACCCCCGTAAGGGCTGAAAACGTTTGCTGAAATATTCAGACCAACCAGTGTCCGGCTCCCTCCATCCACACCACTTACTCCTGTGACCTTGTCTCTTTGGCCCTGGGAAAGCTCCCTGACTTCTAATTTCTTACGTCTTACATCCCTTTCCAAAAAAGGTAAATAAGAGTTACCGCACTTTCTACAGGCCAGGCACTGGGCTGAGTAGTTTGCATGTATTAGCTTATTAAATCTTGATCTCAACTCAGCTGTTAGCACCCCCACTTTACAGAGAAGAAAGTGAGACTCAGAGAAGAAAAGTAATTTGCCCACGGTTATGCAGCCAGAAAGTGGCAGAGCCCAAACAGGACCCTCGAATGCCAGACTCTGAAGCCGGAGGCACCCGCCACGTGGCCCTCGGGAAGCTAGGGGAGGAGACCCACAGACTGTGCTAAATCCTAAATGCTAAATGCTTGTTTCCAGCTTGCCCTCCAGAAAGCTCTGAGCAACCCCGAGGATCGCCAGTCTCTGGTTTGTCTCTCTGTTTATACTGAGATTTGGTGTAAGGTTTTAGTTTTCTATTTTTTTTTAAAGAATTTTATTTAACTTTATTTATTTACCTATTTATCTTAATTTGACCAGAGAGGGAAAGAGTGAGAAAGAGAGAGGGGATAGAGAGAAAGAGAGCAAGTCACTAGGTCCAGGACTCGAACCACAGTCGGCTGGCCGACCATGCTCAAGAGAAGCACCACGCCACCTGCCAGCCCCTTTAGTTGGGTTTTTAAAACTTAGGGGTTGGGGGAAGATCCCCTATTTTAAAAGTGTGGCGATTACTGACTATAGCCAACCCCACCCTTGTACGGATGACATGACCAAGGCTGAGAAATGGAAGTGACTTGCCCAAAGTCCAGGTCTATCCCTCAGAGGCAGGGAGCTCCACTTGGCTCCCCTGCCTACTCCTTAAGAGAAAGTCCATGATGCGCTCCACTCAGCTTTGCACCATGGGGCATGGAGGTTCGAATCCTGCATGGTGTTGGTCCCTACTGTTCCAGTGCTGTGTACTTGCCTGCTTGGAGGCTCCAACGCCGTCTCTGTGTCCCTGTCTACACAGCAGGGCTTGTGTGGATGACGGTGAGATCTGGTGCAGAGGCATGGGTGATAACACTGGGATCGTTGATGACAGTGTGGGGCCCTGAGCCACTGCTCAGGGAGATGAAAAAACCCTGTGTAGTTGTAGTTACTTAATTTTTTAAAAGAGGTTTTTCCTTAGGATGCATGAGCTCACTGGAGAGAGACAGAGACAGAGACAGTGAGAGGGAAAGCGAGAAATCACCCCTAGTGGCAATGGCTATGCCACAATCCCTTCTCCTCCATTTTCCTCCCTGGATCTTGGGCATGCACGCACATGTGCCTGGTGAGATTTTCAAGCCACTGGGTCTGGGACTCGAACCACGGTCAGTCATGTGGGAGTCCAGCAACATAACCGCTACACCGTCTGCTGGCCCCAAAATACCCTATATTTAGAATCCAAAGTCTCCAGGAGAGCCCTGGATCTGCTGGTCACCACTCAGGGGCCTCAAGCCACCCAGTTCTCTGACTTCTTTTCTCTGAGAGATAAGCACATCTCCTGCGCTAGGTCGGTAGGAGTTGTGATGAGGCAGCACACGCGGAAACGAGGGAGGCGCAGGGGTTCTCGGGCAGGTCCCGCCTCCCCCGCTGCCTGGCTCCACAGCTGAGTGCAGCGCCCAGGAATGCGTACTCTCCCGCCCCTCAGCTCCAGCGCAGGGAGCGAACACATCAGACTTGGAGAAGGCCCTCTAGAAAAGCACTCGGCCTGCGCTCGTCCACCAGACAGATCCCGGACAGCGCTGAGCGGACACGGCTGCCGAAGACAAGGGCCAGAGGAAAGACACAATTTTCTCCAGGTACATTTCCCGTGAAGTCCAGGTGATGGGGTCTGGGCTGGGGCTACTAGGACAGGGGGACGACGCGGTAGCAGCTCCCTCTCCAAGGAGTGACCTGGCTGGAGGTCACGCCCGGTGGCTCGGGGTCACACGCCAGGAGCCATGCTCAGGGAGGGAGTCCCCCGGGACTCGTTCCAGAGCCTGTTCTCTTCAGCATCTTCATGAAGGCAGGAAAGAAAGCACCGCAAATATGCTCATTAAATCTGCATCTGGCACCCAATTTGGCAGGGTTGCCAAAATTCTGTAAGACTAGAATTAAATTAGCAAATTGGAAGTAAAATGATTTGAAGCAGGCATGATGGAATTCGTCAGGGCCAGGTGGGAGCTGGTGGGGAGGGGCCAGGAAAGCCCACGTCTCGGGGGTGGGGAAGCCTGGTCAGGAGAGGAAGTGGAGACAGACAGACCAGGGGCAGGACTGGCCCAAACGGGGATGCGGGCGGCAGGGACGGCCCACGCTGCAAGGTCCCGGGACGCGTCTTCTAGGAGGGCAGGCGTGGCCGGGCCCGGAAAGGACAGCAGCCCTTTCAGAGCGGGCCAAGGAGAAAGGAGGAGGTGACTGCAGGGTAAGGAGACCGGGTGTTGGGACTGGCGGCTCCCGTGGGAGGCACTGGAGGTGTGATGCTGTCCCGATTGCCTTTTTTGTTGGTTTGTTTCTTCCATGAATGAGAGAGACAGAGAGACAAGCACCCCTGGCAGGTTCTTGATACTGAGACCCACCCCAA
The DNA here is from genome assembly GCA_026018925.1 of Tupaia tana. Lineage (NCBI taxonomy): Eukaryota > Metazoa > Chordata > Mammalia > Scandentia > Tupaiidae > Tupaia > Tupaia tana. The sequence goes on along the minus strand of JAKSZU010000004.1, from coordinate 2,675,226 downwards.
CCTCAGCCAGCCCAGGTCACGGACATGCACACGCCCAGCACATTCAGGAAGGCCTCCAGGTGCAAACCCAGAACCTTCCCGTGTGAGTCAGCCGTGCAGAATGCCCGGTTACTGCCACACCACAGCCAGCCCCTCCACTGCAGCCCGGGAGAAACGCAGGGACGGGCATGGCAGGGGCCAGGGGTGGCACCGACTATGGAGGAAGGAGGGGACTGGAAGCATTCACTGGCTGTCAGGCACTGTGTCAGGTGTTCGTCAAGCATTATCTCATTTCATCTTCAAAATAATCCTGTACTGGAGAGATTTTTCATCTTTTCATCTTCTTGGACTTTCTTTTTTTCCCTTTGTTTAAAAATACCAAGTTTAAGCAGGCATGCATATGTAAAATACATATTTTAAAAGTATACAGGATTTAAAGTGAAAAGTGGACAAGTCTCCCTTCACCCTGCCAAATCCCACTCCTCAGATAAAACTACCGCATGTGGCCCACCGGGTATGTCCTCAGGCTGTCCCCGAGCACAGACAAGCAGTTCCATGTGCACACGCAGACGTGACTGTTTAATGGCTTCTGTATAAAAATGGGATTATACGAAACACGCCACACAGAGGCCTTTCTCCAGTTAAGAATATGCCGTGTGGCTCAGCTCTCTGGTCAGCGGGGAAGCTGGATCCCACGTGGTGACCACAATTCAAATCCCAGTCCAGCCGGCCTACAATACACCAGACACGTGCGAGGGGCCAGGATGGGACGGGCTGCAGGCCTGGAGGAAGGGGACCACGTGACCAGCCCCTGTGGAGGGTTTCTCACCCACACACGCATACATGGACACACATACACATGGACACACATATACACAGCCATGCGCATGCTCTACCACAAATAGAGAAAAATAAAAAAGAATATGGTGTGGATATCCTCCCATGTTGCCCGTAAGTTCACTTCTTTCTTTCTTGTTTACGTTTTCACTCACTGGAGGGCATGTGTCCTTGCCAGAGAGAGGGGAACGTGACAAGTCCCCCCGCCCCCGGAGGCTGCTCAGCCCTTCTCTTCCATTCTCCTCTCAGGATTTTGGGCATTCGCACATACACACCAGGCATGTTTTTCAAGCCACCAGGTTCAGTACTCAAGTTATGGATCCACAGAGTCGGCCATGTGGGGTCCAGCACTTGTACTACCACACGGCCTTCTGTCCCCGCCACATCTTTCTTTTTAAATGGCCACACAGCATTCCCTGGCACAAACGCACCATCGACTCTTGAAGCATTGCCACTGTTGACCACCGAGGTCATCCCGCTTTCTCTACCACAAACACTGCCACACGAGAACTCCCTTATACAAACACCCTCGTGTAATGTGTTTTCCATGGCGGGAGACTGCTGCATCACGGGAGGTACGGGCCTGGACCACTGCCCCGGTACCACTTTAAACTCCACGCCCCCCAACCTTTGCCTGCACTAAATCGCGATGTTTTACATTCTGCCCCCACAGGCAAAATATCTCATGTTAATTTAGAATCCTTTTTTCTTTTTCTTTTTTAAGAGAGATTTTTGCTATAGCGCATGTGCACTTGCTGGAGAGACAGACTGAGACAGAAAGTGAGAAATCACCCCCCAGGGCGATGGCCGTGCTACAATTCCTTCTCCCTCAGTCTCCTCCTGGGATTTTGGGCATGCACACGCACATGCCCAACGTGAGTTTTAAGCTACCAGGACCAGGACTCAAACCGCAGTCGACTACGTGGGAGTCCTGTGACTTAACCATTACACCATCTGTTGGTCCCAATCCTTGCTTTTTAGTAGCTAGAGCATTCGCCGACTGTTTATGGGCCATTTTCACTATCGTTTGCACATCTTTAAAATGTGGCTTTTTTTTTTTTTTTTTTTTTTTTTTTAGTTAGATGATGGGAATCTTCTCAAAAACAACTGTTCTAGGCGCCCCACAAACTTCTCAGCATTGACTCAAACTGCAAGAGGTCACAATGTCAGCCCATGTTGATAGCCATGGACGGGGAGGTGGAAGACTTGGAGCCAGTAGGCTGAGGCCACTGTAGGATGAAGGCCGGGCAGAGCAGTGGAGCGAGCCAAGCCAACTTCATCATCTAATCAGGTGTCTCAGAACCTCCCCGCACACCCGCTGCAGCCTGCCCCACAGAAAATTCTCTCTTAAATGCTCCCTCTTTCTGCCATTTTCCTTTTTACTTTATTTGCAGAGTCATTTAAGAGGGTGTGTAAGCCCTGCCATGGTGGCGCAGGTGGCGGGGTGCTGCTGTCTGAAACTAGAGCCCCAGGGGAGGCCCAGGTTCAGGTTCTGGGCCCAGATCCCAGGTTGACCTCAAAATGCCAAATGTGTGCCTGAGATCCTGGGCAGAGCACTGCGTGGCAAGACCCTGTCAGGAGTCTCTCCCTTTCTCTCTTTCTCTCTCTCATTAAAGAAATAAAATAAACTTTACAAAACTGAGAGAGTGAGCCTTGCCAGGTATGGAAGGTGAAGCCATTTCTGGTGAAAGAGGAGCACATGGGGGAACTGGGCCCTGACCCTGGCTGGGCCATGCCTAGGGACAAGGGTGAGCAGCAGGAGGGGGGGCGGGGCTTATGCCGAGAGGAGAGCAGGTCCCAGGCCGGAAAGGGCCTTAAGGCACAGGTAAGGCTGATAACAGGGCTCTCCCTGCGACCACACAGAGCACAGTGGGGGTGGCTGGGACCAGCAGTAGGTGAAGATCGTCTTCACGAGGAATCTTCATCACACCAAAGCGTGTCCTCGGCTCCCCTGCTTACCCCCAACTGGCCATACTGAAGGGCACCAAGGCCCGTCCTGCACCATGACCACCCGTGTGCACGGAAAGGAGGGAGACCCCACGTCCCACGTGTGAAAGCCACGCTTCACGGGGGGGGGGGGGGGGTTTGGTCCTCAGTGGCATTCTCTAATGAGGTTTTATTTTAGTTCTTAAAACATCAATGTCGCATGTGGGTTTCTGGGTTTCAGCCCCACCACTGATTTGTCACATGAGCTTGGTTACCCTTGTCTCAACGAACACGCAACAGTGCGGCCTCCCCTGAGCACCACTCGCGCACAGGGATGGGGAGGGGAGGCTCATTTGCATGACATTTTTCTTCTGAGCAAGAGGAAATTAAGCTAACAACACAGGAAAAACGTGGGAAAGTGATGGGGTGAAACTAACAGAAACAAGTTTTAGTGTCACTGTTTATTCACTGTATTTTTTCCAGCTTTGACCTCACATAACTTCAGTGTTTCCCAAAATGTCTTTCTGTGGAATAGCCCAGCTATTCTCTACGTGTGTATATGTGTACAATAACATGTTCTCTCTGTGTGTGTGTATATGTGTACAATAACATATTCTCTCTCTCTCTCACACACACACACACAGACACTTTTTTTTTTTTTTTTGCAGATTCCAATTCACTTTTGCATACTGAAGACTCTGAGAAGCCCTGCAATATAAGGCTTTAAACTTTCCCCAAAGTGCTTGGCTTTAGAACTTTTAGTTTCTCTACAATACATTTTTGTAACCCGAGGCACTCGTGTTCCACAAACACCCACGGGAAATGCTGAATCCCTCTCATTCACGAGATTGGAGATTGTTGAACGTGAAGAGCCCATCCTGGAATGGACTTCCTACCCTCCTAAACACTAAGTTCTTCCTGACACCCGGGACGATGGCTTCCTGCCCACCAGGCATCTTTTGCCTCTTCCTTATTTCAGGGTGACACCAAATGCCACATGCCATGATGATGTGCACAGTGGCCACAAGCCCTCCGGACACATCAGGATTCCAGGCTTCCCAGATGGCCTATCTGTGCCTGGGAAGCTGGGGTGAGCCTGGACCAATGACATGCTCAGTGATTTTCAACTAGAAGGTTCCCAGAAACTCATCTAAGCCAAGCTATTTGTTTTTTGTAATATATACACACACATATATATATACATATATGTATTTTTGTTTTTGAGAGAGATTTTTGCTATAGGGCCTGTGTGCTCACCAGAGATGCAGAAAGAGATAGAGAGACAGAAAGCGAGAAATCGCCTCCCAGGGAGGATGGTCATGTCCCAATCCCCTCTCCTCCATTTTCCTCTCGGGATCTTGGGCACACACACCCCTCGTGTGTTTAAAGATTCTGGGTCTGGGACTTGAACTGCAGTATGCCACGTGGGAGTCCGGCAATGTAACCATCACACTATCTGCTAGCCTGGCCAAGCCGCTTGTTTTGTAAATGGGGAATCAGGCTCCACACCTCAGAGTCCCTCAGCCCCTGTCTCGTTTCTTCGTCCCACGAGACACCTCTCCTTGGGCCTGAGTGCTTTCTGCTGTAACAGAAACCCAATCACCACCTTGAAAGGCCTTCCCAGTTCTCAGAGCCTGTCCCCACGACCTTGCACTCTGCCACTGTCACTCTCACAGGCACTTGCTGTAGCTCTGCAAACAAAACGAGGCTTCCTTCTGTCTCTTACAGCATCAAGTGAAAACGAGCTGGTGAGCTCTGACCCGATGGAAAGGCAGACTGGCATAACCTAAAATATAGACTATATGGTATACTTGAAATTCACTTGCGGGCCGTTCCTGGGGAGACGCCGACAGAAGGTGCCTCCTCCAGGTGGTTACAAGCCCTGGTTTGCAATTGTGTTCTTTGTCACAGGCAACCTGAAGTAGCACGCTGCTGAGCAGCAGCAGAGACCCAATTACTGACCCTTTATGGCTTGTCCAGAGAGACCTGAGGAGGCTGGCTAGTAGGCCACAGGGTGCACGCGCTCACTGGACGAAAACACACAGAGAAAGAGAGAGAAAGTGAGCAATCACCCCACCCCCGCTGGGGATGGACACCCGCAACTCCTTCTCCTCCACTCCCCTCTCGGGATTTCGGGCACACACACACGTGTTGGGTGTGATTTTCAAGCCACCAGGTCCAGGGCTCAAATCATGGAGCTGGCCATGTGGGAATCCGGCTGTCTTCACCTCCACACTACCTGCTGGCCCATGTTCATTTATTTTAAGTAAACTTTCACCTTGGAGTAATTTTAGATCAACATGGAAGTTGTAGAGAAAGAGAGGACAGAGACCCATTTACCCTCTCCCCACTTCCCTTTAATGTGAACATCTCATGTAATAATGAATATTTGTCAGAACGGAGGCATCAACGCTGTTACATGACTTGTAACTCACGACAGGCCTTGTTCCTATCTCGCCAGCTTTTCCACTAACGTCCTTTTTCTGTTCCAGGATCCAATCCAGGATGCCACATGGTATTTCATCGTCATGCCTCCTTAGACGAGGGATTTATTTTTGTTTCTGAGGAAGAGCTGTCACTCTCCGCTGCAGGCACGGTGGTGTGCTGGGTACCGTGGTGGCTCCCAGCTGCCCACAGGGAAACACGCAGGTCTGCCGGGCAGCGGTCTGGGTTTGCGTGTGCACTCTGCCCATTACTTGCGACACAGTCCCGAGCTTGTCGCTCCAGCAGCCTGGCTCTCCGATTCCCCATCCGCCGTTTGGAGAGGATACCGTCTGCCCTGCCAGAGGGCTGAACGAGACCGTCTATGCAGACAGGCACTTTGACGGCTCACAGCCCTTCCCGCAGCTGCTCGGGGTTATGGTGGTGCGACGATTGTCACTGAGTGGGCTCGGTATACCGTTCCTAGAGCAGGACAGTGGATCCGAGCTGCGGGGCTGGCCACTTCAGCTTCCAGTAAGCCATTTCCACAGACCTCCATGGACCTCCCACCCCAAAAAAGAACATTTTCAAATTCATCTGTTCAGTTCTACACCTCCTTCAAAGCAAGGGTCACACGGCACCCGAGTAGTGATTCCGACCCTGACCACCATGCACGAAAGAGCCCCCCAGATCCTCCCCTGGCGTTCTCTAAGGCCCCATCCTGCTTCAGTTTTCTCCAAGGCACTCAGCCCATTGGCAAACCACATCCCTGCACTTCTGTGTCTGCTGCCCACCTCCCCCCTCACCCCCCCCCCAGGCTAATCTAGCTCTACGCTGTGGGTTTTGGTCACTGCTGTATCCCAGAGCCTAGAACAGTGCCTGGCACACAGTAAGAGCACAACTGTTTGATAAGGGACTGACCGCTTGGTTTTACTCAGCCACCTCACCTCCATCCTGATAAACTGAAAACTACTCTTCCCATTCAAACATACTGTTGCATTCCAATAAGAGAAAATCTATTTTGGAAGCAGGTGGTCTGGAGCTTTTGGGGTCTTCTTCAAGGAAAAGCAAGAGTACTGCTCATCTTTAAATTTAATGCCGTTAATGTCCCTTCTCTTGCCTCCTCTCCCAAGAGCACCTCTGCCCGTTAGAAACCACAGTCTCTCCCCGGGTCAGAGCCTGTCTGCTGGCCTCTCCACGTGATCAATCCCAGTTGAGTCCAGGCTAGGAAAAGCGGGCGAAGCCCCAGACCCTGCCAGTCTACAGAGCACGTGTACATGAAAGCCCACAGACTTCTCGGAGCAGAAAGAAACCCAGGACATCCTGCAGGCCAGCCTGTAGATGAGGACACCGAGGTCCAGAGAGGGGAGGGAACTGGTAAATGACACACAGCGACTTAGTGGCAGGTCTAGAAACGGAACCCAGGGCTCTTGGCTCTGCACCCTGGCCCCTACTCCTCCGTGGGATGGAGCCACTTTCTCACACCCACCTTTCACCAGGGGGTGTGTGCTTATTACCTAGATCACCAGCCTGACTGTCTGCCTACACCTGGCCATTGCTGGGTGCTTGAACTTGGGCGGTGATGGATTGAGTGACCCTCCAAAAGCAGCAATGCACACAGGAGCAAAGGACCAGACAGAAGAAAAAGGTGTAGCGTTTGTCAGGAACCAGGTAGCTCATAGCATCTCACCTAACCTATAGTGCCCTCCAACGAGGCATTATAACTGCATTTTCTAATGAGGGAAAAAAACTTAAAAAGGCAGCAAGTCACACAGCAACGAGCGGCAGGGCCAGCACTGGAGTCGAGGGCCTTCCGGTAACGAGCCCCTCCATCAGAGCCGCTAAAACCTAGGCAGTTCTCCGGAGAGAGTTAGGTCCTTAAGACAACAGGAGATGCCTCTGGTGCTATAATCAGAATGAGCCCCGTCTAGAGAGGAGGAAACTGAGCTGGAGAGGAAATGCAACTTGCCCATGGCCATGTGGCTACCGGGAGGCTGGGTTTGTGGACTCTGAGCTTCTTGAAGATAAGGCCCCCTCCCAGTGCTTAGCCCGGAGCTGAGCCCATGGAGGGACTCACTCCACCGTGGAATAAATGAAGAAATGAGTGAAGTGAGAGTGCCATCTTGGGCTCCCACAAGTCAGGTGTTGACCCCCCAAGAGCTCCACACATCAGCCTCAGGAGCGGGAGACCAGGCTGCTGGAGGTGAGCCTGAACTCAACTGACCTCCGAAGCCCACGTCCCCCTCTCTGAGCCCATCAGTCCGTATGAGACGTGGGCAGCGGTGCTGGTCCTGGTCCCCATTCTGCCTTCAGCTCTCCGCCAGGAACAGGTCATTCTTTGGCCCCAGGACTGGTGTTTGTGACATAGACTGTACCCTCTGCCCAAAAGGCTGATGCTGGGGGCAAACCAGCCCATTTTATTGGCTCCCTTTAGTTGTAGCCATTCACAAATCCTGTAGTTCTTATCATTCAATTTGATAACAACTGAAATTGGGCATTATTTATTGCCCACCTATGACGGCGTGCCAGGCACAGGAATATAAGACATCTACGTGGGTGGTTTCCTGGAACCCACATGGCCACCTCGTGGGTGAGTGTGCGCATCCCCACGTTCCAAGTGAGGAAGCTGAGGTGCAGGAGAGCTACAGGAACCTGGCCAAGGTGCAGGGCTAGAAACAGGAAGTGCAGACGCAGGGCCCTGGGACCACACTCCCCCGCTCCCGCCATGTGGCTGCTGTGGGCCTGGGACAAGGGATTGGAACACAGCTGAGGACAGAGGGAAATGGGAGGTGGATGGAAGGCCTGCCAGACTCCAGGGCACCCGGGGGAAGGGCTCGTCAGCCCCAGGAGGAACACCTAGCGCTTCTCCACAATGCGGCACCCACGAGCTCTGGATCAGACATTCACGGTGAACTTGGAATTCTTGTTAAAGGCTCTCAGGTGACAGTGAGGTACCCCCAGTTAAGAACCACTGCTCTGGGGCCAGCAGACTCTGGACCCCCCCCATGGCCAACTGTGCTTCAAGTCCTGCACTGGCAGCTCAAAACTCACGCCGGATGCATGTACATGCGTGCTCAAATCCCAGGATGAGAATAAAGGAATAGGGATTAAGGCTTGGCCATCGACCCTCGGAGGAGATGTCTCACTTTCCCTCTCACTGTCTCTGTCTCTCCATCTCTCCAGTAAGCACATCATGTGCCCTATGGCAAAAACCTAATAATAATAAAAAAGAACCACTGTTCTGAGCTCTCAGATCATTTTCTGACATCTACACCCTCTTCCAAAATATTTAAGAAATATGTTCATTAGTTTACAAAGAATATCATGCATCAGAATCCCTAAGACCTGACAATTCTAGGATTTTCATCAAAGCAATCCACAAGCGGGGTGTGAAGCCTTGCCTTCAGTAACCATGACGAGTGTTTCCAAATGGTGTGATGTTTATGAGGACTCCAGAGCCCCGAGTCCTGGATCTGAGTCCTAGCTCTGCACCCTCCTGAGCTCAGGCATATCAACTCCACAAGAGTGATAGTTACTAAACACCTACTGTGCGCCCAGAGCCCTGGCTGGGATGACTGAGGATACAGAAGGGGTCAAAAAAGTCATAACACTCTTAGCCCTGATTCTCCCTCCATAAAATGGGAGCCCACAGTTAGAAGTGCCCACTTCCCATGTGCCCAGCCCTTGGTGTGCGAGGGGGGAGGTCCTCCCGTAACCCCGCTCTGCAGCAGAGGAAGCAAGGACTCAGAGGTGAAGTGGCCTGGGAGAGCCTGCAGCAGTGTGTGGCAGTGTCTGAGCTCGGCACCACCCCCCCCCCCCCCCCCCGCCACTTGGCAGCCGAGCCCACAGAGTGAACGGGATAATAAGAGAGAGTGCTCTGCCGCCGATCAGGGCCCACACAGCTGTATGACATCATGGTTATTAATAATGGAAGCCGCGCAACCCATTCCCGATCCCTCCGGATGGACCACCTGAACTGCCTCGAACCTCCTGCAAACAGAGCATCGACTTCTATAATGGCAGAGCTGGGAGGGGCCTCGGGAATGCAACCCTTTCCTCATTTACAGGAGTGGGGGTGGATAAAATGGAGAAAGCAGCCTCCTGAGCAAGCAGAAGCAGCCCCCCACCCCGAAGCCCAGGGTGCTTGGCGTTTGGTTTTAGGGATCAAACCAGGAAGTTCATTAGGTCCCAGATCAAAGCCCAGCCGTTGCTCTCTCCGAAGAGTGTCAGCAAGGGACGCGGCACTGAACTGCAAGGGTGGCCTCTCCAAGGTCCCCAGGCCAGCTCCTTCCTGCTACAGGGCCTTTGTACCTGCTGTCCTTCAGCCTGGAATATTCTTTTCCCAAGGCTTTGCATGGCTGTTGCCTTTTCGTTATTCAACTCTCAGGGCAAATGTCGACTCCTCAGAGAAATCCCTGGGCTCTGTATTTAGCATCCCCGTTTTCCCTGACACCCTCTACCACACTGCCCTGCATGACTCTGTTCACAGTGTGCATCACTGTTAGTGTGAGCTGGTCCATTACTATTCATTCTCTCTCTTCCCCTCCAGAATGCAGGCTCCACGAACAAAGGGATTAAATTGTTTTCACTGCTACAATCCTTAGAAAGGTACCGAGGGTCCAACAGACACTCAGCAACATGGGCAGTGGATCCCCCTGGAAGCTGGCCGGGTCCTAGCAGCCAGCAGACACTCACCCACTCATCATAAGCTTGTGGGACCTCTCCTCCATGCCATGCATTCTGCTAGGTGCCAGGGCGCTTGCCCTCCCAGCACTTTGACAGCTGACTAAAACAAACAACACAGCAGAAGCCAGCGCGGTGGCTGTCCCATCATATGCAATCAAACAATAGCCAACCAATACCAGCAGACAATGGGAGGGACTGAGGAAACACAGTTGGCTTGGCCCTTCCAGGGCTCCTCAGGTGCTCAGTACTCATCTCAGGGAGCTAGTGCCAGGCACCTCCCCTCAACGCTGGGGACATGGGGACAGGGGCCATGCCCACTGCCATGAGCACCTTTCATCTGCAGCCTAGAACACAGCAGGATGGATGTGTGTGTGAGATTATGTGTGTAGGAGTGAATGTGTGAGTGTAAGTGTACAGTATTGAGTGTGCAAGAGTGTGGAGGAGTGGGCGTGTGTATGCATGGGAGTGGATCTGTGTGCGGGGGGGGGGGGTATGCAATGAGTGTACAGGACCCAGTGTGTTGACTTGTGTGTGGACGTGTGAAGCAGATGTGTGTTTGTGTGCATGAGTGTGTAGGATGCACACATGTATACATGTGTATGTGTGAGGGATGAGTGGACAACTACATAGTTCTACATCCAGTTGGACTTTACATACTAAAGTTCCAGGAACAATGACATGGGAGGTACCAGATCATCACTAATTCATTCGGCAGTAAATCATTTTCGAATATGCTCTGCAGTGTCCACAAAGCAGCAAGGCTGGCTTGAGAGTTCTCAACTTTTGGACATAGTCCTGGGAGGTGAGAGTACTGGGTGGGAAGTCTGGTTCTGGTCCCTGCTGAACCAGTGATTACTGGCTGATCGTGGGTCTCCGTTTAGCTGCGTGATATCAGAGGAGCCCCTTACCTGCTCCAGGCTTCAGCTGACTTTCCACTAAAAGAGGGTGACTAGAACTTAGCTCACAAAGTTTGGTTGCAACTCCACATCATCTCTCTGGGGAGCCCCGACCCAAGATTGGCCCCAGAGTCAACTACAGAAGTGCTGGGTTTGATAGTTAAACGGGTTCTTTTATTGCAGGATTTCTCAGAGCCTTTAACTTGTCACTATGAGTTGTGATTGGCCAGACAGGTGATAGGTGAGTTTGGAGCAACTGCCAGACCTTGTCCAAGAGGGAAACACTGCTCCTGGAATAGCTTTCAGAACTGATATTCCACAGGACACATGTTAAAAAGTCTGCCAGCAGGCATATAGGATACTTAATGCCCCCCTCCCTTTTTGCAAATGACAGAACAGAAATGCTGCTGGGAGCCACAGAGCAGCCCATGACCAACACCAGCCTAGAAAGCACCAGACACGTAAGGGCATGTGCGCAGGGCTTCCCCTTTACACGTTTTTCCTTATGTGATCTCGATTCCCCCTGACCACATACCTCTAGGACACGCATCCCCATTTTTTCAGATGATAAAACAAGCCGGAAAGGAATGAAGAAACCTGGCTAGAGTCACTAAGTAACTTGGCTCTATCAGTTTCTCCTATGCCCTTGATCAAACCGTCAATAAGTATAGTCTTTTTTTATAGATAGACAATTGTAGCTACTAAGCAGAGACCCCTGCACAATGTCAAGGTTGATGCCACTGCAGCTGTTTGCAGCCACCAGCTGTCCGGAGCTCAAGCAGCCCGCACTGGCTAAGTGGGGGGAGGGTGCTCCCAGAAATGCACATGGGACAGGAGCAGCTCTGGAAACACCCAGGCCGCCAGGCTTGGAGTAGCTCCCTGCCGACTGCCACACCCTCCCGCTCATGCCCGCTGCAGCCCCCTTGGGCTGTACCCAGTGCCAGATGACATTCTGCAAGAGGTTGGGGGAAGCCTAGTTTAACTCAGTCCTGGTGAGCCCAAGAAGCCCAGGGCTGGTGGGCTCTGACAGTCTGAAGATGCCTGCCTCCAGGGGGAAGTGTCGCCTGGGCTGCCACACCATTCAGCAGTTCCCACCGGTGTGCCCCGTCCCGCGGCAAGAGTGTGCAGGTGAGCGGCCACGTGGGGCGCGGGTCCGGGTGTGACACAGGAGGCTCTGCACGCCGACGGCAGCGAATGAGGATGTGCCAGGCGCCAGTGTGCGAGAGAAGTGTGCGAACGCGGGAAGGCATGTGTCACCCTAGGGTGGTGACAGAAGTAGAGTCTGGGAAACGCTGGCGGGCAGCGCGTGCACCACACAGCGCAGGCTGCCCAGGAGCAGGGGTCTCGGTGTTGGCACCGATGCGCTCCCACACACGCGCCGCGCCCTGCCCTCTCCCTCCCGCCCGGCTCCCTCGGTTCCCGGCTGCCGGCCTGGGCCAGGCGGCGGGCGGCTGGGCAGTGCGGGCGCCCGGGCTGGCAGGCCTCGGCGGGGCGCGGGGCGCTCAGGGCTTACCTGCGGGCGGCCGCGGCTCGGCTGCTGGGCTGGGCTGGGCTGCTGGGCTGGCTGCGCTGGCTGCGCTCGGCTCGGCGCTCGGCTCGGCGCTCGGCGCTCGGCTCCGCCCGGCTCGGCTCCGCCCGGCTCGGCTGTGCCCCGGGCGCTCGCTGGCGGCCCACGCGGCGCGGGGTGGGCGCGGGGCGGGCTGGCGGGCGGGCGCGGCTCCGGGCCGCCCCGCGGCCGCTTGGAAGCTCCTTATTTGGGCAGTGATGTCAGGGGAAGTCGCAGGGGCCGGACCACCCACTTCTTTCCATTCACTCCCCAGAGTTTCCTGTCGCCGAGCCGGGGACCCCGCCGCCTGCCCGGGCGCCTCTCCGGCCGGCTCGGCCCGGCGTGCGCAGCCTCGTGGCCCGCCGCCCTGGGATGCCCTAGCGGCGGGGTCACGGCGGGACCGGCGCGGCCAGTGGCTGCCAGGGAGGGTCTTCTCGTCTGGGAATCCCCGGCCCAGGCAGCCGCAGGGAGGGTCTGCGCGGCGGCCTCCTCGGTGACAGGCCTGTCACTCCGGGCGCCGCCCCTCCGCGCCCGCCCCGGGCTCCCGCACTGTCATTTCCTTCCCGGGCCCTCCAGGGAGGGCAGTCAGGGAAGCCCTGGTCGCCCTCGCGAGGCCCAGCGGCTGGGAGCCACGCCTTGGTCGCCTCCAGGCCGGCGGGCGTCCCTCGCCATCCCCAAAGTGCGTGCCCAGCCTCCCTCCCAGCTGCCAGCCCCTGCGGGGAGCCGGCGCTCCCAGGCGGGAATCCGCTCTAATGAGCACTGGGCCTCCCGGGCTCCAGAGGGACTGGGACGTGGGGAGCACCGGGGCTTCCCAGGGGCCGGACTTTACCAGAACCTGCTGGATCCCAGGACTCAGGGGCTGAGTCACTGTAGTCCGCGCTCTGACCAGGCCTGGCCTGGACACTGGACAGTCCCAGCCAGGCCCCCGTGGCCGGTAGATGTGCCCTCCCTGAGGACCCGTCCGTGATCTGCCTGAAGTGACCCTGCCAGAGCCCTGGGAGACTCTGGGTTGGGCTGACTCCAGGACTGGCCTGTCTGTCCAGGAACGACCTCAGGAAGAGGTTTTCGGGGTGAGTGGTGAGGACATGGAGTTGAGGGGCTCAGGTCTAGAGTAAGGCGAGCCGAGAGCCTAGGGTGCAAAATGCAAGGAGACATTTCCTCTGCCCACCATGAAAGCCCAGGGCGGGGGCGACTGACACCACCGTAGGCCAGCACTTCCAGGAAGGATTCTAAGCTCCCTGTGGCTTCCAAGTGACGGCCTCACGTCATCTGGGCCTGAAGGAGGGGTAAGTAGCCCTGGAGATTTCTGTGCCTTCTTACAATAGCTCTGGCAGAGTCAGCCCCCCTCCCAAAGCCAGGTCAGCAAACGGACCCCTCCCAGGGCACCAGTTTTAATGGGGGTACCCTGGCTTCCTAAGGGGCAGTACACTCCTGGGACTGGGAGAGGAAGCCAGGGCTCCGGGCCTTGCAGGGCATGAAGGCGGGCATGGCTGCAACTGGACTTGGGCTCTCACAGAAACACACAGAACTGCACCCGCTGACCAGTTCTGGGTGTCACCACCATGCCAGTCTCCCCAACACCTACCAGCTCCCAGAGCCCAGTCCTGCTGCTGATGGGCTCTTCCCCTTTCTGACAAAGCCCCACAGGGCAGGACCACACGCCCTGGTCTGGCAGCCTGGCTCCAGTGAGCAGCTGCATCTCCTGCGGCTCAGCCCCCATGCCCTGTGCCTGGCCACACGCCCGCCCTCGCCCCGCACACCATTCACTGTGCAGTTTTCATTACTCGGGGCTTTGCCCAGCTCTCCCTGAACTGGAAATGCCCCCGCCTCTGTGCTCCACACGCTCCATCAAGTCTGTGGTTGATACACACAGATTTTTATTTGGAGAGAGATTTCTTTTTTGCTATAGGGCATGTGTGCTCACCAGACAGACAGAGAGAGACATAGAGACAGAAAGCAAGAAATCACCCCCCAGGGGGGATGGTCACGCTGCAATCCCTTCTCCTCCACTCTCCTCTCGGGATCCTGGGCACGCACGCACACGCGCCCGGCGTGAGTTTAAGCCACCGGGTCCGGGACGCGAACCGCGGTCGACTACATGGGAGTCCAGCGACATAGCCATTACGCTAACTGCTGGTTCCCGATACACATAGATTTTTGAGGTAGGACAACTGGGGTGGGGTTGAGACGGACCCCTGCCCCTCACCCACTCCTGCTCTGCCCAGCTGTCTGTCTACTGTTCTGGCTGGCAACAGCTCCAGGCCGAGGACATAGGCACCTTGTTATAATTCATATGCCCAAAGAGGACTTCTCGTCCCTCACACTAGGGCTCAGATGACAGCCTTGCTCTAGGCCCAGGTTAGTATCCCTCTCCTCTTTGAGGGGTGGCCCCACCCCACCCCACCAGGCTCTCCCAATGCATTTAGTCACCCTACTGTGCAGACAGAGGCAACTCCATGAACCCTGCCTCTGTGGACATGCCCATCGGCCTGGATGCAGTCAGCCAGATCTGAACTGCAGGAACCTTTCAGGCCGGATTCTCCCCTCCTGCCAGGACTGACCAGTTTACAAATGTCTGTGAAGTGAATGAATGACCCTAGGGCCCAGGACACACCTGAGGAGGGGCAGAATTATCCAACTCAGAACTGGGGCTGTGGCTCCAGGGTCATGGGCAGGGATGGAAGGGGGTTCTCAGCTAGGCTGGATAGAGTGCTCAGGAGGTAGGCCGAGGCGCCTCCCCTGGAACGGCTGGCCCCAGAGGTCCTCTCCCGCGATGGCGCCTGTGTTCCAACTTCCCATGGCATTTGGCTCGCTCCTCCTTCTCTTGGCAAACTCCTCTGCAGCCACCAGGCAGGCTGGGACACCCCTAGGCAACCTCCAAACACACAGAGACCTGCACTGACTGTACGGAAGGCAGAGGGGAGAGCATCTCCCCGTACCAGACATGGTCCTGTTTGAGGCCCCTGAACCCTCCAAGCCACACGGGCCCGTCCAACCACCACTCTCCTCCAGACCTGGCATGTCAGCTGGGGAAGCCCTCACTTAGCTCCTCCCACAAATAAAACCGCCCCTTCCCACCTCAAGGCTTGGCCCCCACTCCAATTCTGGTGCCAATTAGATGCCAGGAGGTCTGCAGGACTCCAGCCTCACAGGGTTGGGGACAAGCAGTTCTGCTTCCAGGCTAGCAGCCCACTAGCCGTAAACCACTTGCTCTGTAAACCACCCCCTCCACCGTGAGGTCCAGGACACCGCTCCTGCTCTGTAGCTGGTGGGACCCAGCTTAGAAGGCAGGTGGTGCCAGGTGCCAGTTTCTTCCTATCAGGCCTATGCCTTGGGTATTACTGGGCCAGGTCTTGAGAAAGCCCCAGCATTTGGCCCTGGGGGCCTTCCCACATTCCTTCATTCCTCAAACATGAATCAGGCATCTTCCCTGTGCTGGGAACATGCAACACCAAGCCCGTGTTCCGGGAGCTCCATCCAAGGATGCAGACTGACAGGTAAATAGATAGCCCAGTGTAGCTGGCTAAATGCTCCACTGCTGTCTGCCAAGCCCGGGGGGCGGGGAGGCATACGAGGGGCAGAGGTAAGATTCATTTTGCGTCTAGGGCTACAATTCAAGAAGGTCATGGTCCAGGTGTCCTAGGCTAGAATGCTAAATGCTTGTTTCCATGGAAATGCTGCACACACACACACACACACACACACACACACACACACGGCCCAGCACTGCTGTAAAGCCAGCATCACACCCTGGACTTCACAGGCTAAAAGAGATTGGAGCAGAGGGTCGGACTGGCACCCCACCGAAAAGGCTGCTTCTCTGTGAAATTTTGTTCCCAGCTCCTAAAACCGAATCCCAGGTAGACTTTTGGACACCCCGTTGTTGTTTTTAAGGAGCCAGGGACTGCCACTGTGTTCTTAACAGCACATTCAAGGAGGGGCCAGCCACCGTAACCGCCCTGTGGGCCCTCGGGGGTTCCTTGTGTTTAGGGCTAATACCTACTTCTCATTCCATCCCCCTCGCCACCCCCCACCTGCCATGGCTTTGATTTCTAGACTCCGATGCTTTGCGTGTATTACATTTGTGTGTGCGTGCACACACACGTGCAGTCTCTATATAGATCTGTTGTACACCTGAAGCTTTTCTCCTGGGAGAGAGGCCTAGAGGATCTTACGATTCATGGGCATTACCCCCTGAGGGCCCCAGACTCCCGCCATTCTCTCTGCCCAGTGTGAGAACATGTTTCTACTTCCTGTCTCAGTCCTTCATCTGAGTGTAACAGCACTGCCCTTGGGGCCACGCGGACCTGGGTTCAGACCCCAGGCCTGCACTTACTGACTGCGTGACCTTGGGCACTTACTTGGTGTTGTCAACTTCCTTACCTTAAAGGGCTATTGTGACGTTTTCAGGAGGCCCTGTAACAGAGCCCTTAGACCCCCAGGCACAAGTAGAGGCACAGTTCCTGGTAGCAGTTACCACCATTTCCCCAACTGTAGCCCGAATTCCTCCTGCTCCCCAAATGCTGATCTTCATCTATAGGGGCATCCATCAGCCCAAGCCCAAAGCCCAAACCCCTTCGTCCCTGCTGCCCCAGGCCAGGCCAGTATAATCAACGAGGCATGTCGGCCTTCTCCTTGCACGCTGCCCAGCCTGGCTCTTCAGTCTACTCTCACATACGTGGAACTCTGAATTCGAGTGGGCCCCTGTCCTGCTAAGCCACCCTTCCTTTTAGGGTCTTCAATAACCTGTGCGAGCCTCCCTCTCTCTACTGTGCTCCACCTCCACCACAGAGGCTCAGTGGATCTGAGCTGCCAAGTGCATTTTGCACATTCCGTTCCCTGCACTGTTCTCCACACCTCTACTTGCTTGCCCAACTCCCACTCACCCTTCCGAGCCAGATCAGAGGCCACTTCCCTTGAGAAAGCTTCCCTGGTCCCCAGGTAGCCCTGGCTACTCCCTTGTCTGTGAGCCTCCAGCACTCGGTATAGACGGCCCTGGCTGCCC
This sequence comes from Tupaia tana, assembly GCA_026018925.1. Classification (NCBI taxonomy): domain Eukaryota; kingdom Metazoa; phylum Chordata; class Mammalia; order Scandentia; family Tupaiidae; genus Tupaia; species Tupaia tana. The sequence goes on along the minus strand of JAKSZU010000004.1, from coordinate 2,657,930 downwards.
CTGCGGGTCATCGTTTCTTCACGTGTTTGTTCACATCTCTGTGCACGACCATGTCTTAGTTCTAGATATAAACAGGTATTCAGAGCCTGCACCACCACCTCTGCCCTCCGGCCAGTTGACAAGCGCACAGACTAGTGACAAAAGTGCCCTTTTTCCTACGCTGCAGATGAAGACATTGGTCCAGCAAGAGTCTTGGGATTGTCTTGTTCTAACTTTTCACCAGCGCTTCTGGGGACGCCCACAGGGCCCAGCGGGGAGGGCAGGTGGGGAAGGTGGGGCATGGGGTTCCAGGAAATCAGAAGATTAGTCAAGCCACACTCCCCTGGCAGCTGTGAGAACAGGTTTTCCCCAAGCCAAGAGACTTGCAAGGTCGTCAAGAGCGACAGATATTTACTCTGCACGTGGCTTCGTGTTCACCAAGGGGAAGTGCGGGGGGCACTGGCTTCTGTGCTCGGATTAAGACAGGCCTGGGTGCAGACCTGGCTCTGACTCCTACCAGCTGCTTAGCCCCTGCACCTCGGTTTTCACAGCTGTAAAACGGGCAGGATAACACACCACAGGGGAAGAATTAATGAGGATTACGTGAGAGCCGATGAATTAAAGCTAGAATACATTTTAAGTCTCAAGACCAGAGAGAAGCTAACCTCAGCTCCTCAGTAAAACGACGATGACAAAAAGGCCCCCTCTCCCACCGCAGTCTCTTGGTGGCTATACCATGATGACTAAGACTGAGTCCGAGCCAACAGCTCATGATGCGAGGAAGGGGGGATGGGAATTAAATCAGACACCATAAACGTTAGCCCAAGGTAAACAGTAGCAGGATCAGGTTTGATGAGAAAGGAGTTCTGGGAACAGCAAGAGGTAGAAGAAAATCTGAGATGGCCTTATTGCCTTCTGCCCTGTGTGACTGCAGTCCAGACACCACCCATGGGCTGGCCCAGAGCGGAGGGCTGGGGATGGGAGGGGTGGGCCAGACAAACAGGCACGATGGAGCCTGTGCTCAGACAGCTACGTCTGGCTCCAGAGAAGCCCTGCACGCTACAGAAAATAACTATGACAACCACGAATAAAAGCCGTGAATTGATGCAGAAGACAGGGAAGGAGTTGAACACGGGAGGGTGCGGCCTGGTGGGAAGGCGCCTCCAAACCAAAACATGGAAGTCATGGGGGCCAGGTCCCCCTGCCTCCACACAGCCTGTCGATCTACTCCAGGCAGGAGACCATCCTTCCTGCAGCCTCAGGGTCTTCCCCCACGGAGTCATGCCCAGGGAAGAGCCTGGTCTGGGCAGGACAGCTCACTAGTCCCTCCACACAACGTGAACTCGTATACTCCATGCCTTTGCTTACGCTGTTCCTTCTACCGGGAGCCCCGTCCTGCTCTTCCTTTTCTGCACGCCCCTTCTCTTCAGCTCCTGTTAACTTTTCTTGATTACTTAGTGAACTCGTTCAAAAGTCCTATTCTTATTCTTTCCTGACTAGCCCCTACTCTCAGCAGAATTAAAAGCCCCATTCTCAATGTTCTTGTAATTTAATAGGTTGTCAGGAATGTCCTGACATATTTTTATGCTTTTCTATGCAAAAATGTGTCATGACTTTCCTGACAACCCAATACTTTGCATATACCACCCAAACACTGATCACATTATGAAAGGACTTCAAAAGTTCACTGAAGCTGTGAAATGTGCTACGAAAAAACCATATGGGCCAGCCAGTGGCTTGGTGGTTAAGGCAGCTAGACCCCACAGGGCCAACTGTGCAGTTCGAGTCCTGAGCCCAGTAGCTTGAGAAACATGCCTCCCTATCGGAGGGAGAAACAGAGAAGAAGGCTCACGGCACGGCCATCCCCCACGGGAGAACTTTCTCACTTTCACTCTCTCTGTCTCTCCAGCGAGCACACATGCCCTCTGGGAAAATTAAAACAAAACAAAACTTATGGATGGCTTTTTAAAAATGTATTTGTACTAAAATATAAGAAGACTTCAAAAAGTTCATGTAAAAATGGAATTCAAGCACAAGTTCATTTCGGTGCGAAAAAATGTATGCAGTTTCTTTTCTAGTGCACATTTTCCGTGAACTTTTTGAAGTCTCCTCAAATAGTAAATTTGTGTCCGGTGCCCCCAGCAGGCTGAGAACACTCTGAGAGTCTATGCCTGGCATCTAGTAGGTGCTCAGTAAGCGGGATACCAGGGGGTTTTCTCCTAGTGCTTCCCACAGCTGGAGTGGAGTACAGCACACCTGCCGCTCCACTGGGAATGCAGGTAAAGCCCCCGTACCGTCTGACTCAGGCTCTTAGCCGTCGGTCACACACCTTCCAGCCTCAAACACGCCCTCTGAGGACTGCCTTCCTGGGCCTTCCTGCTGACTCCCTGCAATTTGCCCCCCACCCACCCATCACCTCTCTCCAGTAAGCACACGTACCCTGTAGCAAATTTAAATATAAATATAAATATAAATAAATAAATATATATATATATATATATATATATTGGAGAGATTTTTGCTACAGGGCGTGTGCGCTCGCCAGACATACAGAGAGAGACAGAGAGACAGAAAGCAAAAAATCACCCCCCAGGGGGGCTGGCCACACTGCAATCCCTTCTCCTCCATTCTCCTCTCGGGATCTTGGGCACGCACGCACACGCGCCCAGCGTGAGTTTTAAGCCACTGGGTTCAGGATGCGAACCACAGTCGACTACATGGGAGTCCAGCGACATAGCCATCACGCTAACCGCTGGTGCCAATAAATAAATAATTAAAAAAAAAAAGACTCATTGAGAAGGTGGGATTTGAGCTATCATTTGAAATAGGTGAAGACTGAGTCATGTGACTAAGTGCCTTTATAGGCAAAGGGGACAGATAACGCAAAGGCCCTGGCGGATTAGGCACCAATCCTTGTAAGTTATTGTGAGAACTGTGGCTTTAGGGAGAATAAGTGAAGACCCCAAGGAAGCCTCCAGTGGATTTCACTCCTCCCAGAGCCAGTTTGGGCACCGTGAACTCGGGAAAATAAGAATCCTAGCAGTACCCTGGGGTATCATTTAGAAAGGGCTGGGGGCCAGCAGGTAGCGTAGTGGTTAAGGCGCTGGACTCCCACATGGCTGACTGCAATTTGAGTCTCAGATCCAGAGGCTTGAAACTCACGCTGGGTGTGTGTGTGTACACCCTAAAACCTGAGAGGAGAATGGAGGGGAAGGGATTGTGGCGGGGCCGTCCCCCCGGGGGGTGATTTCTCGCTCTTGCTCTCTCCACCTGTTTTTGGTGAGTACATGCCCCTGCAGAAAAACAAACAAACGAAAAACAAAAACAAAAAAGAAAAAGAAGAAAAGAGAACAGAAGGCTGAGTAGAGGGCGCTTGGGAGCAGAGGCAATGTCTCTAGGGGTGACAGGCCGAAGGGTAGGGGACCTGAGGAGGGAAAGCAGGAGCGTGGATTTGGTGTCTGAGTCTAGGTTGGGAGGCAATGGCTCAACAGAAGTTTGTGGTTCTGAAGGGTATGCCGGTTAATTTTATGTGCCATCTCGACTGGACCATGGGGTGAGCAGACATCCGGTCAACGTTACTGCAGGTGTGTCTTGAAGCAAGCCTCGGTCAGCTGGTCGCACGATGACTGAGGCTGCTGAGTCCCACGTGGCTGACGGACCGAGGGGCTTGAAAACCACTCTGGGGCAGAATCCCAAGAGAAGAATGGAGGAGAAGGGACTGCAGTGTGGCCATCCCCCTGCAGGGCGCTTTCTCACTCCCCTGTGCCCCACTCACCCACCCATCACCTCTCACCACGTGCACCCTGCAGCAAATTTAAATAGATAAATATTCTTTAAAAATAATTGAGAAGGTAGGATTCGAGCAATAATCTGAAACAGGTGAAGACTGAGTCCTGTGGCTAAGTGGGCAAGGACTTTCTAGGCAAAGGGGACACCCTGAGGCGAGAGGGTCAGCGCCAACCCTGTGAGCCATTACGAGAACTGTGGCTGTAGGGGGGTACACGAAGACCCCCGAGGAGGCCTCCGGTGGGGTCCACTCCTCCCAGAGCCAGTCTGGGCAGATGGTAAGGGTCAGGACACCGGGATAGAGGTCAGGACAGTAGACAACGAGGTGGGAAAACATTTTCCCTGACTCCACCCCCTTGGCTTCACGGATGCTCCCAAGCTCCAACCTCTGTCACTGCTGTGGGCCTGTCTCTTGTTGCCTGGATTTGGAGTTGGGCTCCAGACCTGCTGGGACCCTCATTAGTGGGATGACATTGGTCAGGTTACTGAAGCTCCTTTCACTCCCACAGTCAGGCAGAGGCAGCCCCTAAGGGGTGCTGGGCAGGCTCCTTTCCACCTCGCATGCCTCTTCTCAGGGGAATGGTGGCCGTGAGCAGGGCCGTGAGCAAGGCCGAGGCCAGGAATGCACTACAGGTAGACTGCAGGGTGCAGGCCCCGCTGGCTGTCACTGTCCCTGCTCAGACTCGTCGGGGAGGCAGGCCTCCACCTCTCCTCCACTACACACTGGCAGCTGTAAGGAGCAGATCCGCTCGCAGCCTCGATGAAGTCGCAGTCAGCAGCCTAATTTTAGACTGAGCATCTGCTCCTCCATCCCAGAGACGCAGCTCTGTCTGGGATTTGCTCCTTCTGGAATTGCCAGAGAAATGAACCCTGTTTTATGGTGTCCAGATCAGAGCTGGCCAACCAGCCCCTGCCCAGGGGAAGTCCATCCCACACTGGGCCACACCTGACTGCCCAGATCCTCCTAACTGGCCTCCCCTCGCACACCCAGCAGCCACGGAGTCCTGGGAGTGCCCTCTTGACTTTCTCTTCTGCCTTCTCACAAAGCTGACGGGTTAAAGGTGGACCTGCCTCTGGCAGAACTGGGGTCACTCCTGGATAGGGGTGACTTTTACCCATGTCCACATCCCAGCTTCCAGCCCAAGTCCTGAAGATTCACCCCGAATACTATAGCCCAGTAAGATAAAGCCTAGGGAAGCACAAGGGAAGAGCCAGCTGTTTGCAAATCCTCTCGGAAGGCTTCCTAGAGGAGGTGATGTCTAAGCTGGATTTGAAAGAGTAATGAGGTGCTGATTAGTGGAAGAGCAGAGCAGAACAAGCCATCTAAGCAGGGGGCCACAGACAAGGAACAAATGCTTACAAGGGTGTTGGCTATTTGGGAATGGCCCAAAGGAAGGGAGAGATGGAGGGAGGGGAAAGTGGGGAGACTGCTGGGGTGGGGACGGCAGGGGGGTTGGGAACAGCCAGGTTGGCCACCGCTTCAGTCTGGGCAGGGCTGTGCCCGGCAGGTGAGAGTGGGCGGCCCCAAGCGGAGAGCCCCTCCCTCATTTCCTTCCTCCAAGGTCTGTGGGGTCCTCTAGGGCCCCCCCCCACTTCCCTGGCACATGTGGGGGCAGGCCCCAGGTGCACAGCGTGCTGGGGACCCACTCTGCTCCCCACTCCCAGCTGTACACTGGCACTGTGGTCACAGGCAGGCCCTTTGCCTCCACTCCGAGTTCCCACGGGCAGTACCCCCTCTGCTGATCCCCCTGCCGTCTCCAGACACCTCCAAGATGATCCTGGGCTCCAGCGGCCTCTTCCTGCCTGGGCTCTACCCTGTTCGCCCACGAGAAGGCTCCGTTTATGGGAAGCAAACACTGGTCTCTCCCAACAACCCGATAAGGTGTTTGTTTACTCCCTTTTACAGACAAGGAAAAGAGCTCCATGAGGTCAGCTCGGGGTGATCACACCGCCAGGAAGTGGCGCACTGAGGCAGGGACTCTGGATCCTTCCCTCCCACCAAGCTCCCAGGGCAGAGCCCGGCCCGCCGGTGCCCAGAGCAGAGGTCCAGTTTGAGCAGCAGTAAGGAGTGCGGAAGAGGAGCACGCCTTACCGGGTCTGGGTCTTGATACCCTTAAGAAAGAACAAGTTAAAAGCTTATGTGAAGGGATTTGCAAATAGATCCTACAAACAACATTTGGATGATTTAAGTGTTAAGGAATCAGAACCATATGGATTAAAGGTCCCAATGTTATGTATGGTTCTAAAAATTAGCAGGAAATGAACTGGGACACACACACGTATAAAATATGTAAGGCCAGACCACATTTTTCGCTTTGTGGACATAGAGGTATTTGAAAAAGACGACACAGCAATCACCCAGCTTCTCCCAGGCTGGGCGCCCCTGCCCCCTCCAGACCTTGCCTTCTCTTCCCCCAAATGGGTCTCAGCTCCCTCCCCAGGGGCCCAGCCTGAGAAAGAGACTTCCCAGAACGGCAGGCTAACCACAGGGCAGTTGAGCCAAACAGCTGGGTGGGGAACAGCTGGGGTCTCCCAGAGGCCAGATGGGTGGTCCCAGTGTGAGAATTCGAGTTTCCCGAGAGGGCTTCGAAGTGCTCTCCCCAGAAGATGCTGAGTAGCCTGGGCGAGGAAGACATTTCCCAAGGCTGCAGCTGCCATTCGTCATTGCTTCTGAACCTCGCTCAATTCCCCCTGGACCTCGGGAGGAAAGAATAGCTACGCCCATTTCACAGGAGGGGCAGTTGAGGCTGGGAGGGCGGGTGCTCTGCTTAGCTGAGGGCAGGGAACGGCCCATGGCCTTCATCCCCTGGCCACACACCCAGAGCTTCTCCCCACCTCACCATCGGTGTCTGAAACACTAAGCATAAAACAAAGGGATGAGTGAATGAATGAGGAAAGATCGTGCGAACTTCTCAAAGTTAAAGGTTACCTGACGGAGAGTTTTGGAGGACTTCCTAAATATGAATAAATCAGGTTTAGTTGTGAGTCTAAACTGTACACGGCTTTGAGCTGGAGGAGAGGGGTTATCATTTTCAGTTTGGGAAAAACCAAACCATCAGAAATGTCCTGGTCAAGTCCTGGCGGGGAAGACAGGGGACGAGAGCCATCTCATCACCTACGGGTCCCCAGTGTCCAGTCCGGAGCTGGATGTTTGGTAAGTGATCATTAAACCAATCAGTGAGGACGAGGACCGAGAAAGGGGGGAGCCCGGGCTTCCTCCCAGTCCTGGCCGTCAGTCGTCACCCACGCCCCGGCGTGGTGGACATCAGGGAAGACTTCGCGCCGACGTGTTTATGCCCATGACTCCTCCTCCGGGTCACTGGGCTCCATGCTTACGGCCTGTCTGGAGCACTCAGGGTGCTGACTCGAGCCTGGGATATTCCAAGGGCATGGAATTCTCAGGGCAGAAACCCGAGAACAGGAGGAAGGGCACGAGAAGGAGGGCGGAGATAAACCCACAACTCTGGGACTTCCCGTCTGTCTGGGCCCCGGGACTTCTCCGTGAGGTTCGCAGCAGAGCTCACAATGGACACGATCGTATTATTTATTTATTTATTTGGAGAGGGTTTTGCTATTGGGAGCGTGGGCTCGCCAGAAACACAAAGAGAGACAGAGAGCAAGAAATCACCCCCCAGGGGGGATGGCCACGCCGCAATCCCTTCTCCTCCATTCTCCTCTCGGGATCTTGGGCACGCACGCACACGCGCCTGGCGTGAGTTTAAGCCACCGGGTCTGGGACTCGAACTGCGGTTGACTACATGGAAGTCCAGTAACACAGCCATTATGCCCACTGCTGGTCCCGACACGTTCTTATAATGACCTGTTAAAGGTATCCTTCTGCCTCACCCTACCAGGGCCAGCCCGCCCACAGGCTATGAGGACAGCACCCACCTGGGATCAGATCCAGCTACCTTTCAGTTCAAGCACCTCTGAGGAGCCTTTGCCGCTGCCTCTACTGTGTTGAAGACAAATGCACTGGGCGAATGCTGCCTCTTACTCAGGCCCCTGGGATAGACCAGTGAGGGTCCACAGCCCCGGGAGTGGCACCCCTGCTCTAAGGGATTCCTGATGTACACAGCAGGCACAGAACTGAGAGAGGCTGGTTAGGGGCAGGGCTCGTCTCTAACCCACACCCACCGAGGCAGGACTAGGAACCCCCTGGGCCCCAGCACTGGCCTCTGTACCCTGTGTGCACACAGAACTCTTACCATGTTGGCACCAGGAGCTTCGAAAACCCTCTGAGACCTGCTGGCTTCTCACTTACAGGACCCATCTTTCCAGGGGTCTCCCTGCCCCCAACAAGCACCCCCCATGTTCTCTACTCCAGGTTTTAATCCATACCCCTGTGGGCTCTGGGCCTGTCCCGACGAAATCTCCTCATTGCTTCCTTCTGCGGTGGAGAATGGTCTCCAAGGCCCTGTTCCAAGTCCCCTCCTGCCTCATGTCCTCCCCACTCAGTCCCCTCTGCCTCAGGGCCTTTGCACATGCTGGGTCCTCCGTCTGGAGCACCCTGACTGTACACCCCTTCCTGGCCCAGTGACTCTCCTCCAGCCTTCCATTCTCCCTGCATGTCACCTCCTCAGGGAAGCTCTCCGTCCCCCAGTTAAACCAGGACCCTCGTTACACACTCTCCACACCGTGTACTTCCTCCTTAGAGCCCATCACACATCAACATCTGTAATTTCTGTCTATTTGTGCAATTTCTTGCTTGCTGAACAGTCCCCTCACCCTATGACTACTCTGGCTCACCGAGTCCCCAGAAACAGCCATGGTGACGGGTGACGTGTGGAGTTTTCCTCAGTGCCAAGCTCTGGGGTCAGAGCAATGTTACGGCTAAGGCACTGTCTCCACTCAGGGTGGCCGAGCCCTGGAAAGGCAGGAGGGTTTATCACGGACCCACAAATTCCCTGTACCTAGAGGAGGACATGGTGAAACTCAGCCCTCGATACTGGCCTAGAGGAGGCTCAGGGTGGCGGGCAAGGCCAGGGGACGCCGAGCAGGGCCCGAGGCTCCGGTAATGGCCATGAGGAGCAGTACCAGAGTCTGTCCACACAGCTCGGCTCGACACAGCTAATGTCAAGGAACTGAAGTGACACAGTCTTGGCGACTGGGGCCAGCTGGGGACCTGCCAAGGGCAGGCAGCACCTAATCGCACACACCATCTCCCGCCCCACCTGCACCCCTGCGTGGCCTGTCTGAGCCTCGAGATAGTAGGACGGGTTTCCTCCCTGAGCAGGGTAGAGGCGAGAACCCGGGACTTAGACTCCGGCCTCAGGTGTCTGAGAAACTCCGAGGCCATGACCAGGTCAGGGAAGCTTCTGAGCCCCACCCCTACCAGATCAAAGGGGTGAGCCCAGGGAGAGCGATTCTGCTTGCACGTCACCTGCCATCACCTCCGCCCTTCCATCCAGCCCAGGGCGAGGGACAGCAGGGCTCGCCGTCAGTCCAGCATCTTCTCCTTCCTTTCTTCTGCCAAGAGTTCCTCAGGAAACCGTCTCCCCCGTCTCACCTCTTCTTCCCTTCACAGGCCCCCACCAGCCTGCCCATGGCAGTGAGCAGGTTCCTATTCGCCCAAACTCTAAAGCCACTGGTCCAGAGTAGTCACGTGACCCAATAGGCCAGCCACGGCCCATCTCTGGTGTTCACGCTGGAGTAGCTGTTTTTCTCTCTGGGGTCATTAGCCGGGATGGCAGAGACCACGGTCCTTCCCTACTCCTCATGGCCACCATGTCGTGCTGTGAAGAGGGCGAAGCCTGATCGCAGCGGGTAAGACTGAGGTCAACCCAAAAGGGAGTGACGTGAAGGAGTGTTGGCAAGATAAAAGCCTGATTATCTGACGACACCATATTAGTTCCTGGATCTAGCCAGGCCTAGGGTCCACTCACCTATCCATCCCAGTAAAATGAGACAACGAGAAAAAAAACAACCCTCAATTTCTCTCCTCCATTGCCTCTCTTCTTAAACAGTCTCTGGAAGGGCAGTAGTTACGACCACGAACGTCACCGAGAGCTACACACTACTCAGACACGCCTGGCGCATCATCCTCACCTTCATGACAAGCTCACACGGTAGTGGACAACCCGCACGGTAGGACAGAAGACAAGGATACTAGGATAGCACCCCCGAGCTCTGATCTTGGCTGTGCCCTGCAACCAGCTGTCTGAGGTTGAGCCCGTGTGTTAGCTTCTCCGTGCTTGCCTTTCCTTCTCCATGAAACGGGGTAGCGCCCGTTACCTCAGAGGCCGCCACAGGAGTGAAGAGACAAAACAAATGAACGAGCCTAGAGTGATGCCAGGCAAGGAGAACTCTAACAAGTGGTAGCTGAGCTTGCTGAATGCAGAAGTCCTTTCTGGAAAGAAGGCTGTATATGTCTTATTTCTAAGAATTAGTGTGGGCCACGGTGAAAGAGGAGGATGTGTGAGAACCTCCCAGCTAAAGGTCACGGTCTGGCTAATGTCCACTGTGGGCCAGTGACATCACAGGTCCAGTGACGGGAGGTCGGCTGAGGGGTCTGCTCCCACCACACCAGGTGTCAGGAGCGCTCACAGGGACAGCAGTCCCGGCAAGCAGTGATGGCCACCGGGGCAGGAGCTTAGTTAGCTTAGTTCCACTCTCCCCTGGACCACAGTGTAAGGACAGGCCAGGTCTCCACTGGGCTCGACCTAAGTCCCCTCCAGTAGGTTGCTGTCTTTCTTGGGGTGGGGGCAGGGTGTGCCCCCTGCTGCGTTGTCTGAAAAGTGGGACAGTTCGTGGCACCTCCCAGAGAGCAGCTCTGGAAACTGCTGCTCTGAAGAAATACTTGCGTCCCACGTTACCATGCGGCTGTGGGGAGATTCCCACTGAGTGCCTTCTGCAAGGCGGTTCTCTGTTGCTCACTCAGGCGGTCCCCACAGCCTGCGTCTGGGAGGCATCGGTGTCCACTGCACTCCTGGGCCACTGGGACCTCTACTCTCTGCTCCAGAGAGAGGCTGAGCTGCCTGGCCATTTGTCAGGAGCCCGGTTGTGACAGTGCGTTAGACAGTGGGCCACCAGACCTGCAGGGCCTTCCCACTTCCCAGCTCAACCTGGCCCTCCCCAGCCAATCCTGGCCATCGCTAGTGCTCCCTTAGAAGCCCACTGCACCAGCTCAGGGAGGGGCCTGGGATTCTCGCAGGTTTAGAGAAGCAGCCTACGATTTCCTGTCCTGGTGGCCTCGCTGCTCTCCATCTACCCGCCGTTCCCTGGAACCAGAGCTACATGGCAGCGGGCACTGTCCAGTCTGAGCGAGACAGTGCCCTCCCACCTGTCCCACCCACCCAGACCACATCGAGAGGCCCCCATTCTCATGGGGCCAAGAATATCACACCTCTAGGCTATGGTGACTGTGACTACGGGCCTCCCCCCTTGAAGCCACCTTTCCAGGTGCCACGGTGTGACCAGTTTCGAGTCAGCTCAGGCTACGATGGCTCTCCAGACAAGAGCCCATACCTGATCCCAAAGAGGAGGCAGTTAGAGGTGGGAACCTTCAACGACCTTCTACGTCAGCTTGTCCTAGACTCCCGCCCTCTGCCAGGGCCAGATTTCCAGGGAGAGAGATGGGATCGGGGTTTGGAGAACAGCAAAATGGCAGAGAGTGAGGCTTCCAGGCATGGAGTTTGGTGTTGCCGTGAGGACTGATGGCCCAGCGAGAAGGTGCCCACCAGGAACGGATCTCAAGTGTCCTGGGTAAGAGAAGCTCACCCCTGACCAGGCTCCTGGGGTACTAAAGGCCTGTGTGGTGGAAGCGGAGGCTGGGCGGGCACTCTCTTTTCTCCTATTTTTCTCCAACTTCCCCAAAGACTCCCAACCTCCTCTCGGCATGCATCTGGTTCTGGAGGATCCTAGATACAGGATACAGGCTTTCTGGGATCCTGCTCTGTGGGATGGGAAGATTAAGTGCCCAGAGGCCCAGGTCTATGCCCAGAGCAGGGGGAGGCAGACCTGGACTGGGACTCATGGTCAAAATGCAAGCCCAGCACTCATTCTACCACCAGGGCTGCTGGGAGCTTCCAGAGGACAGAACCCACCTCCTGAGCTGGGTGCACGGCACACCTTCCTGCAACTGCAGTGAAGCTGCTGTTCTCTCCCTACCCGCTCTCGGTGGTCCAGGGACCAAATGCATGCATTTGGGGAGGGGCTGGTGGCGCGGCTGGAAGGACTGTCCGGGCGTCATGGGAGCCGGCACCGTCAACACCATGTCCACCCTGTGCAGACCACTGCCGCCCTCCTTCCGAGCCTGCCCAGCTCCAGCTCTCAGTGAGCACTGAAGGCTCAGCCCCGCCCACTGTGAGTTCACCTCGCCCAGGCCTGGGAGGATGTGGGAAACCCCGTCCTGCCTGGGACAAGAGCTAATTTTCTCACCCGAAGCCACATGCTCTGTGGGTGCCCTGGGCTTGCCCTGCTCACCTGCCATGGTCTTCTTCCAGCACCCCCGGGGGCAGGGCATCCATCCGAGGGTCTGACTGAGGTCGAGCCTGCTGCCCCATCGGGACGTCAGCTCCTGCTCGCTGTGCTAAGGGCCTGGCACCTGCCTGCCCCATGGCCACGCCCTCTGTGGCACCCCGCTGGATCCGGCCACAGTTGAGTGCTATGAGTACGAGATACCATGTACAACCCATGGAGGGAGATGGGCCAGCATTGCTGAGTCTCCTCCTCAGAGAATGGCTGGCATGGGTCAGCAGGTGGCATGGAGTTTAAGGTGCTGGGTCCCACATGGCCGACTGAGCAGTCTGAGTTCTGGACCCAGTGGCTGGAAAATCATGCCGGGCACGTGTGTGTACAAGCCCTAAATCCTGAGAGGAGACTGGAGAGGGCGGGATTGCAGTGCGGCTGTTCCCACACCCCCTGGGGTGGGGAGCACAATTTTTCACTCTCCCTCTCTCTCTGTGTCTGTCTATAATGTGTGTACACGCCCTATAGCAAAATCCTTAAAAAAGAAAAAAATAGAGAGAGAAAGGGACACTGGCTGTTGGAACCAAAGCACATGTCGGTCCCTGGTGCCATCAGCCCAGGCTCTGAGCAGTCATTTCTCTGTGGGCCGGCTTGGAGCCAGGCCTGGGCCTGGACCCTCCTCTGAGGCCAAGTGGCTGAGGCTCCGAGACTCTCTCAGCATGTCCAGGGGGGTCTCTCTAACCTTGGCCTCAGACCCCTTTCCAAAGTCAGATGCTGCAGGGCATCACTCAGAGTGCTGAGGCAGGAGGGCTGGGGGCACTGGGGATATAATCTATTGGTTCTCCACCAGTCACAGTCCAGCTCCCCGGCTTAACCGACAGGCCCACGGCCACGCCCAGCCTGCCTCTCCTTGAACTGACTGCCAGCCATCTCAGCCCCAGCAGGGAGGGGTCATCGCTCCGCCGGTGCTTCAGGCGCTGCTCACGCTTCTGCACAGAAACTGCTCTGTGCCGCCCGGGCCTCACGCTGGATACTTGTACCCTGAAGAGCAGCTCAAATCTTTTAAAGTAGTTGGCACATGACCATGGTTCGAATCCTGGACCCAGCTGCTTGAAACTCACAGTGGGTGTATGTGCCTGCGTGCCCAAGATCCTGAGGAGCATGGAGGAGAAAGGGTTGCAGTGTTGCCCTCCCCTCGAGAGGGAGATGGGAGATGTGATTTCTCACTTTCTGTCTCTGTCTCTGTCTCTCTGGCAAGTGCACATGCCCTATAGCAAAAATATCTAAAAAAAATAATAAAAAAGACAGTTACTAATTAAGGGCATCAAGTTTTAGTTGAGCAAAGTTTTAGTACGCTCTGGAGATCCAGTGTCCAACACTGAACCTCAGTCAGCCAAACGAACACTGAGAACTTTGTTTGGAGGGCAGAATTGCAGGTATTCTCACTACATTAAAGTAAGATGATAAAACGCAGTATGTGGGTGTAAACCAAGGAGGAAAAAGCCCTCGTGGAAGCTGGCCTATTACGGGACAGTCCCAGCCGCCGGTTCCGGAGCACTCGGCACGTGCCAGGCTCTGGACTGAGCGCTCCGTGTTTGTTCCGTCCTCACAGCAATAACCCTGCGAGGTGTCGCTGATACCATTCCCGCTGTACAGACGAGGGACTGAGGCTCAAGGTCCATCTCAGCCCAAAGCCCTCACCATTCCCCAGAGGCTGAGAACTGGTCTGTGTGTGTTTATTTATTTATTTTTAGTTTGCTAGAGGGTTCACGCACTCTCCAGAGAGAGACAGAGAGGGAGAGAGGGAGAGGGAAGAAACACCCCCTAATGGGGCATGGTCACACTGCCATCCCTTCTCCTCCATTTCATCTTGTCGGGGTTTGGGGTATGCGTGCATGTGTGCATGTGTGCCTGGTGTATTTTTCAAGCTGCCAGGGCTAGGATTCAAACCATGTGGTTGGCCATGTAGGAACTGGCTCCTTTAAGCACCAGACCATGGGACCAGCCCTGGTCTCTGTGTTATCAATGGACTTCGAATGATGTGTCCTGTGGGTCCAGTGGCAACTCACGATTCAACTAAAATGAGCTGGGCTCTTTTCCAGTAAGCAGCACAACACAGTTCAGCTGTTTTTCACACGGCTTCAGGCCGCCTGGCCACAGGGCTGGGGTTAGCTTACAAGCCTCAGAAGACAGGGCCCCTGCACTAGACTGTTTCACAAACACAGCCTGCCCAGCACATGGCCTCTGGGCCAGCACGGGGAGCAGCTGGCCTGTCCCCCTCCCCTTCTTCCCTGGGGACCACGCTAATGGGTGGGCAGGTGCTCCAGCGGGCTGCTGGGGCCTGAGGGAGGGCGGAGCTGGGAGGGAGGCCATGTGTGCAGCTGCGTGTGAATTCCATCGCCACCGCCTTGTCCACCCCCCTCATCTGGCCTGGTGGCCCCAGCCTGGGTGTTTTCTGACTACCATGAATCTCAGCTCATCTACCAATCTGCTCCCAGCTCCCCGTGGGGACGGAGAAGCCCTGCTCAGACATACCCCTCCTCCTGCGAGTGCTCTCCCAGACGCCCCTGCCCCGCTCTGACACCGTCGAGGGAGCCCGCCTCCACCAGCCAGGCGTTTAATCGGAAAGCCCTGTCCCGAGGGCCTTGGGGAGATTGTGTGCCAGCCTGGGCACACCTCCACGCTCTCAGTGTCTCTCTCTCTCTCTTTCACATATACACACACAGGCACTCGTATTTGCACACTCCAGCACAAGCAGACCACATCTCCTGCCTACACCAGTGGCCACACCCACACCCAGTGGCTTTCAGGCTTTACCCTCACCATCAACTATGCTGCCCTGGGTCTTCCAGGCCTGGCCCCACCAGGAAGTGCTCTCTGGCCACCACCAGGGGCTGGCTGAGGCTGGCCTCCTCCTGGTTCTCCTAACGCCCTACGTTCACAGTGCCCCTGTGGGTGTGCCCGTCTTTCTAGTAAGTCACAGACACCAAGTCTGATCGCACCTGCGCCCCAGCGCTGGATCCGCCTGGCCCCTGGGGAAGGCTGATGGAATGGGTCAGTGAACTGGGAGGAGGAGCCCGCCCGAGGGCAGGTGGTGGGCATCCCGGAGCGCTCTATGAGAGCAGCCTCACGGCCTTTCCAGAAACCCCACAGAACATCAGCTGTAGCAAACCCAAGAAATCAATCCATTTTTCAGAGGGAAACCAAAGCCCCAGACGGTGCCCAAGAGCAAAGGACCTCTTTACAGCAGGGCTCTTACGGGGCCTCGATCCCGCTGCCCCAGGCCACCCTCCACCCTCAGGCCACCTCCAGAACCTTGGTGACAAGCCGGGGAAGGGACTCTGGGTGGCACTCTGGGGGACTTCCGGTTCTTCCAACAAACACGGAGGGAGCACCTCCCAGCTTCCGGGCCCTGCACTGGGCCTGGACACGGTCGTGGTGCTTGGGCAGCTGTACAAACGTGTCCTTCAAAAGCAGTAAAGTGGGTAACAATGAAATAACAGAAACAAGGACAGACGTGCTGCTGAGGGAGATGGAGAAGTCAGGGGAGACATCCTGGAAGAAGGGACATCTACACATGGGTTTGAGTGAGAGGCTACAGGAGAACAAGGGTGGAGATGGGAGAGGAGAAGCAGCAGGCCTGTTAAAGAGGAACGTGCCCAGGCACAGAAACCCAAATGGACACAACAAGACGGGAAAGGCCCAAACTGAGTGGCGGGCCAGCAGCCCCGAGGACAGGAGGGGACCCGAGGCTGAAGAGGTGGGCAAGGCCCCATGTAGAAGGACAGGAAGCCACAGGGAGCCACCTGGACCCTGGCTTATAAGAAGTGAGCCTATTTGAAGTCCACTTGCCCTCTAAGGCCCTTCCCTTTTAGTGCCACCTCCTCCAGGGTGGCAGGAGGCACAGATCAATGCCACAACCCCACCCTATTACTTACCCAAGCTCCCCTTCCCCCACCCAGGCCCTAGAACGAACTCTCCTCGACTCACGGAAACCCCTCTTAGCCACAGATACCCTTGCATCTTCGAGCTGCAGCTGTGAAATGCTAACAATTAGTAATTACAGAAATGAGTTCGTGTTGACTTGAGCATATGGTGTCCTCGGGGACAAGTCTTAGGAAGAGGTTTGGAACTTTGCACAGCAAAGACACCTGCTCTTAGGTCTGAGTACGTGAACGAGGGCTGGACGTGGCTCCCGCGGGCAGCCGGGGGAAGGCTCACACTGGCTGCGTGTTTTCAGCAAGAGTATATCTGCACAGAGAAGCCCAGAGTTGCAACTCGGACCCTTGCCAGGGTCCAGGACTTGGTAGAAATTCAGGAACTTGAATTAAAGGAGCCTGGCAGAGGATGAAGCTAAATTGAAAGATGCCTAGGGCCTAGAGGTGGTCCCTTTGTGGCACCTGGCCCTGGTGGCCACCTCCGTTCCCTCTCAGGGGGATGTCCTACTGCCCTCCTGGTCCCACCACTGTTGGTGACAGTCATAACCCCAGGCAGAGCTCAGCATGTGGCCTGGGAGCACAGGGTGTTTCCGTGGGGCCGGGACGAGTACGAGCCCTGGAGGGACAAGCCGCTCACTTCCGGGCGTTGCTGCCTCTGAGAAAGCCCTTTGCCTGACCTGGGGGATCTGCTCGTCTGACAGAGGTGGACACTGAGCCTGGCAAGGGGAGTGGTTGACCGAGGGTCATGAGGTGAGGCAGGGTCAGGGGTGCAGAGGACCCGGGGCTCCTCGCTCTCTGCCTCGCTGCCCCGACTTCCTGGAGGTGACTCAGCAAGGCAGCCGGCACGGAAGGAAGTGGGAGAGGGAAGCCCAGCCTTCTGTCTTCCAGGTCACCACTCTGTTCGTCCAAAGCCACCAACCACCTTGGCCACGTGGCTCTCCGCTGCCCGTGACCTTCTAGCCCTTCCTTCCCAAGGCCGCAGCTGCCGGCCACTGCCTCCAGCGTCAAGCTCCCGTGGCTTCCCCAGGGCCTGCAGGGTCTGTCTGCTCTAGGGTCCCGCGGGCCTGCTCTCCTGCTGAGGTCATGGGGTCACCTCCATAGACTTGGTGAGAGGCCAGAAGTTCTCCAATAAAAGAGAAACGGCCTAATTATAGCCTCCTGCTCAATAGTGGGGGCTTGGAGCCAGTGCACAGTGTCCATCGTATGCTGGCCTCGGCTGTGCGGATGACCCCCCCCCCCCCGACCTCTGTGTCTTTAACCTGTGGAATGAGGTCCCAGCATCTACTTTGGGGTTGCTTGGAGGATTGATGGGATGAGAGCCAGCTGCAGACGAGGCGCTACAGGTGGGCTCTGCTCACCAGGTAGGTTTACATGCACCATCTCACTGAATTCTCACCACCCTGCGGAGCAGACACCGTGTTCCCCCTGGACTAGTGAGAGGCCAGAAGCTTGGGGAGGTGAGGGCACACAGCCATGGCTGGTGGAGGCAGGTGTAAACCTGAGTGTTCATTCTCCAGGAGCTTGGGGAGGTGAGGACACACAGCCATGGCTGGTGGAGGCAGGATGTAAACCTGAGTGTCCATTCTCCAGGAGCTTGGGGAGGTGAGGACACACAGGCTGGTGGAGGCAGGTGTAAACCTGAGTGTCCATTCTCCAGGAGCTTGGGGAGGTGAGGGCACACAGCCACGGCTGGTGGAGGCAGATGTAAACCTGAGTGTTCATTCTCCAGCTGAAACCGCTCCTGCTGTCACATGGCTACGCGCTGGTGTTTGCCTGACCCGTGTGTGCTTGTGCAAGCAGGGCCTCTGTCCCCTGTCCCTGGATCCCTGCCCTGGCTCTGGCACTGCCTGGGAGTGAGACTTGGAGTCTCTGAGCCTCTGCTGTCCCTCTACTTCATACTGAAAGGACCGTCGGCCCTTCCCAGCCTTCTTCCCAGAGTACCAACGCGTAAACTGGGCCTCCTGATGGAATGCAAGACACTCCTTCTCTGCGCTGGAGGGCCCTGGGGGTGCTATGAGTGCCACCTGATGCAAGGACAGGGGTCCAGGGGGTCAAGGCTTTGGGAGCCATCCCTCTGCCTCACAGGAAACACCCTGGGGCTTCCCATATGCTGAGAGCAGGTCCCCAGAGCAGGCGAGACGGCTGCAGCCACATGGAGAGTCCTTGCCAACTTGCCCGCCTCCTCCCTGCACAGCTCTTGGCACCAGGGAAGATCAGCTCACAGCATTCTCCCTGGATGGGCGGGGCTGCTCCCTGCTCCAGCCTCATGGTTCCCACCACCTTGTGTTTACCAAGTGGGTCACAAGGCTTCACCCCATGCCCAGCTCACTCCCTTGGGAACCCCGGCCCCACCTCAATAGCCATGCTTATTACATCATAATTCCAATTTATACCTTCAACCCCTTTTGTAACAAGATCAGGGGTTTGAATAAATAAACACACTTAGAGATGTACCCCCCCCTCCCGTTTCTCTTACTGAGTTGTAAATTTCTTAAAGGCACATTCCATGTGATACTCATCTTTGTAATTCTCAGTAACCAGCCCTGGGCACCAGGGGGGATTGTAGCATGGTTCTCTCTCCCTCCTGCCTGCCTGTCTGCGTCCGCTCCCTTCTCTCACGAGCTGAGAGTGTGTCGGGGTTGGGTGTAATCTGGAGAGCATGGAATGAATTCGCTGCCAGCAATGGGACCAGCTCCAGTAGCGGGAGGCCGCCTCACACCGTGGCTATCTTGATGCAAGCTGGGCTTTCTTTGGGATTCCAGACTGTATTTTTACCCGCCTTTGGACCCCTGGCAAAGGCAACGGTCAAACCTTCCAGGGGTGAGTGGAGGCCAAACAGATCAGATTTCCAGAACCCCAGAGGCCAGGAAGTGTCCTAGTTGCTACGAGTTTCTGGTTCTCAGCCGTGAAAAGGGAGAATGAACTCCACGTGCAGAGATGTTACAGGATCGCCACGGGATGATGACAGGGGAGACTGGGGCACGGGAAGGACTGACGTGCTCCTTCCACAGATACTCACTTAGCATCATTTAGCATTTCCAGTGCAGGTGAGGTTCCCGGCGCTGGAAACAATATCTAGACAGTGGCGTCTTGGTGGTGGGGAGCACTTTCAAGGGAGGGAAGCAGACAGAAAAGGACAGGGAAGGGGGTAGGGGGTAGGAGGAGTTGCCATTTTCAGTAGGGGCCACAGAAGGCTTCACTGAGAAGGGAACATTTAAATAGAGGCCTGCAGGGAGAGAGACCGAGCCATGCATAGGTTTCCTGGAAGAGGAGACAGCAGGTGCAAAGGCCCTGAGGTCAGAGTCAGGACTCACCAGTGTGGAAGTCAGAGGATACGTGGTGTGAGGAGTCACTGATGGCTACCTCATAGGAGCCATGGAAGCATCTGTAAGACGCCTGGTTTCAGCTCGGAGACAGGAAGCCTTGGAGGCTTTGCAGCCGAGGACTGACCCAACCTGACTCCAGAGCTGATCAGCCACCCCTCTCACCCTTCTCTCCAAAGCTTCATGTAATGCTCAGATCTCTGCAACTCCAGCCTACATGCTCTCTCCTCTCTCAGATTTCATCTCTCTTTTAAAATCTGTCCAAACCAGGAGGCCTCCTCACTGTCTGCCACGTGCTGGGTGGAGAGGCCTCACAGACAGACTGCGCCTGGGAAGAGAGAGAAAGAGAGCGGAGTCGTAGGTCGGGGCCTCGCTCCCCTCCTGCGGGGCTCAGAGGCTGCAGGCCTGGTCGGTACAGCACACACAGTCGGTGCAGGGCGGTACTGAAGACTCTGTGGCATCCTGGGTACCCCTTGTCATCTGAGACAGCTGGGCACACCTTCTCCCTGCTTGTCTACCAAAAGGTGAACAATTCCCATTTCTACCAGTGGTTTTTAACCTTTTCTGGGTCACTTGCTCCTTTGAGAATCGGCTGAGAGCTATAAGCTATCTCTCCAGAAAATGAAATGGGCCATGCACTCACCTTCTCATTGTTTCAGGGGCTCCATGGATCCCTGAAGATTCAGGGAGGAAACCATTACCTGTACCCGTGACTTCCCAGCCACAGATCTAGCTGAATGAATGAATGAATGAATGAGTGAGTGAACGAACGAACACGGGGACTGCATGAGACGGAGAGATGACAGAGATGAAAAGAACAAAATTTGGGGCCACCCCTAGGCACTAAGACGCTTGTCAGTGGCTCTAAACCCTTCAGAGAAACCATGGGGAAGTAACGGGGAGTCAGCCCTTGCTTGCCAGGGGCCCTCCAGGCAGCCGGCCTCCATGTGTGCCTGTCTTTGCTCCTGTCCAACCCCCAGGGACTGTCCTTCAAAAAGCTAGCAAGCCAGGGGCATGGTGGGGAAGGGGCTCGACTCCCACATGGCCAGCTGCGCTGTGAGTCCCGGACCTGGCAGCTTGCTTCCTCACTTTCCCTTTCTCTCTCTCTCTCTGGTCAAATTAAGAAAATAATAATCATAATTATAAATAAATAAAGTTAAATAAATAAATAATTCCTTTAAAAACAAAAAAAAAAGGCTGGTAAAGCATGCTTTCCTGTCTTTCTCATGGTACCCTGAGCAAATCAGAACGTTTCCTGCTGACTATGGACAACCGAAGGACGCACTTGCCTCTCCCTGCCCAATGGCTGAGTTGAGGCCCAGCACCCTCTGTCAGTCCCTCTCCACCCCACCCGTGGGGCCCATGTTTCCAGACCTCCCTGTTAATTTCACTTCTTCAATACAGCTCCTGAGAAGGTCGAGTGAATTTGAACTCATAGTCACACCTCTCCCTTTGAACATAATCCTGTTTACCTCCGGCCACAGTTCTATGTTACAACGCGGCCAACTTCTGGCAGCATGGGTGGGAGAAATCTGCCCAAACACGCAGTGGCCCTGGAGAGCTCTTCTGACAGGCAGAGCTGCCAGGGCCCCAGAGACCTGGTTCCAGAGGCGTCTCCCGCCTCTCTGATCATTCCACCACCCCCTCCTCCTCAGCACCACGCTCTAGCCACCGCAGCTGGGAGGGCCCCAGACAGACGCATGGTTTCCCAGCTCTGTTCTTACCCCTGCTGTGCCTGCTACCTGGGACAGAGGCCGCTACCCGCCTCCCTGACACTGCAGCCCTGATCTCTGCTGAAGCCTCACCTCCCAGCCTCCCTGGACGCTCTGTCACCCCGTGTTCCTGCCGTCACCCCAGCACTCACTGCGCTGCACTCCCACCCAATACGGGCGCCAGCGCATTTCCAACGCAGCAGTCAATATATTGCATTTCAACTTCTTTTTGCAGTCTGTTTGGGGGACAAAGTTAAGAGCTTAGGTAAGTGCACTCAACTGTTCATTTCATCAGCGGAGTCTTATTTCTGTTTCCCCAGCACAGTGCAGGGTGCACACAGACGCGGCTGTGCGGAGTTGCAGTCTGTTTCCTTCGCAGAACCGTCCTCCCTGCCCTCACAGCTGGATCGGGTGCTGTAAGCCCAGCCCCCTGCTGCTAGGGTCCCGCCTTTCACTGGCCTCCCACGACCTCTGCGTGGAGTCTGCTGGGAACCTGGCAGAACTGAGTGTGAACGGGACAAGCAAACTGCCTATATGGGGGTTGTGGCTTGAGCCATGGCTTCCCTGGTACACTTGTGCATCCTGGGGTCTGGGTGGGTAAGGTCACTGTCACCGGATGAGAAACTTCCACCAGTTAGTTGTCATAGGAACCATGACTTTCGATTTCATGTAAGAGCGTCCCAGAGAGGACAAACCCACAGGGGTGGGGGAGGAGAGGTAGGAGGCCATCGAAAGCCTCCCAACGTCGTCCTCCTGGCCCCCATTTTTGCCTCTTGCTGGTTTACATGCTTAAGGTAGCTGCCATTATATGTGGGCACCTGAGTATCTTAAAATAGAACCCCTCCTATTTCAGGGAGCAGCTGAATATGCATGAAGCTATTTTTGAAAAGATGTTACTGGCCCGGCCAGTCCAAACCTCGTCCTTTCCCTTGGAAGGGTAAGAGAAGTTGAATGGGACCGTTCTTAGTCTTCCCTACCAGGGTGGGGGGTTTTCAAAAGCACAGAAACACCCTGGTGAGCGCTGGCCTCCCAGCTGTCAGCGCTGCCTGCCCATCCTGTGGTCAGGGGCTCCTGGCCAGGCAGCTCGGCCCCCCAGAGTCCTCCAGCCTTGGCTGCCTTTGACAAGTGCTGCTCTACAGCCCCATTTGCCTAGGGCCTTGGGGGTCTCAGACTCTTGGTATTTCCATCTGTTTGTTAATTTATTCATTCAACGCACTTTTAATTGAGATAATATGTATGAGGAATGTGTTAGGTCCTGAGGATACAAATACTTCCAACCCAAGTTCTTGGGGGTCGGGGTACAGACAGGTGAGTACAGAGATAATGGGCACGCAGGTCCAAAACAGAGGGGACAGGGTATTACGATGTCAAGGGAAGGAGCTCCTGCTTCTCCTTGATGGCTTGAGAAAGAAGATGGCTTCTGAGTTGAGGGTAGGCCCATGAAGATTGAGAAGGCATGGCCGGCCCCAGGAGTGGGTTTGGATTGGTGTGGCTAGGGCTGAGGGTGTGCCTGTGGACAGCTGAGAAAGGGGCGGGGACTGACTGTGCAGGAAACTGAGTGACCGGCTAGTGACGCCTGCTCAAGTCTGCAGGCCGAGCTGAGAAGGGCTCCCCTCCCAGGAGACTGAAGTGCCTGCTGTACCCCGATTCCTGCCCTCAACCTGCCCTGGGTCAGGAGCCTGGCTGGAGTCTCCTGGGCTTCTCCAGAGCCCAGTGCCAGGCTAGCTACTGAGCAGGCACTCAGACTGCTGGCTGAGAACACGGATTCTGGAGCCTGGCAGCCCGGTTCAAATCTGGACTCTCCCTTTTACTGGCCATGAATTTGGACATGTCATCTGAGCTCTCTTTGCCTCAGTTTTTTTCTCTCATAAAGTGGGGTAAGAGTAGAACCTCTCTCACGGGGATTTTGGTGAAAAGTATATGAATCAATATACATAACGGGCTGCGGATCCCGCGTGGCGCAGAGAAGCGGTAGGCACAGTGTCAGCGTGGACTTTGATCGGCAGTGGAGTGCCGTCCACACAAGTTTTCTTTCCGAAATAAAAACAGCTTTATCGCTTTTAACGCATCATATGTGTGCACTGTAAAAAGTTAAAGCATTTTAAGTATAAAGAAGAAAGAAAAAAATCACCTTAAATCTTGACCCTCCTTAAATCCTGGCCCTGTAATAACTGTCATTAACGTGACCATCTGCTGTGGTCTGAATGCTGTGTACCTCCAAAGTCCTTTGTTGAATTCCTAGCCCTTCAGGTGGTAGTATTACGAAGTGAGACTTCTGGGAGGTGACTAGGTCCTGGGAGCAGAACCTCTATGATTGGAATCAGTGCACGTAATTTTTGTTTTTTAAAATTACTTATTTAATTTTAATAATAATAATTATTATTTTTATTTGCTTCAGGGCACATGCGCTCATGACAGAGAGAGAGAAAGAGGGAGAGAAAGAGAGAAAGTGAGAAGGCAAGCTGCCAGGTCTGGGACTCCAACTGTAGTCGGCCACACCACCCACTGACCCCAGGATCAGTGCTCTTACAAAAGAGGCCTGAGAGAACCCTCTCCTCCCTTCCACTGTGTGAGAACCCAGCAAGAAGGTGACATCTCTGAGCCAGACGGTGGGCTCTGGTTAAACACTGAATCTGCCACGCTCCAGGACCTCCCAGATTCTGGAACTATGAGAATGAATTCCTGCTGTCCAGAAGCTACACCGTTGATGGTATTTTGTTACAGCAGCCTCCATGGACTAAGATGCCATTTTCCTAAATATAGTCAATTCTCATTATCTACGGCCTCCCTATTTGCCAGTTTACTTACTCAATAAAATATATATGTGGCCCACAATCAACACTTACGAATATGTGGAGTGGCTCGGGTTTGGAGTGGCTCTGTGTGCGTGTTCCCAGGTGAGATCAAACAACACCAGATACCCCACAGTTACTCCGCCTCCTGGTCTCAGCTCTCAGGCTGGGAGCAAATGTCCTTTTTGGCAGATGATTTAGTGCCACATTTTCACATTTTTATGCTTTTCGTTCAGTGATTTTCTTCTTCCTTCTTCTCTCTGTCTTTCTTCTTCTGTTTTGCTTTGTTTTGTTTGCTATAGGGTATTTGTACTTGCCAAAGAGCGACAGAGAGAAAGGGAGAAATCACCTCCTCCGAGGAGGGCGGCCATGCTTGCAATCCCTTCTTCTCCAGTCTCCTCTTAGGATCTTGGGCACACGTGCTCAGCGTGAGTCAAGCTGCTGAGTTCAGGACTCAAACTGCACAGCCAGCCATGTGGGATCCAGTGCCCTAACCTCCATGCCACTTGCTGGCCCCGGTGATTTTGCTTTTTCAAGGGACCCCAAGTGCAGGGCCGAGGTGTGGTCCAGTGTTCCTAAGCGCAAGAGAGCTGGGATGTGGCCGGTGGAGAAAAGGCAGGGAGTGACGGCGCTGCTACCTGAGTTCCGTGCTCAGGAGTCAATGGGTTATGTTAAATGAGGTGTGTTTAAATGGAAACCCGAATACAACAGGCTTACGTACTGACTGGTGGGCAGAATGTGGCCAGAGGCCCACAGGGACCCGATAGGGCAGTCCTCCTGGAGCAATCACAGTTCAGTTTTGACTAATTCAGTGATGGCGGGGATTTGCTAAAACCTAACTACTGTGAATAACAAGAATGACTATACGCTTCTAAATACATGAATCTATACTTCTATGTCATTTTGAATGCACCTTCCATACTCTTTAGACATTTCTTTTTTAAATTATTTTCTCCCCAGAGGGTCTCATTGTTATGATTCTGCCTGTTTCCCAAGTTACTGGGATTACAAGTGCATGCCACCATGCCATGCCCGACCTTGAGGTAGGACTGGGAATTTAACCTGGGCCTCCCTTGTGGTCCTAGCCTGTGGTGCACAGCGTCTTAGATGCACCCACCACTGTGGTTGGGCCTTGACACTTTTTTTTTAATCATACATTATTATGTTGAAGGCATTTTCCCATATTTATAAATACTTAATAGTCATTTTATGAAAAAGTTTTATTGGAATTTCGATAGTCTATTTAATTTATAGGCAAACTTACTACCTTCTTAAGCTTATTCTTGGATATTTTGGATGTTTCCTACTTTTTATTTGGAGCATGGAGTCATTTTTCTTTCATTCTTTCTTTCTTTCTTTCTCTCTCTCTCTCTCTCTCTCTGGCTAGAGTGTGTAAGCTCACCAGAGGGAGAAGGAACACCCAATGGTCGTGGTTACATCACAATCCCTTCTCCTCCGTTCCTCCACTCTGGCAGGATTTGGGGCATGCATACACACATGCCCAGAGTGTCGTTCAAGCTTTGAGGGTCGGGATTCGAATCTCATGGTTGGCCATGTGGGATCCAACCTCCTTACGCACTAGGCCATGGGCTGGCCCTTCCCCATGCTTTCTAGGAGGCTCATGTTGGTTCCATTTTCTTCAAGAATCTTTTCCAACCCACCCTATAGGAAGCAATCACTCCCTGATCCTCCCTCCCTCGGCATTCTGCCTTTCCCGTGTCACTTCTCACTTCTTCACTTCGAACGACAGTGATAACGTACATGGCGAGCCCCTGGCATGCAAGGTCCCTGCATGGCCTGTTTGTTCATCTACCATATCTGGCAGGTGGCCTGGGCTCTGGAGGTATTTGCTGGATGAATGAATAAATGAACTAACAAATGAACACACTCCTGGAAAGCTGACTACGAAGTGAAATGAATCTATTAGAGAAGTCCACCTTTCTATGGGTTTTCATTATAAAACAAGAGATTTAGGAGCCAGACGGTGGCACAGAATAAAAGCGTGATGCTCCGTGAGGCTGACCACGTGGGAGGGTCCCAGGTTCACATCCAGAGCCCTCCCTACGTAGCCAGGCAGGTGCACGTCCATGATCCAGGGCTGCTGGGGCTCACGGTGGGGCTACGTCAAGACCCTGCTGGAGGTGTTATTTCTCTATCTATCTCTGCCTCTCTCACTCATGACATAAATAGGCTTTAGATAAAAAGAAGGAAGGAAGGAGAAAAGAAAACAAGAGATCGTGTCCTTGAGCGTGCGAGAACCAGAGAAGGGGCTCATGCGAGGCTCTTCTGTCACACACAGCATGCCCAGTGCTTCTCCCCAGGGCCACCCTCGCCAAGCACAGATCACTTCTCAGGGAGGCCCTAAGGCCTTGAGAGGCTTCCAGAAAGACCATGGGTATTCACTGTGTGCTGCCCTCTCCCCAACCTTTGAAAAGCACTTTCCCAGAAGATGCAATGATGCTGAAAGGTTGGAATGATTAGGCCCATTTTCCAGATGAGGAAACTGAGGCTCAGGGGGATGGAGGCCCTAGTAAGCAAGTGGCAGGACTGGCTGAGTTGAAGCTCTCCCATAATAACGTCCAGAAGGACAGAGTTTGGGAGGCTGAGGGGCTGAGGCCCGGGGAGGAGACCTGTATGGAAGTACCGAGTAAGATGCCCACCCTCACTAAGTCAAGGAAGGCCCTAGAAAACCTTTCCCCACAGAGCAGCTTGTGACGTTGCTCCTGTCAGATTGTTTCTGAGAAGCAGTGGACTTAGGCCCTGTTGGGGAAGGGGACCTGTTCAGGCTGCACTGTGGCCATGGGGCTGGGGTGGGGGAGCGGGGAGTTGGAGTTCGGGAAGCTCAGGGAGCCGGTCTTCAGCACCCATCTGGGGATGCCCATCTGGGTTGTTCCTCCCCTGCCCAGGGTCAGGCTTTCTGCCTTGGCCCTACAGGCCCCTCCTGGGAGGACAGCCAAGCAGCCACTTCCTTTCTGGTCTGGCAGCTGCTGGACAGGCCTCGGCTTATTCCTAAGCCTGGATTAAAGCTCAGGTTTCTCATGGAGGAGCGTGGGTGGGGGTCAGTCCATTCATGGAGTATGACACTGTGCCGCAGGACCAGTGCAGACCCCAGGGACACAGAGCTGAGTGGCCTACACGTCTCCTGCCACCTGGAGCTCCATTCTGATCAAGAAGATCAGAGGGGAAATTCCCAACCCTGCTCAATTTCCACGACAAAGACATTCAAGTGGGGGGCCTGGATTCAAGGGGTCAGCTGGTGGCCGGCAGGAAGGCTGGCTTTCAGGTTAAGGCGGGAGGGCTTCCCCGCATGGGCAAGGTTCTCTGCATTTGAAGCAAGTCTGCCATGATTAGATTTGTGTGCAGGCCAACTAGGTATATTTATTGTCGATAAATATGTATTATTTTTAAGGTAAAAATAAGAGTATCTTCATTTTGGATAAACTATAATATCGAACATAACGAAGCACAAGGCAGACGGCTATGGACCTGTCTGAGCCACTTACCCGCGTGGTGCCAGTGAATGCAAAGAGCCCTGGGCTTAGACTGAGAGGCCCACACTCAGGTTCACACCCCTGCCCCCAACTTGTTGTGCGACCTAAAGGAAAGACTTTCCTCTCTCTACCTCAGTTCCCTCATCGGTAAAATGGGGTACTGCCACCTAGTACACAGGGCTCATCGGGACAAAGAGGGACATTGAGTGACATTATACAGACGCGACCAATATGAGGCTTAAAGTAGGCCTCCGGGAGGCTTAGTACATCCCGAGACGCTTCAGACCTTCACAGCCCGCAAACGTGCCACCCCGTCATTTCCCGGGAAGGCTCTCAGCTGTTCTAGCTCCAGTCAGAGTCCGTTCCTGTATAAACATGGGCCTGCCCAGGGAAGCAATCTCCCGTGTGTTTGACGGGCCACCTGCCCACCGGTGCAGCCTGCTGGGCCCCTTCCTGGAGGGAGAAGAACAGGGAGCCGGCTTGTTCTCCGAGAGCACAGCGCTGGCTGGCGATGGGGAACATTTTAAGGTGGGACGCTTCTTCCTGCACCAATGGCAGCTGTCTACATAAGGCGTCCATTATGTGTGGGCCCCAGGGCCAGCAGGCCTGAGAGGCCAAGCTAAAATTAGTGTCAAATGCGCACCCGCCAGAGACAGAACATCCGAAGGTCAGATGCCTCCAACCAGCTGCCAGGCAGGAGCTGGGGAGACGGACACCAAAACAGCTGTGGCAGCTGCTGCCTCCGCTCCCCCGGGCATGGGGACAGCAGGCCCTGCCCAGCAGCCTGGTTCAACAGCCCAGCTTGAGTTAAAAAACAGAATGCAGAGAATAGTCTCAAATCTATATGTATATCTAGACCTATCTATATCTGTATGCGCATGGAGAAAAGGTAGGAGAGCAATCCATTCAATCTTCATCATAGACGTGGAAAATGTGTGAACAATTTTCTTTTCCTGTACTTCCTAAAATGCACTCAATATATGTGTCTTATGGGACCAGCACTTGGCGTAATGACTATGTCGCTGGACTCCTATCTAGTCAACTGTGGTTCAAGTCCCAGACTCGGTGGCTTAAACTCACATTGGGCGCGTGTGCGTGTGTGCCCAAGACCCCAAGAGGAGTATGGAGGAGAAGGAATTATGGCATGGCCGTTCCCCCCGGAGGATGATTTCTCAGTTTCTGTCTCTGTCTTTCTGGAGAGCACACGCACCTTATAGCAAAAACCTCTCCAAAAGAAAAAAAAAAAAAAAAAAAAAAAAAATATATATATATATATATATGTATACTATATATATACATATATGTGTGTGTGTCTTATTTTTATAATCAGAAGATGACAATAAAAATGCTACAAATCGCACATTTATATTAAATATAACAAATATTGCATTGCAGACACTTACAGGCATGTAGTACACAATTATGTTGAGAAGCTGGCTGACATAAAGACTAGCATCTCCAGCCCAGCTCTGTAGCCTAATGGTTAAGGAAGCTGGGTCCCACATGGCTGGTTGTGGTTCAGGTCCTGGCCCTGAAAGCTTGAAAAACATGCCACACACAGATGTGTGCGTGCTCCAAAGCCTGAAGAGATGAAGAAACGGAGGAGAAGGGATGGTGGCTTGGCCACACCTCATTGGGGAGTGCCTTCTCTCTCTCCCTCTCAATCTGTTGCGCGCGCTCGCTCTCTCTCTCTCTCTCTCTCTCTCTCTCTCTCTAATGCACAAGCCCTTTGGCAATTAAAAAAAAAAAAGTTGAGTGTTTTCCAATCCCTCATTTTATGGAGGAACTGAGGTTCCAGAAGTAAAACAAGAAGCTGAAAAACTATTTTTCACAGAGCCTGGTGCACGGAAGTTTCCTCGAACCTTGTCCATTCATTTCTACAGTGTCCGCTGCTGTTGCTTTCTGAGCCGTTCTGCTCCAGGCCCTCTGCTGAGGCTCAGTGGATTCTGCCATGAACACCGCCCCTCAGTTCTCACTGACAGGAGCCTCCTTTCTCAACCTCCCAGCTGGGACTACAGGCGTGCTCCACCACGCCCGGCTCTTTCAGGCTGGCCGGCCTCGGTTCATGATCCTGCCTCAGCCTCCCTGAATCACTGGCACTACAAGCTCATGCTACTGGTTCTGGCCGTTAAGCTGGACCAGGAATTGAACCTAGGTTTCCCATGGGTTTGATAGTGCAGCTTGTGCAGTGTCTCAGCAGCATGCACACCTGCAGGTAGGACACTGCAGTTGTTTTTATGCCCACTTCACGGAGTTGGAAACCGAGATACAGAAAAGTGAATCGATTCACTCAAGGATGGCCAGCTAGGAAGCGAAAGAGTGCACTCCTGACTCTAGCTTCCATCCTGCAGCCCACTGAACTTGAGGAAGGACATCCTGCAAACCCCACCACCTTCCCAGGCCCCATCACGTGCCCCATCCTCCGCCACGCTGCCCCCAGTCGCAGCCCCACAGAACGCATCACTTCCTCTCGGCTGCACTTCTCGGGTCTCCTATGGGGCCTCTGCTGCTCCTCCTCACTGTGCACTGTCACTCCTTTGCTGATATGTCCCTCCTGGAGAAGGGATCGCCTCATTCTCGTCTGGGCCCCAGTGTCCCCTGGTGCCTGGACTGGAGGGGATGTCCAGAAAGTTCCACTGAATGAACTGCCCAAAGGAAAGCCAAAGTCAAGGGCCTAGGCCTGACCTTCTATCAAGACACGCACGCCGACTGCTCACACCAGCTTTGGAAGCACAGAGGTCCCCTAGGGGACCGCTGCCCTTGTAACCATTTACTAGGTGGCCTGAGTTGACATGTGGGCACTGGGACCATCCTCAGAGGCAGGTATTTTATAGACAGACAGCCTCACGGTTCCCCAAAGGCCGGGCAGGGTGGGGCTGAGGCGGCTCTCCCTGGCCTCACACCTCCTCTGTTTAGACTCCCATGAGGTGACAGCTGTGACAGTTTTGAGTTCTACCAAGAGAGGAAAGAGTCAAACACAAACTCGCCAGGGCTTACCCATTACACAGAAACACTCCAGGGCACGAGCCCCCTTGCTATGATTTAGAGGCGAGGAGGAGGCTGATGGGGCCTACGACCAGCCCGGATTCCCAGAGGACTGCTGCCCTGGGGAAGGTGGCCAGCTGGTGCTCCTCAGGGACAGCAGAGAGAAGGTGAGCTGGGCGGGGTGGTGGGGGAGACCAGCAACCCTGCAGCCAGACAGGCAGGGTGCCATGGGAGTTCTGTGTCGGGAGACCTGAGGGTTCCAGCATGGCCCCTGAGCCCATGAGAGTCCCGGCCATGGAGTCCTGCTCCAGGTCCCCGCCGAGGCTCAGTGGGTTCTGCCATGGGCTCCTCCTAAACCCAGAGGCCTCTCAGAAACTCAGAGCTGGCCAGTCCCTGCCCTGCTTGTACAGGGCCCTGCCTGAGCTCCAGAGCATGGCGTTCCGAGTCCTATGTCTCTCCCCGCCTTGCCCGCCCCCCTCCCCGCCTGCCCCCGCCCCGCTCTACATCTCAGCCTCCTCCTTTGTCCTTGATGTCCCTTCAGCCCATTTTTGACGAACTTCTACTCATCCTTCAAAGCCCCGTTCAGATAGTCTTCCCTAAACCTCTCCACAACCAGGCCCGACAGAACTGACCGCTCCCTCGCTGTACCACGCTCCTCCGATGGGATGGAAGCTTCCGGAGGGCAGTGCTGCCGTTCATCTCTGTGCTCACTGCCTAGCACGGAGGCCAGAACACATGACCAAAAACGTCCGGATAGGAGAAGTCCAGGTGGCCAGGCCATGAGCGGGCAGGCGGGTGGCTGGGGACAGCCCCTACTCGAGCTGGACTCCAGCAGCTTGGTAGCAGGAATCCAGGCCTGCCTGCAAAGTGCACACACACAGTGCACCGCAGCCTAGCTCAGGTCTCCAGGGATGCTGGGCCCACACAAAGGACCGTGTCCCAGAGAAGGAGCCATGGCCGCAGGGCTGTCCCACCCCCCGGCCTTGGCTGGAAACCGCAGCAGCTGCTGGAAGCCTTCCAGAGCATGGAGCCCCACTTCCTCACGGTGCAGACCAGGAGACGGAGGCTGAGAAGGGAGGCCTGCTTGAGACTTTCCTGAGCAATGAAGTTCGACCTGGGTCAGAACCGGTCCTTGGCTCCCAGCCCAGAACTTT
This sequence comes from Tupaia tana, assembly GCA_026018925.1. Taxonomy (NCBI): domain Eukaryota; kingdom Metazoa; phylum Chordata; class Mammalia; order Scandentia; family Tupaiidae; genus Tupaia; species Tupaia tana. Next base: position 2,626,361 of record JAKSZU010000004.1, on the reverse strand, counting down.
CCCGCCACCATATGTGACCACTGCCAGAATGCCAGCTGCAGGGCTCTGGGCACTCGGGAGCCTTTTCCTGAAGTCTCGTTCGAGCGCGGGGCTCCCTTCTCTTGCCCAAGGCTGTGGATGTCCCTGGCCACCTCCTGGCCACAAGTGACTTTTGGGTTATGCCGACATTGCTCTGTGAGCCGTGGGGCGGGGGAAATAGGGAGAGCCTACCTGCCAAAAGCCAGCTGTGGTCTCATGGTTCAGATGTGTCAGAGATTTCTAAGAGCTTGGAGGACTGTGTTGGAGGGCGGCCTGCGGAAAGTGGAGAAAGTGAGAATATTATACCACCGCCATCTGTCAACTTGCATTTGAGTTTGAAAAATGCATCCCAAATTGGTGAGTACAGCCTTGCCGAGAGCAAAGCCCGAGCCACCACCCCTTCTCCAACGTGGTATCGCAGGTCAAGACGAGGCCCCTGGGGAGGCAACCACGGCCTCCTAACCCCACTCACAGAGCTGAGAGTCACCAGTCACCTGCCCCTGCCAACCCCGGAGCATTCTAGTTCTGCTCTCGGCCCAGAGGAACCCTCACTTGCACGCACTCCTGGAGGAAAACACACTTCCCTGGCTTCGCGAGCACCGCTGATCCTGTCACCACAGTTTACTCGTTCTTTCTTCCATTATTCATTCATTCATGCAAGCGTTCAATGGAGATTTTAGACAGCTGTCAGAGGCTGGAGTCAGGTCTTATGGGGATAAAGTCTCTGGGGTGATGCTCAGGTCCAGGAACAAAGGCACACGTAGACCCAGGACAAATGCCACAGGCCCCCATCGCTAGCCCCTCTCTGTGCCAGACAGTAGGCAAAGCGCTTTGAATCTGCCATGCGGGGTGGCAGGAAGCTTCCCCCATACATGGTACCAGGATCCCTTTCTGTGTGAAAATATTTCTCAAAATCCATCATGATATTAACTGTACATTTAGCATCTTCTTATTGAGAAAATAAACAATACAAAAGCGACAATGAAAAAACGTTCATAATTAACTTGTATTTTAGTAACTGCAGCACCACTCTCTATAAACTCACTGTCACACACATACTAGTTTGAGACACGTTATTTGTGTATCCAGGCTTAAGGTCTTGAGCCCTGAGGATCCGCTCATTCAACAGACAGGATGGAGCATCCCTGCAGGGTCCAGCCCTAGGGCCCCCAGGCTAGGGATACTGGTAAGGGGAGGAGCAGTCGCTCTGTGGTAAGGCACACTCGAGTTCGAGCCCAGCTCAGACCGGATGTGGGCCCCAGGGCAGGCCATCAGCCTTCCTGCAGCTCCGAGTCTTTAGGAGTAAAATGGAGGTGATAATCCTAACACTGGAAAGCTGTTATGAGAATTAAATGAGATAGTAGAAGTCACCAAGTCAGGATCTGGCACAAATCAGGAGCCCCACAGATAAGTACAGAGGATTAGCACCATGGCAGTCATCACAACGTCGTCATCATCACGAACATCACTGCTCTCCAATAGGAGCATCCCCAACACCACCATCACCCTCACCTCCACTGTCAACACCACCACCACCACCCACTTCCTTTCTCTTTACGAACTTCCATTGGGGTATACAGTAATTGCTATCTTTTTTTAAATTTCTTTCAGTTTTTATTATAGGGCACGTGCACTTGCTGGAGAGAGACACAGAGAGAAAGAGAGACACAGAGAAAGAGATAATGAGAAATCACCCCCCAGGGGGGATGGCCAGCCACAATCCCTTCTCCTCCATTCTCTTCTCAGGATTTTGGACATGCATGCACACATGCCCAGCCTGTTTTTCAAGCTGCCAGGCCTGGGAGTCAAACCACACCGTTGGCCATGTGGGATCCAGCTGTCTTAACCACCATGCCAAGAATTGGCCCAAGTAATTTCCATCTTTTTTTTTCTTTTTTTTTTCAGAGCTTTTTTGCTATAGGGTACATACATTTGTCAGAGAAACAGAAAGACAGAAAGCAAAAAATTATCTTCCAAGGGGATGGCCACACTGAAATCTCTTCTCCTTCATTCTCTCAGGATTTGGGGCACACATGCACATGTGCTTGGCGTAAGTTTTAAGCCACCAGGTCCAGGACTTGAAACACAGTCAACCACATGGGAGTCAAGTGACGTAACCATTATGCCATTTGCTGGTTCCAGTAATTTCCATTTTACAATAGAGATACTAATATCCACATCTTTCAAAGGTTCGTGAGCAGCTCTGTAACTTCAGAGTTGTGTGAAATTGTCAGACTCTCTTTCCCCTTAGGTAAATGAAAGACAGTCGTCTTAGTAGTGTGTGTGTCAAAGGGCACACACAGTCCAGGCCATGGCCGAATGAACTGAGGTCATCACAGAACCAGACTGCTGAAATGACGTACACAAAACCTCGGCACAGTGCCTGACACATGGCGAGTACTCAGTGGTCACTGGTCATCCTTGTTCACATCATTATTGTTGTTGGGTCTTGCTGTTTATTTTTTATGCAAGAGGATGCATACAAAATGAGATAGAGAAAGCACCTTTCAACAGGGCCTCGTCATGCTGCAATTCTCTTTCCTCTGATTCTCTATCCCTTCAGGATCCTGGGTACAGGCATGCATGCCTGGTGTGTTTTTCAAGCCTCTGGGGTTGGAACTTGAACCCTGGTTGGCCACGTGAGATCAGCTTCCTCTGCCAGCACTAAGGGGACGGCCCATGATTATTAGCATGACTGTCATTACCATTTCTCCTCCTAGCTTGTGAGCCTCTGAGGGCTGAGACCACTCCAAATCCACCTGTCTCCCTACAGAGTCTAACACGACGCCTATCTCCCAGAAGAAATTAATACATTTCTGATTGTTGAAACGGTGTCAGAGACTCACACAAAATCAGGTGCAAAATAACGAAGGGCTAGGAGAAGGGCCGCAGACAAGGATCAAGAGCCTTTCTGGGGACCTGCAAAATCCCAACAGATCTCCTAAAGGGATCCGTGTGTTACTGTGGAGCTAATCTGCAGGACCGCATAGACCGTTTGTTCATTGTTTCATTCATTTATTCATCAGACTGACACCAAATTTTCACTCTGGTCAAATAACAAGCCTTTGCTCAGTACTTTATTTTTTCTGTTTTTAAATCTTGTTTCCATCTTCCATTTCCAATAGTCCCACACAAATGCTTGGTGGCAGATAGAACAGGTACAGACAATCCATTTTGTAAATAAAGAAATAGGTTCAGAGAGGTGACAAGATGGGCCAGAGGGCACACAGCAATCAAAGCCATGGTAGAAAAATGGACCAACACATTATTCATAACCTTGACGTCCCTGCTGGCACTGTGATGTCCATCACGTCACAAATCCAGGATTGTTCATTCTCATCGCCCAGCTTGCTTCTCTGCAAATCAAACTGAATTAAATTTCTATTGATGTTACTTTAACATGCTGGTTGGAAAAGATAGACTCTAAGTTCCATGAGGGCAGGGGCTCTGAGAGTCACAGCAGCATAGGATCAGTTAAATGCATGAACTCTGATCCAGACTGTCTGGGTTCAAACCTTGACTCCGACATTTTTTCTTTCTTGTTCTTTTCTCTCTTTTCTTCTTTCTTCTTTCTTCTTTCTTCTTTCTTCTTTCTTCTTTCTTCTTTCTTCTTTCTTCTTTCTTCTTTCTTCCTTCTTCCTTCTTCCTTCTTCCTTCTTCCTTCTTCCTTCTTCCTTCTTCCTTCTTCCTTTCCTTTCCTTTCCTTTCCTTTCCTTTCCTTTCCTTTCCTTTCTTTTCTTTACTTTTCTTTTCTTTTCTTTTCTTTTCTTTTTCTTTTGACTCTGACACTTTTAATAGCTGCAGGACCTTGGGTAAATTACTTAACCTCTTTGTGCTTCAAAATCATCATCTATAAAGAAAGGATGGTTAGCATGAAGTTGGGCTAAACCATGAACTGGGTCTGGAATATGGCACTTAGCAGGTTTGGTGGCAATAACTTCCATTACTGGTCATGTTGAGATGCATTTCCTGTACCTAGCGTGACATCTGACATCCAGACGATCCTGCATAAGCATGTACTAGATGAGTGAAGAGAGGAAACGCTCCTGGAAAGAGCGAAATACCTGTAATACCTGTGCTCTGTCTTGATGAACCAGACAAAAGAGTAGCTGGGGTTTGGGCCCCAGGAACCCAGGGCTCCTTGGTTCCTTGCTCGCAGCCAGAGCCAGGCAGGGGGAGGCCAGTCATCCCAGGTGCCCGGCCCTGTCCGTGGAACATAAGCTCGAGAATCGGATACTTACATCCAGTCCTCACTTTGTCATTCTGTCACTTCCTAGTGCGTCCTTACCTCCTTGTACTTGCCTCAGTTCCTCATCTGGAGAATGAGGATATTTGCACCTACCTTGAGGGAATGTCAGGTGGATTAGATGTCACGGGGAAGAGGTAAAGCATCATTCACTTGGCCCCAGTCTCTAACAATAGTGACAATGACAAGGTCCATGGCAGATCTCCCAGACAGAGCTCAGCCCATGGACCTGCTCATCTTGTGCTAAGCATTGCTTCCGCTCTACCAGGGACGGGGCTTGTAGCGAGGCCCAGGACTTGCCCATTAGGCTACGAGGCTACTATGGAAAGGTAAACCCTCTGGCCCCAGCACAGACTAGGCTCTGTGGAGGCGGGAGAGCAGCTTGGGAAATGCTCCCCCACCCCGTCGGAAGTGTCTCAAGAATCCACTTGCAAAGTTCTTCCCACACGCCAATGCCAGCAACAAGAGGCCAGCATGCAGCTGCCTCTGAACGTCTCCGCCCCTGCGGTGGCTGCAGACCCTTCCTACACTGTCTCCCCCCCAGACGCCAAGGTTGGCAGACCTTCCTACTTACGAGAAGGAACCCAAAGCTTTAATTCCTTGTCTTATTTCATCTTCACAGCAAGCCTGCAGGCAGGTGCCCTGATCCTGCCATGTACCAGGTGTGACCCTTGGCAAACTATTGAACTACCTGTGCCCAGCTTCCTCATCTGTGAGCACTTGCAAGATCCTGGTTCAGCAGACCCATTTTGCAGAGAAGGAAACTGAGCGGTAGGGGTGGACGTGCATTGTCCGAGTTCTCATTGCTGACCAGTGATAACGCTGGCACTGTGAGGCTTCAAAGTTCCATTCATCCATTCATTCATTCCTCCGTAAGTTACTTTTCCAGGCCCACCTTAGAGTCTCTCTTCTTAAACATATTCATATGATCTGTTTCCCGTCACTCCCAAGATCCTCATTTTCAAGGCAATTCAACCTAACAAAGACACGTGAAGTAAGTCCTTCTGTGAGCCAGGTACTATGTGAGGTTCTGGTGCAAAGGACCACAGGGAACCCTCATGCCAGTGCCACATAGCTGACCTTTCTGTCCTCTTTACAGGTGACAAAACGGGCAATTCAAAAAGGCAAGAGAACATGCCCAGGCTCACATGTATGGAGGCTCACCAAGACCCCCAAGACATTCAAACCCACTTTCTCCCTTTGCTATCATGGTGTCACTTTCTCTATGTGACATTCTCATCTCCCCACTGCCACCGGGCCCAGTCATGCAGCTCCGCAAGTTCCAGTGGTGTCTACGCCTTGCGGACCCTCCTTCAGCCAAGAAGGAGTGGTCAACCTGATGGCCAGTGCCATCCACATTGGACCTTCCTTGGGACTCCAACCGAGCCTGGCTCTGTTCATCCCTTGAACTTGACCCCAGGATGACAAACAAAAGTGTCATGAATTTGCACATATCTTGCCTTCCTCCAAGAAAGATGCTGGGAAGATTAAACAGTACACATGAAGACCGAAGTTCAGCTCAGCAGACAAAAGCGAAGCCCAGATGTAAAGGAGTGGGGAAGGCTGGGAGTCAGTGATGGAGGGTAAGGCCCAGTGCTCACAGGGCGTGGGGCGTGGGTGCTTGCACACTGCCGCTGGTCGTGTAAGTGGGCGGAGTGCCTCAGGAAGTTCCACAGCCTGCACCAAGAAGCCTGCCTCCTAAATACCCACTGTGGGCACAGTTAGCGCATTTCCCAGGAGTATAGTCTAAGGAAAACTATTCGAAGCAAATTCTGCACGCTGTTATTTACCTTTTGGAAAAACTGAACACTGAAAGCCAACCTAAGTGCTAACTTGGAGGGAGAGGGCTAATGCACTTGTGAAAACCAGGGTAATCTACACTGAGGGCTGACAGCCCTCAGACAAAAGCCAGTGGGTATCCTGTTCCTGCACATAAAGTTTTATTGAAACACAACCATGCCCATTCATTTGTATATTCCACCTGCCTGCTCTGGGGGGTACAACAGCAGCATTGGGCACTTTTGTGACAGAAACAGTATGGCTTGAAAATCCAAAAATATCTACTATCTGGTCCTGCATGGAAAATCCTTGCTGATCTCCAATCTAACTGATGGGATATCATACATCCTTTGAGAAAGATATGATAACATTAAAGTATTCTGGATATTAGGTTGGGAAAAGCAAGTTACAAAGGTTTGTATAGAGGACGATTTCACATAGAGAAAAAGAAAAAAATGTGAAAACTGTACATAAACAAAAATCAGAGAACTGGATGAAAGTACTAGCCATTTTTGGGGGGTAGAAGCACAATGTGCAATTTTTTTTTTTTTGCTTTATTTTCCTTGTCCTTATTCTCTAATTCTGAAGAAACACACAAGTATTATATAATGGGAAATACACATTTTAACATTTTAATTTACTAGTTATTTTTTATTTCTATTTATTTATTTTTGTTATAAGGCATATGTGCTCTCCAGAGACAGAGAGAGAAAGTGAGAAATCACCCCCAAGTTGGGATGGCCATGCCTCTATCTCTTCTCCTCCTCCATTCTGCTCTCATGATTTTGGGCACACATGTACATGTGCCTGGTGTGTTTTTCAAGCTGCTGGGGCTGGGATTCGAGCTATGCAGTTGACTGACCATGTGAGATCCAGCCACATAAACCCCCACGCCACCAGCTGACCTGAAATCTACATGTTTTAAAAAGACAGGGACCAGCTTGAATTTGCTGTGAGCATCTTAGCAGCCAAGGCAAACAAATAAGACGAGTTCTATGATCTGGCAGAAGGATGAAACCAAGAAACCAGAAAAGTCAAACTCTCCGGGCCCACAATCAGGCCAGGGTCTTTGTTTGAGGATGGTTTCTCTATTGTGTTCCTCGACTGCTAAGGTATTAGCCACAGATAGGCCATTCCTGCTTATGGTCCCGAACTGACTTCAGAGAAAAGGCTAAGCTATGGTTCTGGAACACTCGGGTAGTTCTTCAGTGGCCGTGACGTAGTTCAGTTCAAGGAAAATCTTACAGGATCTTGAGGAAAAAGGCATCAATGTAGCCGATGGACCAATGGATTTGATCTAGAGAATCTTTTCTTAGAAAATAAAACTGAAACTAAAGCCCAGAGTGTAAACCAGATGAAGGTGGGAAGTGGACTTGGGCGTGTTCATGTCACTCCCTACAGCTCCCTCCAAGGCTGCCCCGCGAAGGCGTTTGCAGGAGCCCAGCACCCAGACCGCTGCCTCAGCCCATCCCGGGGACCACAGAGGACCTGGTCTCTGCCAGACTGAGGGCACCGGCGTAAGTGACAGGGGACGCTGTGCTGTCCAGGGAAGGCAGAGCCGTGGCCTCCAGAAGCCAGAACCACGAAGGCAGAGGCACGAGTTCGTTGTGAAAATGAACAAGTGAAACTCAGCGTTTTCCTTCCATGGAGGGCTTGGGTGGGGACAAGGAAGGACTGAACGGCCCCTGGGACGGCAGTTCCAACTGCTCGAAGGCTCTCCCAGGTGAAAGGTGGAAGCTGAGGCCCTGTACTGGGGGATGGAGGAAGGTCCCTGGTGGGTGGATCACCTAGAGGACAACTGTGTGAACTGGGGTCACAGACCCATTCCTGCTCCACGCAGGAAGAATGAGAGGCCTGTTAGAAGTGGGCGTGGGACAGCGTAGGGAAGGGAGTAAGAGGGGTGCTCTGGGGCCACATTCGAATCCTGCTCGGCTAGTCACTAGCTGTGCCCATGGGAAAGTGATTGGCTCTCTCTAAATTTCTCTTTCCTCATCTGTAGAAGAGGAAAGTGCTAGCCATAGGATAGAGTGGTTGGGAGAATTAAATGACTGACAGCCTGCCAAGCGTCTAACCCCTTCGCTTCCACACGTTCTGTGCTCAGTAATGGTTTGCTGTTTGCAGCAATAGACTGGCCAAGCCGACACTTGTCCTGGCAGGGGAAGATGAGCTGGCAGTCGACCTTTGACTCCTGCAGCCTTGAAGAAAGACTCAGGGATGTTCTGGGGTTGAAACCATTTTTTAGTAGACGGTGAACAGAGATTCGCTATAGAGTTTCTTCCCTGTGCTCCAAGAACAACTGGGAGACTCCAGGGCCAGCTCGTGGGTGAGCGGCACTGGGAGCTCTGGAAGGATCTGACAGAATCCTCCACCTTATCAGGATGACATGAGAGCAGGGCCACCTTGGTGACCTGATAGAGTGTCCACATGTCTCCTGCTCTGAGTGGGTGGCCCCATGCACATGCGGTGGTGCATCTTCTACCTGCACATGGGGACTGTGTGACATGCCACCTCCAGTGATGTTGGGGTCGAGCATCATGCACCTCTACGGTATCTGGTTTGGGGCCACTCGGCACCCCCCGTCCCCCTGCTTTGGTGGTAGAACTCCGGTTTCAGCTGGAGGAACCAGTGCTCTTGGTCCTGGCACACAGCAAATGAAGGCTTCCTGCTTTTCCATGGCAGAGGAGAGAGCGTGACCCTGAGCCAGGTGTGTCACCTGTGCCAGGCCCCTGTACTGGGGAGCTCATTCGTCCCTCTCTGCAGCCATGGCAAGACTCCGGCTCCCTAGTTCCTGCTCTCTGGCTCCCGCAGGGGCCCCTGCTTCTCTTCTGAGCCTGCGTCTCCAGTCTTCCTGCCAATTCTATGAGATTCTGGCTGTCCTTCCGATACTCCCCTCGTGCTGGCCACGTCAAGGCGGCTTCTGCTGCTTACACCCAACAGCCGCCACTCCTGGTCCAGAGGGGCAGAGGCCAGGTGGCCTCCTCTGCACAAAGGGCCGTGACTAGAAGCTCTCACACCAAACGCAAACAGGAAAAACAAGTTAAATGCTAGGAGCTTCCAGACAGCTTATCCGTCCTCTCTTTTTTTTCTCTCTTTAGGTTCTTGTCATAGGGTACATGCACTCACCTATATATATATATATATATATATATATATATATATATATATATACATATATATATGTATATATATATATATACACACACACACACACACACACATATATATACACACACACACATACACACACAAACATAGTGAGAGATAAAGTGAGAAATCACCCTGCAGGGAGGACGGCCATGCCATAATCTCTTCTTTTCCATTCTCCTCTCAGGAGAATGGGCACGCACGTGCGCACCTGGCATGATTTTTAAGCCACTGGGTCTAGGACTCAAACCGCAGTCAGCCATGTGGGAATCTAGTGCCTTAACCACCATGTAACCTGCTGGTCCCTATTCATCCTGTTTCTTGTCTGCTGGCAGAGGCCTGTCCTTATTGGGGTGAGCCCTTCCCTGGGCCTCGGGCTAAGTTATGATGGTCTAATCCAGGAATGGGAGTTTCATTCCATTTTCCAGTGACTGGTTCACGAGACTCAGTTCTAGCTATGAAGTCTATCACTCCCACTGTAGAGGTAAGGAAAGTCTTTCTTGGGGGCTCTGGGAAAGGGCTTCTTTGCTGCTAAAAGGATTTGGGGAAGATGCTCCTTTCCAGCAACATATCCCATCATGTCTTCCCGTGGCCTTGGGACCGTCACACCACGTACGGCCTCGGGTGAGGTGATGCTGAAGTGGAGGTGAGGTTGGCAGAGCCTGGGAAGCTGGAAAGTGCCTGGATCCTTGATGTCATTAGTGCAGACCCTGTCATTTAAGCCACCTATAGTCATATTTGTCACCGGCAGCCCAAAGCATCCTAATACCCAATCAGGACTTGCAGCCAGGGACTGTGCACCCGTGGCAGGCCGGATGACTGTCGCAAGGGCCAGTGTCAGGAAGAAGCCTGAGCAGGAGCGTCCGGAGAGCAGGGCAAGCCCGAGATGGGGCCAAGCAAGGCCACTCCTGGGTGGAGCGGAGGGAGCCTCCGGGCAGTGGCGAGCTCTGAAGCCAGAAGGGCAGTGTCATTTCCTGACGGTCTTCCTTGGGGAGAGTGGAACCCAGCTGCAGCGACAGGGACAGAGCCCAGCCCCATGTGGGATGTGACTGGGATGGTCACGGCTAGTCACGGCCACAGGGACTGGGGCTTCTGAGGGATTTCGACGTTAGCAGAGAATGGAGCAAACCCCACGTATAGAGCCGGGCTCGTGCAGCAGGATTTGGGGTGGGTTGCGCTCACAAGCCCCTCCCAGGGTTCCTCCCCTCGTAGGAGGGCTAGGTAGGGCAGTCCAGTGGTGGGCACCAAGATTCTTCTGATCGCTGGCCCAGGCTGGCCCAGCTGCAGGGCAGGTGTGTGGGACATGGTACCCGGCGTGAGGCAGGGGGCACAGGTACTGACGGGGCTTTAGGTCGGGAACCACGTCCCATCAGGAGCTGGGAGAGCCCCAGCAGGTCTCCAGCCTATACCAACCTGAGCTGATGCTATGCAAGCACTCCTAGTGCCTGAAGAGACAGCCTGGCTCACTTGAGGGATAAGAGACAGCCCTTCAAAGGGACAGCGTCCGGACCAGCGGTTTGTCCTGCACCCTGTTCCTCACACCAGCCAGTTGACGGACATTTCCCGTCTTTCTCATTCATACACATTGCCGCTGGAGTTCTCACTCCCCTTTGCAAACACTGAGAAAATCCCAGAAATAGGGACTAGCAGATAGCACGGTAGTTACGTCACTGGACTCCTGCATGGCCGACCATAGTTCGAGTCCTGGACCAGGTGGCTTCAGACACGCTGGGCGTAAGTGCATGTGTGCCCAAGATTCCAGGAGGAGAAGAGAGGAGAAGGGACTGTGGCATGGCCATACCCCTGAGGGGTGATTTCTCACTGTCTGTCTCCCTGTCTCTTTGGTGAGCGCATGCACCCTGTAGCAAAAATCTCTCTCTCAAAAAAAATAAAATAAAATCCAGAAACAGTCTCTAGATGGCATTTTCAGGGCTAAGATCCTGGAAGGTCATTCAATAGGCCACCTTCCTGTGAGCAAGAGGGGAACAGAGGCACCAAGAAGAGCAAGGGTGTGCCACTAACCTGTCACGGGACCCATCATCTCTAAGGTCACATCAGCTCTGGCATCTGTGGTCCCGGTTCAATGGAACAAACACGTGAAACAGTCGATGACGGTGTCAGCGCCACACGGAGCGGCTCTCATGCAGCCCTGGGCGAGGGCCCCTGCACCCACTGAAGCTCAGTCCGGCCCCTGGCTCTTGGACCAGCCCTCCCATTGAGAGGAGAGGGAGATAGCATCTACAGAGCCCCCAGCTTAGATGCTCCTGCCCTCACACTGTCCCTTGGGTCTAGAGATTGTGCCCGTCTCCGTCTTGTTCCCAAGACCAGCTGCCACCTTACTCCTCACTCTGGTCCAGACCTGCTGCAGCCTCACACCCCGAGCCTGGAGCCCCAGTCCCTGGGCGGCAGCAGTGGTGAGGTGACAACAGTGAGCAGGTTCCCCTCGTCTGAGAATTTCACAGGGATCCCTTTACTGAGTCCTCGGACAATGCTGTTCTCACTCTGCTTCTGCTTTCTAGACAAGGAAGCTGAAGCCCAAGGAGATTAGCCAGCAGGCCAGGGTCGCGTGACTGGGACATGGCTGTGCCGACGACGCCCTCCTAACGGCCCTCCCAGTGCCCACCCGCCCCCGCTCCAGGCCTCCCACTCCCTAACGTTTTAGGCCTCTGTCCTGCTCAGAAAAGAGCTGAGGTTTGACCAGAAGAACAGGAAGAACAGCAGAGGGCGGGGAGGCCCAGAAGAGGCCAGAAATCAAGCCTGGAGATTTGCAAACACGGACCCCGTGATGTCACCCTTGAGACTGGCTCCCTCTCTTGCTCCTTCCTGGCAGTCACAGGGCTGTCACTTCGTGGGGTGATGGGGCAAACCTCAGCCCTGCCGGGGGCCGCACGGCACAGTGCAAAGGCTGGGGTCTGGGGCCAGTTGGCCTCGTGCTCAGACCCCAGCTTTGTCCCTTGGAGGTTCTACAGGCTCGAAGGAACCCCAGGGGAAGGTGGCCTGTTTGAGCCTCAGACTGCCCAGCTCTAACATGGGGCTCGCGGCTGCCCTCTCAGGGCCTCTGGGAGGACGTGGGAAACGCTCGGTTACGTCCGCTGGCCGCGGAGGTTGGTCCCCCTTTCTTGCCCTTTCCTCCCAGTTCCTGCTGCCCCCTTGGCACCACTGTCCTCTGAGGCCAGAAATGGCCTGTCAGAGCTGAGCGGCCTGGACAGTCCCAACGATGCCCGCCACGTGACTGGCAGGGGCCCGAGCACACTCGGCACACGGCAGACAAATACGGGGTCCAGGCACCTGACGCCAAACAATGCGCTATTCTGGGCCTGACTGCTCAGCCAGGGAAGGCGGGCTCTGGGCAGTGATCAGCCCTGGAGGTCAGGACCAGCCTGGGGCGGCGAACAGCGGAGCAAACACACCACAGGGCAGGTGCAGGGACGCTGGCCAGCAGGTGACGAGCCCCAGAATGTCACCGAGGGAGGCACTTACCCTCTCAGGATACAAATGGGGGGACTCAGGCCACGGCGGGAGAGTGCTTTGATCATTGTTTCACCTCCTGGGAAGACAAGTGTGACACATGGAATCGCGGCGCCCTGGGGCTGTGCAGAGGGACAGGGCACAGGGCCATGGGGACATAAAGGAGACGTGCCCCTCTAATCCTGTGAGTTGCTCGTAAGGAAAGAAGCGCTGGAGACCCAGCCCTGTCCCTGTTCGCAGGGGGCTCACAGTCTCAGGGCAGAGAGAGGCAGAAACAGGGCCCTGGAGAGTTGTCTGGACTGTCGAGGCGAGGGATGCTCTAAGGGAGATACGGCAGTCAGAGGCCCGTGGGCACCTGAGGCTGCCCGAGGTGTCAGGTGGACGCCAGGTCACTGCTGACGGCTACAAACGCACTTCAGCACGCGAGACAGGAGGTAACGAGGGAAGCCTCGGGGGTCCTGGAGCCAGGATCTGTCCTGGGTCTCTGGACTCACAGGCCAGAGCTGGTCCCCAGCAGGGCACGGCAGCCACCGGCCCTTCCTAGATCCTCCCCGGGGGGAAAGCCCCTGGTAGTTCCACCGGGTCAGGGCCAGCACCAGGCCCCTTCAGCCATCACCGCCATGCAAGCCAGCTGTCCATGCGGGCCTCAGGAGATGGAGACTGGCAGGCGGCCCCTTGGCCATCCGGATCCAGCAGTGCAGGCTTGCCCCCTGCCTGTGCTACCTCCTGCCCATGCAGAAATCTGGGCGTCAGATGCATGTGGCCCCACCCCTTCTGAGCTATGCGACCTTGACACGTTCAGCAGAGCGTCTGTCATAACGGATGGCTAGTCTCGAAGGGCCACTGGGAGCATGACACACGAGAAGGCACACAGGAGTCTGTGGCTCACGGGGGGCTCCATAGTCACCGGCACATTCCCTCCCACACCAGTCCCCTCCGCCACCTGTGGCCCCCCAGCCCAGAGCACCCTCCCTCCTCAGGGCGCCTGTACCCCAGAGAGCTCGTTCTCGCTCCCGCGTCTGCAGTTGGGCCCTGAGCGTGACCACCGGCTCCTGGAGAGCAAGCGGCCTGGGCCCCGGGGCTCAGCAGAGTCGCACCTGGTCCCTGCTCAGTCCAGGCTCTTCCGTGCGACTTCTGGCAGGGAGGATTGAACTTGGCAAATAATGGGACATGAAGAACCTGGATTCAGAGCTAGCAAAATGACCCTGGGCGGCTTAACTATTTTTATAAATGAGGATAATAATTGGTGCCTCAGGTTCTGCAAAATTATACAGTGATTTTAATACTATTGTTTCGTTTTTAGAATCATAGGTCAAGACAAGAGCGTATTCCGTTTGTAACCCAGTGCTCCTACCCTCCCCACAACATCCTGCCCCGTGGACGTCCTGCCTCTGGCTGAACTCCCAGCGACAGGGAGCTCACTCCCAGCCGGGCAGCCCGTGCTACGCTTCGCTCCTCGGCTCTAGAAACTTTGCTATTTTTTTAAGACCTGCCACGCTGAGTTTTGATGCAGAGAAACAGTAGGTGATGAGCAGCCTGGGGGAGGGACTGGGAAAAGGTGCAGGGTGATAAGGGGCAGGTGCTGGGGAGTCAGAGCCCCCGGAAATAATGCTTCCAGTCACCGACAGGCCAGGGCGGCCCTGACTCGGCATCTCCGCAGGCCGTCGGGCCCCTCCCCGGCTAAGCCCCCTCTCCTGCTGCCCGCTCTGCTCCTGGCTCAGAAGCAGCCGGCCCGCTGCCTCCCGCCCGGGGCTGCTCAGTGGCTGGACCGCAGGGGCCTGGGTTCTCGAACTGGCCATGATGTATGATTTATGACTCGGATGAGCTCACCGGCTCGGGGAGGGTGCTCCGAGGGGAGGCTGGAGGAAGGCTGGTTATGGATTTTAACCCTCTGATGTGACTGGCTGGGAATTCAGCATCAATAATTCAAGGCAGCGGGAGGAGGGGAGGAGGAAGAGGCAAGAGAGAGGTGAGGACGGGAAGAGAGGGAGGAAGGGCAGGAGTGGAGGAGGGGAAGACAGACCGCAAAGCAGCACGCTGGATTGCCGGAGTGGGTCCCGCGTGTGATTCAAGCCCCAACGACATCTGCAAAGCTGCTCTCGTCACTGTCAAAGAACAGATAAAGAATCGGAGGCTCAGGAGGAAAGTGAAGGTTTCAGGGGATCCGGACCCAGGGCTGCTGATTCCAGAACCCAGCGCCTTCCCCTACACGACTCTGGAGGGCCCTGCCAGCCTCGGGCCACCCAGTCCCAGCTCATACTCGGGCTGATGCGTAGAGAGCTGAGTTCACGGGGCTTGGGCCCCAGGACCGAAGCCAGCCATCGGCCTTCTGGACAGCACCAGAACTTTGTTGCTGGAGCTGAAAAAATTAACTGCTATATTTAAAAAAGCATTGTTCGGTTGCTGTGGCAACAGAGGGGCTAAGAATAATATAAAAAGAAGATGGTATGCCAGGTTGTCAGTGGCAACCCGATTTTAAGGGTGTGTGTGTGTTTTAAAGGGAGTTGGGGGTGGGGAGGTGGCGAGGTTCAGACTGTCTTCCCCGCTCTCTCTGGAGCCATCTGCCCCAGAGGCACGCCCAAGACGCAGCCAGGCCTGGCATCTCCCTGGTCTGCCCACATCGGGGAACGTGGGTACGCCCTGGCCCCGAGCTGAAGACAAAGGGGCTCTCAGGGTCCTCGCTGTGCCCTGATGCCAGCCCCCACTGCCTAGGCTGCTTCCCTGAGCTGTGGAACCCCAGCCAGAGGCACCTCTCAAACAGATGGCCCCCAAATAGCTTCTTCTCTTCGGCCTGGGAGCTTTCAGCCTGCCTGGCAGACTCCCTGGGGACTGCCAGGGAGAACAGATGGTCAGGAGAGGGGAGCGGGAGACAGATCTATTGATCTGCAGCCTGGGTGTCAGGGCTGGGAGCAACTTGGCCGAGCTGGGCATGGGTGGCCCTGCTCCCCTGAGGGTTCTGGAAATAAGTACTGGGGCCAGCTCGGGTCTGGAGCCAGGGCCCGGGTGACCTGGAGGGGCCTCGCGGCAGGCCTGGTGAGGGCAGAGAGGGGATGGGCACTGGGCCACCCGTATGCCAGGCAGCTGTTTGCTGGGGTCAAGGTGGCAGCACCCAGGGAGACATGGGAAGAACTAGGTGACAAAATGACCAAAGAAATCCTCGAGCCGACTGCCAGTCGAGGTTGGGGAAGAGGCCTGCTGTTTGAGCACCATCACAGTCAGGCAGCGGGGAGGAGAGCTTGGAGCCCCGCCAGCCCAGGGGCCCATGCCAGCCCTGTCACCGACAGCCACATGACCCCGACCAAGGCCCTGAGCAGTGACTCTAGTGACCATGGCTGGGCCTCGGTGAAATGAGCTCTCTAAAGCGCCAGGCCAGGCAGGCGGAAGACCTCAGCAGGCAGCGTCGCCCACGGAGAAATCCGTACGCTAGCCCTTCTCCGGGGCGAGCCCAAACGAAAGCCACAGAAGCTCTCGTGCAAGCAGACGAGGACTAGAGGGGCGCCGTCACACAGAGATGGACCGAGAGGGGGCCCAGGGGCCGATGTGCCTGTGGCCGGGGGGTGCACCGCAACCTACAGGGATGAGGGTGGAGGAGAAGGAAAGGCAGAGCAAGGGCAGGAGGCACGAGGCCCGGGAGGCCCCAAGAGCGCTCACAGCCTCCCAGGCCAGGCTCTGGCAGCAAGGAGGCTCACTAGAGAAGGGAAATGGGCGCCTCTGTGTGTGGCTCGGCAGGGAGGCAGGTTGGCTGGGTGAACCCCAATGCAGGGAGGCCTGGGGGATGCTGGTGCAAGAGTCTAGGCCAGAGATGAGGCCTGGCTGGAGGTAGGCCAGTGCTTCATGGTTTACAAGGCACGTCCGTGGCACGATGCCATTTGGCCATCACGGGATGGACTGAAGGTATTGCCCTGCCTACACCCTCTCCCTGACTCTGCCTCCCAGGCCTCCCCACAGGCTGGCGGCACCTGCCGAGGGCAGAAACAGCTACATATCAATCCCTAAGCATCTCCCGAAAGAGGAAGAGTCCAGGAGAGCTGCAGGGACCCAGAGAAGGGAGAGGTCTCATGGGTGGGAGTGATCATGGAGGGCTTCCCGGAGGAGGAATGATAAGCGTGCCTTCCAGTCAGACAGCATAGCGCAGGTAAGGCTTGGCAGGAGACAGGCCCTGGAGCATGGGAAATAGCCGCTGGGTCCTGCTGGGAGGAAGCTGGCTGGGCACCTGGGCAGGGCTGGGGCAGGGAGGGCCGCGGAGTCCAGGCTGAGAGGCTGCACGCTCCTGTGGGCGGGAAAGAGCCACCAAGAGCAGAGGGAGGCCGTGCAGGACTGGGAAATGTGAGCCAAGCAGATTCAGGAAGCCAGGCCGGCTCAACAGCCGGCGCCTCCCCCCTTCCCACTCAGAGCGGACTCTCCTTCCTCCCCGGCTGTCTGGGTGCCGGTGCCGGGAACAGACACCAGACCTCAGGCTCGCCTCACAGAAAATGGGCGTGTTTCCTCAACCACCGTCCACATCAACGGAGCACAGGCAGCTTGCCCAGGCCTCGGCGGCCTTGCGTCTCTTTTTGGGGTGTGGCAGGTGCCCCGTGTCCAGCTCTGATCACGGTTTCCTAGGGTACAGGCACCCCGAGTTGAGCCTGGGGGAGGCTCTGGCCTTGGTGGAAGGCTGAGTCACAGACAGCGTCCCACGAGCGTGGCCTCTGGGGACCAGAACTGCACTGGGCGAGCCCGGGAAGCCTGGCCTCTCCCCTCACGTTCTTCCCCATTCCTTCAGCGGATATTCCTTGAGTGCCTACCAGGTGTCAGGCACTGCTCTAGGCCCTGAATCGGGCACACAAAGCTCACGCCCCCTGGGAACTTAAATGCTAACTGGGGACACAGACGATGGTCCGTCAGACACACGTCAGCCAGGAGTGAGCAAGAGGAGCAGACGGAAACAGCGACGGGGACCGCGGAGAGAGGTGGAGTGACCCGGGAGGCTGCTCGAAGGAGGCAGGGCTCGGGGTGACGTCTGAGCAGAGGCCGGAATAACGGGAGCAGCGGCAAGGGCATTTCAGGCCGAAGGACGGGTGGAAGCAAAGGCCCTGGGGCAGAGGCAGGCTGGGGCGTTTCTCTGAGGCCTGGGCCAGTGTTCCTGGGGAAGAGGGGCGCAGACAGGTTGGGAGGCGGGCCTGGAGTCCGTGGCCTGGCAGCCCTGTCCTTCCAGGGTTCGGGGGCACTGTGAGGGCCACCAGGCACATTCCAGGACACAGGCTCTGGCCGGATGGGGGCCAAGTGTGGAAGGAGGCAGAGCTGAGGGCGAGTCCGTCAGTCAGTCGACAAACACTGACAGCGTCTTCCACATGGTGGCTCCAGCCGAGCTGGGCCCTGGCTCACAGCAGGGCACACGTCAGGCAGAATCCATCGTCATGGGGCCCACCTGCTAGGGAAGATGGCGAATACACAGACCTCAGGGTTCCAGGACCCTAGGACCTGGGGTCAGAATCCGGGACCCCCAGGATTGAAACGAGGGCACCTATTAGGCCAGGAAGCTCATGACATATCTTTCTACGCAAAAACGTGTCGAGACCTTCCCGGTGACCCAGCAGAATTAGAGGGTGCAGAGTCGCTGCGAGGGGCCATTGGCAGGCAGGTCCTCCAGCAGCCGTGCTCCACTTACAGAGCGGGGACTGAGACTGGCCACTGAGTACCGCCAGTGGCAGCCAATGGGGCCGGGCCATACAACCAGGAGTACAGGTTCTCGGCCTTGCGGGGTGGCTGCTGGGAATGGACGTGGGGTCGGCCTAGCTGAGGGTCTGCACCCCGTGGGAATGGACGTGGGGCCGGCCTAGCTGAGGGTCTGCACCCCGTGGGAATGGACGTGGGGCCGGCCTAGCTGAGGGTCTGCACCCCGTGGGAATGGACGTGGGGCCGGCCTAGCTGAGGGTCTGCACCCCGTGGGAATGGACGTGGGGCCGGCCTAGCTGAGGGTCTGCACCCCGTGGGAATGGACGTGGGGTCGGCCTAGCTGAGGGTCTGCACCCCGTGCTTGCTAGGTCACAACTTTTTTTTTTTTGGAGAAGTTTTCGCTCGCCAGACAGAGAGAAATAGAGAGACAGAAAGTGAGAAATCACCGCCCAGGGGGGATGGCCGCGCCACAATCCCCTCTCCTCCATTCTCCTCTCGGGATCTTGGGCACACACGCACACGCGCCCAGCGTGAGTTTTAAGCCACCGGGTCCGGGACGCGAACCGCGGTCGACTACGTGGGAGTCCAGCGACATAGCCATTACACTAACTGCTGGTCCTGCTAGGTCACAAAATTTTTCCGAACCTCAGCTTTCTCATCTGTAAAATGGAACTAACGGCGTCTGTCCCAAATGGTTGTGGCAAGAATTACACTATACATGAAGAGCTTAGCATGACAAATGCCCCAAACGCTGGCCGCTGCTGTGGTAATTACTCGTGGGACTTCAAGGACACTGGTATCGCTCTTTTTAGGTGACACAGATTGAAACTTGCTGGGTCTGAACAGCTGACCCGCCCCAACTAAGCAGGCTTAGCAACCCACAGAGGGCCTGCCAGCTGTATCCACTGATGGGAATATGGGCCGTTTCACTCTCGCCTTCAGACACAAACACGGCGTGTGGAGCCTGGCGGTCCCCTGCCCTCCCGCTCCTCTCCTTCTCTTTCCTCATTCCCCCTCTGTCTCTGTTTCTGTCTCTTTCAAACACACATGCACACACACACACACGCTTACACACACACTCTCACATATGCACACACACATGCTTACACACTTACACATGCACATATGCTCTCACACACGCACATATGCACACATGTTTAAGTATATGCTTACACACAGGCACACATACTTACACACATATGCATGTATGCACACATGTTCATGCACAGTTACATAAGCACACACGCACATGCTTACACACGCTTATGTATGCATACATGCTTACACATGCACTTACATGTGCACACACACAAACACATGCTTTCACACACTTACATGTGCACACACATGCACACACATGCACATGCTGCAGTTATAGCCATAAGACCTTGGCCCAGCCCAGACAGAAGGCAACAAGACCAAAGGGAGGCAGAGAGGGCTCCAGTGGATTTTAGCTGGGGCTCGAGGTACATGTTGTAACCCTCCCTCTTGGCTGGGCTGAACTAGCCTCAATGGACCAGGGCCTACCAGGAGGCGGGAGTACAAGAGCCCACAGCTGAGTGGGAATGACAAGAAACACCCTCTATATGGTGAGAGACCAAAGCCAGATGGCTGGAACCAAGGCTCAGAGCCATATAGATGGCAACCAGACATCCCAGAGGACTTCCTGGAGGAGGAGGGGAGGATCTTTGAAGGACAAGGAGGATTTGGTCAAATAGACTTTATTACCCAATGTGGAAACAGAGTTCAAGCAGAAAACAAGATAAAACCAAGGTCATAGGCACAGAGGCTGGGACTTTCAGTGCGTAGGACGTCCTTACAGGTGAGGTTCCCTTTATGGGTCGGGTCAGGCTTTCTATTACAGTTTGGAAGTACGAAAGGGTAGGGAGGTGCAGCAAGAAGCCGGTTTGCATCCAGTTCTCATCTTTACCTCGAACCAATAGACGCTCCTTCGTTCATACAAAATCAGCTGCAGAAAGTTGGCGCAAGTCGCCTTTCCTTCCTGTGGCTCAATCTGTCCGTCTGCTGAGTGGGTGTCTTCCTAACAGGGGAGGGAGGGCCCAGGGCCGATGCTCCTGACTGAGGGCAGCTGCCGGCTGCTCTGCAGCACTCGGGGCGGTCCCTGTCTTAGGCTCGTTGGAAAGCCGTGGGGTTCCTGAGACGTCCATGGCTCTGAGATGAGAGACACAGTAACAGAGAGCAGGCGTGGTGACCAAGATCGGGAGAGACACGCTCCTCAGTGCCACCTCAGCCTCACAGCGGCCCTAGTGCAACACGTGACTTGTGCAGCACCAACACGAGGGCCACCACCAGGGCCGAAGAGGTTCCATGTCTTGCCCAAGTCCTGTATCTGGCGAAGCAGTAGAACCAGGATTCGAACCCCAGACGGTGTGGCTTGCCATGTCCTTTCTCAGCCTGGGCCGTCACTCACCCTAAGTTGCTCAGGCCAAGAACAGAAGCTACTGCAGAAGTGACATGCCCAGCCACATAAGGACGCAGACTTGGGGGCCCAGCCACAGGCCGCCTGCAGAGGGCAGTCTCCCAGACTCTGGCTCTGGCTCCAGCCCGGGGGCCCTTCCTACACCTACCGCGCCTCTCCTCCGACATCCTCCAGGCCTCCGCCCAGGACCCCGATGCGGGAAAATCATCACAACGGCCGGTGGCTCCCCAAATCAGTACCTTGGACCTGATGAACTCGGGGCAGAGCAGGCCCCCAGGGCCGCTCCCGGGCCCCAGACGGCAACTCTGGAAGGGCCTGAGGAAGAGAGCGGCTGTATCTCCATCAGTGGCTCCTTCCCAGGTCGACTGCGTTTGGTCACACCAGGGACGGCGCTGGGTCTGCCCAGAGACACAGGTTCGCGCAGTCCTGGCTCACCCAGGCCTGGCACTGGACGTTCCACATCACGCGTCGCCTTTCCACGCCCACCATGTGCAGTTCCCATCTGAGAGCTGTGGAAGCCACCGGTGGAGCCACAGCCAGGCTCGATGCCAGGGAGCTGGAGAGCGGAGGGTGGGAACCCTGTGCAGGAGGGTGGGAACGCAGAACGGTGCAGCCACCATGCAAAACGGTATGGAGGCTCCTCACGAGTACAAAAATAGAACTGCCATATGATCTGGCGTCCCGTTCCTGGGTATTTATCCAAAAGACACGAAGACAGGCTCTTGAAGAGAAATCTGCACCCTCCCTGTTCATTGCAGTGTTATCCGCCATGACTGAGATGCCAACGTGGCCCGGACGTCCGCTGACAGACGAACAGAGTGCGAATCTATAACCCAATTGTATTCCGTCTTAAAAAAGGAAGGAAACCCTGCAGTATTTGACGACACGAATGAACCTAGAGGATATTGTGTGAAGCAAAAAGAGCCAGTCACCAGAGACAGATCCTCGATTCTACTCACATGAGAGATTGCACACAGATAGAGAAGCTGTAGACTCTTGGGACCAGCAGCTGGCATAATGGTTACATCGCTGGACTCCCGCATAGTTGACCGCGGTTCGAGTCCCAGACCCAGCAGCTCAACTCACGCCGGGTGCATGTGTGTTCATGCCCAAGATTCCATGAGGAGAATGGAGGTGGTTTACAGCATGGCCATCCCCCCGGGGGGTGACTTCTCACTTTCTGGCTGTCTGGCGAGTGCACTTGTCCTATAGCAAAACTCCATCCCCCCAAAAAAGAAGCTCATGGAAACAGAGGCCAGCATGTCAGCTGCGAGAGGAGAGGGAAGCGGGGTCCACTGGTGTGAACGTTTGGTTAAGCGGGTCAGATCAGGCCTGGGGATCAGGACTGCAGGTAGCGACCCTCCCTACAGTGCGCGTGCCCAATCTGTTGACAGGGTGACTCCCGTGGTACACGCTCCTGCTGCGACTTCCCATCGGGAGCCGGAGGGAGGGGTGCAGGCTCACTGACGGCGTGACAGCAGTTTACACTCTCCCCTGCGCCAGGCACGGTTCTGAGCTTCCACCTGTGTTCACTCAGGTCACACCCGTAGAAATACTACTGGTCATCGGAAAAGTCATGGCGCGTTTTTCTATGCAAAAATGAGTCATGACTTTTTCCGACGACCCAATAGGAAGCAAGTACTACCAACACCTCTCCTGTGGGTGAGGACACTGAGGCACAGAGGGGAGTAGCTCCCCACGATCGCTCTGAGGCTCACAGCAGAGCGAGGATGGGAACCGAGGCAGGAGCTCCCGGGTCCGCGCTCCTGAGCCCACGCTGTGCCGTCTCTCGGTGCACAGAGCTGGCTTCCCTAACAGGTGTGCGTCGGGTCGCGTGGAGGCAGCACAGCTGACTCACCAGAGCGAGCGGCATGGACATTTTCCCGAGGGACTGATGTCCACACGGGACTCTCAGTGATGACGCAACCCCATCTTCTCTGAAGACGAATGAAGCCAGCAGTGAACAGGCCATGGGAACAGAGAGGGCCTCAACCAGCTAGGTTGCCCCCGAATCCCTGCCTCCCCACCTTGACCCCAGCTGGACGCTCTTCTTCCCTGCTGGAGCCTCCAGGCGTCCTGGTGAATCTGCAGTGTGGACTGTGGCTCGTTTTGGCCCTGCTGTAACTCGTCTCCCCTCCTCTAAGGCAGGGTCCTCGGCCCACTCCCCTTCCCCTCTCCGCCCTCTCCAGCTTAGCGCAGGCCTGGGGTGGAGCTGGGGCTCGTGACATACTTGAAGTGACATAAACCTCCTACAGGTGTCAGGGGTGGCCCAGCTGAACCTCCCTCCCTCCTCCACGGCTCCCTTCTTTCCCTCCTTTCCTTCCACTTTCTTTCTTTTTTTCTTTTCTTTTCTTTTCTTTACTTTTTTTTCTTTTGGAGAGGTTTTTGCTATAGGGCGCGTGCACTCTCCAGACAGACAGAGAGAGACAGAAAGCGAGAAATCACCCCCCAGGGGGGACGGCCACGCCACAATCCCTTCTCCTCCATTCTCCTCTCGGGTGCACGCACACGCGCCTGGTGTAAGTTTTAAGCCACCGGATCTGGGACGCGAACCGCAGTTGACTACATGGGAGTCCAGCGACATCGCCATTACGCCAACTGCTGGCCCCTTTCCTTCCACTTTCAACAGGTCTTTGTTACAGAGCAGCTGGGAAACAGCAGGACAGGGCCTGTTCTCCAGGCACTTACAGCCTAGTGGGGGGACACAGACTAGTAAAAATAACATGTGTCATGTGACATGTTCTGGCATAGGGTGAGTCCAGTGAGCCCGGGAACACATTGAACACATAAGTTAGGTGTGGAGGAGGCATTCAAGGAAGGCTTCCTGGAGGTAGCATTGAAACTGCAACCTGAATATTAAGTAAAAATAGCCTTAGACTTAGTGTGTGTGTGTGTGTGTGTGTGTGAGAGAGAGAGAGAGAGCGCACGCATGTGCATGTGTGTGTGTGTGTGTGTGTGTGTGTGCGTGTCTGTAGGGAGGTTAGGTCCAGAGCCTACCAGGTAGAGGGGATTCCATTGCAAAGGCATGGAGATGCGGGCCCTGCACCACCCTTTGGCGTGCCAGCAGCACAGAGTCAGAGAGGGGGAGAGAGCAGGCAGGGGTGATGTAAAGGTCACCTGCGAGTCACTCTAGAGGATAAAATCCATGAAAGGATTTTATGAGGGAGTGATGGGATCAGACTCAGGTTCTAGAAAGATCGCCCTGGTGCACCGTGAAGAACAGACCGGAGGGGCGTGGTGGTGGCGGTAGAGAAGCCCCGAGATTCAGGTAAGGCACCCTCGGCAGCCGTGGGGTTGGGAGGAAGGGATATCGAGCCAATAGGACTCAGCTGCCTTAGATCGGGTGTGGGGGTGTCGGCAACAGGGTGTGACTCTGGGCATCCAAGCTCTCTCCAGAGCCCCCCTCCGCATCACTGTCCCCCTCCTCATCCCATCGCTGTGACTGGAAGTCATAGAATTCTTGGGGAAAGTCATGAAATACTAAACTTCCATTGTAGGAACTGGGAACGACCTCAGTAGCAGAAAACGCACCCAACACCCTGAACTCAAGCACACACATCCACCAAAAACGACGCTGTGGGACGCGGCAGGACTGGCTGATTCGGATACGTATTAGTATCTGTTTGCCACTTGTACGTTTCATTTATCGCCGTGAGCGCTCATTAGCACGCGGGCAGCAGCAGGTGCCAAGAGCGTCAGAAAAGCCAATGGGAGGAAAACACGAAGCGAGATCATTCCAAGGCACGGTTTTGTTCTTTACTGCCAATTAGAAAGGGAGACCCAATTTCGGTTAGCAGTAGGACAGCTCAGCAGAGATTTCAGGGCCCGGGGCTGGGGTCTGGTCAGAGTTAGCTCTCCCACAGGTTTCTCTGGGCAAGGCTGGGAAGCAATCTGGTTAACTGTTAGGTCGTCAGGAGAGTCATGGAGTATTTTTCTGTCTTTCTATGCCAAAATGCATCATGACTTTTCCAGAGACACAACAGCTCACGCCAAGGAACGGAGAGCCGGCAGAGGGCCTGACCCTGCCTGGAGGTGCAGGCAGTGCGGTTCCTCCAACATCCTGCAAACGTCACCATCTGCCTGAGCACCATGGCACTCCCTAAACTAAAGACAGCCTGTAGTTTCTCGTGGGGACCAGGCCTCAGGGGCAGCCTAATTAGGGGTCTTCTTCTCCAGGCTTCAGGGGTACTGTGAACTAACGTCCAATGGGAAGGG
The DNA here is from genome assembly GCA_026018925.1 of Tupaia tana. Lineage (NCBI taxonomy): Eukaryota > Metazoa > Chordata > Mammalia > Scandentia > Tupaiidae > Tupaia > Tupaia tana. Next base: position 2,601,396 of record JAKSZU010000004.1, on the reverse strand, counting down.
AGTTCCAACGACCCCTTCCACCAACACCCACTGTCGCCTTCCAAGTCACACAAGTCCACCAGAATAACACCCAGTAAAGGAGCTGCTTACCGGGTCACTGCAGCGTCAAGAATGTCTTCTATGTGCGCCCACCCGACTCAGGACACCCCGGCCCCCCAACCACCCCACTTGAAGAACAGCTGGTAATGGGTGTTCCCTGGGAGGATGCCTGGGACTGCATGCACAGACAGGCTTTGCTTCCTGTGGTGTGACTGCTGTCAACCAAAGAGAATGGCAGGCCAGCCCCACAGCCTACTGGTTGAGGGAGCTAGGTTCCACGGGGCTCACGAGGTTCAAGTCTTGGCTCTGGTGGCCTGAGAAGCATGCCAGGTACATCTGCGTTCATGCCCCAATCCCAACAGGATGGAGAAATGGAGGAGAAGGGATTGTGTTGTGACTCTGCCCTACTGGTGTGTGTGAGGGGGGGTTGCTTTCTCCGTCTCTCTACAATTCTCTGTATCTCTCTGGTGAGAGCATGCAACCTCAGGTCAAAAAAAAAAAAAAAAAAAAAAAAGAATGGCAATTAATTAATTAATTAATTATAAATAAATAAAGTGAATAAAGATGCCCACTGCAGAGCATGACTCTGCAGAATGGAAAACTGAGGACCAGGGAGTGGAGACGCCCCAGATCACGCATTCAGGGAGGTTCCTATACTTTGGGCTGTACCTACTGTCTCTGGCCCTGAGATGGAAATCGGAGGCCTCCTGCTCAGAGCTGATGTCGCATCATCACCTCTGGGAGCAGGTAGCGGGGAGGAGCCCATGCAGGGGGTGAGCAGCAGTGCACCGAGGAGGTCTGAGCCCGGCCCCAGCTCATGCACAGCCCTAGCATCTGGGCTGCTCCCAGCACACCTGCTAATCCTGCCAGAGGCTGGCAGCTCCAGCCCAGGTGGGACAGCTCTGTCCTCTGCCCGGACAGCGCCCAGGCCTGCACGAGGCTGGGTGGGGGTCAGCAGGAGCCTGGGAATGAGCCTTGGGAACTCTCACATCGAGACCAAGAAGAGGACCAGTCTCTGCCTGCCGTTTCACAACCGTGCCTCCTGAGCCTTTCTACCCACAATCCCACACCCGGGGAAGGCTGGGCTGGCTGCTCATTGCCCCGGTTTCCAGAGGAGGAAACTGAGGTTCAGAGTGACCACCTGACTTGCCCAAAGGCCCAAAGTAAATGAAAGATAAAGACAGAACTGAAACCCAGGCCTCATCACGTTTTACCATCTTCACAAGAAATGCTGACCCTATACAGGCCAGACACGCTCCCAGGCACCTCGCAGACAGCAGCCCTGACCAGGAGCACACCCAGATGGGCAGAATGCAGCCGGGCCTCTGACCACGGCACCATCCGGTTATTCCCAGCCCCGCGGTGAGACTCTCCCAGTTCCAGAGACAGGGATCAATGGTCCCTTACAGGAAAAGCTGTTGAGCCAGGACGGCAGACATCTCCTCCTCCTGACTGTACTACAACCCAGAAGGGAGTTCCGCTCCACGGGCATGTGTAGACCTGCCCGGTCAGCAGCGCAGGCATACCTAGAACCTCCCGGAAGCATCTGGAGTCCAACCTGTCCTTTGCTGCTCAAGGCACCCGCTCCCTTCCACCCAGAGCAGGCAGCAGCGTGGATTGGACACCCAGGAACACCGGGCTGGCAGGAAAGCTAATGAACCAGTGTCCACCCAACATGGAGACCACATGCCAGGGAGAGTCAACAGACCTCTGTCTCTCCCCTCAGAGGCCCCCGTAGTCAGGGAGGCACTACCAGAGCCCCAGGCTAGGCCCAACAACCCCGGGAAGCAGCGGTGTTGCCCTCACTTGGCAGATGTGGGCCCAGTGGCCCGGAAAGAAATGTGACCAGAATTACGACCCTGCTTTAGAGTCTGGTGCTGTCACTTGCAGGAGGCCTCTCCCACTGAAGTATGGTGCGTCCCTTTCTGAAAGTATTCTTTTGCTATACATTTTAAAAGTCGTTTTGTTTTTTAAATTACTTGCAGGGAGAAACTTGTCAGAATAACAATCGGCTGATTTCCCAGCAATCATTGTAATCAGGAGCCTTGGCAAGGCCAGGCAGACTAAACCCCAAAGGGAGGGCTGTTTTGATAAAACCCAAATTAAACAATTAATCATGTTTGAATCTAGTGACTAAACATGGGTTTTGACTGGCAAAGAAAAAGCCCAACCTTTTCTTTACACGTCTCAAGTGCACTTTTGTGAAGTCCACAAGAAGTGTGTGGGCCCACGGTGGCTCCTGGGTGGCTCAGGACTTGAACACGGGTCTGATTCCACAGCCAGGTCTCCTTCCTTCCTGTCAGGCTGCCTCCAGGTGGCAAAGTGCCTTCTCAAGTGGTAACAGGGAAATCGCCAGATAGAAACCACGTCTGGAGGGGGTCTGGAAACCACGGCGTCCGAGGCGCTGTGAGAGAACCGTGGATTTGGTCTTGAGCAGCAGTGGTGGTGGGTGCTGTTTACCAGGTGCTATCCCACGCTAGCACATTACACACCTGCTCAGGTAGGCTCCATGGTCATCCCTTTCAGGGCAGAGAGGAGTGGCAAACTCTCCACTGGAAACTCTCAATACCACCAAGGTAGCAAGCGGCCCAGCCAGGATTTGAACTAGGGGAGTTAGGCTCTGGTGCCCAAGGCCTTAGCTGTTGTGTTATACTACCTCTCAGGCTGCAGGAGGACTGGGAGAGGCAGGTGCAATCTCTGAATACCGGAATAGTGTGGAGAAGAATAGCAGGGTCGCTTTGGGGATGGCCAGACGTAGAGGGTGGGATGAAGGCGGGCAGGTCCGGCTGGCCATAAGGAAGAAGCTTCTAACAAGCAGGGCTGTCCAGCCATGGGCCGCTGCCCTGGAAGTCTGGAGCTCTCGGTCAGTGGCAGGCTTGCAGGGAATAGCAGAGGCCTCTGTGCTGGGCCCCGGGGAGGGGACCCCAGCTCTGCACCGACTCGGGAGACATGGCTGATGATCCCCTCTTCATTCTCAGAGCCTCCTCCACGCAGGCCACGGTCAGGACAGGAGACCCTGGAAGATGGCCATGTTCGTCTCTGCCCAGGTGTGAGGGCCCAGCGAAAATGTGTCCGGGAGAGAGGCCTGCAGGCCGAGAGACCCAAAGCAGACACAGGCCCCCGAGACCGGCGCCGGTGCTGCTGGGGTCTCATAAATACCAGCTCCTGGAGCGTCCCGCGGGCGTCGCGTTTGCCCCTCTGGGGCTGCTCTTTGCCCTCCCGTCTCACAGGCCAGGAGCGTGGGGTCTGGAGAGGCGGAGCGGAGGCAGGCCAAGGGCCTCTGGCCTCCCCACACAAGGGAAGAGGCAGGTGACAGTCCCTTCCTATCCCTGACCTCTACCCCAGCCGGGAAATGTGGCCCAGGCAGGCAGGGCCCCTGTGGACACCACGTGGAGAGAGGAAAACGGGGGCTGAGCGGAGAGGCCGGTGGGCGGGACGGGGAGACACCAGCAGACGGAAATGAAAGTGGCCTCGAGAAAAAGGAACGAGGGAGGAAAAGCAGAAACTAGAACAAGTGACAAAGAAAACGAGAGTGTCCAGAGGAAGTGGCCTCGGGGTGCGGTGCCGGAGGAGTCCCCCGCAGGCTGGCGTTTCCTCTCTTCTCAGAGCCGGGGTGGGGGCCAGCTGACCGCGGCTCTGTCACCTCAGGCCGGAGGCTGCCAGGCTTTGGCGAGGAGGGCTGCATCCCGCAGGCCAGGAAGGAGCTCCGATGCAGAGCCAGCCCTGGCAGGAGTGTCGGGGGCCACTTCCTGCTGGGTGACCCTGGGCCATTGTTAGGCCTCCTCTCTGTGAAGTGGGCCCGAACCCTGGCACTGCCCGGGGTGCTGGTGCCCAGAGCTGCAGGGTACCATGCCGGATTCCTGAAGGGAGGAGAGAGGAGGAGAGGGGAGGGGTGGGGGGGGGGGGGGGAGGGGCGGAGGGGGGGAGGGAACTGTCTCCTGTCTTACTGCTTGACCAAGCACCATCGCAGTTACTGCTCCTTAATGGCCCTGCCCTTTATTGGCCCTGGGGATAAGGGGCTGAATAAGGGCTTGTCTCGGTCCTGGTGTTAGACTTTGCCACAGACGCACAGCTCCTTACTGCAGCTCTCCCGCTTGGTAGCTGTGTGACCTTAGGCAAGTGACTTGGCCTCTCTGAGCATCCTTTATCGGCTATAAAGCTAGAACAATAGCATACCCAGGTTCTAGATTTTAAGGATTCAGTGAGATTTACTCAATCCAGAGCCAGGCACAAATTTAGGGCATAGGCAGGGTTATGACAGCAAACCACCAAGGGCTGGGGGCACTCTGCCAGGTGACAGGACAGGGGACAAAGGGGTGACTGAAGGTAAGCCAAGGTGAGTGCATGAGCAAAGGTGCAGGGGCAGGGCAGAGCGGCAGCTGACAGGAAAGGCAGGTGACGGAGGAAGACAGACTTGACCTTCATCCTGGGCCCCGCTGACAGTTTGCAGACTGGCCTGGGAGTGCCAGGTGTGTGGCTGGGGTGCTGCTGTCGGCCCCTGACACAGGGCTGCTTCTAGGCTGGCTCTGCAGCTTGGGCTGCAGCCACTGCCAGATACTCTGGGAGTTCCCCCCAGGGTGGCTTGCTCTGGCCTGGGATTCGGGCTCAGATGGCCAGCTGCTGCGGTGACAGTGTCACAAGGCACAAGCTGGGGTCCTGGGGAGGTGTGGGGGGTTTCTCTGCCGTGCAGGGGTTTCTCTGCCGTGCACTTACTGGGAGGTGCTGAGGCCTCATTTGCATGAAGGCAGCAGCTGCCCTGAGTCACTTCGCTGCCCGTGGCCCCACGTGGCTACAGTCTCGCTCTCAGTCACAACCCCCAGCACCGGCGAGTGGTTACTCAGGCTTCCTCGGCCACGTGGTCTCCCACACAGCCTTCCGGGAGCTACCAGAAGTCAGACTGCTGGCTCTGCCACCCTCAGGGCTTCTGTTCATTTGGCCAGTCTCTCCCTCTATAAATGGGATACTAACTAGACCCTCCTCCCAGGGCGGCTGTGGGAGTGAACCGAGACCCGGAGAAGGCAGAGAACCCAGCACACGGAGGCAGGCAGTAACTGGTACCCCTCTCCCTGCCCGGCCCATCTACTTACTCCACGGGGTGTGATGAAGAGGACAGAGCCGGCCCATTTGATCCCTCCCTCTGCTCTGTGACTTGGGGCGACTCATGCTAACTTTTGTACATGAGACGGGGAGGAACTGAGCAAGCGCTGGCCCTCAGCTCGGCAGAGTCCACCCTCACGGCTCCCACCCCCTCATTACAGCTCTGGGGACCATGTGCTTCCCAACCTGCGGCCAGAGAAGGACCTGGTATAAGTCACTGGCCTTTCAGTGTAAGAGAGCACCCAATGACTTCGAAGCTGGAATATTCTAAGAGGAATTCTCCTCTTTTCCAACCCATGGCCCATTTTACAGGAGAAAATGAGCAGAGAGGGAGAAGAGGCCCCTGGACGAGGCTATCCGCTTATAAACAGCAGGGCTGGGCTTGGCCAGGGAGTCCTGAGTGTTACAGTCCTCGGGGCCTTGCAGCATCGTCCCCACCCTCCATTAAATCCGTCCATGTAACGACAGCTCACCCAGCCCAACCTCTGATTGTGTGCTGAAAGGAGCGAGGTGCTGGAGACCGCAGGAGAGGGTTGTGTTCTTGTCCACAGGTAACATCACGCGAGGTTCCAGGCCCCTCTCACCACTACCTGAGCTCCACCTGCCCGGGGAATGAGGCCGAGGCTGGGAGGAAGACAGGAAAGCAGTGGTTTCTGTCCCTAGTTTGCAGATGAGGACACTTGGCCGGGGCAGTGACTTGGCCAAGGGCCTCCTGCCAGTCAGGACTGAGCGTGTGCAACCTCGGGACATGCACTACAGAGCAAGGGGCTTCCATCTTCCTTGGAATTCACCTCCTTCCCTATGGGCCCCTCAGGAATCCCCTCTGTCCCCTCAGGTGGCCTGGCCTAAGGCTCAGGTAAGGCTTTAGGAACCAACATGGCTCAGTCTGGGGAGGACTTGGGGTCGGGGCACCATGACCTTGAATGTGACCTTGCTGCCTTCCTCCCTCTCTCCTCGAGCATCCATCTGCCCCCTGCAGAGGTGAGGCAATGAGCTGACCCAGACATGGCAGGTCAGTGCAGTCAGCACCCTGGTGGCCGTGCCCCCCAGGCCCACATGCCCAGTGCCGGGACAGCTGGCTCCCCCTTAGCGTTGCTCCTGGGGCAGAGCCAGGCCTGGCGGTGCTGGGCCAGGCCAGGAGAGGGTCATCACTGGGCTGTCAGGGGAGGCTGTGCTGCTGACGCGAATGCACGGGGGACGTGCGATCCATCTGGGCGGCTCACCCGTGCTCTCTGCGTATTAATAATGCACAGCAGCCAGCGCGGGGCGTCGTAGGCCCGAGGTCAGGTGGCATTAGGATGCCTCTAATGGTCCTGATTATCCGGGGAAGGCTCCCAAGTGGGGTGTGGGAGCCTGGGCAGGAAGCCAGGATCCCGGCACTTAGACCCCACAGGTGGGGGGTTGGGGGCAGGGCAAGAGGACGGCCGCCACAGACAGAACCCCACTGGGAGATCCGACGGGGGCGGGGGGCGAGCTGAGGGACAGGCAGGGCGCCAAGGGTGTGGAGAAGAGCGAGGGCCCGCCTCCTGCAGGCCGGTCAGGAACCGTGCTGCTTCTCAAGCACGCACAGCCGAGAGGAAGACTGCCCGACGGCCCCTCCGCGGCACCTCTGCCCAGCGGCCCGCGGCAGGGCCTGCTCACCCCTGAGGATAGGGAGTGACGCCCACGCCGTCTTTAAACAGGTGTGACTCCAGAAAACAGGCAGCTGTGTCCAGCGGCCAGGAAAGCAAACGTCGGCGAGTGTGGGTGGGATGCGCGAGTCGGATAAAGGGGCTGACCTGATACTCGAGGGGTATCGGGTCGCATCCTCCAGCCCCGGTTGAGCTCTGAGATGACCACAGCCCTGGCCAGTTCCATCAGAGCCCTTGGACAAAAACGCTCAGCTAAGCTGCTCCCGAATTCTTGACTCTCAGGATGGTTTAATGTTTTAAGCTGCTGAGTTTGGGGTAATTGATTATAAGCAACAGATAACAAAACCACGATCAATAAATCCTGGTCGGACAAGCACAGGCTTCTATGACCAAGAGCGTTTCTCTGCAGACGGGTCCAGCACGGGATTAGGCACTCCGGGGTCGGTGGGGGCTGCAGAAGCACGAAAGAAGCAGTCTGGTCCTCTAGGACAGGGTCCCCAACTTCCAGGCCACGGACCAGTACCGGTTCTTATTACTACAAGGTAATAATCATAAAAATAAAGTGCATGAGAAATGTAATGCACTTGAGTGATTTGAAACCACCCCCTGCTCCGGTCCGTGGAAAACTGTCATCCATGAAACCAGCCCCTGGTGTCAGAAGGTTGGGGCCGCTGCTCCGGGAGGTCTAAGGCACGTGGCACAGCCTGCAGCCCCAGGCAGAGGGGACAACGAGAGGGTCCTGGACTGTGAGGGAGGAGAGGAAGGCGCACGGAGAGCGGCCCTGAAGGAGGCCCGACAGGGCTGGGCGTGTGCTGTGGACGGTGGAGGACGCGGAGGAGAGGCGTCTGCGAGGGCTGGCATACTGCCACGGCAGCCCTTCTCCGAGACAGTGCTCGGTGCTCGTGCCACCCCGAGTTCGTGGCTACGGGGACAGAAGTTGGGCACTTTACCTTGTTCAAGGTCACAGTCCTAGGAAGTGCAGGATCTGGGACTTGAACTGAGGAAACCAGGGAGCAGAAAACTGCTAAAGGCAGCATTAACAAGGCCTTAAGACAAAGCCTGCCAGCAATAGCATTGGTGGCAGAGGCGTCAGGGAAGGTGGCCGAGGAAAGGCCTCTGGGCCGTACTAGAGGGCCATAGAGAAGCAGGGATGAGCAGCCTCAGTGGTGGGTGAGGGGAGGCCACGTGGCAGTAGAGGACTCTGCCCGTGCCCAGGCCCACCCTCGCGCCAGCCTGAGCCCCACTCTCTGCCAGGACACCTGCCGCTGCTCTGCTGCGCCTTTTGCCTGGCTGGCCTCTCTGCTCACATGACTCGCCCTACTCCACATCTGGACCCTGGTGCTCCGTCCTCCCGTTCTGCTCAGTGGAACCCTCGAGCACTGGCACTGCGAATCCGCATGTCACAAACCTCTTCTCCAATGGGACCCTCCTGGGTGAGTCTCCAGCCCCTACAAGAGGCAAGAGCCCCCCATGTCTGGTTCACTCACGTGATCCCTGGGGACCAGTCCACAGCAGGCACTCAAATGTCAAGTCCGCCCTACAAACGTGAAATAGTCCCCACCATGCTAGGAAATGGCGCTGAGGACAGGGCGTGGCAGTGGGCTTTTATGTTGGCTCCGGATAATCCAGGTCTTTTCTGTCATTATCCCCGGGACGGCCGGTATCTTCCTGGCTTCACCGGGCAACAGGCCGTCCAGAACTGTGCTGAGACCAAGTGACGGGGCGGGGCGGGGCTGGGGGACACACAAGCAGAGAAAGCACCAGGGATGGGAATAGCTTCCCAGTGGGGGGGGGGAGCCCACCTGATCCCTACCCTGCCCCCCCCCCCTCCACTGGCCTCGGGGCTTGCGAGAAGGGTTCTCCGTGGCCGTTCTGCCCCACCCTCTACGCAAGAAGAAACTGAGGCCCAGCCGGGAGCACAAACTCTCCAAAGTCACCCCAGAGTCGTGCGGAGTCAGAATTGGAAGCCAGCGCTCCCATCTCCTATTCGGTCACGCGCCAGGCATGGACCGTGCCAGCCCTGCCCTGGGCGACAATTCTGCAGCAGAGCCTGGACACCGTGGACGCGTGACAGAGGAGGGACTGGGTCTGCCCGCCCAGAGGACATCCGCTGTGAGCTGCTGTCTGTGACGGACGACGTTCGCTTCCCAAGGTGCACCCCTTCTCCAGCGTCGACGCTGCCCTCCCACCACCACAGTAAGGGTCTGCTAGTACCGTGGCCCCGTCAAGCACTTGTGGGCGTCCTCGCACTCACTCCCAGCCAGCCTTTGCAGAAGGTGCTGCCGTCCTCTCCATGCAGACGAGAAAACTGAGGCCCAGGGAGGCGAGATCATCTTGTGCCAAATCATCCACGAAACGGAGACTGCCACGTTCCAGATCATTTCTACCGAGCACCTCCCGTTTGGAAAACCTTTTTAGTCTTCTAAGCACTTAGGACAATGTCCAGCATAAATATGCAATTCAAGAGGTCTTCCAAACATTTATGCAAAATGGATTTAAGGACCAGTTTGCTTTGCTGCAAAAATATCTGAAAACCGCACTTTTTAAAAAATACATAATACGGCTTCGTTAAGAAGTGACCATCTGCTTGCTATGATGGTGATGAAGAAGGTGACCATGGTGGTGGTGATGAGGATTCACTTCTCTAGGTAGACTTAATCCACCTGGCAATGGCAGAAGAAAGGGCTCAGTGGCCCTTAGCTGGGGGACACTGAGTTGTGGGTGGGAGTTTGTGGCAATGTGAGGATTCGAACCTGGGACACAAGTCAGCATCCTCTCAGCACCCAGGCACTGTTGTGCAATGGAAGCATCCGGGCCCTACCTACGCCCCTCCCCAAATTAGCAACCTCCTATCGGTCTGTCCTCCTCCCCCATGGGGCTGGCAAACAGGCACGCTCCCGAAATTTGGGACCCAGCACTGCCAGAGCGCTACACCCGGCTCCTTCTCCACCAACACAAGGCGAGCTCCGTGACAGGCGGGTGAAGGAAGTCTGTGCTGCTCCCAGCCACCCACATGCCATCTAAATTCACCGCCAGACAAAGCCGGCTCTTTGCCCCCCCCCACCCCATTCATGTGCTGAGAGATTGCATTTCCAGTAAGTGGAGGCTGGAGAGAGGCGGGCAAGCTGGAGAGGGAAAGAAAGAAGGAAAAGCAGAAAAGCAACAACACTGAGCCAGGCCCGAGGCTTGCCCCACTGTCAGTGAGGACTCATTAAAGACAGGCTCTGGAGCTGTGTGGGCAGACCTGCCTCTGCAGGGTTCCGGGAGGCACGGCCGCAGGGCGCCTGGGAGCTGGGGTCCACAGCGGCCCTCATGCTCCCCTTTGGGAAGCAATCTGGAAAGCTCCAACATTCTGAGCCCTTCCTTTTACACCCCCAAGGCGTGTCCAGGCTTAGTGGCCCTTCTGAGGAAATTGACAAGAGGCCAATATACGGTTTCCAGCTGCTTCCCCGCCCCCACCATGACTCTCAGACCTCTCCACCCTGCTGGCCCCTGCAGGTGCATCTCTGTCTATGAGATAACGGGCCACATCCCCCACAAACTTTACAGATGACCCCCTGGAAGGGACCAATGGATCACAAAAGAGTGTGGTCCTGGGGACAGCAAGGTTCTCTGGCTTCAGAGGGAGCAAGGTGGGTCCCTGCTCACTCAGTTCCTTTCCCCCAGGCTGGGGAGCTGTGCAGGTCATGCAGTGTCACCTGAGCAAGGGTCTCCCAGGGCCCTCTCCTCTGCGGACCAAGAAGGCTGAACAATTTGCTGCCCTTCCATGTCCCAAACACATGGTGAGCCTGTTCTAGGGGCAGATGCAGTGCGGGCACGAGGGCTTCCTTCAGTAAACGTGCACTGGCTCCTAGCCCTGGACCAGACCCAGAGTTGTGCCAGGGAGAGAGCCACACGTGTGCCCTTGAGCAGCTCAGAGACTGAAGGGAGAAACCGACCCAAGGCTGAGGCCTGTGTGTAATCAGGGCCTGTCAGAGGTGAGGCCTTGAAGAAGTGTCACAAGCCCAGAAGGAGTTCTGGCTTTCTGCACACGGAGGGCCAACGCCCTGTCCGCCCCAGGGCCGACTCCTCCAGTCTCAGCTACACTTTCCTTCTCAGACCCACACTCGAAGCCCAAGGCACAAAGAAAGCAGGCCTCCTCCACCGCTTCCTTTACCCACTGAGAGGTGTAGTCCTCCTTCCCGCTCACCTGCTGGATTCCCCACTCGGAAGTGTAGACTTTGGAGTCGACAGTCCTGGGTTCAAAGCCCAGCAGAGCGACTCACAAGCTCTATGGCCCTGGAAGAGCTGAGCACACTCAGCCCTGTCTCCTCGTCTGCAAAACGAGGCAGGCTTGTCTGCAGGGTTAAGATACTGTCTCACAGCGGGGGCTCAGCACGGTGCCTCGGCCACACACCGGCCATTCCCACGGCCTGCAGGACTCCCCTCCAACCCTCTGTGGCCCTGCTGACTGTGGCTGACTCTTGCAATGTTTCTGGCTCGAAGAAATCCCTACTTCTGCCCCCGACTCTCCATATCTGGGTTAGATGTATCTGTGTGCCCCCAAGGGCCTGAGACACACGCCTCCCACTGGGTTTCATCCTGAGCCACAACGGCCCGCTGCAGCCTCCGTCCTCCCACTGGCCCCTGAAAGCCTTCGGCAGGTTCTTGTTCAGGGCGACCCACTTGCCCCTTGACATCTTCAGGTCACAGGTGAAAAATCAGAGGCTTAGAGAAGATCAACCACTTGTCGAATCCACCTGCTCATGAAACAGGAGGCAAGGTGTGGGCTCTGTCCAGAGTGTCTGTGTAACAGCTGCGTTCTAATAAGCGTCATCAACATCTTTTCCCAGGGCCTTGGTGACCACGAAGACCTTGTGACAAAACTGGGAAAGGAGATGTTCTGGAAAGGGGGCTTTCGATGGAGTAACGGGTTACAGATTTGTGAGGCTCTATGGTCCCAAAGTGTCACAGGTCACTAACCTGTCCTGGCATACCCCACATGCCCGGTTTTATGCAGGGGTCTTTCCTGCCCCTGCTCTCTTCTCTCACTGTGATCCTGTGGAGAAAGATCTGGATCCATGCCCATGTCGACAAAGGACTGTGAAGCCCACGCGATTGCCGAAGGCCACAACTGGTACCAGCACCAGCCACCTCTAGGGAGGGCAGGATCTTCTCCCTCCCTCCCTAGCTGGGCCCTGCTGCAGATGGAAGGAGGCTCTTTTTGGAGCAGGCCTACTTGAGGCCTTGGCTCTAGGCAGGACAGGCCAGGATGATCCAGTACTGACAGAGGACACAAGAACAGGGGAAGGGCTTCCAACATGGTCATGTGTCCCCAGAGGCACAAACCACTTGGCTCAAGTCCTGCAGACCATGGCCAGTCCCTCAGATTACAAAGACTCCCAGGCACTTCTGTAAGACCAGCTCTCCGGAATCACCAGAGCCCTGGGTTTCTCAGTCCTGGTGATGGGGAGGGGCCTCGGCACTGCACCAGGGGGCCTTGGTTGGTACGTCTTCTCAGACCACCCATCTCACCTGGAGATTGGGGGAGAAAAACATTTTTTAAAGAATTACGTATTTTAATTTTATTACTATTATTTTTTCAATTCACCAAAGAGAGTCAGAGAGAGAGACGGAAAGTGAGAAAGCAAGTCACCAGGTCCAGGACTCGCACCTTGGTGGACTGTGGAAGTTAAGTGCCTTAACTACCAGGGCCACCTGCTGGCCCCGAGAAAACTGTTTTTTTTTTTTTTTTTTTTTTTTTTTTTTTTTTTTTTTGCTATAGGGCGCGTGCGCTCGCCAGACAGACAGAGAGGGACAGAGAGACAGAAAGCGAGAAATCACCCCCCAGGGGGGATGGCCATGCCGCAACCCCTTCTCCTCCATTCTCCTCTCGGGATCTTGGGCACGCATGCACACGCGTCCGGATTGAGTTTTAAGTCACCGGGTCCGGGACGCGAACCGCGGTCAACTACATGAGAGTCCAGCGACATAGCTAATACGGTAACTGCTGCTCCCCGCCCCCCCACTCCCGAGAAAACATTTTTAATTGAATTTAATTTATAATTTCTTCTTTAGATTTAATTGTGCATCTTGGTTTTCCAAAGCACAAATATAGTACATAAGTGATAAACAAATCAAAGATATTACCATATACATCATTTTCAATAACGACTCTTACATTTTTGGGTCTTTTTTTTTTACTTTTAAAACAAACACTGATAGGAGGTCAGACGGTGACCTGGCAGTAAAACACAACTCTCTGTGAGGCTGACCCAATGGGAGGGTTCCGAGTTCGAGTCTGCAGGTTTCCCTGAACACACAGGGTGATTGAACAGTATCAGGGACTGTCTGAAACTGGGGGTGACTGCAGCTAGAGACCCAGCTGGGGTGCTCTTTCTCTCCTTCTCACTCACATATGGAATAAATCAATAAACTTTAAATAAAATCAAAACAAACCCTGACGTAGCAAAAAATATATAAACTGCATGAGAACATGTAAGAAAACGAAAACTCCAAAGAAATTCATGTATGCTTCCATGTAGAAAGGGTTAGAAGTACCGAGGGAGCCAGCCCTCTCACGACAGAGGGAGAACTCCACCTCAGCTGGCAGGTGACTTGCTCGGGGTCACACAGCCGGCCCGTCACAGGTCCTGAGCATGGCCCGGGGGAGCAGCGCCCCGGGCCCAGGCTGAAACAGCGGCATCGCAGTCAGGCGACGCGGACTCCAGTCTAGGCTCTGTTCTCACCAACTGTACGGCTCTGGGGCGGTCAGTTTTCTTCTCTGTGCCTTGGTTTTCTCATCAATAAAGTGGGGCAACCACCTTGGCAGGACTGAGCTACTGGTGCAAGGATCCGTAGGCATGCCACCAGCGGCTGGCCTCTGTGCCCTCCCTGAGAACAGGGTACAGAAACCCGGGGAAAGAAAACTCCCCCTGAGCACTGGGACCCCCGAGTGGGTGACGCTCCTCCGTTGGTGGTGCCCACGGCGCCCCAGACCACAGCATTTCGTGGACTTCCCAGTGCATCGCCCTGTGATGGTGCGGTGCCTGGAGTCATCTCGCAGCCCGGAAGGCTGAGTTCCCTGGGCCACCCACTGCTTTAGAGGAAACAGAAATGTCTGAAAATAGAACCCGAATCGATGCCCCTGACTTGCAGCCGCCAAGTGTGGCAATGCCTGGGAGCCCGCGCCGCCCCTGCCCCTGCACAGCCTCGGCTGGCTGGGGGGTTTCCGGGCAGCGTGGAGCAGGATTTCAACATCTCGGGCTGGAGGTCACGTGTGCAGAGCAGCTGGGGCAAGCGGGGAACTCCAGGAAGCCAGGCAGCATCAGGGAAGTGCTTGGAGCCAGGAGCTGGGTGAGGTCAGCAAGGCTCCATTGTCCCGGGGTCGGGGGGTGACCCCAGGCCAGATGCGCCAGGTGGAGAGGCCGAGTCTCTGCGGGCCACTCCTCCCAGGAGCAGAGGCAGTAGCGTGACAGCGGGCACTCCCAACTCTTTTCAGATGAGAACATGGAGGCTCAGGGAGGGTGAGTGATGTGCTTGGCGTAATGACCCACCATCTGAGAAAGTCTGGCTGCCCTCCAACCCCTCTGCCTCACTTGGAAGAAGTCTGGGCCTCCTTCCTCCCCACCTACCTGTACCCAAAGCCACCTGGCACTTGTCAAGAACTGCGCAACTGCAGAGCCCCAATGTGATCTTGCATGCTTACAAGAAACCCTGGAGGGCAGAATAACCACGCCCACCTCCAGATGAGAACGACTGAGGCTCCCGGTGACAGTGACTTGCCTAAGGCCAAGGCTCAAGCCTGGGCTCTCATCCACCTCCCGGGTCGCTTCAGAAGAGCATCAGCAACGGCACAGTGGCAGCGACGCGACCTCACTGCGAACATAACTCAGTGTTTCCAGAGTGTCTTCACAGACACCCCATCCAGCCACTGACACCCTTTCCCACCCACAGCCACGGGAAGTGGCCTATTTCCAGTTCAGAGATGAGATGATGGCGCAGCTTGCCTCGAGTCACACAGCTAAGAAGTGGCAAACCCAGGACCCCAAGCTATGTCCCCTACGTCCCCACACTCAGTGCACCGAGCCACTCTGCAGACCGGTCTTAGCCTCCAACGCCACCCGGAAACATTGCAAGGCTGCTGGGGTGGGAGGGAAGGAGCACACGGTGGGCGGGCGCCCCGCAGCCCTGCGCCTGCCCGCACACAGCTGCTTCTAAGCCTGGAGTGGTTGGAAGAGGGGGGAACAGACCCTGGGAAGCTCAGCACAGTTATGGGACAGCACTGCTTGCTATTCTCTCCAGCCCTGCCAGGGTGAGCCCACTGTAGCATTTTGGGTGCAAAGAGTGGGGGAGACGGTGAACACTACATTGTACAGGGAGCTGCTCTGGGCCAGGGGTCCTTCGTATTCACCATGCTAATGCGGACCAAGCACCCACTGCCAACTAAGCCCTTGCCAGGCGCTCTCCTTTCCTCCTCCGCCGATTCCGACAACCAGCCCTTGGCAAGCTCTGGCTCCCTGCCCAACGCCACGGCAGATGCTGAGAGGCAGACGGGCAGGACTGGAGCACGATGCTCGGGGTCTGCAGTCCTGGGGGCCAGCCCTGGCTGTGTCTTGTGACCCAGGCGGGGCCCCGTTCTCACTGCGCCTGTCTCCTCATCTTGCGGGGCTTCCAGAGGGCCCGTCTTCAGGCCCATGACACAGTCCCTACTCGTGGACGGGCGGAGCATAACTGGTGAGGCAGCCAGGCCACGGGAGGCAGGGAGGAGCCAGGAGTGCGGGCTCAGTCCCCGCATGTGGTCACAGGCTGGTGACCTGTGCTCTCGTCAGACACAGCAGAGTGGGCAGGGGAGGCAGAGAGGGGCATTTCCTGGTCACCTATCACGTGCCCTCCTGGCCGAGCATTCTGACATATGGTATCTTGTCTATTTTCTAAGACGACCCAGTGAGGCAGAAACAGGCTCAGAGAGGGAGAGCGACTTGCCCAGGTCACACAGCCCAGAAGAGAGGGGCTGAGCTAGAAACGTGGATCCCTTTGCCTTCGAGGAAGGAGGGCGAGCTGCCTCTTCCCTTTCCTTCGTCAGTGTCCCCCAGCGTCGTCCCCTGAGCTCCGTCCTCCCCCCCCCCCCCGGCTCCCAGGCGTGGGACAGAGCTGGAGGAGCTGTTTGCCACGGCAGGGGCTGCTCTCTCCCACAGCCCCGCCACCCCCACCCTCCCGCCCACCCTCGTCCCAGTGACTCACGGCCCCGCTGCTGACTGCGGCCCTCGGCAGGCACCATGGTGGAAACAAAGCAGCTTCCTTCCTCTTGAACCCTCACCCCCACCTTTTGGAGGTCTCTGGCCTGGCCCCACTTTGTACAGAGGAATAACCCACGATGCAGGTGAGTCACGCGGAAGCCGCAAATCTCAGCTTTTCCCTCCAACCGACCCAGATCTACCAGGAGGACTGAAGACCGGGACATTCTTTCTTTAGTTTTGCTATAGGGCGCATGCTCTCACTGGAGACAGACAAAGGGGACGTAAGAAAGCACCCCCCGGGGGGATGGCAATGCGACAGTGCTTTCTCCTCCATTCTCCTCTCAGGATTTTGGGCACACACGCCCAGTGCATTTTCAGGCTGCCGGGTCCAGGACGCGAACCGTGCAGTCAGCCCTGTGGGATCCAGCCACCTTAACCTCCACGCCATCTGCTGGCTCCAAACCAGGGCATTCTTTACATTGGCTGGCCAAGAACAGGGGTGGGAAAGGCCGTCCCATTCTTGATTTGTGGCTAGATAAACAATGCATTTGAGAATTGACTCTGACTTGTGGTTTCGCCCGTAATCCTATACCACCGTGGACGGGACCCTGAAGATATCCACCTCTGGAGCCCCAAGTGCCATGTGGGGTGCCAGATCTTTTCTGCTGCCCAGCCAGCCAGATCTATCCGCCCAGCCATCCTCCTACCCGTCCACTCTTCCGTCTGTCTGTCTGCATCGAATCCACCTACCCATCCATACACCATCCTCTGAGCCAGCCCCGGCCAGGGGCTCCAAACGGAAGGAGCTGGGCAGCTGCACCTTCTCACCGCTGCTGACTCAGACGCACACCACAGCGGCCAGCCACTGCTCCCACGGACGGGACGCAGCAGGGGCGAGAGGCCGCCCGCTGCCCGCATCTGGCTTGCTCGGTGCTGCCCTGGTGAGCGGCTTCCGCGTGAGTAATCACTCCTCAATGAACAGGGCATCCTGTGAGCGCAGGGTTTCACTCAGATACACGGCACCGTGTGCACGCGCATACACCCTCCTCTGCTTTCATGGTATGTCTTAAATGTGTGGGGCCTGCAGCTGATCACACTTTCTCCCCACGGGGTCCACTCGAGGCTTACGCACGGAGTCCTTCCCCCTCCGGCCTGTTCCCTCTATCACATCATCTCGGTTTCTTTTTAGCACGGTGCCCTTGGCTGCCTAGAATGTGCAGTTGCTGGGTTTTTGAGGCCGTGGAAGCCAGAGTCCTGGGGTTCAAACCCATCACTCCATCACCAACTGCTCTCTCCGTGAGATATCTCTGTGTCTCCATTTCACTAGCTGTAAAATGGGGATCCGTCCAGGGGCTGGCGTGAGGCTGAAATGAGATCACGTTGTTTCTAGGGGGAGGTGGGGCCATAACCTGAGGGGGCGTGTTTACCCGCGTGAAGCTCTGTGAGGATATTCCGATGACTGGCGTGGGGTGTGTCCTGACAGGAGGGGCCGGAACCAGAGATGTTCGATCTTGCACCACACACAGCAGGCACAACAAAGAACTACCTCTCAGCGCCAAGTGCATCCCCCCCACAGGGCCCGGCTCATGGTGGACACCACCGACTGCAAGCTGTGGGCGGGGCTGGGCATACATCACACACTGGATGAACAGATGAATGAATGAATGGATGAACGAACGAATGAATGTTACGTTCTCAGTCAATGATTGGCGAAACACACCAATTCCGATCACCAGTAGTGTTGACTGAGCTCCACTCCAGGGATAAGAGGGTGGAGGGACCCTTTGTGGAATGCCCCTTTTGGAATGTCCAGTCTGACTCTTCCTTCAAGGCCTGAGTCTGCTGGAGATGACACGTAGGGACCCTCCATCGTCCTTGCTGCTGAGGGCTAGGTCCCCGATGCTGGCGGCTCCAGCTTTGGGGAGACAGCCATGATCAGGTGAGCTGGCCGGATGGACGCGGTATAGACGCTTTAGGAGATTGTGCCAAATGGGGCCAAGCCCCTAACCCCCCTGGAAACTATGGTCGGGGGGTAAATGTCTAACAGGAACTTACATTCCCGGATCTAGCTGAACTTTCAGACTTGCCTTGCATGTGCTCGCCTCGAAATTCCACGTAGATGGACTGGTCAGTAAGCTTCCACACAAGCCTGGTTTCCCAGGACATGCTCGTTCCAGTCATCAACAGGAAGACACTCCGGTTCTCACGGTGCTGCCGCTCGTTCTAACACAGACTAACCTGGCAGGCGCTTCCGTGCTCTGGGAGGCAACCCGTGCCTTGTTGCAGGGTACACGGGGCTGAAGGCAGGGCCAAGGGGGAAAGGGAGGTCGAGGGAGGTCGAGGGAGGTCTCTGATCAGCCACCACATGGAAGCAAGGAAGCCAGCAGTGTGGGCCACGGGAGAGCTTCAACACCGGCCCGTCTCGAGGGCTGTGGCTCTTCTCACTTCCTCCTCTCTGTGGTTCTGAGCCCCAGTGGCCCGAGGTAGTGATTTTCTTCAACCTTCTCACAACCCTCATGACCAAGCGATTCTCCCGAGTCCGACTTGGGTCTGGCATGTCCCAGCTCGGCCCCTTTCTCCTTACTCACCCATGAGGAGCGGAGATCACGTCCCCCAGAGGTCACCTCCTGACCTTCCCTGACCTTTCCACCAAAGTAGCCCTAAGAGGGGACGGCACTGAGAGATTTCCCTCAGCGAGGGCTCCTCGGGCATCACCCCAAACAGCCCCAAAGCCGAAACGGCCTTCGTCTCATGTTTTGTCTTAAAGATCCGCGTGGGTATAAAATTCTACCGCACAGCCTACACATCCTTCTCCCCGTGTGATAAAAGAGACCAGCATCCGATTCTTCAACTGAGAGATGGGCCAGTTCTGAGCGGGGCTTTCTCTGGTCTCCAGCACGCTGCCATGTACCCCTGGGGACGTGGCACCCACATTTCAGAAGCACAAGACTGGGGAGACCCCTGGACGGGGGTCATGACTTCTGGACATATCATGTGCCTCTCCTTGAATAAGAGGGGCCTCTGCAGCCCTGGACCCCACCTTTTCAGGCAGCTCACGTTTCTCAAGTCCCCAGAGAGGGCAGGCAATGTGGACAGATAAAAACCTGAAGTAGGGGACCAGCAGTTAGCGTAATTGGCAATTGTCACTGGACTCCCATAGTCGACCATGGTTCGCGTCCCGGACCCGGTGGCTTAGAACTCATGCCAGGCACGTGTGCGTGCGTGCCCAAGATTCCGAGAGGAGAATAGAGAAGGGACTATGGCGTGGCCATCCCCCCTGGGGGTGATTTCTCGCTTTCTGTCTCTCTGTCTCTGTCTTTCTGGCGAGCGCACACGCCCTATAGCAAAAACCTCTCAAAAAAAAAAAAAAAAAAAAAAAAAAAAGGGAGCCAGCAGTTAGCGTAATGGCTATGTCACTGGACTCCCATGTAGTCGACCACGGTTCACGTCCTGGACCCGGTGGCTTAAAATTCATGCCGGGCGCATGTGCGTGCGTGCCCAAGATCCCAAGAGGAAAATGGAGGAGAAGGGATTGCGGCGTGACCATCCCCCTGGGGGGTGATTTCTCGCTTCCTGTCTCTATGTCTCTCTCTGTCTGGCGAGCGCACGCGCCCTATAGCGAAAAAACCTCTCCAAAAAAAAAATAAAAAAAACCTGAAGTGGGCTGAGAGTTCCAGGGCTGGGGTACTGGAGGGCGGTTCTGGACAGAGGCCCTACCGTCCACACTGGAGGGCATGCGACAGGTCCCTGAGAAGGGAACGGTGCCAGTAGCCTCCAGGAGCTCTGGCACATCACGTGACCATGCAGATGATAACCCTTAACGTTTGCCGAGTGACTAAATGAATTAGTGCATGAATGAATGAATGAATGGCTAAGTCACAAAGACCAGTATAGAGCTGGTCCTCCTGTCCCTGTGTAGCACACATGTCATGCTACACCACCCCTCTGTCACCTTATTTAAATGGGTAATTCAAGGTACTGCCTGCTGGCCCCACGGTTTCTCTCTACGGTTAGTGCAGTAAAAAGAGCCGTAGATTATAAACCACTAATTGTATTTAGGCGGAAAAAAACAATCCACTGCAGCAGGAATGGGCACTGCATGCTGAGGCCTCTACCGATCACCTCACATTCATCACTCATTTCCCTCTAACGCGGGCTTTCTAGAAACCCGGTGTTCAGATTCACAACCGAGGGCTTCTCCAGGCGACACCTGGGGGAACACAGGCCGGAAACTATCTCCGAAGTCCTTGCTTTTTCTTCTCCGCTTGGCTGAAGGAGGGAAGGGCAAGGGGGACCCGCTCCCCTTCCTGTTCTGACCTCGTGGTCCTGTGGGTAAGAAGAGTCTGAGGCACGTAGTGGTGTTTATGCCGAGCAGGGGCTGAGGGCTTCTGCCCGGGGAAGTGCTGTCTGGGGCTGCTGGGGCTGGACTGGCCTGCGGTGGCTCCTGGCTCAGGGCCCCCATCCGTAGGCTGCGGTGACCCACGAGTGGTCTGGTGTGGGGAGCTGCACCCCCTGGGGTGATGGCGCCACCTCTCCAGGTAGCTCGCGTTTCTGGAGACCCCAAAGAGGACAGGCAATGTGGATGGAGAAAAACCTGAACTGGGCTGAGGGTGCCAGTGTGTGGGTATGAGACAGGGACACAGCAACTGACCCGCAGCCTCCCACCAAGGAGGCCACACCATCCAGATGGTGCAGACCCAGCTGGCGGTCCGCCCCGGTCA
Source organism: Tupaia tana (assembly GCA_026018925.1). Lineage (NCBI taxonomy): Eukaryota > Metazoa > Chordata > Mammalia > Scandentia > Tupaiidae > Tupaia > Tupaia tana. The sequence goes on along the minus strand of JAKSZU010000004.1, from coordinate 2,580,690 downwards.
TCCCGCACTCCACCGTATCTTAGCTGCCAGCCTCACTTGCCCTCGTGCACAGAGGGCTAGAAGTGCCTACAGTGAACGCCCCTGACCCCCCCGCCAACGGCTCACTGTTAACTAGTGGCCAGTGGACGCGCCAAGTAAATGCCCTGGCTCCCCACGCCTGCCGAGTTAGAGTGAGAGTCAGGCAGGGTCAGTGTGGGAATGAAGGCAACAGCACAGCCCCCGGGTGGGCGCGGGGCAGAGGAGCCACGGGCCAGTGAGCACGCTTACACGACAGGTCACCCCACACCCCTATCAAGTGGGCACGGCGACTTCCATTTTGAAGTAAGGAAACTGAGGACTCCAGCCTGTGCGAGGCAGCAACCAGATGGAAACTCGGGTCTGTCTGATTTTTTTTCTTTTTCTTTCTTTTTTTTTTTTTCTTTTTTGGAGAGGTTTTTACTATAGGGCACATGTGCTTACCAGAAAGACAGAGAGAGACAGAGAGACAGAAAGCGAGAAATCACCCCCCAGAGGGGATGGCCACGCCGCAATCCCTTCTCCTCCATTCTCCTCTCAGGATCTTGGGCACGCACGCACATGCGCCCGGCGTGAGTTCAAGCCACTGGGTCCACGACTTGAACTGTGGTCAACTACATGGGAGTCCAGCGACACAGCCATTATGCCAAGTGCTGGTCCCAGATCTGTCTGATTTAAGGGTTGAACACTTTTCAGAGAAGAGAAGAGAAGTGGGTAAGACAAGAAGCTCAGCTGTGGCATGCAGACCTCGGGTCCAGGAAGAGGGGAGAGAGGGGAAGCGGGGATGATGAGGACTCTTGCCTGCAGCTCGTGAGACTTCCAACCTGCTTCAGGAGAGCCAAAGGTGGGGAGGAGACCCTGGCCCAGCACTGGCACTTGGTCCTGGGAACACGCTGGACCAGACAGGACCCCCACCAGTCGGGGGGCTACTCAGGGCACCCTGGCTCCCAGACCTGATCCTGCCAGCTCTCCCCAGCACCCACGTCGGCACTGGTCACCTAGTCCGGAAGCTGCCCACCTCCACGGCTTCTGGCACTCCCACCTGAGTTTCTGGCAGGGGATAAGGAAAGGGGAAGAATCCTTTTTTTTTTTTTTTTTTTTTTTTTTTTCTGATGATAAAATAGTACATACCATGAAAATTATAGAAAGTATAAAAAACTTAGAAAAATGACTTATAATCCCACCCCAGGTGTTTTGAAGTTCCCACTTGGTGTCCCTCTAAATAGGCCCCTTTCTGGGCACTTGTGCAGGTTGGTTTTATGTTTTGCACCTACCAGATGTACTCCTTCTGTCACTTACTGCTCTATGACTAGTGCCTTTTTAAGTTATTGAATGTACATTCAATAACATTCATGTCACCACCTCTGAAAGAATGTCGTGTGGATTGTTCACACTTGTGGAAGTCATCCCTGACTGATAGACTGCTGGTGGCTTTACACTAAATGATGCTAGAGTGAGCATCTTTAAAATAGTATCTTTCTGTGGTCCATTTAAGAATACTAATCAAGGCCATCCAGTGGTGCGATGGTAAGGGGGTTGGATCTCACATAGCTGACTGCGCAGTTCGAGTCCCAGACCCGGCAGCCTGAAAAATATGACACGCACACGTGCCCGAAATTTCAAGAGGAGAATGGAGGAGAAGGGATTGCGGCATGGCCATCCTCCTGGGGAGTCATTTCCCACCTTCTCTCTCTCTCCAGTGTGCACACATGTTCTATAGCAAAACTAAAAAACAATTAAAAAGAGAGAAAGCATAGGAATCAAATATATATGAATTGAAAGGCATCGTTGTCTTTGGTCATGTGATTCAACTCAGAAGTATTCACTGATCTTACCAAAGTAATCAGATGGAAGAGACCACTGGCATGGAGGACTCTGAGAACTCAGAGAGCCCAACCAGGCATGTTACCCACACAGGGACGGGGCAGCCATGGAAGAGTCCTCCATCTTGAGGGCAGAGCCAAAGCAGGCACATCGTCTGTAAACAAGGAACATTCGTCTTTCAGTCCTGCATGCCCGGCATGGGGCTAGGTACTTAAACAAGCGGAGGGTGGGACCGGTCTCGAATGGAACATGAGAGCCCCATTAGAGATCCTTGCAGAGCCTTTGAAAAGGCTGGGTTGATGCTAAGACCCCACAACACTGGCCTTAGGTTCCTCTGGGTAAGACCGAGGAGCCCTCAGCTCTAAGGAGAGAAAATGAAGGGGTCAGGCGCTGAGCAGGTGACCTGAAACCCCCGTTTCATGGAAGAGTGGTACACCAAAGTCAGATATAGCTTAGCTTTGTCCCTGACCATGGAGAAGTCATTCCCTCTTCCCTGCCCCACTTCCTTCAACTACTGCATGGGAAATCGTGGTGAAGTCGTGGTCTGCCCACCTGCAGACCATCGAGGAGGTGGCATTGTGAAAACAGACTTCAAGGTATCATCCCCTGCGTTGTCATCACCATCACAGCCGTGACAGGGCAGTTAACACCTACTGAGCCCTTTTACCTGCCAGGAACTGCTCAAAGTGCCTCAGTTATGTTAGCTTCACACTAACTCCGTCACTACCGAATGGCAGGTGTGACGCTCAGAGAGGTCTCACAGCTGGCCACCTCCACCGTTGGGGTCTGAACCCAGTGGCCTCCTCCTGAGCCGGAGCCACACACCCTCTGCCACCTACACGCTGGGTCCTGTAGACTGCTGGGTTAGGCCTCTTTGAGACGCGAGTTTCCCTTATGTACAACATGGGGATACCGCCACCTTCTCCCCAGGCTCAGAGGCATCTCCACGGGCCAGCGCACGCAGGAGGATCTGGGAAGTTTCTCGGCAATCCATGGGCTCGGAGAGCAATGCTCTTCTCTCCGCAGAGAGCCCAAGAAAGGAGCAGTGGATGAAGGCCACCCACTTTGAGCAAACCCCGATGCTCAGGCAAAGATGATCCGCTCCCAGTCGGTACACACTCGTCCCTCATTTGGGAACAGGTGGTCTCTCTTTTCACTTACGGAGGGGGGAATGCCTTCCCACCCCAACAAGTTGTAGGCAGTGACTGTCACCCACTGGAAGGCGTGGGTGTAAAAGGAGGTTTGCATGAAATGTGTGACTTCATCCTCGGCATTCCAGTGGGGCTGGGCTAGCCTGGCACCCGCGGCCATCTGTCTGACCTCGGTCTGAGACAGAGGGGAGGGTTTCAGCAAAAGTAAAAAAATAAAAAATAAAACACTCATGATTTCAGGCCTGAGAATTTCTTCTGGCTTTCAAGAGATCTTCGAACTCACTGAAACCTTCTGACAGATGTGGTATGGGTGCATATGTGTGAGCAAGAGGAGAGCGCCTCCGGGGAGACCAGCAGTGGTCAACCTGCTACGTAATTTCACTGATGTGCCTTCACTCCTAAGCCACAACGACATGGCTCTCCCCGGGGAATGCCAACACAGAAGTGAGCTGTATGTTCTGGTGGGGACGGCATCCACCCCTCCACCCGCCACACACACACCCTTGTCCCACATCACCCGAACTAATTTTGTCTCATTAGCTACATGATCCGGACAAGACAGCTCATCTCTCTGGCCTCTGTTCTCCATCCCCCCAGTCTACAAAACAAAGAGGTGCAACCTGTGAGTGGCTTTGAGCCTGAGCTCTGCACAGTTCCCGGAGAGCACAGGGCAAGTGGCACCTGCGGGTTAGGAACCTGTTACCTCGGGCAGCGGGGACTCGCCACGCATCAAGCACGAAGGCCTACAGTCTCCCTGCCTCCTCGCCTATAGACTGCAGATCCCAACTGTGCGAGGTTGTTGTGAGGATTAAACAAACTGATACATCCACACCACCTCGCCAGACACACAGCAAGCGCTCAGAAGTGTTAGCAGCTACTTCCTGTCCCAACGTCTGGCATGAGGCTGCAAACGTGCACATTAATCAATACCGGCGAGGTGAATAAGTGAGGGGGCAAGGGACAAAATTCCATTAATTGACCCTCGAATGAGTCCACTGGAAGCGTGAGGCCCATGCTTCTTAAGCTTAAATGTGTACGTGAATCGCCAGGGAACCTTGTTAAGCTGCAGCATCTGAGTTGGCAGGTCTGGGGGGAGGCTCAGTATTTCCAAGTTCCTAGGTGAAAGCGAAGCTGCCAGGCCCAGGAGCAAGGCCTCTGTTCACACGGCCTCACTCTCAGGCTTGCTGCCCTGCCAGGAAAGCTGCAGCTAGCAGGCTGCTCAGGACCCTTGCAAACAGCCATGAGCTGGGAGCTGTTGATCAGTCACCACGGTGCCAAGCCAAGAGCACTCTTGTGTGAAGTTCTGAAGAACAGATACAGGTGTCAATGTGAAACCCTGAGCTTACGTCTAGGTCTGCCATGCAATGGTTGGGCAAGTCCCCCAGCCTCTCTGGGGCTCAGCATCTTCATTTATAAAATGAGATCGACACCCTCCATACCTAGTTCGCAGAACTCCTGAGTATAAAAAGTGACCATAGGTGGGGCCACCCAGGGGAAGGGAGCGTGAGCAGCTGGCAGTCTTCTTTTCCCAATTCTCCTGTTTACCCCTGAATTCCTCCCCAGAGAGAAATGGACAAGCACTGGTTTTGCATAATGGCACTAGGGGAGAGGAGAGGAAGTCGGGCCTACTAAATTTAGAAGGTGCTCACGCCCCCTCACCCAAGGCTCAGCCCACGCATTTCACCAAGAGTAGGTGCCTTTCTATATTTAACTTCTGCCTGCACCTTCCCCTTGAGCTCTGACGCTGAAAACCCCAGGAGGATGTGGTGAGGAGGGGAGAGAAGTTCACGAAATGCGAGCAGCGGCTGACATCATGTGAGGCACCATCTGCACCTTCCAGTGTGTATGTTCTTCCCGGAAATAAAACAGAATGGCTCTTCGGCTTCTCTCCCTTTCTTCCAGCTAAATCTTGAGCCGCACCAGCCAACGTGGGGATAGAGACCACACTGCCTTTTGGGACAGTGGCACAGGGGAGAGGGCCAGGGGACTCGGGAGGTCCAGCAGAGGTCACCGCGAGGCAAGAACGTCTAATACGCTCTAAGTGCCAGACATGGCGCTAGGCCCATCGCGTGCCACCAAACGACCCACACAGAAGCCCTACAGGGGTGCTCAGATTCGGGCTACGGGGCAAGTGGAGGCCCAGAAAGATGAAGGGGTTGTCTGAAGCCTGTGACGAATGGAGGGCCCAGGCCAGTCCCCAGGTCTACAACCCCAGCCACGTCGCGCCTGTCTCTCCACTCTCCCTCCCCTACGGAAAGCTGTCGGGAGCCTGTGGGCTCTAGTCTCACCTGTGTCATCACTCAGGTGTGTGACCTGCAGCTAGTCCCACCCATTCTTGGGGCCTTGATTTTCTCACCTGTTATTTTTGGTTCAGTTCCAAATATGTTCTTCTTCTTTTATTGCTAAGGCATATGCACTTGCTAAAGAGAAAGATGGAGACTGAGAAAAAGCACCCTCCAGTAAGTGCGATCTCACTGCAATCCCTTCTCCACTTCTCCAGCCTGCCAGGACATTGGGCATACATGCATATGTGTCTGGTGTGTTTTTCAAGCCAGCAGGGCCAGGATTTGAACCACAGTTGGCCATGTGGGTACAACGCTCTTACCCACTAAGCCGTGGGGCCAGCCCGTGGTTTGTTTGCATTTTAGCAAGCTCTCCAGGCGATTCTCAATTTGACAACCAACAGTTTAGGGCATGACTTTAAAAGACAGCAAAACCTCCAACTGACTCTGGGGCTCTCAAAGTCCTATTAAGAGTGTGGCTAGGGGAACCAGCAGATGGCGTAATGGCTATGTCCCTGGACTCCCATGTAGTCGACCGTGGTTCAAGTCCCAGACCGGGTGGCTTAAACTCACGCTGGGTGCATGTCCATGTGTGCCCAAGATCCCGAGAGGAGAATGAAGGAGAAGGGATTGCAGTGTGGCCATCTTCCTGTGGGGTGATTTCTCGCTTTCTGTTCCTCTGTCTCTCTCTGTCTTTCTGGTAAGCACACACACCCTATAGCAAAAACCTCTCCAAAAAAAAGATTAAAAAAGAGCTTGGCTAGGAAATTAACCATTTAGGAAGGTGATCTAGACTCTGTGGCCTCCATGCCCCCTGCTGGACAGCACACCTCCGCCTCATACGAGGGATCTGGCTCCTGGAAAGCTCCCCACTGTACTGGCCCAGATCCACTGGCTGCTTCTTTGGCCTATACCCCTGGACTGCATAGGGCATGGTCAGAGCCACAGGAAGACCGTGTCTGACTTGCTGTCAATGCTTGTTTTCTATCAAATCACACGAGACTCCTGCTCTAAAAACTCACGAGAACAGAATGGCAGGCACACCTTGGCGAAGGCTTTCTGATGAGCAGCTCCCATGCTGGTGAGTGTGCAGGAGAAAGGACACACTCACACATGTCTGGTACGCGTGGCTGTTCATGCCCTTTCAGGAGAAACAGTTGCCAGAAGTTTTTAAAAATGTACATCCCTTTTACCTAGAAATTCAGTTTTAGAAATTAACCCCAAGGAACTAATCAAGACTGCAGATGAGCATTTCACAAAGATATCCATGTTGGCATCATTTATTACACAAATTACAGATGATCTAAATATTTAAAATAAGGGATTGATTACTAGGTGGTCATTCATTTTCACTCATTCATTAGCTACTTATTGAGAAATCAGCATGTGCAAGGCAGAGTGTTAGAAGGTAGTGACTGAGCAGGAGGGAAATGAATGAATGAAATTTCTGTTCTGGGAGAGAAGACAACCAGGTAACAGTTAAGCAAGTACAATAGGAACAGATCTCAAAAAGTTCATGGAAACACAAAATGAAAGTAAGTTGATTTTAGTGCAAAAGAAAAAAATTGAAATCCATGCATAATTTTTTCTTAATATGCATGTCCATGAACTTTTTTTTTCCTAGGTTTCTGCCATAGGTTACGTGTGCTCACCAGAGACAGAGAGAGGGAAAGTGAGAAACCAGCCTCTGTAGGGGATAGCCAGGCCCAATTCCTTCTCCTCCATTCTCCTTTCTCCTCTCAGGATTTTGGGCACACATGCACACACACTCGGTGTGATTTTCAAGCTTCAGGGTCTAGGACTTGAACCATGGTTAGCTATGTGGGAATCCAGCACCTTAACTAACATGTCACCTGCTGGCCCTAACATGTTCGTGAACTTTTTAAAGACCCCTCACATGTCATATGTCCTAAGGGTGATGTGGCGTTTTCACATGTAGTGACAACAGCAAAAGGAGTGTGCTGGGGTACAAGTTCCAGCGAGGACTTGCCTTACATGGCAGTGGGGAGGAGAGGGCATGGCAGGCAGAGGAAACAGCGAAAGAGGCCAAGAAAGCAGAGGGTTCTGAGTGTGTCCGAGGAGCAGCAAGACATCAGCGTGCCTAACACGGGGTCAGTAAGCAAGGGCATGTGAAGCTCTGCAGCTCGGCCAGGAACTTCGAGGTTACCCTGGGTGAGAAGGGAGGGTTTGAGCAGAGGAAGGAGCCTGACTTATGTTTCAGGTGCAACCCTCTGGCTTCCAGGTTAAGAATAGATGCTAGGTGACGGGTGCAGAAGTGCGGACGCGGTCATGAGGCTGTTGCAATAATAATAACTGCATGCTAGAGAGAGCAGCAGTGCACACCAGGGGGCTGACCGTAAGGGGAAAAGGGATCAACTTTCGAACATATCTGGAAGGTACTCGTGGGTTTTCCTGCAGAGTGATGCTTGCCTACGGCACACCTGGCTGCCTGAATGGATGATATGGTCCCCAGGAACAGAGCGGACGAAAAGTGAGGAAGAGGTGTGTGATGCCTGCACACGAAAAGAGGGGTGTGCGGTGGATGGCACATGAGGCCACCTGCTTTCTCTGTTGGGCATTTCTGGGATCTAAAATGTGACGCTTCATGTCACCAGGGTACCAAACTTTCATACCCAGGTCTGGGGGCACCGACTGCTTCAATTCAAAGGCAACCAAAGAAATGCAATTTAAAATAGTGATGAACCGAATGTTTCAGTTATCAGATAGACAAAGCTTAAAAAGGAAAATGGTAGCAGCCAGTGTGGGTGTATGGAAACAGGCACCCCTCGACACTGGAGTGGAATTTTAAGTTGGGGCCACCTCTTAGGAGCAGTCTGGTAACATGTTATCTCAAGCCTTGAAGATAGTACATGTCAAAGGAATCAAAGAGCTGAAGCTTTTTGTTGCTGCTTGTTTTGTTTTAGGAAACAAAGTACTTGCACGTGCTTGAAAGAGAGAAGCGTCCTCAGCAGGGTCTCTCCATGCTGCAGGCCCTTCCTCCAGAACCACCGCTTCCTTAGATCTGGTGCCTGCAGGTCTGACCAGCGTGTTCTCAGGCCAACCCGGAGATCTGAACCAGCTGTCGGCCATGATACTTCCACACACTGCAGGGAACGGCGTCAGCCCTTTGGGAGAGTGGCTGGGCCAGTTGAAAAGAAAAATATAGTGAGAAGGATTACTCTACATTGGGTCAACAGGTGGCATGGCAGTTAAGGTGCTGGACTCCCACATGGCCAACTGTGGTTCAAGTCCTGCAGCTGGTGGCTTGCTTCCTCACATTCCCCCTCTCTCTATCTGGTGAGCACATGTGCCCTGTAGCAAATTTAAAAATAAAATAATAAGAATGATAAGAATCACTCTACATGATTCTAAGACACATTACATAGTTGGAGTAATCAAGACTGTAGTATTGGCAGAAGGATCGGTCACTGGAAGAAAACAGCAAACCCAGAACTAGTTTTGCATGGCCACAGCCAGCTGGTTTTGACAAAGGTGCAGAGGCAACACAGTGACGGAAGGAGAGCCTTTTCCACAAACAGTCCTGGAACAATCGGCTGTCCATACCAAAACAAGGGACTCAACACAAACCTCAGCCTTCATATAATGTTTAACCCAAACATGTTACAGATTTAAACCTGAACGTAAAACTAGAAAACACTTAGAGAGAACACAGGAGGACATCTTCAGGACTGGGGGCCTCATGAAAATTCTCAGACTGACATGTAAAGCACAATCCAGAAAAGGAAAAGAGGAACACATGGGACTTCAGCAGCATTGAAAATGTCTGCTCTATAAGAGACCCCGTGAAGATGAAAAGACAAGCTACGGACGGGGAGAAAATACGTGCAAACATCAGATTCGACAAAGGATTAGTACCTAGAACATACAAAGAACTGTCAAAATGCAAACACAGGACCCTGATTAGGAAATGGACAAAAGGCATGAACAAACATTTCACCACAGAGAATAGACGGATGGCAAATAAGCACATACAAAGATGTTCCTCACTGGAAAATAACAAAGATGTTCCTCAATGAGAAATGCAAATTAAAACCACAATGAAAGAGCCAATAGTTGCCCAGCTGTAATATGTGACACTCCATGGGGCTGCTCTACATGGAAGGTTCCAGGTTTGTATCCAAAGAGCTCCCTGAGTCTGCCAGGCACACATGTGCCCACGATCCAGGGCCGGCTGGAGGTGGATCATGGTGTCACCCTATTGGGGTGCTTTCTCTCTCTTTCTCTCACTCATGGAAAAATAAACAAATAAAAACATCACTACATAGCTACCAAAACTAAAAAATAGTGATAACAAATGCTGGTGAGTATGTAAGAGAAACTGGTCATGGCTGGTGGGAATGTAAAATGTTAGAGCCACTCTAAAAATAGTTTGGCGATTTCTTAAGAAACTAAATATATTGGTTCAAAGCAGCCACCATCCACATTATAATCAACAGATTTCTTTCCACCTTGGGTCCCTTAAATATTTTGCTTTCCTCTTCTTATCCTCGATCCATCATGGGAAAATTAATTTGATATGCTGTAATGATACACAGTGCTTGAATGTAAAATAAATACATAAATAAATCTAAATATACACTTAGCATACAATTCAACAGGAGTACTTCTGGCATTTATCTCAAATAAATGTGAACTTTTGCCCTTAAAATTTGTACACAGATGTTCATTGAAGCCTTATCTGTAAAAGCCAACAACCATTTACAATCTCTGACTAGTTAAACTATGGTTCATCCATACCAAGGAATAGGAGTTAATGATAAAAAGAACTGTCTATTGACACATACAGCTTGGATGGAAATTAAGGGCAGTATGTTGAATAAAAAACATCAAAAAGTCACAAACTATGAGACCCTGGCATTTAATAGAAAGTGGACAAATATGGAAGATTTAATGATAAGCAAAGCAAGCCAGACTATGAAAGACAGGCACTGTATGTCCCCACTTAATAAATACTGAATGCCTACACTCTGGCAGACACTGAAAGATTGGAAGGTGTAGAAGCATGGAGAGCAGCTGTGGATACTAGAGACACTATGGGAAGAGGGTGGGGAATGGAGCAGGGAGGGAAGCAAGGAGAAAAAAAGCAATTAATGGACACAAAAATGGAAAATTATCTATTGACCATAATGTGTACAGTAAAATATACAGGGTATTTATGCTGGGTATAATAATTTACATAATATTCCATAAATGACTAAATTATAGGGATGGCTGACGATCAGTGGCTGCCAGCAGGTAGGACCAGCTGGGGACAGTGGAGCAGGTGTGACGATAACGACAGAGCAGGAAGAAACTCTCGTGAGGGCATAGTTGCATATTCCGGTTTTGGTGACGGTTACCCGAATCTATACGTGTGATAAAATGGCACAGAACCCTATGAACACATTATATCAATACTGAGCCCTGGTTTTGATATTGTACTACAGTTACATAAAATGTAACCACTGGGGAAAACCCAGTGAAGAATACACAGGACCTCTCTTATCTTTGCAACTTGACCTCCTGTGACTCTATAAGCATTTCAAACTTTAAAGTCACTTAAAGCAAAAGAATCATGGAAACAGAAAAACAACCACATGCCCTTCAACCTCAAAGCGCCACTTTGACTAATTTTAAGGCATGGAAGACCACTAGATAGAGAATATCATCTCAAAGTTGTTTTTAACAGTGAAAAATTAGAACTCTCCATGTTCGTCGTTGGTTAAGTAGATGATGACAAATATATCTAATGAAATATTATACAATCATTAAAATGATGACATAGACCTACTTTTTTATATGAAAAAAAAATCACAATTACAGGAGAGAGATTGCTTAAAAGCAGGATATGGTTTTTTGTTTTTGTTTTTGTTTTTGAGAGAGATTTTTGCTATAGGGCATGTGTGCTTGGAGAGACAGAGAGAGACAGGGAGACAGAATGTGAGAAATCACCCCCACACACACCCCAGAGAAATGGCTATGCCACAACCCCTTCTCCTCCATTCTTCTCTCAGATTTTGGGCACACATGCACACATGCCCAATATGAATTTCAAGCTGCTGGGTCTGGGACTCGAACCACTGTGAGCCAAGTGGGAGTCCAGCACCTTAACCACCATGTCACTTGCTGGCTCCTGTTTTGCTTTTTAAAAATTTATACAAATGTACAGACTCCAAGCTCCATGAGGACTTTTACTCCAGTGTCCTTAGCTCCCATTATAGTGCTTCTCGCAGTATAGACACTCAATAAACATTTGTTGAACAAACAGATAATACCCACACATAAATTTGCAAAGGAGAAAGTCGAGAGAGTTATACAACAACATTTTAGCAGTGGCTATCTCAGAGTAGATGAAATTTGGTTGATTAACTATATCCCTTACATTTTTCTTTTTTAAAAAAATGTTTTGAGAGATGTTTGCTGTAAGGCACGTGCACTCACCAGAGAATCAGAAAGCAAGAATTCACACCCCCCCCCCCAACCTGGGGGGAGGATGGTGATGCCACAATCCCTTCTCCTCTGGGGATTTTGGGTATATGTGCATATGCACACATGTCCGGTGAGTTTCAAGCAGCTGGGTCTGGGACTCAAACAGTGATTGACTATTTGGGAGTCCAGTGCCTTAAGCACCATGCCACCTGCTGGCCTTTCCCCTTACTTTTTTTTTTTTTTTTTGAGAGGTTTTGCTATAGGGCGTGTGCGCTCGCCAGACAGACAGAGACAGAAAGATAGAAAGCGAGAAATCACCCCCCAGGGGGGATGGCCACGCCGCAATCCCTTCTCCTCCATTCTCCTCTCGGGATCCTGGGCACGCACGCACACGCGCCTGGTGTGAGTTTTAAGCCACCGGGTCCAGGACTCGAACAGCGGTCGACTACATGGAAGTCCAGCGACATAGCCATTACGCTAACTGCTGGTCCCCCCCACCCCGTACATATTTTTAAAAAGTGAACAATCATAAAACAAAGTGTAGACTGCTCCAAGGAGTTCTCCAGCCTGCAGTGGGCAAAGCTGGAGTCAAACACAGTTGGATCACACCCAGCCAACGCTGCCTGCCCTGGAAGTGAACAGGTTTTGTAGCATCTGAGGACCACTCCCAAGGCTTCAGGCCCCTAGAGTCTGGTTCGAAGGACTCTATGTGTAGAGCGAGAACCCCCGTAAGAGGTCTGGATGACAGCAAGGACCCCCGTGAGCCAGAGTGGATGAGATGACGGATGGAGTCCACCGGGAACAGGAGGGGAGAGCACAGCCCTGGCAGACTCTCTCTAGAGAGGGGCTGAGGGAGGGTGTGGGGTGGACACCTGCCAACACACGTACCCGCCAGGGGCTTTGTGTGCATGGTCTTCCATACCCCCGTGGGCCAGAGCACTCGCCGCGGGGCCACAGGACCACAGCCACTGCCGTGAGATGCTCACCGGTCCCGGTGTGGCGAATGTGCACCCACTTTCTCAGCGGGCACTGGGTTCGTGCCCTCCCCTCCTCACCACGTCTTCTTCCCTCTCAGGCATCTCTTCTGGGACTTCCCTCTTACAAGGACAGGCCGACCCACAGCCCAAGCCCCGGATGAGCCCTCCCTCCCTGTTCTCTGCCCTGCTGGGCACATTTTGCTCAGTTCAACTTGAGTGTAGATTCAGCTTCTTTCCGTGGCTCCAGGACCTACTCTGCCACAGGTACTCGAATGCTTGTTGGCTGAATAAATAGAAGAATTCATTTCCTTTCAGTTGAGGCATTGGCTTGTGGGACCGGCCACGGCAGGTGAGACCTGGAGCGTAGGGATCCTCTCCCCTCGCTAGACCAGAGAAGAACACGCCCAAGTGCTCCCACGTGGCTCCCCAGTTTCCCAGCCCAGAAACTGCATAGTAAGAGGTCCCTTCAGGATCCAGGAGCCAGCAGAGCAGGGCAGTGACAGGCCCAGCCGGCTGGTCTCCCCAGCCTCCCTCAGCAATCTGTGGCTCAGAGGCTGTGACGACGGGAAGGCACGGGCCCTCCTCCCACAGTGCTCAACCTGCCCATCTGTCTCTTCATTTCACCTGTCCCCACAAATGTAGGCCACACTCAGCGCCCTTCACTGTTAGACGTGAAATACGTGGGAGGAAAGACGTGTTGCCAGACACGGAGGCACCGAGCCCAGCCACTCTGGGGAGGGAGGTTACAAGGACATTCAGGAAGAGTATGCTGGGGAAGGGTCCTGCTAGGTGTGTGTGCCGTGCTCGTGCGTGCCCACGTGCGCTGTGTATATATATATATATGTTAGACTGTATGTGTGCGAGTGCATGAGTGTGTATGCATCTGGATATGTGTGCATGCATGTGCATGTGCGGTCATGTGAGAGCATGGGTGTGTACGCATATGGATGTGCGTATGTGTGCCGGGGGTTAGGGACATTAGTGGAAGCTGCCCCTCCTTCCTGGCTCCACACCAGCTTGATCCCACACGTGCAGTCTGGTCTGGGCGGTGGCAGGGGGAGGCTGACAGCGTGAACACTGATACACAAACCAGATGCCCAGTGAGCGGAGAGTTTGTGCATCAGATAGTGGCACGGTCACCTTGGGCGAGTCCCTCCCCTGGGGCTTTAGCGTCCTAGCTGTCAAATAACGGGTGTCAGAGACCCTCTTTCACATCGCATTAGCATCCGTGCTAAGAGCTGCCACTGCTGGCATGCTGAAGGGGACACACTGCTGACAGCCCCCCACCCCTCTGAGGCTCCGCTCCCCAAGGACATCCCTGGATCTGAAGAGAGCCTAGACTCCTGGAGCAGCCATCATGGCCAGCTGCTGTCCCTGAGGCTGGTGGGCGAGGGCAGCATCTGGGGACCGCTCCGCCTCTCCCAAACCTGGCTCTTGTGCCTGCTCTGTGCCAGACAGACGCTCCAGCCTGTGAAGAGCCCGACCTCCCGCCCCCCGGCCTGATCACCCCTCGCCCGTCAGACAGCAGTCTCCACAGTGCGGTGTCCCTGCTCCTCCGGGCATGGGAAGAAAATACCGGGGCTTCTACTTCTACTCATTTCTATCACGTCCCTCTGCACATTCCTAATTTGTGCGTGTGTGTGTGTATTTAGTGTGTACAAAATATGCTAGTATAGTAATTCACTTCATAAATAAACACATACATGTTGCAGTGTGTTCTCAAAAATCTTTTTACCAGAGGAGGGCCCATCTGTTTGGAGAGCACTTTAGGGGAGGTAAGAAACAGATAATGACTACGATCTGCAGTTTGGCAACAATGGCCATAACAGAGGCGAAGGTTATACACTGTGGAAATCCAAGAAAGGGTGTCATTGTGACCAACAGAAGTGCCGGAGGAAAATCCGGGAAGGCTTCATCTAGGAGACGGCTTTGGGCTAGTCTTCCAAGGGGGCCCCCCAGCAGATGCACAGCCTGAGCTAAAGCACAGAGGTTGGAAAGCAGAGAGTGCTGGGGACCAGAGCCTGAGTGTCCCGGTTCTACACGGCCAAGCGGTAGGAGATGAGCTGAGGCGGGCGACTGAGGAACCCACGCAGAAAGGACTGAGCACGTGAGGGGGGCGTGGAGAATGCACGAGGAACGAGGGGACCCGGGGGCAGCGAATGGAGGTTTCTCTGGAGGAAAGCAACACAGCCCAATTGTATTTGGGGAATTCTCATCGGGGGCAGGTCATCTGCTGGAGGAGACTGGATACCTGGGAAGGTGGAAGGTGACCGCTGTAACCCAGGCAGGAAGGCCTGAACCAGCCGGGAAGCAGGGGAAGGGAGAGAAGGGGGCAGGGGTAAGAACGCAGAAGCAATCCAACCAGACACCATCACTGGGGAGGCAGCGGGAGGTGAAGTGCCCGGAGGAGCCAACACCGACTCCGCCTCTAATGCTGAGTGACCAGAGGGGCAGCAGCAGGTGGGACCCTGGGCGGAAACCCAGCCTGAGCAGTCTCGTCGGCATTGTCTAGAAGTGACCATCAGAGGTCACAGGATCTGGATGCTCTGATTGGCTGTGTAAACATGAAGAATTCCCCAAGGGCTACACCTGTCTGAACTTTTTCGATAAAAACAGGTCTTCTTCATTTTGCAAATCATTTTGTATCCCTCCCATGGGGAAGACATCACGAAAGTAGAGAGGAGACAGAAATGCTGTCCTTGTCCTCAGGGACCCGAGCCTAGTTGGCAGACAACTGTACAAAAACGTGTTTGACAGCCTCTCAGCGGAGGGCCCTGACAGGAGCCCAAAGATGATAAGCAGATGTGACGCTAACACGTGTCCCTGGCCCAGCAAACGGAGCCACCTCCTGAGAATAACCCAGCTTCTCCTCAGGACTCAAGGACAAGAAATCCAGCATGGTAGGCCACCCTCCGTAGCGCGGGTGGCATGTGACAGTGGCTGGATCTGCGGGGTTCTGGGTACCTAGGACCTTACATTTCTGGAGAAACCTGTGACGTCAGTTGCGTCACCCTTTACCAAGTGAGCCAGCCTCAAAGTGCACGGCACCGAGGCTCTGAGCTTCACAGCCTCCTCCATTCTTGCCTCTTGAGGGTCTTTGACCATCTGTGTCTATTTCTAGATTTAGGGAGCTCCCGGGACTGTGGCAGGAGGAGGGGTCCCAGGCCTCTGAACGGCAGAAAAGCACAACTGAGCAGTTCGCTGTATTTTAATGAATTCCCGCTTGCCATCCCCGGCCCGCCAGCCTTGTTCCTTTGTGGGCCTTCCCCATCTCCCCAGCTATTTATAAACCCCTCTTCCCTCAGCCCACGGCTCTGTCTCCTTATCACCCTCAGATGCTCCCGCTGTAGTCTCCCAGAGAGATCCCACGATCCCCCTGAGCTCAGCGGAGGTTGTTTACCCCTGCTGGGTCCTGAAACGTAGCGGAGTGGAGAAACAGCACATGCTTTCAAATCAGCCAGATGTCGGAGAGCACCTGCTTCTCCACCCAAGCTGAGTGTCTTCAGGCAGGGTCTCTGAGCCTCAGAGCCCTTACGAACAATGGGGTCCATCCTCATGTTCGCTTAGAAGTTCTTTCTTTTTTTTCTCTTCTCTCTCTCCTTTTTTTTTTTTATAGAGGTTTTTGCTATAGGGAGCATGCACTCCCCAGAAAGAGAGAGACATAGAGACAGAAAGCAAGAAATCACGCCCCAGGGGGTATGGCCACACCACAATCCCTTCTCCTCCATTCTCCTCTCGGGATCTTGGGCACGCACGCACACACACCCGGCATGAGTTTAAGCCACCGGGTCCGGGACTCGAACCGTGGTTGACTCCTTGGCAGTCCAGTGACACAGCCATTACGCCAACTGCTGGTCCCAGAAGTTAACATTCCATGCTGATTCACCTTGCACTGGCGTCTCACATGCTACATTGATAAATTCGTGGCCAGAAGCAAATGAACACCGGACGTTCAGACACAGACCTTCTCAGCAAGGTCCGCCTTATACAATCACGACCTGCACCTTCCCAATCCGCTTTCCAGTCCTCCAGTGTGGCCACCACCTTAGGTTTTCTGCTGTGTGTTGTCTCCCTCTGGAAGAGAGGCTCCAAGAGGGCACGGACTCCAAGGGGCAGTCCGTGTCATTCCCTATACATCCACAGTGCCTGAAACTCAGTCCCACTGGAAAAACATACTGAAGACCAGCGCCTGGCAGGTCTGCAGTCACCGCGGTCACTCTCAGCTGGGGGTGGTTTTGCTTCCTCTCGCCCCAGGGGACATCTGGCAATGTCTGGAGAGATTTCTGGCTTCAAAACTGGAGAGTGCTACTGGCATCTAGTGGGTAAAGGCCAGATGCCACTAAACCTCTCACAGTGCACACGGCAACACCCCCATGTCAATCACCAACCAAAGGTGTCAACGGTGCCGAGGGGGAGAAACCTCGAACAGCGACAGGAATGACCGTGACATCTGGCATGACGGAGCGCTTGCTGTTGGCAGTGGCTGCGTGATGCCAGCTGTACACCGTCTCCTGCAGCCCGCACCAGCACCATCTGAGCGTCACGTGTCACGTTCCCGGGGTACAGATGAGGAAACAGAGGCCCTGACGGTGACGTCACCAGCTGCCTGAGGAAGCACGGCCGGTCGGCGGTGGCCCCTGGGCACCTGTGCCATTTGCGTCATGGCGCGTAGTCACATTTCAGCCCAGGGGTTGGGGCTTCTCCCTTGGGTTTCCTGTCCGGCACTTTCTCTCTGCTAGGTTTGGAGTCTGAGCAGATCTGCTTACTGGACTCCCAAACCCTCCGCGCGGCTTCAGCCCCTCTGAGGCCCTGCGGAGGGTGAGCAGTGAGTGACTTGGGAGTGTGGCGGAGCTCCTCGGTGGCCTGACTCGGGGTGGGGCCGTCCCTGGTCTGCTTTCTGTTGCTGGCCGTGCCTCCAGCCACCCTGCATGAAGGCTCCTCCCAGTTGACTGCCCAGGGGACACTCCGCACCAGCCTGCCCACAGACTGCACCGTGGCTGAGACTTTGGGCTGGCCGAGATCCCAGCCTCGGTCCTGTTTGGTCCCAGACCCCATCTCCTCTGCACGGCCTGGGGCCCCGAGGCCCATGATGGTTCTCACACAAGCCCCCAGACTTCTGGCCTTTCTGTGTGGTCCGTCACACTTGCATCCCATCGAGGGTCTCATCCAGGCACCCCCACGCACCCCAATTCCACCTTCTTCTTATGCTCTTCTCTCTGGACCGCAAGTTCCCTTCAGGATTTCAGTTCCACTCAAGGTCTACAGAGCCTTCGCTAGGGAGGAAGCTCTGCGCTGGGTGCCAAAGGGGACACATAATCAAAGCAGACACAGTGCCCACAGACACTCTCCAAAAGCTCTGGTTTCACGGAAAATGAATTTCCACAGTGGGATCAAAGGCCATGCACTGAGGGCAGTGAGGCATGGGTGGCCCATGGGCAGCAGAGGTTCCAGAGGAGGTGACACTCCAGTACATCTGTCCCCCACCCTGTGAAGAATGAGGGTGCGGGCCCTGCCAGCTCTGACATTCAAGAACTCCACAGTCCTGGAGCTCTGTGAATGGCTCCCCAGAGCTGAAGGAAGATCCTGTCCAAGTGCCCCAGAGAGAGCACACTCTGTGACCCCGCCCTCCCTCACCTGGTTCCCTCAGTGACAGGTCTGCATGAGCACCTGGTATGTGTTGGAAACCCCGTGACAGCTAGTCTCGGGTTCTCTGAGCTGGCCGGACTGCTGTCATCTTGCCCAAACTTTCCACTCTAGTGCAGTCTCTTCCCGCTAGACTGTGCTTGTCAGGAGATGAGCAGGAAGCCTCAATGAGCTCCCTCGAGATGGGTTATTACCTCATCCCTCTTGGCTCAGTTTCATTCTTTATAACAACCATCCACCCCCTGGAAGTATTTGACGTAAAAAACAGCAAACATAGGGCCAGCAGATGGCAGAGTGGTTAGGTCACTGGACTCCCATTTGGCTGACCACGGTTCAGGTCCCGGACCTTGACACTCATACCAGGTACATGTGCATACGTGCCCAAAATCCCAGGAGCAGGGATTGTGGTGTGGCCACCCCCCTGGTGAGTGATTTCTCACTTCTCCTCTCACTGTCTCTGTCTCTCTCCCTCTCTCTCTTTCTCCCCAGAGAGTGCACGTGCCCTAAGGCAAAAGTCTCTTTAAAAAAAAAAGAAAGGAAGAAAGAAAGAAAATAGCAAACATTACACAATCTCATTTTATAGGTGGAGAAACTGAGGCCAAAAGAGTAAAGCCACTGCCTCAGAGGCCTGGCGCTCAGTTCAGCTGCTCTCTTTCCAGCTGGGCTAACCCCATCTAAAGAAGCTGCCCTTGAGGCCCGGCCGGGTGGTTCTCCCAACCTGCGAACGTGCAGGATTACCAGTACTGGGGCCAGGACTGACCTCAGCAGTCAACGCACCCAGCCGATAATCAAATGTTCAGACCCTTATTAACCGGCTTCCCTTTTTAAAATTTTTCTTTTTTGGATTGCCAGAAATAGTGTGTCCTCACCAGAGAGAGAGAGATAGAGAGAGAAAACACCCCACTCCTCAATGGGGCATGGTCATACTGCCATCCTTTCTCCATTCCTCCCTCTTGTCAGGATCTGAGGCAAGCACACACGAGTGAGTGCGCGCACACACACACACACACACACATACACACACACACACACATACATACACACACGTACACACACGTACACATACACACACATACACATACATATACACACGTACACACACGTACACATACACACACATACACATACATACACACACGTACACACACATACACATACACACACATACACACACATACACACACATACACATACATACACACACGTACACACACGTACACACACGTACACATACACACACATATACATACACACACGTACACACACATACATACACATACATACACGCACGTACACACACACACACACACACACACACACATCCAGTGTGGTTTTCAAGCTGCCAGGCCCCGAATGAGAACCCTGACTGGCCATGTGGGACCCAGCTCCCTGAACCACTGGCCACAGGGATGACTCACCACTTCCTTTCTTATACAGTGGAAGTCCCCTTCTTGGGGGCCAGGAGAGAAACCAGCTGTCCAAAAGAGAAACTGTCTTTGCCTTCTCTAAGTCATTTCCACTTCCTGGAGTTCACAGAGAAAGCACAGGTTTTATGCTATCGCAAATATAATTCAAATATTCTACTAGAAGTCTAAAATCTGCCCTGTTGGTTTTCCTGGGCCTAACTCGCTGCTATATCCCGGTACAATCTGATTCCTGTACTCGGGGCTTTTCCCCAGGGCCTTGGGCCAACCCCATGGTCTGGCAAAGCTCCTTCCTAACCCAGAGAGAGTGGCCTCGTGATAGGCCGAGGTCCGCAGATCTCGGGTCTGTCCCGCTGAAGGAGCACTTGGCCAGGGAGTGGCAACACAAGCCCTTTCTGGTCGTGTCTCTCAGCAGCGTGGCCCCAACGGGCTGTAAAGCACACAGCGCATGGCTCTTTTTCTAAGAATCATCATCTCGTCTACTCTGGACGCTCAGGGACCTTGGGCCCTGAAGCACCAGCGTTTCCAAGGCCGGCCACAGGAGTCAGCCTTTATGCAGTGAGCCCTTGTCCACTTTCCAGCCCGCGCGCCCCTCAGCCCATCCGGGCAACCCAAGAGGAGCCCGCGACTTGGGGTCACTGCTAAATTGAGCAAGGGGTCATAAGGGGTTTTTGAAAAGGTCATGGAAATAGACCTAAAGTATAAATTAATTTGGTCCAAGAATTTAAGGAGCCATGCCTGTTTTTTTTCATACTATGCATTTTCCACGAACTTTGTGAAGGCCCTTCACATAATCCTCCATCTCAAAATATGCACCCTGAAGAGCCGGTTAATCCCTGCCCTTCAGAAGAAACTCAGGGCACATCCTATGACTTTCCCTGTCACACCTGAGTAAAGAAATGTCTTCTAGGAATCGAGGTGCTTTGGGGAAAAGGCTGATTCTAGGGTCAGAGCACAGAAAATGCAAGTTAGGGCTGGAGTATCTTGTAGGGCTAGAAAATAAGAAAGTACTAGTAAAAAGAGGGATGTGAGGGGAGGGAAAGGGAAGGGGAGGGGAGAGGAGGGGAGGGGAGGGAAGGGGAGGGGAGGGGAGGGGAGGGAGGGGAGGGGAGGGGAGGAAAGGGGGAGAGAGGGGAAGAGAGAAGAAAGAGAGGCAGGGAGTCAAAAGGACAAGCGCACCAACCTAAGAAAGCTTCCAATGACCAAAGGTGGAACAATTTGAGTAACACAATAAAGAACAACAGTACTGTATTATCACTTAAAGAATAAAATAAAAAACACAAGTCCATACTAATAAAAAAACTTATTGCATAAATAAATAAATGCATAAATGGGGAGAAGGGCTAACTCTTCCCTACAGAAGAATTCTAAGTAATATATGAGGAAAACAGAAAATCACTATTAGAATTCTACAGTAATGGATCCAGCAGATGGCATAATGGTTACATCGCTGGACTCCCACGTGGTCAACTGTGTTCAAGTCCCAGACCTGGTAACTTAAATTCAATGTCGGGTGCATGTGTATACGTGCCCAAAATCTCGAGAGGAGAGTGGAGGAGAAGGGACTGCGGTGTGGCCATCCCCCCAGGGGGAGATTTCTCTCTTTCTGTCTCTTTGTCTCTTCAACAAGCTCACACACCCTATAGCAAAAATATAGCAAAAATCTCTCTTAAAAAAAAAACCTCTCCAAAGAATATTACGGTAATAACTGCTTCAACAAGAGTTCCTGAAGAATGCTAAAGTTAGTGGGTAAAACTGTAAGAAGAAACAAGATCTCTAGTCTTAATGCATTTCTTCCAAAATATGTTTTAATTACTACGGTGGTTTAACATACACCCACAAATTATTTGATATTCTTCTCTCTGATAGATGGAGCTTAGTGCCCCTTCCCTGGAATGTGGGCAGGATGTAGTGACTTGCTTCTAATTAGGAAAATGCAGAGGGGAAAAAACAATGTTACAACGACCCTAGCAGACACTACCTTAACCAAGTGACTCACGTCACAGGGCCAGCCTCACAGCCCAGTGTCTGGGGAGCCAGATCCCAAGTGGCTGACCATAGTTCGAAGCCCCAGAGGCTTGAAAAACATGCATGTGCACATGAGTACGTAAGTGCCCCAAATCTAGACAGAGTGGAGAAGTGAAGGAGAAGGGATGGAGGTGTGACCATGCCCTGTTGATGCCCTGCTGGGGATGCTTCCTCTCTCTCTTTCTCTTTGTCTCTGTCTGATGAGTGCATGTACTCTGGCAAATTAAAACACTCATGTACAGACACACACACACATACATGCACACACACACAAGTAGATTACCATAACAAGTAATAAGTTATGCCAATGTCTTGCACTTCTGGCTATCATGCAATGACAAGGGAACATCAGTTCTATGGAATCCCCCCCCCCAAGTCTATAACTTCAGTATAATCATGAGAAAACATTAGACAACCCCAAAGTGAGAAACATTCTACAATATGGCGGATTGGTATGCTGCAAACAGGTCAAGGTACTGAACGATGCATTCAGGTTGACCTGAGCTCCAAACTCGGGGCCTTCCCACATGGCTCCAGGGTTGCACAGCGGCACCCGACAGCCTGCACCATCACAGCTGGGCGCAACTTCTTAGTTCTGACAAACACAGCAGAGTACCTAGGGGAGGCTGGATGAAGGGTCTACTGGAATGCTCAGTAGAGTGACCTTGCCCCCAAGAAGCAAAAACTGGTCATTGGCAAAAAAAGATCTTTGCTGTTACAATAGTTTGTGGTCAATCCCGTAACGTACAGAGAAGTGGGAGGGAAAGGAGCACATGAAGAACTTGGAAGAATACAGGAGAAGGACGAAGACGGCAGCCCTCAGTAGGGCAGTAGAAGCAGCAGTAAGGAGAGTTTCCGCAGATCTGTACCAAGGCCAGGGACAGCAGAGGGTAATAATATTGGGTGATCTGCGTACTTACTCTTTTCCTAGGCACTGTCCTAAACGTTTTATATGCAACACTTCGTTCCCCACAGATCTACTCATGTTCCGGTGTTGACCTGGAGCGGAGATTCATGAAATTAGTGAAGTGGCAGAGCTGGGACTCGAACTCAGGTCAGGATATGATCGGGTTCAGAGGCAGTGGACGCCTCCTGATGACCCAGACATGGTGCTGTGCTCTTCATTCACACGACCCTATTTCATCCCAGTGCCAATTCCTGCATTCTATAGACAGAAAAACAGGGGCACACGAGGGTGAAGTGGAAGTAGCTTCCAGGTGGCTGGCTAGACCAAGCCCAGACTCATGTCTGGTCAAGTTTGAGTACCCTTTGTGCTTGGCAACCCTGCCTTTTGTCATCCACCGGAATGTGAATAACAACATCACATGGAGCTGCCATTCTGCTGGGATGCACTGAAATGACTGTGCTGGTTGTTAAAGTGCTAAAATCCCTCTGTACCAGCTGGCAGCCAGCCACTGTTCAGAGCCTCCTCAGATGCTGCCCGGCTCCTCCCGCCCAGACACCTCCCACAATGTGGTTTCGAAAGAACCAATGGGAGCTCCAGGACTCTTCTCTGGTGCCATGGCCTGCATCAGTCCCAGCCAACGGTTAAGTCCTTTGAAGGTAGTGTCTAACAACCATACACCTCAGTGCTCCATTATCTCCTGAACACCCACACAGTCATCACCTCCTCTGACGCACACAGATGAGGACAAGGAGGTCCGGAGAAGTAAAAGCTGCCTAAGATCGCGTGGCTAGTTAAGAGTTGAGCCATGCTTGGGGTCAGTGGGTGGCAAGGTGGTTAAGGTGCTGAACTCTTACATGCCTGACCATGGTACGAGTCCTGGACCTGGTGGCTTGAAAATTATGCCAGACGCTTGTGCATGCGTGCCCAGAATCCCAGGAGAGTGGGGGAGAGGCTCGCAGCACGGCCATCTCCCTCTGGGGCTGATTTCTCACTTTCCCTCTCACTATCTCTGTCTCTCTCTGACAAACGCACACACTCTATGGCAAAAACCTTAAAAAATATATTGAGCTATGCTTAAGCCTAAGTCCTTTCAATTGTGTTTGCCACTATATGGCCTTTAGTCATTTAAATAAAACATTTTATACTAGGTAGAGTCAGGAAATTTTAAATAAATTAAATTAGAATATGTCACAGACTAAGGATGAGTCTTTGTGAAAGAGATTTGTTAGTTAAAGACAAAATCAATCCTCTCAGCAAAGATTTAAAATGCTGGGATTTAACCCAAAGACCAGGAGCTCAGTACATACAAAGGTGGGACTGATGGATCGAATAATTATTTGAACTACTTGCCCCTCCTTGTAATTGGATTCTACTTTCCTGCCCATTGTCCCATGCCTACCTGAGCATCCTGGAGGAAAATGTTCCTGCCTCTTTGGCTTTGGGCTTGGCGGTGTGAAATTCCCAGTGAGAGGAGAGGGGATATGATGTCTGCTGAGTCAGAACAGAAGCTCTGTGGATGATTGTGAGGTTCAGCTTGGGCACTCTATGACTGCCCTCTGCAAGAAGGGAACAGCAGGGTTCACATCCAACTATTCCTTCAACCCAGATCCCAGCATAGGAAGGCATGCAGAGTCCTGAGTGCCATAGTCCTCATGTAGAGAGCAAAAACTTTATATCATAAGTTATCAACGTATGGGGTTGTTTGTCACTGCGGCATAAAGCTGACTATTACAGTGGGAAGAAATAATGCTTTGAAAATTTGAAGATTAACAATTAATGAGTTCTAAACTAAAACAGCAAAAAAAAAAAAAAAAACCCTACAACTTTTAATTAAGCATCATTTTATAAGAGAGAATTCAGGTACAAAACGGGAAGTATTTAGTGGCTATTTTTATTTTCCAGAAATTGTTTTACATTCATTTTCTTTTTTTCTTATTTACTTGAAATTCTGACTACATGTTCTTTTCCTTAAATTTAATTTTTTTAAGCTTTTTCCCTGTATGCTTGCCCAGAGAAGAGAAAGATAGAGGCAGTGAGAAGAAAACTGAAATCACCCCCCCAAGGGGGAACAACCAAATGACAATCCCTTCTCTGTTATTCTGCTGGGACCCTGGGCACACACATGCACATGTACCAGGTGTGATTTTCAAGCTGCCAGGTCTAGGACTTAAACTGCAGTCAGCCACGTGGGAGTCCAGTGCCTTAACCACTCTGCCACCTGCTGGCCCCTACACTCACTTTTGAAAAGGCTTATAATTCATAAACCATAGGCCATACATACTATGGAATTGCCAGGGGTTCTGGGTACAGTATTCAGAAATACAAAAGAAATCACATTTTGCCCAATAAAATAAATTACTTAATTCAAAGGATAAGTAAATAATATATGTAGAATAAGGTAGTGATCTTAGGATCACTGCATCCCACTCAAGTCACGTGTGAATTTTCACAAGTTTCATGATCTATTTTTGGTAAACAGAACAACCATGTCACATTCTGTTCTGGAGGTTGAGGTATGAATATTTTGAAATGAACTCCCTCCCTTCTTCCCTCACTCTATTCATCACATTTCAGATACAAGACAGATCAAAGTCTCTCCTCTGAGCAGTCATTATAGAAGGAGAAATTCCTGTGACACATGGAAACCAGAATCAAAGAAGATCCCCGTAAGAGGAGCTTCAGACATGACACTGTTCTTTCCAGCAGCGCTGTTTGCTTCAAAATCTAAATGAAACTCTCGACTGACCTAAAGCAGCCTCACATTCTTTCAGATCATCTCCAAGACCCAAAGAGGCCAGAAGGAGTGGTTTTGATACCCAAGTTCCAGGGTGGCGACTCCACGGCTTTATGGACCCACTATTTGGCACAGTAAGTCACATTGCTCCAGGCCTCAAACTAGCAGAGGCAGGCCAGCACCTTGCACGGCGGATGTGTCAGCTCAGGCCCTGCCTGCTCAGCCACAGTGCACTCCCTGGAGTCGCCGAGTCACGCGTGGGTACAGTCATGGGCACCCCCTCCCCAGTTCCTCTGCGTTCCTGTTGGTAATGAACAGATCTTAGATGAGCCAGGGCAAGGGGATGTCTCCACAGGTTTGGGCTTTCTGCAGTTGGAATAACAATCAAATACGGGGACGAGCCTCTTAGTTTTGAAACAAAGCCCTCAGTCAGAATGCACAGAAGAAAAGAAAAGCGACTATTCATGCAGACACTGCGCACATGGTCCATGGAGGGAAATCCAATGTACCCCAGAGTGTGATAAAGGCAAAAAACCTATTCTTGTCATTGGTGGCGTGGGTCTAGAATCATCTAGACACCTGCCATGGGTCAGTGAAGGAAAATGAGAGCCTGTGGTGTTTTGAGTGGCTCTTTTTTTAATTTTAAAAAATACTATTTATAATTTTGCTATAGGGCATGAGTGCTTGCCAGAGGGAGAGAAAGTGAGAAATCACCTTCTGGGGCCATGACCACACTGCAATCCCTTCTTCTCCATTCTCCTCTCGGGATTTTTGGGCAGGCATGCTCACATGCCTAGTGTGATTTTCAAGCTAACAGATCCAGGGCTCAAGCCATGGTCAACTATGTGGGAGTCCAACACCTTAACCACCATACCACCCATTGGCCCAAGAGAGTGCTCTCTTGAAAGAGGCTGTGAGCCATGCTCTATGGCCATGCCCTCTGTGCCAGGCACCACCAGGCCTTGTCCACACTTGAGCCAGGGCTGGGGCAATGGTGTGTGTGTATATATATATATACGCTCAGGGGGTCACGGTAGGCTGGCTGGACCTCCCAGCGATTCCCCGTCCACTGCCACCCCCAGAGGCCTTGGTCTGTCTTTGGTTCTGTTTATGAAAGGTGGCCTGTCCTTACACAGGTAAAGATCGGGCTACGGGTGAGTCTGTGACATGAACTCAGGTGGGAGTCAGCTTTTGGCACCCCCACCCCTGCCCATTTACCCAGATTTCATGGTTTTATGGGAGTCTTTAGGACCAGGGGCATGAGGCCATGGCTGTTGTTGATTCTGAATAAAGGTGTTTCCTTCTCCATTTCTGACTCTGGTTTTAGAGAGCTTCAAAGAAGGGAGCTCTGAACACAGGCACTGACTGTCAGCTTTTGAAAGCTTCAGCTGCTTCGAAGCATTTAGGGAACCCCTGCTACACCTCCCCACCCCCAGGCCCTGTTCCTCTCCCATAGCAGATCTTTACTGTGGCGTTCTGGGTGGCTCCAGGCTCCCATGGCAGCTCGCGAGGGGCCGAGGGCCCAGAGCCACACACACACCCGACAGCGGCTCTGGGTACCAGCCCGGAGGGACTCTTGTGCAGGTCCCCTCTCCCCACATTTCTCCCCGAGTGGGCAGAGAGGCCTGGCCCCGCCTCGCCGAGCAGCCCTGGCCGCTGGTCGCCTGCCAGCCCTGGTGCAAGGCTGATCCGGGGCTCTCCCAGCGGCTCTCCTCAGCCAGCAGGCAGGAAGCTCTGAATCCTGGCCTCGGCCCAGAGGGAGAGGAGAGGGGCTCCTCTATGCTCCTGGCTGTCCTCATGACCGCCAGCGAACAGAGCGGGACTCACACTGCCTCCTGCCACCAGCCTCCGCCCAGCTGTTCTGGCTGCGCAGCTCCATCCCTCTGGCCTGTCTGCAGAACACTGGGCATTTGTCGGCTTCCAGAATCGCTGCTGTGCGCCCAGGCTCTCTTGGGCCCCCAGCTCCAGGCTTGGGCAGGGGGGCAGGCCAGCGGAGCCACAGGCCTGCTTTCAGACCAGCTCACCCTCAGCCAGGGAAGCCGAATCCCAGTCCAGGGTCCTTAACTATGATAAGCCTCCTGCCCCACTGGGGAGGTTCCCACCGCTCCTGGATCTGATCAAGCAAGTCACACAGATAATAGTTCAAATCTGCTCACTTTCTGTGTGTGCGGAGGTCAAGGCCATTCACTTACTAGATCGCATCAGACCCAGTCGTCACCATCTGTCTATAGGGACAGTAAACTGCCAATCTAAAGGGCGTCTGGGCGTCCGGCACGGTCCTGCACCCCACACAGAGCCCTCATTTAGTCCTCATGCCCACCCGCCCCACCCAGCCCCTGCTGTCTGTGAAAACTCTAGGAGAAGATGATGGAGAGGTCGCAGCAGAGCGGACAGCGTGGCCCCGGGGAGCAGTGAGCATGCAGTGACCAAGTGCTTCCTGCAGGGAGCCCGCCACAGCCCGCATCGCGGCTCACTCACTCAGCAGGAGGCTCTGGGCAGCGACTCTGTGCCTGCCGCCCTGTGCACAACCACTCAAATCCGCAGCTGCTGGGGCTGGCGTTTTGGGGCCCAAGGACAGCAGACGTTGGTAGCGGCCCTCACCTCACTGACAGAAAGCGGACTCATCTCCAGTAAGGAGTGTGGGAGGAGGGGACAAGCTAGAGGGACACTTGCCACTTCCTGAAGTCTGCTTCCCCTCTGCAGTGACTAGGGCACCTCCGGAGTGGCCCACTCGGCCCTGTGGAAGAGGGGAACGTGCTTTTCTCTTACTGGGCTGTCACTATGCAGTGGTGCAGGAGACCTCCAGGCCGTGGGAAAAGGCCCTGACACCCACCACTGCCTGGTACATCTGCCAGCGGGTCTCCCCCACTCCCCCACCCCAGTCCTCTGCCCACCAAGGCCCTGCTGAGAGCACCTGAAAGGACAGCAAATGTCCAGAACACAGCGGGGCCCACTGGCTCGCAGCTACAGCTCAGCCACACCCCAGGCTCAGGGATCCAATCACATCGCTGGGCTGGGGCAGGTCGTCCCGACAGTGGACCTCGTGCTGCCACTGGGCTCTGGCCTCATCCAGTCATTCACTCTTACCTGCAGATGTGGAGGCCACCCAGGGTTTCTTGCTTCTGAGCATCTGTGCAGGCCATGCCTTCGCGGCAGTGACCATCTGATACTTGTCACCCTTCACATCTCAGTGCTGCTGTCACTTCCTGCTGCCGTCAGTCATTCTGCTGACATTGCAGGATGCAGCTAAGCTCCTCTCCTCTGCTTCCATGGTGGCCTCAAAGGCAGTCATCTTCCCATGCTAGAAGGGGTCAGTCCTTTTTTTCTCAAGGGCAATGAATTTTCTAGGCATCTTGAAATACCAGTGCCCAAGAACAGCGTGACCCAATAGCCAAAAGCGGAAACAGCCCAAGTGACCATTGGTAGACAAATGGATAGACCAATGTGGTATATGTGTACAGTGGAACATTACTCAGCCATGAAAAGAGGGAATTCTGATACACGCTACGATACAGGTGGACACGAGGGCCACGTGTTAGGTGAGACGAGCCAGTCAGGAGAGGACAGGTGCTGTGGGATTCCAGTCATCTGGAGTACCTCGAGTCGGCAAGCTCCCAGAAACAGCAGAATGGTGGTTCCCAGGAAGTGAGAGGGGAGGAGGAGTTAACGTTCAATGGCAGAGCTTCAGTATGGGAAGATGAAAAGTTCTGGAAAATGGATGGTGGTGATGTTGGCACAATAACACGAACGCACTGAGGCCACTGAACTGTACATTTGAAAATGACTAACGTGGGGGCTGGCCCCATAGTGCAGTAGTTATTTTACTCTGTATCGGGAGACAGATCTTACATGGTCAACTACAGTTTGAATCCCAGCTCTGGCAGCTTAAAAACATTGCTGGCATATGTGTGTGTATCCTCAGAATGCCTCCAGGACAGACAAAGAAGGAGGGACTGCAGCGTGACCACACCCCACAGGAGGCTTTCTCTCGCTGGTGAGTGAATAAGCCCTCTGACAATTAGGAAGAATTTTTAAAAAATGTCTAAAAGAGTACATGTTTAATGTATATTTCATCACAACTAAAACAACACAAAACAGTGTGAGCACAGAGAGTTGAAAGACCATTTGGTGAATAAATGTGAATAAATGAATGGCTGAGTAGTTAAGTGAGGGAAATCTCCGGACCCCACGGAAGGACTTTGGAAGATTAGGTAACCAGGTCAGAACTACAGAGTCTGGAGGTTGGGTAGGTCAAGGGTGGCCGCCACTGCACCACTGTCACTCCACACTGTCAACAGGATTGTGTCCCCAGGCCACGTCAAATCTTCGGGGTTGCTGCTGACTCTGGAGGGGCGTCTGTGCTCAGGGACTGTCGTGTTCTCCAGGGAACCTGGTACAGAATGATGGGGGGGGGGGGCGGAGTCGTGGGAGGAAAACCTCCAGCCTTGGCTGAGGCCACCACGGGCCAGATTTTTGTGAGACGTGGGTGTTGGGGTCAGGAAGAACAGTGGGAAGCCAGAGAAGGAAGGCCGGCGGGAAGGATCCATTCCATATTCATTCCCCAAGTGAGCCACAGGCTTCGGAAGTATCACATTAAAGAGATGAATCACAGGCTGACGCGGAGAGAGGAGGTTGCAGGGTTGTAAATCAGAGGAAGGGCTTTTATTTGTCAGAATGCTACAATAAATAACATCTCCGTGTGCCACTTAACAAAAGGAGAGTGGGAGGGAGCGGGCGCGGCGACGCAGGACAGAGGGGACAGAGGGCTCCCGGAGCAATGTGCACCGGAGAGCCAGTGATCCTGCAGCGGCCAAGGCCCTTCCAGGGCCCGCTCCCCAGTTACTGCAATACTCTGTGCTCCTGAACACACACACATGCATGCACACACACATGCATGAACACACACATGCACACACACATGCACACACACACACACACACACTCAGAAGGTCATCCTCCCCCCAAGCTTCCCAAGAGCACTAAGTCATGAGAAAAACAGCTGAAGGACAGCTAGAGAGGGAGGAGAACTTCAAGGTCACCTACCCCACCCTTATTTTATAAGGATAGTAGGTGTCTTGCTGGAGATGACATTTATGGGCATTTCTTCAGATGAAGTGGCCAAAAAGTCACCCACAGTCCACCGAGGTCAGAGCCCCCTTAGGGAGAAAAGGAAGCCCCCTCCACTAAAGGTCACTGTTCTTGCAACGGTCGGTTAGGGCAGGTGGCCATGCCCAAGATCAAAGAAAGAAGCTTTCTGAAAGGGGAGCTGGGCAGGGCATTTTCCATCGTCCATTATCTGGGCAAGGATTTAGGATCAGACTCTCTGGGTTTTTAGGACTTAAAAGTAAACAGCTGCCTGGCTCTGCAGGGACTAGGCAGTGGAAGAGGGGCAGACAGGCACGTGACCAAATCAGGCCTAGTTACTCCGGGCAACCTGCAGCCGCAGAGGCAGCTGCGCTTCCTGGAGAGCAGCGTTCCCTGGGGAGGCTGAGGACGAGGATGTCTCCCCTGGCCGTGGGCAGCACCGCCCAGCAGGGAAGCCAGGAGCCACCTGTGGCCCTAAAATGTGGCTCCTTAAACTGAGGTCAGCTGCAAGGGCAAAGCCCACCCGATTCCGAAGAAGTAGCATGAGACAGTGGAGAGGAAAGTTTGTGGATTTTTTTATTATTGACTACATGTCGAAATGATAATATTTTGGGTATGTCATGCTAAAGAACATAAAATTTTACAATGAATCTCAACTGTTTATTTCCCCTGTTTAATGTGGCGACCAGGACATTTAAAATCACACATGTGGTTCACACTCGTGGCTTGCGTTCTACTTCTAGTCTGCTCTGGAGGAATCCGGAGCCCCAGAGCAAGGAGGGAATTGCTTCTGACTCACATTACCCGTATGCACTCTGGGGGTGCTTGTGGCACCCTACACTGGGAGCTGCTGGGAGAGGCGAGCTGGTTACAGAAGCGATGGCATGGGGCCTGAGAGTTCCGAGGATTTGTTCAAGCAAATTAATGGCAAGAGCTCGGACTAGAATAATGTTGCAATTACTAGCCACAGAACAGGCTCTCGGTTAGAGTACAGGTTGCTGCTGTTGTCGTTGTTGTTTCAATTGCCAGAGGACATTGACATGTCCACTCTCCAGAGAGAAAGAGAGAAAAAGAAAGCACCTCTCAGTGGGGCGTGGGCACACCATAGGCCTTTTTCCTATTGGTCTGTCTCGTCAGGATTTGGAGCATGCATGCACACATACCTGGTGTGTTTTTCAAGCCACCAGGGCCACGTGGGATCCAGCTCCCTAGATACCACACTTACCCGCTGTGCTACGGGGCCAGCCCTAAACTACTGAGTTTTAGATCCACTCGCAGCCTCCACCAGCTCAGATCACAGGTTCACACGCTTGGTGTGCTCAGGGAGGTCCCAGGATGTGAACCCAGGCCTTGTCCCCGTGGGTCCCCTGGGAGCAAGAACCAGCTACTCCCTTGCCACCACCTTGCCCCTCTGGCAGGCAAGTTAATCCCCCCATCACAATCCTGTAGCCTAAATGAAACTAGAACTGCCTGTCACCGCATGGAGACACACCGGAAGAAACACAGATCTGGCTCCCTAAAGTTTTCAAAGGTGCTGTTAATTATTGCCTGGGGCAAGGACTTGGAAGTCAACCACTGCCTGGTGCAGGTGGCATGGTGGTTAAGGCACTGGATTCCTACACAGCCAACCACGGTTCAAGTCCCAGACCCTGAGGCTTGAAAATCACACCAGGCACGTATGCCCAAAGTCCTGAGAAGAGAATGAAGGGCCTGTGCAGTGGTCATCGCCCTGGGGCGGGGGAGGAGTGGTTTCTCACTCTCTGTCTCTGGCGAGTACACATGTCCTGTGGCAAAAACCTAAAAAAAAATTAAAATAAAAAATATTACAAAAGGTATTGCCTGAGACCCTCTAAGTAGGCGGCAAAGGGAAATCACAAGTTAGACAGCAATGCTTCCTAAAACTTTCTAGACACGTCCCACTACATACCGAATGTCAGGACTTAGGGCAGAACGGAAGGACTGGAAGGTGCAAAAGCGTGGAGAGCAACGGTGACCCTGGGGAGGGGGCTGGGGAAGGGGAGGTGACAGGGAGGGCATCGGGAAGAGGAAAGAAGCAAAACACTTCAGGGACCCAAATGGAATGTTATTTATGGTATGCTACACATGATGATACACAGTGATTACATGTAAAAACGTAAATAAATTTATTTAAAAAAATGTTTTTAGACCTCATTCTCTTTTACAAGAGAGGGAAGTTGCCCGAGCGTGTTCTTTCCCTCCTCACACCCGCCCGACTCCCTTCAGCCAGGTCCTGCTTCTCCCCAGTCGAGGCCTGCTGAGCCCTGTCCCCGGGGATCTGTTTTCTTCCTTCCATTCCTCCAGCCCCTCTGTGTAAGCATCAGTTCAGCTTCTCTGCTGCTCTCAGTCCTCCCTGCCCATCATCTGACCTCCCCAAGAGAATTCTAGAATGCACTGAGAAGCAGGGAACAGGTGCTGGGGGTCATACCGGGAAGAGCAGACACTGTGAGCAAGTCATTCCACTTCTAGGAATCTAGAATAGATCACCAGAGCAACAGATACAGAAGATTACATACAAAATACTTATCGTAGTATTGTTTATAAAAGCAAACATGACGGAAACAGCCTACACATCCAGTGAGCAATAGTGGTTGAATCAATGCTGACGAGTCTATCAAATGGAATATTGAGAAAACACTAAAACTTTCACATCCCAGTAAATAAAAATATTTACTGGGATGTGAAATTACCCATGATAACAGTCAGTGAGATTAAAAAGAAAAAACTCCACAGAACATAAAGCTATTTGTGAACTATGATATCAGTTTGTTTTTCAATGTAAAATATGGACATAGGGAAAGGCTTCTCTGGTATCTCCTACTCCCAGCTTTTTGCAGGCTTTTCAGATCAGTAAGAACCCAGAAGAAAGCAATGAAAAGCACAAATTCAAGGAACTTTTTCTTTTCTTTTCTTTTCTTTTCTTTCTTTTTTTTTTTTTTTTTTTTTTTTTGAGAGGTTTTTGCTATAGGGCACATGTGCTCGCCAGACAGACAGAGAGAGACATAGAGACAGAAAGCGAGAAATCACCCCCCAGGGGGGATGGCCACGCCGCAATCCCTTCTCCTCCATTCTCCTCTCAGGATCTTGGGCACGCACGCA
Source organism: Tupaia tana (assembly GCA_026018925.1). NCBI lineage: Eukaryota > Metazoa > Chordata > Mammalia > Scandentia > Tupaiidae > Tupaia > Tupaia tana. The sequence goes on along the minus strand of JAKSZU010000004.1, from coordinate 2,547,074 downwards.
CACACACCCGGCGTGAGTTTAAGCCACCAGGTCCGGGACACAAACCGCGGTCGACTACATGGGAGTCCAGCGACATAGCCATTACGCTAACTGCTGGTCCCTCAAGGAACTTTTTCAAGAGGGGTATCAAGGCGCCACTTCATTTTCTCTGGCCTGTGCTGAGGAGGGGACTCGATGTGCGGTCCAGGAGCCCAGCCCTTCACTCCCCAGGGCCCCCCGGCATCCTGGAGGAGCAGGGAAGGTATGTGGCCTCAAAGCAGAAGACACCACCTTTGCCAACCATGCCAGGGATCTGACACCCAGAACAGGGTGTTGAGGCCCAGTTTTGTAGGCCAGAGCATTCCTTGGAAGGAGACGTGTGGAGGAACAGAACCTGCCTTGAAGCAGGTGGTTAAGGCCAAGGGCAGGCTCAGAGAGCAGACCGGAAGTGGGACTCAGCCGTTCTTGCCCTCACTAAGCCCCAGGAGTTCTTCTGTAAAATTCGGTTCCTAACACCATCCTCATAAACGCATCGGGAGAAAAGAAGACAGCACCTGAGGGGCAGGGCAGCATGCAGGCCTTGGGCCAGGCTCCTGGCTCGTCCCACACTGTGGTCTCGGGCAGGCTACCCGGCCTCACAGTGCCTTGATTTCCTCATCTAGGAAACAGGAGCAAGAATGGTACTTCTATCTACCCTGCAGGTTTGTTGAGAGGGTCACACAAGGCAGTACAGGTAAAACCCGGGAAAGATGCCTGGCACCGACTCGGCACTCAGTAAACATGGGTCTCCTCCCTCCGTAGTATCTTTCTGGAGGACCTTCCTCCCTGTCCTCTGCACAGACCGTGTCCTCCTCTCTCAGTCCTGCCTGGAAGCTGCTCATTGAATCCTTGATGTTGACATTTCTGGCTGACTACTCTTACTCTAGACCAGGAGTCTGCAATGATAGCCCACAAGCCAAATCTGAGCTGCTGCCTGCTTTGTAAATAAAGTTTTATTGGCACATGGTGAGGTCACTCATTTATGAATTATCTCTAGCTCCTTTATTTATTTTTAGGTTTTTGCCAAAGAGTGCATGTGCTCACCAGAGAGAGAAAGTGAGAAGGAAAGTGAAAAATCATCCCCCAGGGAGATGGCCATGCTGCAACCCCCTCTTGTCCATTCTTCTGGGATTTGGGGTACACTCGCACACACACCTGGCATAATTCTCTAACCGCCAGGTCCGGGACTCCAACAGAAGCTGGCCATGTGGGAGTCCAGGGCCTTAACCACTGCGCCACCTGCTGGCCCTTCCGGCTGCTTTAGATGGCACCACCATAGCAGAGCTGAGCGGTTGTAACAGACTGTATGGCCTGCAGACCCTGAAATATTTACTTCCTGGCTTTTTACAGAAAAGTTTGCCAATCTCTGTTCCAAAGTGATATTGTCCAGTAAAAAATACCATATATGCTATGCATGTAATTTTCTAATAGCCATGTTTAAAAGGGGAAAAAAAACAATGAAATTAATTTTATTCTGTTTTCTTTTCTTTTTTTCTTTTTTTTAAATTTTGCCAGAGAGCGCATGTGCTTGCTAGAGAGAGAGAGAGAGAATGAAAAAGCACCCCTTATAGGGAACCAGCAGGTGGCGTGGTGGTTAAGGCGCTGGACACTCCCACATGGCCGACCACAGTTCGAATACCAGACCTGGTGGCTTGCTTTCTCACTTTCCCTCTCTTCTCTCTGTGCATCTCTCTCTGTCAAATTAAAATAAATGAATGGATAAATAAAATTAAATAAATAATAATTTTTAAAAAGCACCCCTTATGGAGAACAATCATGCTGCAATTTCTTCTCCTCCATTTCTTCCTCCTTTCAGAATTTGGGGCATACATGCACACGTGCTGGTGTGTTTCTTAAGCCACCGGGTCTGGGACTTGAACCATGCAGTCGGTCATCCACCACACTACACTATCCCAAAATTCATTTTAATAATATATTTTATATAACTCAGTATATCCAAAATACTATCTTTTCACCAAGTAATAAGAAAACTATTAATGAGGTACTAGAAACAAAGCCGACATCTGACACTTACATATAATATAACAATAATATCTTAAGGGATGCAAAGGTTACAGTGAACTGCTGTACTTCCAAAATAATAGCCTTGTCTTCAGCGGGAAAAGATTCTACACTGCCTTGGTTTTTAAATTTAAATGAAAGTGAAAAGACCAGTGCCTCAGTTGTACCAGCTGCATTTCAAGTAACTCCCACACTGGACAGTGTGGCTCTGGGCATTAGCCCTCCCCCGACATATTCCTATGTCTCTTCCTCACCCCATAGACCAAGGTTTCTGTGGTTCTATTCATGTGCAAGGCGATTCTCAAAATGGGAGAGAAGATGAGCAGTGGGGATGAAGGTGTGAGAGCAGTAACTAAGGAGGGAGATGGATGTCCCCAGGTCCCCTTTGGGCTCTCAGCCCCCTTGGAGACAGAGGTCAGAGGGCCTTCTAGGGCTCAGGGGACCAGGTGCCACCCTCTCTAGCCACCTCCAGTTCTGTCCAGAGTCGGGCCACCCTGGTGCCTGAGCACTGGAGGCCTGAGACCATACAGAGAGAGCCTGTCGGTGACGCGTGCCCACCACCTGACAGACAGGGGCCAGAGCCAAGGTCTTCTGAGCAGCTTTGAGGGGAGCAGGTGTGTACAGCGAGAGCCGAAGCCAGGCAGGAGGAAGCCAGCAGGTGCCTGTGACCACCTCTCCTTGTGGGCAAGTTTGGGGACATTTGTGAGACGTTTATAAAGACCCCTCAGAATCACCAAGGAGACATTCTGGGCCACACTCAGATGGGCACAGACTCAGAAAGGCAAAGTGGCCCCCAGGGCTCTCCAGCCAGTCACCCCTAGCAGAAGGTCAGGAGCAGGGGGAGGAGGCGGGGGAGTGGCCGGGCTGTTCTCCTTCCCAGCCGGAACAAAGCACTGTGGCGCCTGCGCTCTGATGCGGCTGGGACCCGGCCAAGTCCATTTGTTACGGGGAGCACAGGTTAGTCACGCGGCCTCAGCCAGCAACGGCGTCCTGGGACGCGGGCCAGGTAATTAGTGCCCTGGGCTCACGGGTGTCCTGACGCTGTAGCTCATCCAGGGAATGAGATGTGAAGAAAGCTGGGAAGGGTGCATATCGTTCTGCCAGAAACGAACGCCTATGGGACCAAGACAGCTCCAGAGAACGTCTGTGAACTTGCAGTGGGAGGGCGGGCCGTGCCAGCCTGCAGCTCCTCTCTGCCTGCGACCTGCTGGCAGCAGAGCCCAGCCGAGGCGGAACCCACCCCCTGCCCACCCCCAGTCATTCCTGTCAGTGGTCCAGGCCAGCTCCAGGGGACACCAGAGCCAAACCCCGGGCCACCCCGTTGCTCCCTGTGGCTCCAGGTGCCCAGTGAGCCGGCAGCAGCCTACGCTCTCCCGGACTGCTCCTGGCAGCTGCTGCAGGTCCCCTGCTTGGGCACCTCCGCCTTTCTGGGACCAAGGTCACGGCCAGTGAGCTCACATCTCAGCTCAGGCGGCCAGACCACAGCAGCGACATCCATTCAAACTGCGCCTGCGGGGAGCAGAGTGGGCACAGCACCGGCGGAGGGAGCACAGGTTCACTTCCCACCCCGGGGGCTCCCGCTGTGTGACCCTAGGCGGGCTGCACAGTTACCCTGTGCCTGGGTTTCCTCATCCATCAAGTGGGGATCACAAAGGGCCTCCCTTAAAAGCGCCAGCAAAGGCGAGATGAGGTCGGGCATGGCCGATGCGCAGTCCAACGCCACCAGCTGTAACTGGAAGGACGGCCCATCAGCACTCCCCGATAGCTGCATTTATTTCAATGGAACTCAGAGTCCAGTGAAATCAAATCAAACTCATGCTTTTACAGACTTCATTGTTTAGGTCAAAGCTAAGTGAAAATGCACCAGTATACATACACCTATCTGAAGACTGTCCATACTTCACAGAGCCGGTGACAGGCCCGTGTGGCGTGACTTGTGAACTTGGACCACATGGACTAGTTGGGAAATACTAAACTCACGTAAATCCTCCAGTTCGCTGACGGGAGACTTTATTTATTTCAGATTTTTTTTTTTTTTTTTTTTTTTTTGCAGCAAGGCATGTGTGCTGGTCGGAATGAGAGAGCGAGAGAGGGAAAGTGAGGAAGCACTCCCCAGGGACATGGCCGCATCGCAATCCCTTCTCCTACATTGCACGTCGCCTGTCCGGGACTCAGACTGAGCCTTCAGCCCTATGGGATCCAGCTGCCTTAGCCTCCACACCATCTGCTGGCCCACCAAGGGAGAGACTTTAAACAGAATGAGGCCTGTCCCCAGCGCAGCCACCGCTGGGCCGGGATGGACAGGTGCCCACACTGTCCTCCCTGTCATGCCGCCTCACTGAGAGACCCGTTAAGACCTGATGGGGATATGGACATGTGAAGGAAGCTTATGAACACACGGCTTGTCACCAGGTAAGCCCACATGACACCCAGCCCGAAACCCAGACATTAAACGGCAAAACAAAACCCCTCAGTGTGAAAACGACTGTCTATGAAGCAGGGCCAGGTGCCATTTTCTGACGCCAAGGTCCTAGGTGACTGGTACAACTGGCTTCTCTGGCTCCGCTACCTCCTGACTGTGTGACCTTGGACACACCGCTTAACCTCTCTGTGCTGTTGTTTCAGAGCTGCAGAATGAGAGACAAGAGGTTGGTAAATCGATGCAAACATCAATGTCCTTTTATTTTTCCTGTGAGAGCAAGAGCACACACACCCTCCCCTAGCCCCCCACAAAGATGGGGGTGCATCCAGAGATAGGAGACATGCTGTCTCAGAGGACACAGGGCATTTCTCATCTGCAAAACCGTCAGCGGTTTTCTCTGTCTGTCTCCTGCCACTGGAAGTCTCCAGCCTGGACAGTGTGGTCCCTCCCCCCACCCCGGAGCCAGTACTTCCCTGACTCCCAGCACCCCCTACACAGTACGTCTCCTGCATCCTCACGGCCCCACGAACAAGGCTCACCCACGCTGGCTTCTGGCCTGCCTGTTCTCTCCCCCACGCTGGGGTTCAGACTGATCTTCCTAAAACCCCGATCTGATCAACCTTCGCCCTGAAAGCCTCTACATGATTCACCGTTTCCTGTAGAATAAACTTAGCATGCAGTCAAGGCCCCTCCTAACCCAGCCAGTTTCCCTCTCAGTAGTCACCCGCAACTCTGTCCTCACAACACAGACACACAGTCCACACTAGAGCTGGTCGGGTTCGATCCCTGTTCCTCCGGAAGCCTGGTTCCTGCACACCTGCACACCTGTGCACCTGCTGCTCCCCCCAACCCCAGAACACCCTAGCCCTTTTCTTAACTAGGCAAATACCTTCTGGCCCTTCAGCACCTTGCTGAGCATTTTGTTTTGCACACTCCCACCTCCCGTCATTACTTAGAGCTGGGTGCCGAAGCTCTGGTCACTGCGAGCCAGTGGGCAGGACTGCCGGGGACTCCTTGAAAGGGCCACGGAGGCTGCACTGCCTTTCAGTTCCTTTATGGAAAACGGAAGTGATGGCTGGTGCTGCGGCAGCTGTCCGAGGACACGAGGTGACCTTCAGGCTGGAGGAGGAGCCTGGGACATGGCTACTGCGGGGCCACCACATGCCTGGCCCACCCAAATGCCTTCGGTTCTTCTGCAGGAAAGGAAAAGAAGCGCTCGTGGGTGTAAGTCACCGTTATTGGACTTTGCTGTCACTCTGCTCCTATCCACTGTGACAGGCATCCCAGCCATTTCCTGGTGTGGCTCCGACTCACCTCTCCAACCACATGTTTCCCCTCTCCGACCCCACACCCCATGCTCTCCGCCCACGAATGTATTTTTAGGTTCCTCAGTGCATCATGGTTTTCTCAGGCATAACATCCTCTTCTCTCTCCTCAGTGCCCCTCCTTAGGCCATCTGAAACATCTGTTCAGCTTTCTGGTTCCAACTCAAAGGACACCACCTCCAGGAAGCCTTCCCAGGTCTACTCTCTGCCCCCCATCAGGCAAACAGCCAGTCCTCCTGCTCTGTGTGCCCTGAATACCTCTCAGGGCGGCTCTAACTGTCCTCGTGTATATGTCTGTGTGCACCTCCCTGGTCCTAGGTCATTTGAGGCAGGAGCTAAGTGGCTCATCTTAGCCTCTGGCATCTGGCCTGGGACATGGCAACACTGAGCATAAATGAAGTTGTTCAGGAGACAATCCCCAGATGCAGGCCTTCACTTTCTTCGGCCTGGAGTCTGGCCCGGAGGGCAGGGCTGTGTCCTTGGAAGAGAATGAGGGCTCCTGTCAGGCAAAAGGAGCCAGATGGTGGCACAATAGTGATACAACGGAGCCCACACGGGGAGGCCCCAGTTCATATCCCAGGCCCCACCTTTCCATGTTGGGCATGGGTCTGTGATCTGACCTGGCTGATGCTGGGGTCGGTGGTCTCTCGCTCTCTCCCTTAGTCACGGTAGAAATAAATAAATAAATTCGAAAGGAACAGAAATAAAAACAAAAACAAAGAGGGCTCACTCTCAGCTGCTGCCCCTGGAAGCCCCGGGAAGTGTCTGCTGAGTGGACGCATGCCTGTGTAACTCGGACTCCCTTCCAGGTTCTCCCTCCAGGACTCGGACTGCCGCCAGCTGTGGCCCTGCCGCTCACCATCTGCCCCCGAGTAACTTCCCTCCTCTCCGCACTGAGCGAGCACGCGTGGCTGGAGGCAGGAGGCTCACGAAGTGGAGGGGAGAACACCCAGCTGCCGCCGGAGTCTGCCCTCCCAGCCACCACGAGCTGCCAAGGAGCGTGCAAACGGCTGCTGCAAGGAGACCAGCGGGCAGGACGGACGGAGCAGCCCTGCAGAGGCTGGTGGGCCGGGCCTTCCCCTGCCACTGACCTCGATACAGAGAGAGGACACCTTCGGGGGCGTGGCGAGGCCCCTCAGGTGCCATCGCATTCACTGAAACTCCTTGGACAGAAGATTAAGACGTGGGGAGAACTTGTCGCACCCTGCGCTTGGGAAAAGGAAGGGAACTCAAAGTGGCTGCGTTTGAATGTCACATGCCACCCCCAGAGTTCTGCAGAGATGGGACCTGTGTCCTTGCAGAGAGAGAGGCTTCAGAGGGGCCTGGATTCTGCCCTTCCAGATGCGGGTGACTACCACATGGCGGGCCAACAGGGCCTCTCCCCCACGAGGTTAAGGGCTGGTGGAGTTACTGGGGAGAACTTCAGTTCAGAAGGGCTTCCCGCGCATGAGAACTGGCCTCCGCTGGGGTGGGCTGCCTGGGACGCGCTTGTCCCCTGTGCCGCGAAGCAGGGAACACTCCCAGAGTCACAGGACACTGCGGAGACTTTGGGCTCTGAGAACATGGGGCGTCCCGGGGCAGCCGCACGGTCTGCTATCAGGAACGCCGATGGCTCCTGACACCCCAGCAGCCTCCTGGGCTCCTCCGCCCATCAGGGAGGCCCGGTCTGCACCCTGGAGACGCTGGGGCTCGAGCTTCCCGGCTCTGACCACTCCGCAGGGCCTTCTCTTAATCCGCTTCATGTCGCCCTCTGCCCACTTCCGGACCTCAGCATCCCGTGACTGGTGCCACCAAAGTTCCCATAGGTCACACACAGACGGGCAGAGAAGGTGACCTACCGGAGAGGCTGGTCGAGCGGGGGGAGGGTGCCGCACTGTCGGGCCAGAAGCACTCGTTCATTCATTTATTCACAAACTACAAATCGAACATCTACTAGGCACAGTTACGGAATAAAGCAATGGGAAAAAATTACAAAGAAACACTGTGATGATAAATCCAGGGGCAGCCGAGTTTACGAAAGCAGAGAGGTTTCTGTCCTGCGGGACTCAGAACTCTCTGTGTTGCCCGGTTAGCAATGGGCACTGTGACCACCCCAGCATGTGAGAAAAAACAACAAGTGTAGAAAAGCAGGGGCGGGTGGGGAAAGAAAAGTCACTAGTAATCACACCACCCAGAAAGCACTCCTATAAACATTGTGGCGTTTGCCTTTTAAACAGTTTTAGGTGCACGTGTTACTTTTCCCCTCAGTTTAGATCCTTCTGCATATACCTTCTCCTCCCAATCATTATATCCCAAATGTCTTTTCATTTGTTAAACAGTAGTCTACAATGCCATTTGTACCGGTAGCATGGTGTGTTGCTATATAGATGTAACAACGCAACGTAATTTATGGAGCCAGTTCCTACATCCCTGCATGGGCGCTTCCAGCCTTTCTGTGTTGCAAACGGCGCTATGAAGAAAACAGAATATAAATGCTACGTGCATAATTGTTATACTGTGGTGTTGAGGGAGTACTGTCAAGAAAGAAACGTCTGCAGTGCTCAGTACAGACATAAACATCCGGGCCTAACAGCAAAGCACGCGCTAGTCAATGACATAACATTTTGGCTCTCGGTTGGTTGAATCGGAGGATGCAGAACCCACAAACAAGGAGGGTCAACTGTCAAAATCCCTGAAAGGAGAACGTACGGGAAGAAATGGCCAACTATTTGATGTGTACTGCCAGACTGCTCTCTAGCTATCTGAAGCAATTTGTGCCCCGACCGGCATACTTCTGTTTAAAGTGTCCAAGCCCTCAGGCTCTACCCAACCCTCTTAAATGTTAGGTTTTTATAATAAAAAAGAAAACTGCAGATTTTACAGGTAACAATGTTATCTCATTATTGATTGATTGATTTTTAGTTTTTTGCCAAGGGGATTTGCGTTCACTGGTGAGAGAGAGAGAGAGAAAGAGAGAGAGAGAGAGAGAGAGAGAGTGGGAACGTGAGAAATCACCCCCAGGGGCGATGTTTTCTCCAGAATTCCTTCTTTTCTAGTCTCCTCTTGGGATTTTGGACATGCACACACACATTTGGCATCGTTTTAAAGTTGCCAGGTCCAGGACTCAAACCACAGTCAGCCATGGGCAAACCCAGCATGGCACCTGCTGGCCCATTATTTCATTATCATCATTTGCCTTTCTAAAAATTTATTATGCAAACTGAACTTTTTCTGTTTATCAAGTTTTTGTATTTCTTTTCTGCACTGATGGAGAAGACTTTAAAATTTTTTATTTGGGTCTTTTTCTTTTTTTTTTTTTTTTTAAGAGTTTCTGCCTTAGGGTGTTTAGGATGTGTGTACTCCCCGGGGATAGAGAAAGACAGACACAGTGACAAGAAAACTGAGAAATCACCCCCCAGGAGGATGCCCATGCTGCAATCCCTTCTCCTCCATTCTCCTCCCGGGATCTTGGGCACGCATGCACGCACATATGCCTGGTGTGAGTTTCAAGCCACTGGGTCCAGGACTCAGACCACGGTCAGCCATGTGGGAGTCCAGCGATGTAACCACTATGCCATCTGCTGGTCCCTATTTGGGTCTGTTTTTTTTTTTTAATTCTTTTTTTTTTCTTTTTATTCCTAGAGAGTGTGTACATTTGCCAAAGATAAGAGAGTGAGCATAAGAGAGAGAAAGAAAAAACACCCCACCGTGGAGTATGGCAATTCTGTCATCTTTTCCCCCCACGGCCTGGTGTGTTTTTCAGACTACCAGGGCCAGAAATCACGTGGAATCTGGCTCTCTTAACCATGCTTTGGGACCATCCCTTCAACTTTTTACTTAGAATAATTGTAGAATTACAGAAAAAACTGCAAACACCATCCACAGTTCCCAGGTACCTTTTACGTAGCTTCCTGTAATGTTAACACACTCCCTAATCATGGTGCATTTCTCAAAACTAAGAAAAGAACACTGCTACAATACCACTCACGGGACTCTAGACTTTATTTTTTTCACAGATATTTTTATTTTCTGTTCCAGTATCCAATCCAGGATCCTACACTGCACTCAGTGGCTACATTCCTCTCCTCTGACAGGCAACAGCTTTTTCACCTTGTTCTTTATGACCAAGTTTTCAAAGAGTTCTGAGTCAGTATTTTGCAGCACGTCCCTCAGTGTGTGTTTGTCTGACATTTTCTCATGATTAGACTGGGGCTGTGGTGTGTGGGAGGCATGCCTTCTCCTTGCATCATTTCTAGGGTCACACGACATCAACGTGACTCGTCACTGATATTATTAACCTGGGGTCAGGTGGTGTCTGCTAGGTTTGTTCACCATGAAGTTACTATTTCTCTGGAAGTGAGTCACGAAGTCCAGCCCACACTCCAGGAGGGGAGGCGGGGATAAGCCTCACTTGTTGGGAAGGGAAATTATGTATATGTATAATTTTACACATTTATATACATTTATACATTATACTTTTATACATCTATAATTTATATAAAATATGTATGTATTTCCTCCATTCTGAATGCTTTTTTAGAGATTTTTGCTCTAGGGTGCATGTACTCACTAGAGAGAGAGAGAGAGAGGCAGAGAGACAGTAAATGAGAGCATCACCCGGGGTGGCCACGCCACGATCCCTTCTCTTCTATTCTCCTCTTGGGATTTGGGGCATGCACGCACACGTGCCTGGCGTGAGTTTTAAGTTGCTGGACTCAAACCATGGTTGACTACGTGGGAGTCCAGCAATGTAACCATTACACTGTCTGCTGGTCCCTCCATTCTGACATTCTATGGAGAAGATTTGTGCCCCTTTAAGTATGTGTTAATTTATTCAGTTATTCATTAAAAAAATATACTCATGGGTTCTTCGGGTTATAACTTGATTCTACCATGATTTATTTCACGGCCCGCCTGGTTCCGGCTTGGGCTATTGAGAACTCTTTGTAGCTGGTTCCTGTGTCCTTTAGACATACCAGCACTTTTTTTGATGTCTTGTTTTATTTTTGTTTTTAGACACTTCCTTCTCTTGGGTAACTATAGCATATTTCAGGCTTGTGTGGTATTTTCTCTCTCCAGGCCTGGCATCAGTCATGTCCCCAAGAAGCTCTGGGTCCTTTTATTGCAGAATGGTATTTAGAAGCTAAAATCTGGGCACGGTGGCTCACTACTACTGGACTGACATCGGGGACAGGTATGTGTGTGTGCTAAATCCCCCATAAGCACACAGCCACATTTATTTCTGCATCTACCAGAGCATATACTGAAATAGATGACATCTTGGACTAAACAGCCACCACAGGGTTCAGTCAAGCCTTCCTAAAGCCCTTCTGAACAGTGTCTGGAATCTCCATTTCCACCTAATTCTTCTTAGAGAGCCAAATCTAATCAAGTAGAGACTGGTCAGCCTTGGTCGAGCCTACTGCCATCTGCTGGAACCACGGAGCAACCCCAGGACATCGCCAGCCAGCCCTGTTCTTCAGGGTCTGAACACAGCAGCTGAGGACAGAGAACTGTCCAAAGACAAAGAACAAGGCACCTCCGCCTGAAGACCAAGTCCCAGTCCTGCCACTCACTGCCTCCTGACAAGTTCTTTTTCTGTACAACAAGGAGTTCAATTAGATCATGTAAAGGTCTCGTATTCTGTAACCACAGACAGTACTCGGGTCAGTGTTGGCTGAATAAATGAGTGGGGGAATAGAGGAGTCTGGCACACACTAACTTCTTCCTAGTTCAAATCCATGTTCCATCTCTGCCTCAGACAGGTCATTTACCCTGGCCAGGCCTTAGCATATTTAATTTTCTTCTTGGTACTATTTTGTATATTCCATATCTACCATAAGCATGTTTTTTTGGTAATAAAACAACTGAACTTAAAATTATATCGTATACTCTTCCCTAAAATTAATATTAACAAGCACTTCACAGGCTTCTACGGTGGTCTGATACACCCTCACGGACGGAAACACAGAAAAGCTTCGGGTTCCTGCCTAAAGCAGGTGCTCAGCAGGTGTTAGTTTCTCCCTGTCTTTTCTTTCTCCTGCTGATCCTTCCAGAAGCTATGTTGTGAAGCTGATGAAAAAGACTTCCTCTCCTTTTTATTCACCCTGCTAGGGTGAGCAGGGATGGCCATGGAAAAAGTCGCTGTGAGATGAACGTCTTTCTTGACCACTTGGAGTCCTCCATACCTAGTGTCCTCCTACAGGGAAGGCCTCTTTGCAGGAATATTCTCAGAGTTCATGAAGAGTCCGCACCTGAGCAAACGCATTTCCCAGACCAGCACAGGGCAGGGAGCAGAGGCTCCAGGCAACATTTGCTCATTCTAGCCAGAGCCCAGCTACAGCCGCTCCCCAGGGCCCTCGTTATCGGGACTGAAAACCCACAGGCTGCAGGGTTTGGAGCCTCGCGGCAAGCAGAGCCCAGCGCCCGAGCTCCGGATGGTAAGTCTCAGTTCAGCAGTCCTGGCTTCAGTTGCTTTTCTGCCCAAGACAAATTCCTCTGGGAAACTTGTCCCTTCTCTTCCGAGATTTTCAAATGACGTGCTTCTTTATTTATTAAATAAATAAATAAATAAATAAATAAATAAATAACTTTAAGAGAACTTCTCATTGGAAGAGGGGTACTACTTTGTACTTCTTGAACCAAGACCACAGAGATGTTCCATCATGGCTGTGAAAGTCACAAGTCTGAGAAAACCTAGCAAAAGCCAAAGAGAACTGAGGGCTCATTATGAAAACAAATCTAGAAATACTTGAGTTGGTTTAAAAAATTCGTATTTTTGTCAGAGAACTCAATTTCCACATGAGCTCCAGTCCTTGCTAGTGGTTTTACCACCAAGCTTCCCCAATTCTGCCATGCAGAATGCCCCAGAAATGGGCAGTTGATCTGAACAGACAACTCTGAAAGCAAGACATACGAATGACCAAAAAAGCATATGAACCTCAACGATCTTCCATGAAGGAAACATGTAATAATATGCACAATTCCCAAACTATTTTAGTCATGAAATTCTAAGCGATGTCTATTAACATCTCGTAGGCCACTAGAGTTCAGGAACCCAGTTTGAAAAACCCCAGCCTATAGGATACAATCCTAACTCTTCCATTATCTGGCATCTGCTTCCCTTTTTGAGATGGTCTTTTGCCTCTCTCCTATATATTTCTTTTTTTTTTTTTTGGAGAGGTTTTCTCTATAGGGCGCGTGTGCTCGCCAGACAGACAGAGAGAGACATAGAGACAGAAAGCGAGAAATCACCCCCCAGGGGGGATGGTCACGCCGCAATCCCTTCTCCTCCATTCTCCTCTCGGGATCTTGGGCACACACGCACACGCGCCCGGCGTGAGTTTAAGCCACCAGGTCTGGGACGCAAATCGTGGTCAACTACGTGGGAGTCCAGCGACATAGCCATTACGCTAACTGCTGGTTCCCACATCTACTTTTTTAAAAATCAGCAAAAATTAGTTTCCATTGCTTGTGATCAAAATGTCCTAACATGTATACCCAGAAAAGAGAGTTGTAAAATATTTTTTACTTTGGAAAAGGGAATATTCACCTGAAGAGAAATGAAACTAGACCCCCTATCTCTCACCATTAACAAAAGTGAACTCAAAATGGATCACAGATCTAAATGTAAAGCCTCAAACTATAAAACTACTTGTGGAAAACATAGGGGAAATGCTCAAAGAAGGCAAAGATTTCTTGAGTAAGACTCTGAAAGTACAGATAACAACTCCCAAAACAGACAACTGGGATTATATCAAACTAAAAGCTTCTGCACAGCTAGGTAAACAGTAAGTAAAGAGACATTCCACAGAATGGGAGAAAATATTTGCAAACACTACTTTAATAAGGGATTAATAACAAGAATGTATAGGAAACTCAAGCAGTTCACCTGCAGAAAAACTAATAATCCAATTTAAAAAATGGGCAGTTGATCTGAACAGACAACTCTCAAAGCAAGACAAATAGCCAAAAAAGCATGTGAATAAAATGTTCACTATTTCTTACCATAAGAGAAATGCAAGGCTAAACCACAATGAGTTATCACCTAATCTCGGTCAAAATGATAAAAAACAAAAACAAAAGAATAAAGAACAACGAGTGCTAGTGAGGCCGTGGTGAGGAGGGAAACTTCCTAAATTGTTGATAGGAATGTAGATTAGTACAGCCACTGTGGAAGACACTATAGAGGTTCTTCAAAATTTACAAATAGAGCTGCCATATGACTTAGTAATCCTACTCATGGGTATTTACCCAAAGGATAGGAAATCACTCAGTCAGAAAGACATTTGCATGTCTTTGTTTATTGCAGCATTATTCACAATAGCTAAGCTATGGAATCAACCTAATTGTCCATCATTTAAAAATGTGGCACATATACACAATGTAATACTATGCAGTCATAAAGAACAATGAAATCCTATTTGCTACAAAGTGGTAGAATTTAGAAGCAGTAATGCTAAGTGAAATATGAAAGACAAACACTGTATGTCCCTGCTCAACATATACTCTATGGCAGAAATGGAAAGACTTGAAGACCCAGAAGTAGAGAGGACATCTGTAGATATCAGAGATTGCCTTGGGTGTGAGGATGAGGGGGTAGGAGAGGCTGAGGAAAAAAGCATTTAACAGACACAGGAATGTAGGAAGATGGGACAAATGGGTTGTGGAATGGTACACGACAATTGACTGAAAGGAACAGGCTTCGTCACCGTGTGTGTGTGTGTGTGTGTGTGTACAGAAATTTAAAAATAAAAATAAACACTACTAAAAATTAATAGTCCATATTATAATGTGATGTTCTTTATTGAAAATGATGAATATGGTATTATCCTTGATTTGATTATCACACACTGCATGTGTGTTTTATAAATCCATATTATATCCCATAAAGATGTATAACAATTAAATGTAAAGAAATTACAAAGTAAAATAAAACAGTAAAAGATTTTTAGTTCAAGAAATGTACATTGAAATGACAAAAAGCATTCAGGTCTATATTCTTGTGGGGAGAGGATGTTTAACACTCAGAGGGCCCCAGGAAAAAATTTAGTGTGGGGACCAGCAGGTGGCATAGTGGTTAAGGCACTGGACTCCCACATGGTCGAGCACAGTTTGAGTCCTGGACTCAGTGGCTTGAAACTCACACTGTGTGTGTCCAAAATCCTGAGAAGAGAATGGAGAAGAAGAAATTGCAGCATTGCCATTCTCCCTAGGAAGTGATTTCTTACTTTCTGTCTCTCTGTCTCTGTTGCTCCAGCAAGCACATGCACTGTACAGCAAAAATCTCTTCAAAAAAAAATTTTTTTTTCAGCATGATCTGCATGGTGCCAAGGAACTAGACATGGTCATGACTCACAGCCTATTGAAGTCCTCTGCAAAGCGTACAGTTGCTCATGTTAATCAAGACGGCGGTGCCCACATTCCTGAGAAGCAGCTGTCACCAGCTGCACTCTGCAAACAGCCTCCTTCTGAGCTATGTGACGGGCAGGGAGCGGAATGTTCATTCCTGAACTGATCACGGCAAGTTCAGGATGCCTCCCGAGAAGCCGTTACACAAAGGTTTCCAAAAGAAGGACTTTTATCTTGCAGAGCAAATAGAGGGGAGGTGGTAACTGACGACTGGACAGCTCTGGACTCTGTGCTATGTGGCTTTACCACGCCTTTCATCCAGACGTGGAGTCTCTTTCCCTCCCGCTTGCATCTGACTGGCCTTGATTTCTGCCTTAGCCAGAAGAATTTGGTGGAAGTGATGCTGTGACCATCTGATCTCAGTCTTAACAGGCCTGGCAGCTTTGCTTCTTGTTCTTGGAACCCTGAGACTACCATGCTGTGGAAAAGCCAGGGCTGGCTCCTGGGGGATGAGACCATGTGGAGGAGAGCCAGCGTGCTCCAGCCAAGAACCAGCACCGTGACCCTGGGCGTGTGGGTGGGCTCTCGTGGACCTTCCTGCCCAAGCCCAGCCAGCAAAGAACCTCCTATCCAGAACGGTGAGACATAATACATTGTTGTTTTAAGCTACTAAGTGCTAGAATAGTCTGATATGCAACCACAGGTCATGAAACAGAATAGAAGGCTCAGAGTCCAGTAGGGGCCCAAACGTGTTCAGCTAAGGGAGACTCAGGGGGTAAAAGCAACCCAAGTGCCCCTTCACTAGATCTACCAAGTACCCAGGTACCACGAGGACAAGTGATAAGATGCCCTCTACCCAGAGAGACAGGCCCCGGAGTGAGAGCTGAGCATGAGCAGAGATGTGCCCTTCTCCCCCGCTTCCATAAAGTTCCAGCCAGAGCCGACCCTGGACAAAGGGAGGAGCTAGCTGCCCACCTCGCTCACCCCCTCCCATTCATCCACGTTACCTGGCCCTGAACCATCACTGCGGAGAGAGCAGACGGTAATTAATGCTATCTCCACACGCAAGGGGCTACGATTACTAAGTAGAGTTAAATAAAGTCAGAAAGGACGTAAAAGCAGGTAGGATGAGGTGGTCAGAAGAGAAACAGAACAACCACGGGCCTATCAGGGCTGGCAGAGGGCAGACGGTGCAAGGCTTCCCGGAGGCCACCTCTGCGGAGCCTGACAGGGAGGCCCTCAGCAGGAAAAGACGGGCAGGGAGATCATCGAATGCCCGCCTCCCCTGCCCCAGACAATTCTTCCTCTCAAGCTGATCTCCCCTCTGCCCCTTCCCAAGGGCCCTAAGGAGATATCACCCCGATTGGCAGTTTTCTTTCTTTTCTGTCTCTCTCTCTCTCTTTTTCTTTTTTCTTTTTTTTTTTTAATTAAGAAAGGTATTTGCTATAGGGCTCATGTGCTTACCCGAGAGCCCAAGAAAGACAGACAGAAAGCGAGAAATCATCCGCCAGGGGGACAGCCATGCTGCAATCCTTTCTCCTTCATTCTCCTCTCAGGATTCTGGGCATATACACACACACACAAGCCTAGCATGAGTTTTAAGCCACCAGGTCTGGGACTCAAACCGTGGTCTACCACATGGGAGTCCAGCGATGTAACCATTATGCCATCTGCTGGTCCCCAGGTGGCAGTTTTCTTTATCCCGCTACCCCATCCTGTGCCCAGCCCTGGGCTGGGTTAGTCTGGGAGACCGGTTGTTTGAGAAGCGCTCCTAAGAGCCGACCACAGCCGGAGGCCATGGTGCCAGCCTTGCGAACGTTAGGACTCTCGAGAGGAATTGCCGAAACTTTCAGGGTCTATCAGTTGAGAAAATACGGGGTGTGAAAACAGATCTTGGTTCGTTTTTAATAATGCCCCCGGGGTGTAGGAGCAGGTTGAAACCACCAAAAACCGCTGATGACAGGGAGTGAGCAGCCAATAAAACAGACCTCCGCTTTTAGAAGGGCCTTTATTGCTTTAACTCCCAAAGACAGGCTGCGACTGCAGGACCTGGAATGGGCAGGTGAGAACTGAGGTGGGAGAAGAGGCAGCGTTCCCCGGGGACGTCCCCGCGTGTGCCGACTTAAACCCCCTGGCGGGCTGCACCGGGCTTGCCTCGCCAGGCTTTCCAACTGCCTGATGCCAGGTGACAGCATCTCCCTGCCAGCTGACAGAGCGTCTAATGTGGCCTGGGAAAGCAGCAGACCAGAAGCCACCGCAGAACTCACTCCCTAATCCTGCTGCTCACTGGCTGTGTGATTGCACAAGCTCTCGTGCCTCTTCACGCTTTCATAAAAAGGTGGTGGAGGGTGGGTAGGAGAGGAACGCGGGACTTGTTCTCAGTGATCTGAGCCAACGGTCCTGCTCTAACTGAATGCAGCTCCTTCTCTGTGAACGGGGGGTGACACATGACGGGGAACTGAGACCCAAGTTATGAGCCTGACAGCCACGGAACGAGGACCAACGACCAGCAGTTTTTCCCTCCTCCTCCCTTCCTTCCTTCCGATGATAAATGGCTCTTTCCTCTGAGTCCTGTCTTCAGGCTGACTGAATCCCTCTTGGTGACCCGGGGCTAGCCTTCCCAGCGAGGAGCATCAGAACGAGCGTGACAGGGAACCAGCAGTTAGCGTAATGGCTATGTCGCTGGACTCCCACGTAGTCGACCGCTGTTCGCGTTCCGGACCTGGTGGCTTAGAACTCACGCCAGGCGCATGTGCGTGCGTGCCCAAGATCCTGAGAGGAGAATGGAGGAGAAGGGATTGCGGCGTGACCATCCCCCCTGGGGGGTGATTTCTCGCTTTCTGTCTCTCTGTCTCTGTCTGTCTGGCGAGCGCACACGCCCTATAGCAAAAACCTCTCCAAAAAAAAAAAAAGAAAGAAAGAACAAGCGTGATGACCAAACACCGTCAGGCGTCCTGGGAAGCAGCTGGCAGGGTGCCCTCACCGCTTGGCCCTGGTGATCCTGGGCTCCTCGTTGGCCTTCGCACAGAACGACTTGGCTGTGGGGGCCACCTCCCTGCAGGCCGGGCCAGAGCCAAGGCAGGCGCAGACAGCAATAACCACCCATTTTGCAACAAACAGGAAACCAGTTTACCAGCCTCCAAAATAGAACAGACAAAAACCCCAAAATATGAGGCCCTGACAATGGGCAGCTCAAGTTTCTCACATTGCTCGCTGACAAGCTGCAGGGTATGTCACTCTTTGCTTTTTTAAATTTCATATGAGAAAATGTCTCGTGATGTCTTTATAAAGGTGGACAGGGACTGGCCCTGTACCCAGCAAAGAAGGGAACTGGATGCCATGAGGACAGCTGTGGCTCGAATCCTAGACTGGCAGCTAGGAGGACCCACTGGGCACTACGGCCTACGGGCCCAAAACTCTGATGGGATGGAGGAGTGCCAGAGAGAGGGAGGCAGAGAGACCTCACCCCACTGGGAGGGGTGCTGTCTCTCTCCCTGTCTCTGGCGAATGCATGTGCTCTCCGGCAACAATAACAGAATAAATAAACAAACAAAGGTGACCAGTCTCTGAGGCCCAAGGCCAGGAGGCAGACCAGCCAATCAGGCTTCATGCCTGCCAAAGCCCCATCTTCTCATTCCCCAATCCAGCTAGAAGTAGTTGTGGCCACAAGGGCCACTGAAGTCTTAACCCCTGTCTTGCCCCAACACTAAACAGATCTAAACATTAAACACATCTGCAAAGTGGGTCTCCCACACCCAGCACTGCCTCTCCTGCCCCCCCCCCCATGCACTGCCATGCAGATTGTGCCATCCCAGAGCCACACCAACAGTGGGCCTCAGACATTCCCTCCACTGGACTCTAAGAAGGACAGGGAGCAGGGCCCATGCTGTTCCCTCCGCTGAGAACACTGTTCCTGGCTGAGCACATGCCCCCGCCAAAGCAATCACGGGGGAACGACAGTTTTACTGCAGCAACGTTGCTAAGGACTATGTCACAGAGGGTCCTGGTCAAGGGCTCATGGGGAAAAGGTGTCTCGGGTCTTAGCCCGGGGGAAGCTGTGCACACCCCAGGCACCTGATGTGTTCCTGTCCCGTGGACACAATGACTCAGAACCACCAACCGATCATTTCCCTTTCTGTTTCCACTGCAAAGCTGCTCTGTGCCAGCTGGTTCATCGGATTTATGCCCTAACCTGCTCTATGCCCTAGGGCTTTATTTTTGTTTCTTCCCTTATTTTCCTTGCACCTGAATTTCTCATTAATTTTGTCTTACCTTCATGCAGAATGATCATATAGTATTTTAAATCTTCATTCCAAATAGGGTGAGGTGTACATAAACAACTGAGTAAAGGACTCCTACTTACTCTGTAAAACCCACCTTAAAAGTTGCCGCCTCTGATATTTCTCCCTAACCACTCCACAAAGGTGAGCTCCCCTTTCCAATGGCTCCACAGTCCCTCTTCCTGGATCAGCACTCACCCGCGATTCTGCACTTCCCTGTCTTCATGGCTCACGCCACTGTCAGACAGACAGAGCAACCCTGGGTGAAAGCGGAGGGCACACCCTCTGTCCAAGCCACCAGTGCTTCATCCATCAGCTGTTTAATCCCGCCAACGAGCCTGCCAGGGGACGAGGACTGTGCCCAGTTTACTGAAGAAACCAAAGCTCAGGAACGTCAGGTGCTTCTACAAGGCCATCCGCTACTGAGTGACAGAGCTGGCCCGCAACTCTGCTGTCCTACCCTCTTGTCTTGGGTGTATCTCCCAGAGACCAACCAATGAATGAAAAAGAGCTTTTATGAAAAAGAGGGTAGGAAATTAGATTTCCTTAGATTATCAAAGAATTTACTATGGCATCAAACTCCTTGACACCACCTGGAGCATTTAAAATATGGCTTGATTTATAAAAATTCCTTCTCTACGATGGTCTAGAAAATTCACAGGCATTTCACTGTGGCTCCCTCCTGACTGTCCTCCGACAGTCATTGCATCCTTGATTCTTTTAGAGCACCCCCATCCTCTCCCCCCAGTGCACACGCACGCTCGCACATGTACCCGCGTCACACGCACACATGCATTTTTTAATTCTGGGAAGTGGCTGCAGCAGGGAATATAGGCCAATGACGAGAGCTCACTTTGCAAAAAGCTCCCCAAAGAACGGGACACGAACCTTCCCACTGAGCAAGTGCATGGGAACCATGAAGCCAATCGCTCCCATCCGCCCCACACCCCCAGCCCTGGAGTGTCCGGCGATCGGGTCTGTATAGTTAACGCCCCAGTTGGGGACATAATTGCCGGACGCCTTTCATTTAAACGCCCACTAGATCCACATGTGCTAGTGCGCTTCCATTCACCGAGGAGGCAGTGACAGAGGGCTGTGTGGGTCTGGGTGTGAATGACCTTGGGCAAGTGCCAGCCTCTCCCTCCAGGCCTCAGTTTACTCTTGTGCAACTGGGGGATGACAGTGGGTTGTAGTCAGGACAAGGCTGGTGCCAGGGTTCCCTGCATCCTGGCAAACGCTATGTAAACAAGAGCCGCTTCTCTTTCCAGACCTTGTGTTCCCTCATTTTCAAGTGGGAGCAAGAGCTGGGAGATACGGGTTCGAGCCCCAAGGGGAGGGAAGGAGAGGGTGTCTGAGTTATCTTGGCACAAAGGCAGTGCCTCTGTCCTGATGGAGACCACCGCCTTTGAGAGGCTGATTCGTGTTGTCTCTCGGGCCATTTCATGCCCTGTGCTGTGTGTGTGTGTGTGTGTGTGCACGCACGCGTGCACTGCACACACCCAGGTGCTGAGCCCAGTTCTTGCTGGAGGCCTCAGCATCTGGCATGGCGCTAAGGTCAGGGAGCATCAGGTTGAATGAATCACCAGGGCCACAGCTACTGGGCACAGGAGGGGGTCCCCAAACATCAGCCCTGTTCCTGAAGGTTCCTGGGCCTCTGCTGCTCCCCTCCACTCTCCGGGCAAGCACCCTCTCTCTCCCACCAAGGCTCCTTCGACTCTGTCTCCCCTCTCCTTGGCCAGCCGTGGGTGCCATAACCTCAGGAAGCATGGCCAGGGTGACCAACCTGAAAACAGGGCACAGGTGATCCCACAGCCTCCTGGGTGCCACCCGTGGCCCTGCTCCCTGGCCCCAGGCCTGGGAATGAGCCCCTGCACACCACTTTCACTCTTGGGTAAATAACTTTACCCCCACGAGCCTCAGTTTCCTCGGTGTTAAGTGAGGCAAGAGGGGCACCGCAGCTTCCATCGGAGACTTCTGAAGGTCACAGTGAGGATATGAAGCATTTCTCTCCACCTGGTGGCCTGTCACGGCCCACTGTGGCTAAAAGCTGGGCAGGAAGGAACACCTCTGTGCTCGCCTTCCGTCACCTGTGGGGACAGGAGGGACCTGGGCGGGGCAAGGGAGCCCCAGGACTACCGCCTGCCTTCTCTCTGGAGGAAGGCCCTCCCAGGAGGACTGCAGCGGGCGAGGCCGCAGGAAAGCTCAGGCCAACAGGATCCAGACGGTGATGTACCTGCCACCCCACGCCCGCCCTCCGCCCCTCAGGAGCACAGGCTGAGTCATCCTCGGGTCACTTGGTCCGTGAGTGAGCAGCCGTGGCTTCACGTCCTCTCTTCCTTGCCCATCCCCCTCTAGCCTCCCCTACCCCCCGCCCCACCACATCCCTGCACGCTGATGTGGGAGGACGATGCCGTTGACAAGTTTCAAAAGTAAAAGTGGAGCGTGTCTAGCTCTCTCCCGCGTGTCTAGCTCTCTCCCGTGTCTAGCTCTCTCCCGTGTCTAGCTCTCTCCCGTGTCTAGCTCTCTCCCGCGTGTCTAGCTCTCTCCCGTGTCTAGCTCTCTCCCGTGTCTAGCTCTCTCCCGTGTCTAGCTCTCTCCCGTGTCTAGCTCTCTCCCGCATGTCTAGCTCTCTCCCGTGTCTAGCTCTCTCCCGTGTCTAGCTCTCTCCCGTGTATAGCTCTCTCCCGTGTCTAGCTCTCTCCCGTGTCTAGCTCTCTCCCGTGTCTAGCTCTCTCCCACGTGTCTAGCTCTCTCCCGTGTCTAGCTCTCTCCCGTGTCTAGCTCTCTCCCGTGTCTAGCTCTCTCCCGCGTGTCTAGCTCTCTCCCGTGTCTAGCTCTCTCCCGCGTGTCTAGCTCTCTCCCGTGTCTAGCTCTCTCCCGTGTCTAGCTCTCTCCCGCGTGTCTAGCTCTCTCCCGTGTCTAGCTCTCTCCCACGTGTCTAGCTCTCTCCCGCGTGTCTAGCTCTCTCCCGTGTCTAGCTCTCTCCCGTGTCTAGCTCTCTCCCGTGTCTAGCTCTCTCCCACGTGTCTAGCTCTCTCCCGCGTGTCTAGCTCTCTCCCGTGTCTAGCTCTCTCCCGTGTCTAGTTCTCTCCCACGTGTCTAGCTCTCTCCCGTGTCTAGCTCTCTCCCGTGTGTCTAGCTCTCTCCCGTGTCTAGCTCTCTCCCGTGTCTAGCTCTCTCCCGTGTCTAGCTCTCTCCCGCGTGTCTAGCTCTCTCCCGTGTCTAGCTCTCTCCCGCGTGTCTAGCTCTCTCCCGTGTCTAGCTCTCTCCCGTGTCTAGCTCTCTCCCGCGTGTCTAGCTCTCTCCCGTGTCTAGCTCTCTCCCGCGTGTCTAGCTCTCTCCCGTGTCTAGCTCTCTCCCGCGTGTCTAGCTCTCTCCCGCGTGTCTAGCTCTCTCCCGTGTCTAGCTCTCTCCCGTGTCTAGCTCTCTCCCACGTGTCTAGCTCTCTCCCGTGTCTAGCTCTCTCCCGCGTGTCTAGCTCTCTCCCGTGTCTAGCTCTCTCCCGTGTCTAGCTCTCTCCCACGTGTCTAGCTCTCTCCCGTGTCTAGCTCTCTCCCGTGTCTAGCTCTCTCCCGCGTGTCTAGCTCTCTCCCGCGTGTCTAGCTCTCTCCCGTGTCTAGCTTTCGCGCGCGGCTGTGCTGAGCTCCCTGCTCCCAGAACCCTCTACCACGCTGCTGTGGAGTGAGCTCGCTCCTGCTCACCCTGAGAGTCAGGGGCCCCCTCCTGGCAGCCTGGGCTGGATGTAAGGCTAGGGAATCGGAGCAGAGGAGCGGGGAGAGCAAACGTACTTGGCCCCAGCGTGTTAGGCCTAGGACCCCGAAGCACACGAGAGGGGAAGGAACTCAGAAAGCAGCTCAAGTGACCTCTCTGGAGTGCCAGGCCCTCCCCAGAGCCCAGGAGACGGAGGGAAGGAGAAGGAGGGAGAAATAAAGTGACCTCCATGGAGACCCATGATGGCCCGGACCCCAAGTCCCCTACAGAACCCCGCTAGGCAGTCGTCCCCATGAGTAAAGAGGAGGTGGGGGCAGAAACCATCGCCCCCTCGAGCAAGCTGGTGAGCAGGACACAGGTCTACCACTCCATCCCGGCTAATGATGGAGACTCTCGCGGAAACCGAGCCCTGTCACCCAGCGTGGGGAAGGGAGTGCTGTCAGGGCAGTCAAGAAACGGGGAGACGAGCTCTGTCTGGGGACGGAGAGCCAGAACCTCAGATGGCCGTGATGCTGGGCCTGGGTCTGAATGGTGGATGCCAGGGGACAGGTCAGGAAGTCAAGGGGACAAAGAGCCGGTGCAAAGGCACCCAGGGGCCTAGCAGTGGGGACAGGGTGGGGCAGGACGTAGGAGTCTCCAGCCAGAGTGAGGCTGGGGAGGGCGCACCCAGCAGTCTGCCTCCTGTATAATTCCGACCCCAGAGGTCACCGCTGCTTCTGGGGAATTAGCATAAGGCTAGTGATAACACCAAACACTCACAGGGAATATACTAGATGCTAAACACCGTCCTGAGCATGCTGTCAACATAAACTCCACTTAACCCTCCCAGCGACCCTATGCGGTAAGTATTACTGTCACCTGCATTTCACAGTTAAAGAAACCAGGCCCAGACAGGTTAGGTAACCCTACAGGGATACGCTGGACCGGCAGGCTGCAGGGGACGCACTCTCCTGGCCTGGACCGGCCCGGGCGGCAGGCTGCGGGGGACGCACTCTCCTGGCCTGGACCGACCCGGGAGGCAGGCTGCAGGGGGCGCACTCTCCTGGCCTGGACCAGCCCGGGTGGCAGGCTGCAGGGGACGCACTCTCCTGGCCCCGTGCTCGGCCGCCTCTGCTGACCACACACGGCCTCCCCTACTCCCTGACGGGTCTGGCTCCCCAGCTTGTCCTCCCCACTAGCTCCGGGCACTTCCCCAGCAGGGCCACATCTCCTCGTTCGTCTGTGTAGCCCTGAGCCTGTCCTTGCTGAAGGAACTAGATGGGCCGTCACGACCGGAAGATTCCAGGGGTGGAATGCCCTTGTCACAGTCCAGTTTAGGCTGGGAACCAACAATTTGTTGACTTAATCAGGCAGCTGCAGAAAGGTGTTGTCATGGCGGCGAGGTTTCTATTCCCGGCAGCCAGGCCGTAATTAAATGTCCTGACCCGCACACCTCCAATTACCGCGCAGAAGCTGGTTCCTGAGCCCGTTAACTAGCAATTACAGAACCTTCCACTGAAATTCCAAGGCACTTAGTAGAGGTCACTTTCTTTCTTTATTTTTCAGATTTGGGGGTGAAAGTAGGGTGGAATCGCTGCTCAAATTATAAATGACATCCATTATTTGAAATAGGTTTATTCGAATCGCCGACCTGGAGCAAGCGAGGCAGCCCACAGCCCTGACACGCTTTTATAAGGGCTCCTGTTTACACAGCACCTACGAGGCGCCAGGGGCTTTAAATGTGCTGTAATTTAATTTAATGAGATTTAATTCTCATAGTAAACCTGACAGGGGGTATAACTGTTTCCATTTCATAGACCGAAGATCAGAAAAGTTAGGTAACCTTCTCAGGGTCACACAGATTTACCTCTGCCTCTGAACACCAGGCTCTGCCCATTAAACTAGGTGGTCAAGCTGAAGAACCGCGTTCAGGGCCCGCAGCAGAGCTGGCTCCACGCTGGGCAGGGCGGGGTGCAGAGGTGTGTTCAAACGGTCCCTTCTCTGGCCCGGCCCAGATGCCCAGTTGAGACAAAGGTCTCTGCCAGCCTCTGGGATGATTGCCATGTCAGGGTACTAACCGTTCACCACCGATGGCTCCGGAGGGTTTTTCTGCTAACAAGAGAGATGCGGGGCCAGCCCAGGGACAGTGGTAGCACACTCCTCCAGGGATCTGGATCCAGATCCAGATTACAAGTTCGGTTTCCTGGTTGCTCTGTACATACCAGGCACGTGCGTCCATGATGCTGGCCGGCTAGGAGGCTGGTGGGATTGTGGCGTGGGACTCTGTTGGGGTTGCTCCTCTCTCTCTCTCTCTCTCTCTCTCTCTCATCTCACTCTCATGAAAGAGATGAGGGAGAGGGGAACTAGCAGTTGGCATAATGGCTACGTCGCTGAACTCCCATGTACTTGACCGCTGTTCAAGTCCCAGACCTGGTGGCTTAAATTCACACCGGGTGCATGTGCGTGCGTGCCCAAGATCCCGAGAGGAGAATGGAGGAGAAGGGATTGCGGCGTGGCCATACCCCCTGGGGGGTAATTTCTCGCTTTCTGTCTCTATGTCTCTCTCTGTCTGTCTGGCGAGCGCACGCGCCCTATAGTGAAAACCTCTCAAAAAATTTTTTAAAAAGAGATGAGGGAGAAAGAAAGAAAGAAACTTTTAAAAAGAGAGAAAAAAAGAGCTTGAGGACAAGACGTCCTGGAACGGAAATGGGACCAAAGGCAGAGCTTGCATGCCACCAGGATCGTTTCCCAAGCTGCGGGGTCCAGGACTTGAGCTCCGCAGTTGGCCACGTGGGGCGTGAGAGCAAGAGCTCAGGGCAGACACCACTAACCAGGGGCGACCGCAGGCCCCCCTCAGTACAGATGGCCCTTCCAGCAGACTGTGCTGGCCGTGGACACACCAAGTATCTTCCCTCTCTGTCTTAGTGACTGTGTCCCCAACAGATCAATTCTGAAATACAAAATTCTGAAATACAGTTCTGATTAAAGACAATTCTCCTGGTTTATGAATTCATTTGTATTTTATGAAAACATAAACTCAAATCACATTCAATCATACATTTAACAAATCACTTTTATTTAAAGAATTATTTATTTGATTTTATTTATTCATTTATTGTAATTTGACCACACACACACACCACACACACACAAAGAGAGAGAGAGAGAGTAAGTGAGAAAGCAAGCCACCAGGTCTAGGACACGAACCATGGTCAGCCATATGGGAGTGTCCAGCACCCTAACCACTATGCTACCTGCTGATCCCCACAAACCACTTTTAATGGACAGAATAAATGTCCCTACAGTCAGAATTGCCCCTGAGAATCCAGGGCATGTGGGTGCCACCAGGTGACCACAGGTGGTGACACTGGGGCTGCACACACACGAAATACTCAATAAACAGGGAACGAGTGAAAAGGAGCGAGGGGCCTGAGCTCACTCTGCTGACATCACATCTCATCTGCATCCACACCTGCCTGGAGACATTCTCGAACATATTAACTTTTTTTTTTTTTTTTTAGTTTTCTAGAGGTGCATGTGCTCAGCAGAGAGAGAAGGAACATGAGAAATAACCCCTCAAGGAGGACGGCACGGAGCAATCTCTCAGCATTTTAGGCATGCACACACATGCATCCAGCATGTTTTTCAAGCTGCCGTGTTCAGGACTTGAACTGCGTGGTGAGCCATGTGGGATCCAGCTGCCTTAACCATCATGCCACTGGTTGATTCTAAACTAATTTTTAAAAAAGAAATAGCCAAACAGCATGCCCCTCTGAGGGGAAAGGGTAACGTACACACAAATGCCAGAGGTGAGTAGGTTCATTCCCCACGATGCAGCCATCAGGTTTTGATCACACTTAATCAGAGCTGAAAGGCAACCACAAACGCTAACGTTTCGAAGCTGGATCTCACTTGGAGTTTCACACAGTCCCCCAACCACCCACAAGAACTGGGTCTATGGGTCATTTGTGGAGATCTACACATCTCTGAGGTGGAAACAGCAGAAATGTTACTGGGACGCCCCAGGCCTCTGGTGCAGGCAGCCCCACCCTTTCATCTGCAGATAACAAAGTCCCCTCCACTGGGAAAGGAGTGCTGCCAGGACACCTAAGAAAGCAGACTCACAAACACCCTCGCAACGGGGCCGACCAGCTGACTTCATGACGGGTACCATGGGCGTTCGAAACCCAGTGTCCACCCTGGGCCCATGCTTCCCACCCACCACCGCGTGCTCCCTGCGGCCTTTGCAGTCCCTGCCCACAGGGGAAGGGCCGCATGCCCCTGATGCAGGCAGAAGATTCTGCCTCTGGCTGAGCTGGTCGCCTGCCTCCTCGCTGGAACCCCTGGGAGCTCTCCAAGGTACTGACCCTCACTCCTCATTAGGCCCCTAAAAACAGTACCAGGGTGAAGGGTTTCTGTATGTGTGTGTTTGTATTCTTTAAAAGGAATCGAGTTGTAACAGTCAGCTTCATTGTTTAGCTCCATTGCTGTACTATTTGTATCCTGGGGAAAAAGATACATTTTGTCATTGCCAAGAAGCTTCTTAACTTCTAGCCTTCCACGTCTGTGTGGGTCTTCTTGAGAAGCCAGGTAGGCCACCTGGCAGGTGGGTCATAGATTTGCCTACGATGGCCCCGAAGCCTTAGGTGCCACCAAGTCTTCAACCCCGTGGGGTTTGCCTGCCTTCTGCTCCGGCCCTGGGCCTGTCTCAATCCCTCTCAATTCAGACTCCCAGGGTGCCCTTTTCTGCCCTTACAGGACACTACATCGACCTGTTTCTCCCTCCCAGTGACTCACGTCCTCCTACGACCAGACCCTTTCTTGGGCCTACTGCCTGGTGTTGCTCACGGGAGTTCTTGGTGCATATTGCCTTGTGGACAGAGAGCAGGTAAACCTCCTGGCCATGGACCCCACCTCACAAACCCCGGCATCCCACGTTCTCTGGGCCCCACTGTGCCAGCCCATCCTCCTGATGTTGGGGACAGTGGCCTGGGCAGGTCTCCTCCTCAACACTTCAGGGCCCATGTCTGTTGCCTGCTGTTTGTTGTATTTTCTGGAGGAAAAGAGTCTGGCAGTGAGTCTGGGTTACCTTTGCCACCTCGCCCCATAGAAATACAGCAAAAACCACACAGGGTCCTTTGGGACCTTGCTTTGCACTGTACACCCATTCATCTTATCAGCCATCGATCTGTGAGGCGGATGCTGGCATCATCACCTTCTGGCAGATAATAAAGCAGACACAGAGAGGCTACATGATTCAGCCAAGGTCACTCAGCTGGTCAGGGATGAACCCGGAGCACATACTCCACCAGGGCCCCCCAGAAACAGGGTCCTTCAACGCCTTCATTTCAGAGATGGGGACTCAGAGGCTCCAGATCCTTTGGCTGGTAAGAAACAGAAATGGGCTGTGAATCCGGCTCTCTGGACAGGCGAGTACGCTTTCCCTTGGCTGTGCCCTCTGCCAGCAGGGGGCGCTACGACTCGCTCTGTGTTTCTGGTGACCCCGAAGGAATCCGGCAGGGCAGGTGGAAAACTGGGTCACACACCTGCCCGACAGCCACCATCAGCTGACCCTCCTGTCAACACTCCTGGCAAGACCCAATGACACAGTGGGAGCCAGAGGGGCCCCGAGTCCTCATGCTCTCTCCATCGTCCCCTCCCAGCTGCTAACAGAGCTGTGACTGCCCTCCCGACACTGGTGAGTGGAAATTGCTGTGGAGGTCTCTGGGCTACTGACCACAGGACCCTGAATTAGAGGCTGTGTAGTCACAGAGTCACCAATAGGAGGGGCCAGCAGAGGCCACACAGCACTCTCAGATACCGGGAGGAATCGCGGCACAGCAGAGAACATTAGAGCAGGAACGCTGAGGAAGCCCACTCCGCCTGTGCCACAAAACACACTGAACATCTGTGGGCCAGCCAGTACTGTGATGGCTACGGTGGCTAGATCCCACACGGCCAACTGCATGGTTCAAGTCCCAGACCTGGCGGCTTGAAAAAACACCAGGCACCTGCGCCTGTGTGCCCAAAGTCCCAAGAGGAGAACGGAGAAGGGATTGGGGCATGGCCACCCCCTGGCAGTGCTTTCTCACCTTCTCTCTCTTTCTCTCTCTCTCACCTCTCTGGCAAGCACACACATAGTATAGCAAGAGTTTTTTTTTAAATAAAATAAAGCAGCATCTGAGCATGGGGCCTACAGTATTCAGGGCCAGCCTGGCCAAGAGACGCACAGAGAAAAGGCCCAGGGCAGCAGTGGTCCACAGGGCGGCCGACGCAAGTGCTGAGACAGTGGCTTCTTCCCAGCCACCCAGCGGGCTGCTGGGCCTGCTCAGCTGGGGACGCCCAGCGCCTGCCTGCAGTTACACGGCGGCCCAGGGCATGGCCCTGCGGAAACTCAGCCCTCCACACCCCTCCCTGCCCGCCCTCCCGCGGCAGGAGCTGCACTTCTTGAGGTTCTTGGCCTGGGGCACTGTTGGCTGTTCTATCTGAAGGGGATCCCCAGAAGATGCTGAATACTGAGAGCCGAGAAGATGGGATTTATTTTTGCCTTTGGCCGTGGATGAAATTCAAGCCCCAATTCCCCACGCCTGTGTGGAAAGCTGGCTTCTGATCACAGAGCCTGAGAAGCACGGACGTCCCTCAGCCAGCACTCCGCACACATGGGTCTGGTGGCCTCTGTGCGCACAGTGCCAGGGCTGGAGCGCAGTCACGCGTCTACACACATACATCGCCTTGGCCACTTCCCAACCCCCGCGCAGTCAGTATGTTTCCACGTCACAGAGGAGGAAAGCAAGCCAGAGAAAGAGAAGGACAGTGACCAGAGTCGCCCAGCTGAGGAGACCAGAACTTGAACTCATGCCTGGCTCCTCCAGACCAGTCCCTCCCACACACAGGACAGCCGCGAGGCTCAGGAAACACGGGGAAGACACCTCTTCAGACTTCATTTCAGACTTGAGAGCGGACCTGAGATGTCCTAGGCTAACCTTGTCGCTGGCGGTCATTAATCACCATTCTCCGACCACAGCTCGATGCCCAATTAATGCACTCCGTCTACACATACTGACATCCCCATGCTACAGGTGTTAGTAGGCACCAAGGAGATTCTTCCCCTCATTTAAAAAGGGGAGTTGCTGCTTCTTTCTGAAAGCACTTCTTTCAGTATATCTATTTATTCAACTGACCATGGATTCAAAAGCATTTATTGAATGGATAATGCACCAAGCTGTCGTGAGATTGGGGACAGAGTGGTGATACAGGCAGATAAGTTCTCAATAAGATATAACTGATGTTCTCGCAGAGGAGATAATAAATTTTTAAAATGAATAAAGCATTTCAGATAGGTGCTATGAAGAAAACAAGATGACTTGGGGGTCAATAAGAGGTGACCTTGGAATAGACACCTGCCTAGAAGAAGCCAGCTACAGGAATCAGCTGGGGGCCGGCAGGTGGTGCAGTGGTTAAGGCACTGGATTCCCACATGGCTGACCGTGGTTTGAGTCCCAGACCTGGTGGCTTGAAAATCATGCCGGGCACGTGAGTATGTGTGTGTGTGCCCCAAATCCCAGCAGGATCATGAAGGAGAAGGGATTGTGGCATGGCTAATCCCCAGGGGGGAGGGTGATTTCTCACTTTCCCTCTCACTGTTTCTCTCCGTCTCTCTCCAGCAAATGCACGTGGCCTGTGGCAAAATAAATAAGAGAGAAATCCGGTGGAAGGAGGTGCTGGGCAGAAGGAAGAGGTGCCAAACCCTGAGGTAGGAACGGCAATGGTCAGGGCAGGGTCCGTGGGACTCAGACAGCTGAAAGGAAAGCAGTCGAAGATGAGGTAGACCTGGCAGACCAAGCGACAGAGTTTAGATTTATTCCAGTTACAGGTGGAATGAGCCCCCAAAACCTGGAAAGAAGAGTGTCCTCCGAATTAAACCACGAAACCCACGGAACACCGATGCACTTCGCACCAGTTGGTCCTGGAGGGAGTACTTAAAGAGTTGCTCCCCCAGGTGGCCTTGGAGACAGGGCCAGAATGAGTAAGCGGGGAGCACTGGCATCGGCCCTGGAATCTGGTTCAGCCGACTCCACAGTCCCTAGTCTCTCCCCACTCCAGGCTCCTGGGAGCACCCACATCATGCCCAGACACATGGCGCACACAGGGAGAGCAGGCAGAAGGCCAAATGCCAACACCGAGTGGGGAGCACAGTCTTCAGTGGCATTCTGCTCACGGTACAGTGTGGACACGCGAAGACAACCACAGGAATAAGCCACTGCTCCTGGTGAAACAAGAAGCTCAAATGTTTCTCTTTTTCCACATCAAACCCACCCAGAGGCAAGTTTTTATTACATAACAACAAATAGCATCCATGTCCGTAGCACTTGTTAGCAACTAAGACAGCCGGTCCCTGACCTGCAATGGTTTGGCTGTGACTGATCAATGCTGCAATGGTAGAAAAGCAGTATGTGATCAGTAGAAACCATACTTCGAATTTCAACCTTTTCCTAAACTGGTGACAGAGGGTACGATTCTGCTTTAGTCCACTAAAGTATTTATAACAGAAATACTTGAGACTGGGTGATTTATAAAAGTAAAGATTGTGACCAGCAGGTGGCATGGTGGTTCAGATGTTGGACTCCCACATGGCTGACCATGGTTCCACTCCCGGACCTGGCAACTTGGAAATCATGCCAGGTGTATGTGTATGTATGCCCCAAATCCCAAGAGGAGAATGAAGGAGAAGGGACTGTGACATGGCCATTTGTCCTGGGGGTGATTTCTCACTCTCCTCTCTCCATCTCTGTTTCTCTCTCTCTCTCCAGCAAGCACACACAACCTATGACAAAAAAATCTTAAAAAAAAAAAAAAAGAAGAGTAAAGCTTTATTTGGCTGAGGTTTGTGGTGGCCGGAAAGTTCAAAGACCCGAGGCTGCATCAGGCTGGCCTCTGCTGCTGTCACAACGTGGCCAGCAGCGACAAAGGGTGGTGGGCATGAGTGGGAGAGACCCGAGGACAGCCATCTTCCTTTCACAACAACCCACTTCTGTGGAAACTACTCTTTCTCACGAGAGTTAGAACACACCCCACCTCACAAGGCATCAGTATGAATCCGTTCATGAGAGTGGTTCTTCTACGATGCAAACACTGCCTAGTAGGCCTTACTTCTTTCCATTTAAGACTTTAATTTTGCCAGAGGGTGCGTGCACTTGCCAGAGAAAGTGAGAGGGGAAGCACCCCCCCGTGGGGCATGATAATACCACAATCTCTTCTCCATTTCTCTCTCCGTTTGGGACTTGGGGCATGCACACACATGTGCCTGGCATGTTTCTCAACCCAGTGGGTCTGGGACTCAAAGTTCATGATCAGGTATGTGGGATCCAGCCACCTCAACTACCAGACCATGAGTCGGCCCAGACTGCACCACTGAACGGACTCCCCATGTCCCAGTACCATTACACTAGGGATCATATTTCAAAACATGAACCTTTGGGGGACCAACCATTAACTTAATCACAGCAGATACTCTCTCGTAACGTTGGGCAGTGGGAGTGAGCCACGCAAACATGAGAGTAAACAACCAGTACTATTCTCTACGGAGTACTGTGTTCAGTAAACTACATGAGATACTCAACATTTCTTTATAAAATAGGCTTTGTGTTGGATGACGTTACTTGACTGTAGGCTAATTGAAGTGTTTTGAACCTGTTGAAGGTAGACCAGGTTAAGCTGTGATGTTTGGAGGGTTGAGTGTATTAAATGTTTTAACTTACAGAATTCTCAACTTACAATGGGTTACTGCACAAGTCAAAGATCGCCCACGTGGGATTTGCCATGAGCTTATCTTCAGAGCATCATGAGAAAGATGGGGTCAAGACATGCGTAATGATGCCACCTTCTTCGTCTTGTCCTGCTTTGGGCCTCCACTAGCATCGCCTCCCTGGAAAATTCATCCCCACCCTTTCCTCTTGGGCCCGAGTGTCAGCCCTGAAAGAAGTCTTTCTTCTCATTTCCATCCCCATCTATGCCAAATCAGTCCCCATTATCACACTCACACTGTGTGCATCCGATGGCTTCCAGGTCTCCCCCTCCTAGACTGAGAGCAAACTAAGGGCAGAGATTATGTCATCTGCTGTAAAACTGCCGCGGCCCATCACAGCACTTAACAGAAAGGTGTGCACAATGCTTGCTGATGAGCTCACTGCTGGCTGAGACAGACTTTCCTGCCACTGCAGGTGCATCACAGAGCTCAGACCCACATCCATGTCTCGGATCACATTTTCAGCCATGAGGAAGGACCATACAATAGCAGCTAGGTTAGGACAAAGGTGATGGGGAATCAAAGAGACAATAATTCAGGGAGAGAGAGGAGAAGTGATGCTGCAGAGAGGAGCTGGATCAGTCACTGCCCGACACAGCAGGGACAGAAGGACGGACAGGGACAGGGCAGGACTTGACAGAAAACTGGGCAGAAGTGACTCAGAAGTGAACTACCTGAGCTTCCTTATGAGGGCTGCTGGGGAAATGAGGACACTGCTTGCTGGAATATTAAGGCTGAGCATGGGGTGTAGGTAGGCTGGGCAGTCTTCTCTGCATATTCGGCTTGGGTTGTCAGTGGGATCCCAGGTCACCGAGAAGACCTGTGGTTTGATGCTCCATATAGATATATGTTTAGTGCCTGCTAATTACAACCAGGAAGGTGATTACCCCCGTGCTAGGTAGGTACAGAGAAACGAGGGCTTCCAGCAGCTCCTTGTAGAAATCATAACTCACAACTCTGCCTTCTTTAGCATTGGCATGGCTTCTGCAGCCCCAGTGCATGTTCCCTTATGCCATTTCTGGGAGTGCAGTACTATCCTTCTTCCCAATATCCAGATGCTATCTTGACCACATGAGAAACTTGCCTCTATGTACTCTGGAGAAAGCATGGGCTCTGGAGGGAGAAGGACCTGGGTTCTAACCCTGACTCTGCCCTGTAGAGCTGAGTGAGTGTGGGTCCGCTCTCCCGTTCATGTAGGCCATCACAGCAATGTCACAGGTGCACAGATACTGATGGAAGGCATCTGTCCTGTGTAAATGGCACATGAGGTCAAGTTCTAGAATATACATGGAATCAGGAAAAGATGGGGAACTCCATAGAAAAATGCGAAGCAGGTCCATCCAGGGCAGCACAGGCCGCAGGGCACCGCGGTGATAACAGAGCCAACAGGAGGCCCAGGCTCCGGTTAGACCTGGGTTGACCTGACATGCCAGGTCCATCCAGGGCAGCACAGGCCGCAGGGCACCGCGGTGATAACAGAGCCACACAGGAGGCCCAGGCTCCGGTTAGACCTGGGTTGACCTGACATGCCAGGTGCAACCATGCCTGCCATGGCCCTGGATGATGTGAGACCCTGTCAGAGGTTCTGGTCTGCCTCTCTCCATGAAATATTAAGTCATCGGGAAAGTCATGGTGTATTTTTCTATGTTTTTCTAAGCAAAAATGCATCTTGACTTTCCCAATAATCTAATAAATAAACAAATAAAGCTAAATAAGAAAAAAGAAAAATAGCAAAGGATACAAATAGGCAATTCACAAAAGAGAATCCAAATAAATAACAGTGTATTAACAGAGTCCCTTAAATTTACTAGCAATTAGAAAAATGCCAAAACAAACACCATGGTATACTATGAAACTCCCACCCTGCCAATACCGGTAACGCCTGTGCAGATGAGTAGTGGGGAAATGGGGACCCTCAGGCCCTGCTGGTGGAGTGAACTGGTAGAACCATTAAGGAAAACAATCTCACAATACGCAGTTTAAATATGTATGAAGCTTTGTAGGGTTTTTTTTTGGAGAGGTTTTTGCTATAGGCCATGTGCGCTCGCCAGAAAGACAGAGAGAGACAGAGAGACAGAAAGCGAGAAATCACCCCCCAGGGGGGATGGTCACGCCGCAATCCCTTCTCCTCCATTCTCCTCTCTGGATCTTGGGCACGCACGCACACGCGCCCGACGTGAGTTTAAGCCACCAAGTCCGGGACTCGAACTGTGGTCAGCCACATGGGAGTTCAGTGACCTAGCCATTACGCTAACTGCTGGTTCCAGAATCTTTCTAGGTTTTATGATCCAGAAAGTTCTCCTGCAGGCATAAACCCCAGAGACATGTTCCTGGGTTCTAGAAGAGACTATTTATGAAGAAATGCGTAAGTATTGTTTCTCACAGCGGGGAGGTGGAGACAACCAAAGTTTCTGAGGCTACAGCAAAGGAAAAGGATTCGGCACAGCACGGAAACACCACGCAGAGGTGCCAGATGTGCCAGGGCACGGAGGTATTAGACATGAAATGCTGAGTGAGAACGGCGGTCAGTGGTGGTCACTCCCGTCCACAGGAGGAAGCAGGTACTCACAACCAGCCGCCAGCCAGCGCACTGTGGGGAGCTAACACACTGGTTCTTTTCCTTGCACATTCCAAGCTCAGCCCTTCCCTACATCCTCTGCCAGCATTCCCTCCGCTCCTCCCAGGTAGAGGCTTAAGGTCTCCTGGGTAGTTTCAACACTTCTGCCAGGAGGTGAGGGAGATGTGTTAAGTGATCCTGGGGCAAGCGGAACTCTAGAGGAAGAGTATTGAAAACTGGTCAATGAGATCTTGTCCTGAACTCCAGAGCCTCGGGAAGGAGGCAGTGTGGCACTATTATCACCTCCACTTCACAGCCAGCGGGACAAAAGCAGAGGGAATTCAAGCAGCTTGCCCAAAGGCACTCACTAATGAATTGCAGAACCGCTATTAAATCTCAGGCAGTTTGAATTCAAAGCCCAAATTCTGTTTCCTTACAGACTTGAATGGTTTATGTGTGTGTGTTAAAATCTCTCAAATATGGGGCCAGACAGTGGTGCAGAGCTAGCGTGTGGCTCTGTGAGGCTGACCCGCATGGGAAGGTTCAAGTCCAGAGACTTCCACGAGTATGCCCGGCCTGTGCTCGTGATCTGGGGCTAGCCGAAGGCTGGGCGTGGGTCGCAGTGTCAAGACCTTCTGGGGGCTTTCTCCATTTCTGCAGCTTTTAGACTATAGAAAGGCCACAGCACCATGGGTGTGGCCAACATTCCAATAGTGGCAATAACAGGAAGCAAGGGTGAAATCTCAGAAATAAGAGATGCAGAAATACAGTCCTAAATTTCGTATAAAAATTCTACCCACATCTCTAAATCCTGAATCACACAGGTGCAGATTAGACTCTAAGAAGCCTTACTAAGAACAGAATGGCCATCAGAGGACAATGACACAATATCCATAAATGCTAGAAGAAAAATAAAAAGCTAAATCCAGAACTCCAAATCAAGTGAAAACACCTTTCAAGACTGAAGATGACCTAAAAACATTACACTAAGTTTAAAAAAAAAAACCCAGACAAGAGAACTCATATCATATCAGTCCATTTAAACAAAATTCCCAAAATGGAAATTTCGTCAAGGCAGACAGGAGACCAGTGGCTGAGTGGAGCTGGGTGTAAGAACAGATAGTAAGAAGGCAAAAGGGGTGGCCTGAGCTAAGCGGAAGTTGCGATTCTTTCCTGCGGAACCTCGGAGGAGGCCAGCTGCTTCAAGATGACATTGAGTGTCCCCTCCCCGCCAGGGCTGCTGACGCTCACTGAAGTGGACGATGAGCGCAAACTTCGTACTTTTATGAGAAGCGTGCGGCCACAGAAGGTGCTGCTGACACTCTGGGTGAAGAATGGAAGGTTATGTAGTCCGAATCGGGGTGGAAACGACAAACAATTTTCCCCATGAAGCAGAGTGTCTTGACCCACAGCCGTATCCTCCTGCTACTGAGGAAGGGACATTCCCGTTACAGACCAAGGAGAACTGGAGAAAGGAAGCGCGCACCTGTTCGGGGTTGCATTGTGGATGCCAGTCTGAGCGTTCTCAACTTGGTTTTTGTAACAAAAGGAGAGAAGGATATGCCAGGATTGACTGATACCACGTGCGTCATCGCCTGGGGCCTAAGCGAGCTAGCAGAATCCGAAAGCTTTTCGGTCTCTCTAAAGAAGACGATGTCTGCCAATACATTGTAGGAAAGCCCTTACATAAAGAAGGTAAGAAACCTAGGACCGAAGCACCTAAGATTCTGCGTCTGCCACTCCACATGTCCTGAAACACAAACGCCGGCATACTGCTCTCAAGAAACAACGTACTAGCGAAAATAAGGAAAAAGCAGAATATGCTAAACTTTTGGCCAAGAGAATGAAGGAGACTAAAGAAAAATGCCCAGAACAGATTGCCAAGAGACGCAGGCTGTCCTCTCTGAGAGCTTCTACTTCTAAGTCTGAATCCAGTCAAAAGTAAGATTTTGTAAGTGAAACAAATTAATCAGATCGATCTCAAATAATAATAATGATCAATTCAAAAATTAAAAGGTGAAAGGGCTGGAGACTTGGATACTTGACCCCCGACCTCTCCTTGTCATGTGTTCCTAAAACCCTCCTCATCGTATGTTCCTGTTCATTTCCCAGAACATTCCGTTGTTAATGTCCTGTGTTTAACATGGACCTTTCCAAGTAATTGTCATGAGGACATATTCTAGTAGGTCATCAGAAAAGTTATGATGAATTTCTGCATAGAAAAACATGAAAAAGATACATTATAATTTTTCTGATGACCCAATATTTCCAAATTGCTTTTCCTAGAATCCTGAGTCCCTAGTACAGTACCTAAATACAAAGTTAGAGCTCAAAAAATACTAATAGTTGTTGAGGGACCAGCAGATGGTGTGGTAGTTAAAATGCTGGACTCCCACATGGCTGACCATGGTTTGAGTTCCAGACCTGAAGGCCTGAACCTCATGTCGGGCATGTGGGCATACATGCCCAAAATCCTGAGAGGAGAGTGGAGGAAAAGGGATTGCAGTGTGGCCATCCCCCTACGGGGTAGGGGTGGTGATTTCTCACTTTCTCTTTCCCTATCTCTCTGCCTCTCTAGTGAGCGCATGCACCCTATAGCAAAATCTCTCTTAAAAACAAACAAAAACTTGTCGAATTGATTTGAATGTCTCATTTCCTATTGCTGAGCCCTTTCAGCAAATTGCTGATTCCCTTATTTCAGGTGTGTTTTCCTGTAACAAGTGCTTTAATAATCTTTCCTCTCCATTCACTCCATTGTCTATTTGAAGATAACCAACTATGTTACATTGGATCTTCTCTGACTCTTTTCTATATTAATCTCATTCATGGTGTTTCACCCTTCGCTCTTTTCTCCTGGACTCTGTAATTTTCCAACCTTCCTGTCGCGCCGCTACCTTTGTGCAGGGGCATTCTGCTCCTTGTTACTTCCAGCGACTCGAGGTTCTGCTAGAACTGATGCCGTCAGAGTCGCCCGTTCCCTTTTTCTCTCACCGTTTATTATTTCACTTTCATTCTCTTGTTTATAAGGTCCATTTGCTCATGACTCCTTGCTACCACAAATGCAGTTGGCTAAGAAAATCACTTTCTATATATTGGAGTAAATATTTTTGAAATGGGATCTGCCTTTGTTTCTCTTTTGCTAGGTTCCTTTCCTTCTTTGGGGGGATCAGAAAGAGGGAAGCAGAGTTGGGGGCCTAGGTCTCCGTCTTGGTCTACTGGTGTTGTTATAACAAAATACCTTAGACTGGGTAATGTGTAAACAACAGCAATTCCTTTCCTATGGTTCTGGGGGGTGTTCACCGGGACACTTGTTTCTGCTTTGTCTGGTTCCAGCCTGACTAGGGGCGGAGGATCCAAGCTGGTCTCACTCACAGGCTGTCAGCCGGGCACCTCGGTTCTCCTCTAAGAGGCCTCGCTCTCTTGCTCTCTCTCGATCTCATCATGTGGTCTCTCATCCTCTCATGCCTCTTCTCCTCATGGCCTCTCTGGGTAGCGAGCCGCAGGGTCTAGATCTCTTTCCATTGCAGTTGGGCTGTCAGAGGACAAAAGTGGAAGCTGCCAGATCTCAAAAGATCTGGGCGTGGACCCAGCACAGTCATTTCTACCACATCCTCAGGAAAAGCAAGTCTTAGGGCCAGCCCAGGTTCAGGGGGACCTGATTCTAAACCGGAGGAGCACAGAAGGATTGGAGGGACAGTTGACGGCCCTGCAGAAGGACTATCACTGTCCTTTGTCTGCCACACACATTCCCTGCTAATTCCTTAGAGATTATTTCCTTCCCGTCTTTATTGTGGGGACAGAGAAAGAATGTGCTGTGGTTAGGGGCTCTTCTGGCCTAGGCCCAGGATGTTAGCATTTGCCATGGGAAGAACCCATTCTGCATTTCCCCTAGGCCGGCTATCGCTCTACCGTCCCCCACTGGGAAGGTGCCACTGTGATTTCTCAAAATGTCTTACATCTACTTTGTTTTTTTTTTTTTTTTTTTTTTTTTTGGGAGAGGTTTTTGCTATAGGGCGCGTGCGCTCGCCAGACAGACAGAGAGAGACAGAGAGACAGAAAGCAGGAAATCACCCCCCAGGGGGGATGGCCACGCCGCAATCCCTTCTCCTCCATTCTCCTCTCGGGATCCTGGGCACGCACGCACATGCGCCCGGCGCGAGTTCAAGCCGCCGGGTCCGGGATTCGAACCGCGGTCGACTACGTGGGAGTCCAGCGACATAGCCATTACGCTAACTGCTGGTCCCACATCTACTTTGCATCACGCAAAAACGCTTTGTCTAGAAAAGGGAGCTCTCTGTGAGCACCAGGCATCTTCCTGCTGGTGCCCCGTAGTACTCTGGCCAGGAAGGTGGTTGCCGATGTTTGTAGAATGCAGTCGAGATCCATCGTCAGGTTAAGTATTCGTAGTCTTTTGCTGTTTTTACATCCTTTAAATTATTTGGTCCAGTTCCACTTTCCCCAATGGTGTCTCCTCAAGATTTATATGTGGAAACCCTCACCCACAACGTGACTACATCTAAAGAGAGTCTTTAGGCAGTAATTAAGGTTTAATGAGATCTCAAGGGTGGGACTTTAATGTGATAAGACTGTGGCCTTAAAAGAAGAGGAAGAGAGGAAGGGGGAGAGATTGATCTCCTCTGCCATGCGAGGACACAGCAGCCGTCTACAAACCAGGAAGCGAGCCCTCCCCAGAATCCAGCCGTGCTGGCGCTTTGATCATGGACCTCCAGCCTCCAGAACTGTGAGCAGATCCACTGCTGTTGTCTACGTATTTTACGGCAGCCCAAGTAGACCAATACACCTAGAGCCTACACATCTGCTTCAATCTCCTCATAAGAACTCCAAGATGGAGGTATTAAAATTTCCGTTTCACACATGAAAAATATATGGACTCAGCTTTGGTTGGAGTAACTTGACCAAGTCCACACAGTAAATGACGGATTGGAATTCACATCTCCTGGTTCCCAAACCCCTGTTCCATGCTACTTCCAAGAGACCTCCCGAGTATCTTGTAGTTCGCAGGTTGGGAGAGAAGGTGGAGTCCTGACTTCTTGGCTGGTGGCTGGTAGCACCCTGCTCTGCCCGGCTCTTCAGGCCATCCCAGAGTGACCTTGGGAACAGAGAGGAATTCTGCCTCTGCTGCACATTCCGCCCCAGCCTTGGGGGCGGGTAACAAAGAAGCCCAATTAGCACCAAGTGCGTAGGTGGAAGGGGAGACAATGGTTTTTGTCCTTCCTCTGGTGTCACTGGGCGTACACACATACACACAGCTTCATTTCTAGACCCAAATCATTCCAGGCGGGCACAGGGACACGAGGAAACTCATGTCAATAACACAAAAGCACTGCAACCAACTATTTTAAAAATCCATTTATTTTGGTCTGGGCACATGGAAGTCTGGTTACTTGCTATTTCAAAGAACCTGGTTTGCAGACTCTAATTTAAGCTGTGGTTGAAATCACCATTGTACAGACTTCAGTGTTCAAAGCCCATTTATACCAATCTAGCTTTATCTTCATGCTGGAATCAGGTGAGTAATGGGGTATTATCCCCATTTCTTAGGTGAGGGTCTGAACACACGGAGAACGTGGGACACCAGCCCACAGAAATTCCAAGCACCCACCCCAGGGCTTCTTATCCTGAACGTCAACCTCTTTTCATCTCAAAAGACTCCAAAACATCGGAGCTATGTATCTCCTTTGCCCCAACTGCAGCGAATAGGATGAACTTCTCATCAATCCTCTCCTTGCTTTGTCAAAACTACTGTCTACCATTTTATAAGGCAGCAATAGCCTAGCTCGGGTTACTGTACACCAGGAAAGACACCGCCTCCCCTTCAGTTGAGCACAGTATCACACAGCTGCCATGCCAAGCGGCCCAGACTCCAGCCCTGGCAGTTTCCTGTGAGCCACACCCCCCACCTGCTGATGGATAATGTCACCAACCAACCCCTACTTCAAAAATCCTCAAGTGCTAAGATACTTGAACAACTAGAAAAGGTGTTTTTGTATCTCGTCAACATTGTGTACCTCCCACGAACAAAGGGAACATTAATTCACATGAATGGGAGTCAGAGCTCGTGTGTCGGTGACCGGCAGGTACCAGGACTGGTCTAGGTGCTCATGTGTATTCATTCCCGTAACCTGCATTGCTTTTGACCTGACTGTCAGAGACTCCTGGTCCCATGAGCAGCTGCACCTCCCTGCAGCCCTCAGAGCACCGGTCCACGATCCAAAGGTGCACTCCACACCGTGCAGGGCACGACCGGCACCACTGGCCGGGGCGGTCCTATTGGGTGGGGTCACAGTTACTCTCTTGTCCCGAGATACGACTGGTTTGAGGCTTTCTATCTCACAAGTGGGGCTGTTCTCCCTTCTTTTCCAAAATTCGAGAGCCATCTATCTGTCACTCAATAACCAACATTTTACAAAGACTTGTTTCTCTTTTGTACAGTGGTTTCCCTGGACCACTGTCAAGAAGGCCAAGGACTAGAACTGTCTGTCCCCGGTCGAGGCTGAGTGAGGAATTTAGGGACACCAGGAAATGGGCTTGGTCTTGGATTGGGCAGAGGCACTTATTCAGGGCTTCAAGTGCACTTGCATGGATGAAGGGGCCCCGGGCTTTTGAGGAACGTGTAATTACAATCTCGGAGCCATCACGTAAGATAATTAGGCGGAGCCACATTAGGGAAGGCAGAGAGAGAAGGGTACCAGGCAGGGGTCCAGGGGCTTGAGTACCCGTTCAGTACAGAAGAAAGCTGCCGTGGCCGTACTAACATCTGCTCTTACAAAGGAGGAAACAGGACCTCAGAAATTACCCATCTTTCAAAACTCAGTTCAGGGGTATAAACTGATAGGACCTTTTAGTTTGGCAGCAAATACCAGGCACTTTATATTCCCTCTGATTCAGTAATATACTCGTAGGAAATCATCAGAGATGGGTCTCAAGAATATTCAGAGGGCTGTTCACTGCGACGTTCCTAAGTGAGGTTAATGTTAGTGATCATTGATAATAGCAAAAAATAAACATCTTAAGCGATATTGCAGAAATGGTTCATCAGATTATGGTAGACGCTGTATTAGAATATCATGTGAACATTAATAATCATGTTTTCAAAAACAATCGTAACTGACATGGGAAAACAGTCATGGTACATTAAGAGAAAACTAAAGAGTCCAGACCCGCCCGAAGCTCCTTCCCACCTCCACTGCTTCTGACCAGGAAAAACACCCGGAGGAGAGATGGTAACCAGGCCACCCCACAGCTCAGGACAGTGCCAGCAGCAAAGGCCAGGGAATGCTTCCTGAAACAGGTAAGAGACATGAGCCTGAACGGGTAGAGCTGTGCTTTCTTGTCCCAGCACCAATCTATGTTGAATTCACCTCTTCCCATAGTCAGCAAGAGCACGTTGCAGGAGACCTTACTGGCATCACCCAAAACTTAAAAGCAGCTGTTAATTTTCAGAATCGCTGCTTCCATTCCCCACTTTCTTGGCTGGCTTAGTGACACCTCTTCCCCACTACTGTTGGCCCACTTTACTGATTTGCCATCCCCTGCAAATGGATGCCCCTTAGGTCTAATTGCAGATGAGTTGTATGTTACATTGCTTCAGGTACCATAGAGGCTCCAGGAAAAATGCCTGAGGCACTGCTGGGGAGGGGTGGGCTAGGGGACAGGGAGGAGCAGGCAGGGTCAGGCCGCCCCTCCCTCCCCCACCCAGCCGAGCAGCTGTTTCCATCTCTGCGTGAACCCTGGGCTTCATCTGGAGAAGGGGGCTGAAGCTAGGGACTGGTTGGAGATTGTGGATCTAGATCCTTAATACATGGATGAGATATTCTAGAATTAAATTGTTCCTGTAGAGCCAAAACAAAGCACAGAACACGAGGAAGAAACCTGCATCTCGGTGATTCTGATTCACTGGGCAATTTCAGCAGGGCCTGCCTTTGCTACAGACTTCCTGGGAAAGGTGGTGTGGGGGTGGGGGCAAGGGAGGGGAAGAAAGTTCGTAGAGGAGGAGCGAGAGAAAGGGAAAGCAGAGACAGGGTAGTGTCAGGCCTTGGGACTCCTAGGATAACTCTTCAGCTTCTTCAAACACTGACATCAAAGAACACCTTTGAGAAGTTTCCAGCATTTTATTTTATCTTTAATTTCCAGGAAACAAGGCCCTGGCAGCTCAGGGGCTCCTGGAACAATGCCCAGCTCCCCGTGCCACCCCATGAAAGCAGTCACTCTGGACTCTAGGAAAGGTGGTTGGTGTTCTGACAGCTCAGAGGGTCCTCTCAAGGTCACACACTGGGTGGCGATTGGCAGTGCCCCCCAGACTGTGGGACTCCCCGCTGTCCCTGCCTGCTGTGGCATCAGGCCTGCCCCTGCAGATGTTCACAGGGGGCTCTGGAAGGAGCTGCCTTTATCAGAGCCAACTTCTAACACCAGGGACTTTCTCTCCTTATCGAGAGCTCCTAACTCACTTTTTTAGAAAACTCGATGGCATTACCCACTTGAACTGATAAACTTTGCTTTTGGCTATTTCCAGAATGTGACCCTCCTTTAAAGGATGCAGATGGCTTCCCCTGAAGGTTTCCTAATGACAAACCATGGATTCAGAAGGTATTTCCATGGCGCTGATTTGGTTTATCTAATTTGGCTCTGTAGTAGTTATCTAATTTGGTTATCTAATTTGGCTGCCATTGGACCCAACTGGGTAAATTATAAACCAACTATGAATGCCAAATCTCACCTCAGAGATTTTAAGAAGCCTGAGGTGCAGCCCGGTAGAGATAGCATTGTTTCCCAGGTGACTCCAACATGCAGCCAAGGTTAAGAAGCAGTTCTCAACACTGGCTGACACCGTAACTCCTGCACTGGGTGCCTCACTGAATGGCGTCAGGTGCTTCTCTGCACATTCTGAACATCTGCCAAAGCCTCATCATAGACGTGAAGGAATGGAGATGGATAAAGAGTATGAAGCTTGCCCAAGAACACAGAGCCAAAAGTACCATCTCAGGCTCCTTGAAGAACATTTGCTGAGCACCTGACTAGTCTCCCAACCCCCATCCAGAATTCCTCCCACCGTGCCAGAGCTTGCATGGAGGGCTGCCCTTTAAAAGCTGGTCCACGGTATGTTTTATTTGGTACACACAGTATTTTACAAAAGTCTGA
This sequence comes from Tupaia tana, assembly GCA_026018925.1. Taxonomy (NCBI): domain Eukaryota; kingdom Metazoa; phylum Chordata; class Mammalia; order Scandentia; family Tupaiidae; genus Tupaia; species Tupaia tana. The sequence goes on along the minus strand of JAKSZU010000004.1, from coordinate 2,502,466 downwards.
ATGTCTGCTGAACATCAGAAGATATTTTTACAGGGATCAGCAGTTAGCGTAATGGCTATGTCTCTGGACTCCCATATAGTCAACCATGGTTGGAGTCCCGGACTCGGTGGCTTAAACTCACGTACCATGTGTGTGCCCAAGGTCCTGAGAGGAGAATGGAAGAGAAGGGACTGTGGCATGGCCATCCCGCCCGGGGGTGGATTTCTCACTTTCTGTCTCTCTGTCTTTCTGGAGAGCGCAGGTGCCCCATAGCAAAAATTTCTCAAAAAAAAAACAGATATATTTACAATAAAAATGTGGATTTCTGGCTAACACTGCACAGCACTTCTACCAGGCAGTGTGTGTCTAGAGCTGACCCAGTGATGCCCGACCTAGGTCCAGGCTCTCCAGTGAACACCCCCCTCCTCCAGTGACCCAGTGACCTGACCTGCCTGCCAGGGTGCATGCATGCTGGGACCCAACACTGTACCAGGAATAGAGGTGAAGTTTCACAAAGGGAACAACACCCACTTAGACATATCATGCTTAGTGGAAAAATCAGTCTTTGCTTTTATCTAAAGACACTGGAATCAGGCCTGTCACACAATGACAGAATCTCAGATGATAATGATAGAGCAAATATATCACGATGACACAGTGTCTTACCATTTTAATTACTTTTCTGTGCCATAACTTCAGGTAAGAAACTCAGGGAGTTCATTTTGACCCTCCCTCTCTGTCTCCTCACTCCAGCCCCATTGCTCGTCCCAGGTCCTCATGATGGCCTAGGTACAACCCAGAGCAGCGGCCAGTGGGCGGCCAGAACAGAGACCTCTGTGCACAGGAAGCCATTGCTGCTTTTTCTCCTTTTCCTTTTTTGTAGAGGGTTTTGCCTTAGGGCACATGCACTCAATGGGGGGAGAGAGAGAGACAGAGACAGTAAGAGAGAAACTGAGAAATCAACCCCTGGAAGGATGTCCACGCCACGATCATTTCTCCTCCATTCTCCATGCGCACTCACATGAGTGCCCAGCATGAGTTTCAAGCCACTGATTCCGGGACTCGAACCACAGTCCGCTCTGTGGGAGTCCAGTGATGTAACCGCCATGCTCTCAGCTGGCCCCCAGGAAGCCACTGTTACTACTGTCATTTCCTACGACTCCTCAGAAATGCAGAATTAAAGGGGATATGATACAGCACACAATAAAACCATATGACAGAGTCCAGTCCAGTGCACCCACATATAGACACTAGGAACATAGTCAGGTACATTTACCAAGGGTCAGAAGGAAATTTGAAGGTCTACATAATTTTAGATTTCTTTTCTTTGTTTGTTTTGGAGAGGTTTTTGCTATAGAGCACGTGAGCTTGCCAGAAAGGTAGAGAGACAGAGAGACAGAAAGCGAGATATTACCCCCCAGGGGGATGGCCACACAGCACTCCCTTCTCCTCCACTCTCCCTTCGGGATCTTGGGCACACATGCACATGTGCCTGGCATCAGATTAAGCCACCGGATCTGGGACTCGAACCACGGTTGACTACATGGGAGTCCAGCAACGCAGCCATTATGCTAACTGCTGGTCCCAATTTTAGATTTCTTAATTAGCTCTTAAAAAAAATTGCCTTTATGTTCCTAATTAGAAAAAAATAAGACTCGAGAATTCTTTGATTTCTCTTGTAATTTCCTCACCTGTGACGTGCACCAACACCACCATCTGTCTAGCGGAGGGGCTGAATGAGCTGACTCAGATGTGGAGCTCAGAACAGATGCAGGTACAGAGTAAGGACTCGAAGAGCGTTAGCTATTTTCATTACTGTTTGGGGGGACAAGGCAATATATCCTTTCCTTCACACCCTCCTTTTCATGAAGAGGCTAATCAAATGGACTTAGCAAATCCCATGACAGCTCTCCATTAAGTTAAGGTGAACATATTCATACTTTCTGGAAAGCTGTCACTGGCCCCAGGAATTTGACTGCAGAGGTGACCACAGGGTCCATTACAGAAGAAGCACTTTTGTACAGCCCACTGGCTGGAAGAGTCAGGTGGAAACTGTCTCTCTGTGTCCTTGTCTCTCTTCCCACAAAGGCCTGTCTGCTCCAGGATGGGAAACATACCTGATTCATTGCTGCCCAGCCCGCGAGCTGGAATCGATAAACATCAACTACTATGTGACTGATGATTATTCAGACAAGACGAAAATAAACCAGATACAGGTGCCTTCTTTCCTCCAGTAGGGTGGGGCCTGCCAGCGATAAGTCTCCGGTGCCCTGGCGATGGGCTGCAGTGGGTGCTGAGGTGCAGGCCAGACCCCTCCAGCCTGCAGACACTCGCTCTCCCAGCCACCTGGCCCAGCGGCAGCTCACGGCTGAGTCCTTCCCTAGGCCCTGCCTTCACTGTGGGGAGCTGCACAACTCAGGGCCACGCGCCCTTCCCAAGAGCAGTCTGTACCAAAGACTGATCAATTGCATGGGGACAAAGCTGGGCCCCTTTGCCTCAAAGTGGAACGACTCTGAAGAGCCACTTCAGCTGCAGGACGCTGCAGAACTGACTCAGCCCCTGTGCAATTGCACCACAGTCCAGCTTTCCCCTCCGCCCAGCCCTGCCTCCCATACTGCCCAGGAAGCCCTCACAGACCCAGCTCCATCTCTGTGGCCCCTGCGGGGGATACAAGTCGGTACCAGGAGTAAGAGCCAGGAAGTGGGCAGGGGCCTTGTCCTGGGAGCTTCCCATCCCCAAACCTGCATGCCTCTCTCCCTGACTCTTCTCGGCTTGGCTCAGATGCATCATCAGAGATGACTTCCCGGCAGTCCCGTCCAAGGCTCCCCAGCCCAGCGCCACTGCTGGCACATTTGCCATTTGTCTGCTTCCGTGCAGCACCCACTTCGTCTGCTTCTTTGCTTCTCTGCTTGTTAACTGTCTCTCTCCTGCCCGCCCACCAAGAGGTGAGCTCGAGATTGGACTCGTGCTACACTGCCATGGTATCTCAATGCTACACAGCACTGGCACAATTAAGAACTAAGAGGGCCGGCAGATGGCATGGTGGTTAAGGCACTGAACTCCAAAATGGCCAACCATGGGTCAAGTCCTGGATCTGGCAGTTTGCTTTCTCACTTTCTTTCTCTCTCTCTCTCTCTCTCTCTCTCTCTCTCTCTATATATATATATATATATATATATATACACACACACACACACACACACATATATACATACATATATATGTATGTATATATAATTTATATATAATTTTAAAAATAATAAGTAAAATTAAATAAATAATTCCTTAGAAAAAGAATTAAGAAATACTACTTACTGAATGAATAAATGAATGTCCACAGTGGAAGCACTGGGCTGCGAGTAGGGAGCAAGGGCCCGCTCCCCACCTGCTCCCCTGTCTATGAGACATGTGGCCAGGAAGCTCCTGCAGTCACAGAATAAGAAAGGCCATCTCTGGAAGGAGCCTCAGGAGATCACCCTGGGCCGGTGGCTGGACCTGCTCACAAAAGGGTCAGAGAAACATGAGACTTTTAAGGATAGGAGGGGTGGAGGCCAACTGGGCCTCCATCCACTCCAGCTCTCTGTAGACGGGAAAGTCTTCACCAAGGCCCACTGCCCCAGTCTGAGTAGACAACACACTTAAGGAAAAGGAGACTCTGCACAAGCCTTTTCCCCAGAGGACCTTGTCACTGCCACTGTCCAGTGGGATCTGCTGCACCTTACCCTATAGAATGGAGACCGAAGTAGTTCTTGCCAACACGGAGTGCATTCTCTGGCACACCTAGTATTCAGGAAGTGTTGGCCGGGAATGCTGATGATAGTGTGAAGGGTCTGACTCGGGCAGAGCATTAGGGCAGAGACAGCTCCCCAGATCTTACTGAACAAGACAGCAAGGTGGGGCTCCCACACAAAGAACTGATTAGAACTCCTGGAGGTTCAGTGATTCATTCACGATTTACTGAGCACCAACTATGTGCCAGGATTACCTGCAGGTTAGCAATGGGTATTCACACACATAAATCTCTGCTTCTGTGGAGCTTACCTCCCAGGGGAAGAGACAAAGATTTCTCTAATATCAGGTAGTAAGAAATGATCTTAATGTCTGCATTCTATGGCAAAACACACACACACACACACACACACACACACTCAAGACTAGAAGATATAAAAGCATGAAGAACAATTGCAGATACTAGAAACAGTGTGGGAGGAGGGTGGGAAGTGGGGGAGGGTGAGAGGAAGGAAATTGGGGGGAAGAAAGAAGCAAAACATTTAAGGAACACAAAAATGGGAAATTATCTGTTGATGATATTGTGTATGATAATATCTTTAACTGGACTAAGGTACAGTGCATTCATGCTGGGAAAATTCATTTGCAAGCTGTAACGATATACAGTGATTGAATGTATAAAACACATTTAAAAAATCATAATGGAAGGTAAGAGACTAATGCGTGCCGGTGAGTACTATTTGAGATGGGATGAAATGAAAAGGCATTCTAAGCAGAATGTGTTTGGAAGCAGGAGATGAAGGAGTAGAGACAGATAAAGAGTATTGAGGGGTGAAGAAGTGGGACATGAAGCTGCAATAGCAGGCGGGGGGGTCAGGTCATGCTAGTGATGGCAGGGACTCTCTGTTTCCTCATAAACTTCAGGAGATGTCATTGGAGGGTTCTGGGCACAGCAGTGAAGCCATCTGATGAACTGCCAGAATAGCCAATCCCTGGCATGTGAGCTCCAAGGAAATTCAAACACATTAAAGAAAGCCTAAGTATACAGAAAGCAACTCATCTGAAAATACTGTTGTCTTAATCTGCTTGACATGTCCTAACAAAATACCATAAACTGCAGGCTTCAACAGATTTTATTTTCCTACAGTTCTGGAGGCTGGGAAGTCCAAGATCAAGATTCTGGCAGATTAGTTTCTAGGTAGTGCTTTTCCAGGCTTGCCAAGAGCCACCTTCTCCCAAGTCCTCACATGGCCTTGCCCCTGTGCAGGCATGCCAAGAAGAAGCAAGCTCTCTGGTATGTCTTTTTATAAGGACATCAATCTTATCAGTGACCTAATGACCTCATTTGACTGTAAAGGCCTTGTTTCCAAATACACGCACATCGGTGTGGTAGAACTTCAATGTAAGAATTTCAGAGGAATACAGTTCAATCTGTAGCAACCATTCTCCTACAGAATGAAATGAAAAATCCCTTTCTGCTCCTCCATAGTCAACCTCAGAGAAACTGATGGAGAAAAATCAATGGCAGAGTTCACCAACATGGAGAGAAAAGAGGCAGCTTACGCCGAGTCCCTTAGGTCTGTGGTTCTCTGCCCTGATTCGGATTCTGATTCTGCCTCAAGGTGTGGCCCCCCAAAATGCCTGTGAACCAGCATCTCTGATGGACTGATGGCTGGTGTACAAAGCTTGTCGATTCCCAGTCCCTGGAGATAGAGTGTCATGTTCTACTTCCAGCACTCCTCACTTTGGTCACAAGAAGCTGTTTACCTAAGCTGCCATGTTAGCTCCTTCTGGTCCACCTAACACTTGTCTTTCTAGATCATATGACTTCTGTGTGCAGAGCAGTCCATGATCTAGCAAGTCCATAAACCCTTTTGCTGCCACACCTTCGCGGGTTACAGCTGGCCTTCGGGACTGAGCTGTCTTACACATTCTGTGTCCCACAATACCCTAGCCACAGTTAAGCCAAAAAATATGTGCACAAGCCAAAGATGATGACTCTTGGGAGAGACTTCAAGGGCCCCAGGTGTCTCAGTCCAGGCCCGGTCCGAGCCCTTCACCCTGCAGACATACCTGTGGTGGACCAGCAGATCCAAGCAGACTCTTGGTCCTGGGCAGCCAGAAGCATGAGACCCAGAGGTGGAGGGAGGGAGGTGCAGTTTCAGAGAGTGAGGACAGGCAGAGAGCACAGCTGGGCCAGGACCAGGGGATGTCCCCAGTATGGGGAGAGGCCTCGGTTCGAGAGCTGCAGAGGGTAGTGAGAAACGTGCTGCAGTTCTGCTTGGAAGACAGGATGCAGTGGTCAGGGTGGCCTCCCGAACTTCCTCACCTCCCCAGTCTCCCGACATTTCACCCCATTGACCAGACAACCTGAGCATGTTCTCTGTTCCCTACAGCAAGCAAAATCCCAGGAACAAATCCATGGATTTGGTAATGTGGATTCCCAAATATACTGGGTTTCTGTCCTCATCTATTACAAGTGTTGTCCCCTGGAGGAAATTCATAGAAGTTGAAAAGAACATGGCCAGTTGCCTGGAATGAGTTGTGGTTGGACGTGACCGGCAAACCAGCGGTCACCCTGGCCTTCCTTCTCACCCATGCTAAGTCACCAGGAAAGCCCTGAGGGCTCCATTCTGCAGTCCCCTCCTACTCCAAGAACTCTCTCCATCCCATCGCCAGAGCCCAGGCCACACCACCATGTCCTGCACGGACTATTGCAGAAGCATAACATGGTCTTTCCACACTCCTGCTGCCCTAAAACCCGTCCCACACACAGCAGGTCATTTCCCTACTTACAACTCGAAATCTGAAGTTTCGCAGTGCCAGCCCCTCAGCTCAGTCTACAAGAGCATACGGGATCTGGCCCTTACCCTTCTCTCAGCCTCATCCCTCTCAGCCCCCAAAACCCTCCTCAAACATAACAAGGTTCTTCCTGTCTCAGGAATGTGGCACCTGCACTTCCTACAACTTGGAAATCTCTTCCCCGCAGGACCACACACTGCCTCCTCCTCATTCGGGTCTTCCTTTGGGTGTCACCTCCTCAGGGGAGCCTTCCCTGACCACTCCAGCAAAGCAGCCCCTCAGGCGCTCTGTCGCTCTATCTTCATATAGCTCCTGGCCAAGCCCGGCATCGTCTTTTTCACTCTCTTGTTCCTGCCTTATTTCTCTCTCTTATTCCAAAATGCAAGAATGCTGGCTTTCCTCCCCGAGAGCCCCTAGCCCTGGGTGAGCAGAACAGTGCCTGGCACCTAGGAAGTACTCAGTGTGCCACCTGCCTGACTGACCAGTATTTATCCTGCACCCCTCACCTCTGGGGATTCTGGCATCTCTGCCTCTCCCACTGCTTTACCTTAGCAGCACTTTAAGGAAGGGACCTCTTGGCCCAGCAGGGTCCCATGCTAAGCCTAAATGCACCTGGGTCTGAACTCTGACTCCATCTCTGCTCCAGAATGCTCCAGAAGACAATGCCCATGCCCTCCTGTGGATCTGTGCAGGGAGTCGGGACTCTGTCCTTTTGATGCAGGCGGCTCCGTGAACCCCTCTCTCTCTCTCTTACACAACGCATCTGTATGTATGTCTACATATACGCACATCTATCTACCTAGATCTACAGGTACAGATATCGGGAAAGCCATGGCACATTTTTGCATAAAAAAATACATCATGACTTTCCCAATGGCCTAGCAGTTTGCTATAGGGAGCATGTGCTTACCAGAGAGAGAGAGAAAGGGATTGAGAGAGAGAAATAACCCCCCTGAGGTGATGGTCACACCCAATTCCTTTCCTCCATTCTCCTCTCAGGATTTTGGGCATGCAGGCACACATGTGCCAAGTGTGTTTTTTCAAGCCACCAGATCCTGAACTTGAACCGTGCAGTTGGCCACCTGGGATCCAGTCATCCCAACCACCAAGCCACTGGCTGGCCCTATGCATACGTTTTAAATAAACTTGATATCATTGTAGAGTCACACAGAGTTGTAAGGAATAATACAGCGAAATCCATGTGGCCTCCCCCAAGTGTCCCCAGTCAGGACATCTTCCAGAGCTGTGTTATATCACGACGTGCCAGCGCACATGGTGTCACCAACGCAGACAAGAGCCAGAGCATCTCCATCACATGAGGGTCCCTCCCGCTGCCCTTCAATATCCGCCCTCTCCCTGCCCACCCCGACCACCACTAAGCAATTCTTTTCTTATGTGATTTTGTCATTTCACTCTGTTTTCTTAGCACATTTTTGGACCCTACTGCATTGCCGCTGGGCCACTTATCTGCCACACACTGCCCATTATCAGCCTCGGGCCTGGCTCCGCTCCCTTCCTGAGCCACACTGTCTGATCTTGCCCTTACAGGGCACCCTGATCTTTAGGACCCTCTTGCTAATTCTTCTAGGGTATTTCACATGTATTGCCGTCCTCCTAGGGACACGGCATCTCCCGGTGCAAGGGCAAGGCTTTGAACCTGGCTCTCCACTTCTCTGAGCCTCGGTTTCCTCATCTGTAGGAAGGGATAAGTAATACCAGCCTCACTGAGCCCTAGAGAGTACATGACAGTGAGATGAAGGGCTGCCTGGTACCTGGCGTGTGCTGACGCTAGGAGGGGTGGCCGTGTACAACTTAGGATCACCTACACGTCTCAGCCAGGCCACAAAACGAAGATAGCAACTAAACAAAACCCCGTTTCCAACAGGATTAAAGTCAGAAGCAGCATCTGATCCCAGAGGAGAAATCCCAGTTTGTTCACAGCAGCCAACAACTGGACCAAGTTACTCTCTCTCAAAAAGTATGTCAAGGGACTTGGGATGATCCAGGAATGGGTCCTCAGGATCAATAACTACTGAGCAGTAACATTCCTGAAACAACCTGCTGTGTGCCCTTGTCCAGCTTCTCTTCCTCTGTGAACTTCCATTTCTTGGTCTTAGGGATGCACCTTGACCTGTGGCTTCTGCACCATATGCCCAGGGTCCATGGAGGAGGGCGAGGTGGAGCCCTAGGAAGGTCTCTGGCCTCCTTCTCCCTCACCCCTCAATCCAAAGCAGCATCCCCCTTATTGATATACAAATAATTTTCCTGTGAAGAAGTTCTAGGGGAACTGTTGGCGGTACAACACTAAAACGCAATGTTCTGTGAGACTGGCCCATGTGGGAAGGTTCCAGGTTCACATTCAAATAGCTCCCCAAGCACTCAAGAAGTGGATGTGTCCATGACCAGGGGCTAGCTGAGACTAGGGGTGGACTGCAGTGGTGAGACTCTGTTCGTGCTGTTTCTCTCTCTTTTTCTCTATCTTTCCCACATATGGACGACATAAATAAATAGATGATAGATAAATAGACAGATGGATAGATAGATAGATGATAGATAGATGATTGATAGAGATACAGGTAGAGGTTCTAGTGGTCTAAGAACTTTCAAGACCACTGTGCAATGATTGTTGAGGTTCTTTCTGGCACTAGAAGTCCGTGGTCCCGAGAGCTCAGCCTGCTCTTCTACACTTAACACAGGGCTAGTCTCGGCCTAAGCACCACTTCTTCCAGGAAGCCTTGTCTGACACTGGAGATGAAGGTAGCAGGCCCCTCCTTTCCGAGTTGCCCATAGAAGAATTCCAGGGGATAAAACTAACGAACCACAGGGCCCAGAGCATGAGTGCCTGGGAAATGGGGTGTTGGGATGCTCTGTGTGTGATGGCCCAACTCGGCCCTGACCAACGGCACCGCCCAGGTCAGGGAGACCTGAGTGAGCTGCAGCATCAGCGAGGGGAACAGGACGACAGTCTAGGTTGCTCAACTTTGTAACCTGCCCCATCTGACCATTTAGATTAATTTAAATTAAATACAATGAATTGAAATCCAGCCCCAGGGTTGGACTAGCCTCATCTCAAATGGACAGCCGCAGAACACCTCCACCACTGCAGGAGGCTCATTGGACGGGGTTGCCCAGCTGGTTAGTGAACGGAGTCCAGCTGCTTCTGCACCTCCTTCACGATTCCCACCTCTTCCTCACTCGCTCCTAAAAGGCCTGGACTGGAATGAATGGTGTCCTTCCAACACTCATGTCCACTCAGAACCTCAGAGTGTGACCTGTTTTGGAAAGAGGGTCTTTGCAGGTGTCATGTTTTTTATTTTGTTATTGTTGTTGTTTGGAGAGATTTTTGCTATAGGGTGCATGTGTTTTCCAGCGAGACAAAGAGAGATGGAGAGACAGAAAGTGAGAAATCACCCCCAAGAGGGGATGGTCAAGCCACAGTTCCTTCTCCTCCATTCTCCTCTTGGTATTTTGGGCATGCATGCACACGTGTCTGATGTGAGTTTCAAGTAGCTGGGTTTGGGATTCGAACCACAGTCGGCCATGTGGGAGTCCAGCAGCTTAAACACAACACCACCTACGGGCCTACAGGTGTCATTTGTTAAGATGAGTTCATACTGGTTTAGAGTGAGCCCCGGATCTGATATGACTGGTGTCAGTTTAAGAGGACACTCATGCAGACTCACGCAGGGAGAAGGCCATGCGATGACAGAGACAGTGACTGGGCAATGAATGTACAAGCCAAGGACCCCTAAGCATGGCTGGCCTCCTCCAGGAACTAGTGAGGGACACGGAGGGTTCTTCTGCCCCTCGTCCCTTTTGGTGGAGCACAGACATGATGAATTCAGACTGATCTCCAGAACCGGCAGAGAAGAAATGTTTTAAGCCACCTGGTTTGTGCCCCTTTGTTACAGCGGTCCTAGGAAACCCACGGGGCCACATCTGAAGACCCCTACATTCTCTCCCTGGAAGACCTCCCAGACTCTTGGATCCTTCAGACATCAACCTCTGGACAGTGACATCACAGAGCCCATCAGATCTCTGGCCACCTAGTCCCTGGACGACGTAACCCAGAGGGAAACCTGGCACAGCAGGTGGGAAGGCCCGGCATACCAGGCTGGTGGAGCTGCCCAGGAAGGAGCTGGGAGACTGAGGAGAGCTTGCAAATTCCACCACTTTCTCTCCTTTCAATTCTAAAACAATATCAGAAGGGTTCCCAAGGAGCAGCAAGCCCCAGGCCACTGAGTCAGTGGTTAAACGGTAGAGGCTGTCTTCTTTATTAACTTGCTAAATCAAAGGGCTGTTAAAGTCTCTGTCCAGTTATAAAATGCAGGAAGACGCTGAATCACCCACCTATTAGCACAGACACTGGCAGTTAATGGACGTGGCCCGGCGGGGCCATGCTGGAAAACAACAGAGCCGGCCCGTTTCCACCTACAAACATACCACTTCCTCTGCCCGGCGGTACCTGCACAGCGCACCTGCCCACACACACCTGCCTCTGGATGCAGACAGACTGCATCGAACCTGTGCATGGGGGCTTGTTTTAAACCACGCTCAGCTTTCCCTCTCAAATACACGCCTATCTAACTCCTCCAGGATCTTATCTAGACCCCAAACAAAACAAAGAAACCAAAGGTCTGGAAATCTAGGGTTCATTGAATTTTACACTGCATTGTGAGCAGGTGCAAAGCCCCAGAGCCAAGCGCTGCACACGCTGAGAGCGGGACCCCGAAGCAGCACTGCCCTCTGACACTCAGAGCCTACTTGCCCTGTTCGTGGCCTTTCACCCTCCACCTCGCTGTTCCTCAGGAAAGGTCCTTGACACTTTCTCCTGCTGCTTTAAAATGGGAGAACAGGACCGACCGACGGCATAATGGTTATGTCACTGGACTCCCATGTAGTTGACCACGGTTCGAGTCCCATACCTGGTGGCTTAAAACACACCTGGGCACATGTGCATAGATGCCCAAAATCCTGAGAGGAGAATGGAGGAGACGAGATTACAGTGTGGCCATCCCCGCCATCCCCTTTCTGTCTCTCTATCTCTGTCTCTCTGGTGAGTACACACACCCTATAGCAAAAATCTCTCTCTTAAAGGAAAACAAAAATGGGAAATCAGGACAGCTTGTGTGGTGTTCTTCCTGAAACTGCTGGAAAGATGGGCCTAAAACCACTGCCCTCCTTCAGGTAGCTTACTGGCACACCCAGCTAAAACAGGAAGCCAAGTGCTCTGAGCCTCGGTCTCCTCACATGTAAATGAATGGCCCCAAGGGGAGCTATCTTAAGACCTAGTGAGGTACGAACGTAAAGTGTTTAGGAGCTGAGGGGCTCTTCGGTCCCCCGTGGAAGTTTGCTAGTAATGGTTATGGTGGGTACTATGTTAGCATGCACATACAGAGCACTGGGTAAATAATAAGTACTGCTGCTACTGCTAAAGTAACATCTTATAAAACCAGTCGCCAAGTGCCAGAAAAACTCATTAGGAAAAGCTCACTGTGAGAGACGCACCCCTCTACAACCGTCCTAAGTTACTTCCCACAGAACACTGCGCAGATAGCCAGCCCGACCCACAAAGGCCCACAGCAGGTTGGGCAGCTCGTTTTCTGCTGTCCCAGTACCGACCCCTCCTAAAGGCAGCTTGATTCATGACTGCAGCAGGCCTGGACTCCCCACCAGGACGTCCGGCCATTACACTCCGGTACTCTCAGCCTGCTCTGCAGACACAGCCTCTGGGGCTTCACCCGCGATCGGCAGGAGGCCTTGGGAAGAGCTCGTGTGCCCGTGAACTTAAAATTCTAGCCTCCCAGAGCTCAGACCCGCCGAGAATCCCAAAGAAAGAAGCCACATGAGTTCATTCTCCTTCCCACGAGTAAAGAGAGCAGGAAGAGAGAAAATGAAGACTGTTCTCTCTTAGCCCCTCCCGGCGCGGTGAAGTTCCTTTCCATTTGCTTCCGAGATCTGCCAATCAGGGGGCGACCTGAGCCCGGCTACTAGCCAACGTGTCGGAAGGAAGGCGCTAAGACCAGCACCCTCTGCGTCTGCAATGAGGACAGGGTTTGATCTGTCCCCGTGGCACGGACGCAGGGGGACCTCACATCTGACCTCCGGAGCTTTCCAGAAGGGGCCTTCGTGCGGGGGAGGGTGTGTGTTTGAAATCCAGGCTCTTCCTACACGCAGAAGCACGGGCCCTGAGAACTGTCGCTACAGGACAGGAGCGCAGGATGCAGCCCGGCCGCCTTACAAAGCAGCCCGGTGCCTCCGAGCTCAGATCTGGAGAAACACTGAGAGTGGGCACACCCTGTACACACGCATCCCCGATTTCACGGCATATGTGCTTTTCCAGATGACTGCATGGATACACTCCATGACACATTGTTAAAGTGATAATTAGCGATAGACTCGTTATGAATATTCCAAATACAACTTTTCTCTACAACAGTTGATGGAGACAAAGGGCATCGCGCGGAATGGAAAAAGCAGCAGAGGGATTTTGTACCTATTTTCCAAAAGCATAAATCAGAAGTTGATTTCTACAAGTCAGACATCTCCGGATCCATTCTCAGCAGAGGATGTGCGAACTTGTGTGTTTCCTCCACAGTGTTTAGGGGGTGTGGGACCCCAAGGAAGGGCAGAGAAGCCCAATTCTGGAATACACTTCCCTGTTGGCCTAACAGCAGCTAAGAATGCTAAAGATGGGTAGTTCATGAAAAACAAAACCGGACCAGCAGTTAGCGTAATGGCTATGTCGCTGGACTCCCACGTAGTCGACCGCGGTTCAAGTCCCAGACCCGATGGCTTAAACTCACGCCGGGCGCGTGTGCGTGCGTGCCCAAGATCCCGAGAGGAGAATGGAGGAGAAGGGATTGCGGCGTGGCCATATCCCCTGGGGGGTGATTTCTCGCTTTCTGTCTCTATGTCTCTCTCTGTCTGTCTGGCGAGCACATGTACCCTATAGCAAAAACCTCTCCAAAAAAAAGAAAAAACAAAAACAAAAACCTAAAACCACACACACACACACACACACACACTCACACACACACACAGGAAACACTGAGAAATAAGCAAGAAAGTAACTATTAATGCAACCAAGGTGACTCACTCTCAGAATGAGAGAGAAAAAGCTTCTACTCATGTTTAACATTCTCCCCTAAGGAAACTTCGGAAGGCCCCAGCTCTGCTCCCACAACCTTTCACACACGTTCCGATTTTAAAATTCACAGTGATTTTGCTCCACATGGAACTACAGTGATGCCAGACACACTCCCTCTCCTCCTCACTGCCTCATTTCTGCAGGCGCATGAAAGACTACAGGCACCCAAATGGAAGGCAGTGAAGACGGGAAGAATCTCTAAGGCCAAAAGGGACAAAATAAGGGGCCCTGGCCCCACCGTGGCCCCCTGTACTGTAGACTGGGATCAGTTCAGCCGAGGGGCACAGAAAGAAAGAAAAAGGACCCGTTCAGGGCTTAAAGAGAACGGCACACAAAGGCAACTGGGAGGGAAAGCGGTCAGCTGCATCTGAGTCTCGTCTGCTCCCACCAGGGACCCTGGACTTACTCAGATGGAACAGTCTGTGTTAAGGACGAGGCTGAGCCCTTCTAGTTCAAGAGGCAGAACCAGGCGGGCACACCTATTACCACACACACTGGGTCCTCTGCAGGCAGAAGCCCCTCCACTTCCCCTGCAGGCTACCAGACCTCATCCAGTGCCACCTCCTACCTTAACTGCCCACGGGGCCATGGAGCTTGAAAACCACAGTGTTGGGGACAGACCAATTTCTAAATGAGGAAGCTGAGGACCAGAGAGGTTGAATCATGTGCCCAGTACAGAAGACCTGAATGCAAATGACAGGATGGGTACAAAATTCAGGACCTCTAAGTCTCGAGCTTGGTCCACCTGCTGTAACAACACTGACCCCCACCTTTCCTTATTGAGACTAAACTAACATCTAAATCATGGAATTATCTTGAGGGAATAAATTAAATGAGATCAAAATGTAGAGAAAGGAAAAATGTCTTGTGCAGAACCACCTCCCACTACGTACAGAACACCCCAGGCCAACCGGGGCTTCTTTGGCACCTGAGGCAGGCCAGCCAGGATGCAGAGGTCACCAGGAGCAGCCCGGGTTGGGGAAGAGGGAAGCTGCAGCCTCCAGACCTCACACTTCTGCGGCGGGGCCTTTGCACCGTCGCTCGCCTTGCCGGCGCTCCTTCCTGCTCAGCTACCAGGCTTGCTGTTTCACCTCCTTCGAGCCTGTGCTCCTGTGCCCCACTCTAAAGGCAGCCTCCCTGATCACCCACGGTCGATGTCCTGCCTGTCTCCCGCACCCTACTTATTTTATCAGTAGCACTCACCACGCTCTGATAGACTACATAATTTACTTGTTTTTTTTTTTTTTTTTTTTTTTTTTTAATGTTCATTTATTTCAAGAGAGAGCGGGAGATTCCCTGCCATGCCACAACCCTCCCCCCAGCCCTCCAGCCAGCCTAGATCACAGACATGCCCATGGACACATCCTGCGTGTTCAGGTCAACCTGGGACCTGAACCCCAGGCCCTCCCGTATGGGTCCAGCATCACAAAGCTGAGCCCTGTCACCTGCACCACCACAGCAGGGCTATGATCTACTTACTTATTACCTTTATTGTCTATCACCTTCTATTTTTATATCAGATCCATGAGGACAAGAGTTTCGGCTCACTCCCATACCCCCTGGTCTAGAATGGTATCTGACACATAACAGGTGCTCAGTAAACACTAGTCCATAAAGGAATATACCATTAACTTTTCCCTTACTCTCTCCCTCAATGACAACCACCTACCCACCTCCTACACACACACACACACTTCCTACCGCTGTCTCTCCTCTCCTCCACCTGCACCAAGACTACCTAGAGGACAAATAAGGATAAGCCAGGCTACATTTAGAACATTCAGTAATAGTATCACCAAGCTCCCTTCATTAAAAAAACATGTATCTTATACACATAAATGGTTTTACACTCTCCAAAGTTCTAGAAGGATACACGAGAAACTGATATCACGGGGTGTCCCAGGGAACTTGGCGGCTGACACCTGTGGATGTCACTCTGTATGCTTTTACACTGTTTTAATTTTGAACTATGTGGATTTCATCAACTATTCAACCTAATTAAAATAAAAAAATAATTAAAGCCTCACAAAAACCCATATTCTAGGCTCTTGTCTGTCACGCCATTCTCACTATCACATTTTCAGGGAGAAGGCCACTAGAATGCTACCAGCCCTGGGTGGGATGGTGAGATGGGGTGATAGTTCTCCTTTTCTCTAATCTCTAAATAGTCTAAACGTGACTGTTACTTTTATAACGCAGTATTTGAAAAAGTTTCCAGCAGGCAGAAGGATATGAATTAATGCAAATTTCCCCACATACATAAAACATTAAGACTTTGTTTCAATTCGTGAATCCCTTTACCTTTAATTTTGTTTACTCTCATTTGGATTTTACATTGAACAGAGCTCAGAAAAAGCTGTATAAGATGGTGCCAGGACACTGACGGTGCAAAGGAAGGACAGCGGCAATGCCTTCTAGAAGGTTGTACCCAGTGACGATGACCAGAATTAGTCCCACAGCCTAAACGATACGCTCGAAATTGTTAGCTGGGATGAATGGGCCAGTGGGTTATGCAATTTTCATAGTATTCCTTTGAGACTTTCAGATTGTTTCAAATTTTCTGCCGGAGATGAAATACTGAATTGCTAGTTTCCCTCTCACTATGCTAGAGGGTAAATGTGTGTGATTAGTCATCAGCCTTCACAGAGGCTGAGATCTTCCCGGGGAGAGAGTCTCCGTTTAATTCATCTTTGTCGTCTTAGCAGCAAGCCTGGCACCTGTAACACTGGCTGCGCCCTCGACGGGGAGTGAATAAATGAGTGACTATTTCTCAGCTTCCAACGACCACTTGGGAGATATACCATGATGGCGACTCCCAAACGATGACGCTACTCCCTCCCTCATTCACCACCTGCTTACCTCAGTGGCTACTCATGGGTATTCTCCGGTCTGGCCAAGGTAAAGGAAACCAGAGCCACCCAGCTGTGGATATAAAGTCTACAAGAAAGGGTAGATGTGGCTTTCCCAGTGGCCTGGTCTCCATTGCTTCTGGGTTCTGAGCAGTTAATGCTGGGTCCGTACCAGGAGGACCATTAGCAAAGACAGAGGACTTCTGCTAACGGTCCTCCAATCCCCTTCTAAATACTTACCTTACGGAAATTGTAGGAATGTTAATAAAAACCATACGCATTAATGCTACTTCAAATAGAGAACATTGGAAACAACCTAAACATCAGACCATAAGAGAGAAGGTAAATAAATGTGGCATGTCTGTATAAGCAAGGACTCTTAAAATTGCCTTAGAGATGAGTTTGTGGCTACACAAAGCTATCCATGATAAGGCATTAGAGTTAGACTCTGTGAGCTATCAAAGAATATAAATGGCACTGTGACATTACGGTTATACTCAGATATATCATTGTCCATATGATCTGTATATTATATGGCTATATGATCCAAATGACGCAGTGCCTGTCTTATCTTCAGGGTAAGTAGGATTTGAGAGGATATCTTTCTTATTTGTCTGTATTTCTAATGTTACTGCACTAAGCATATGCTACTTGGCAATCATGAAAAATAACAGCCCAAGCTACATTTAATTGAGAAGAGAAAAGAAAACCATCCTGCATCAGGACAGGCGCTACAAAGGCCAGAGTAGGAGCTGCCATGCGAGGAGAACAAGGTAGACCGCTGAGATAAAGGCTGGCCTCCTCCAACGACGGCCTACGCTCCAGTTACCTGCCAATTTAAGAGATGTCAGTTCCACCAGGTCACCCGTCCTCTCACACATTCAGTCATAGTCACCACTGGTACAAGTCTTAGAGGGACTGGGTCAGGGGTCGGGAGAAAGGCACCAAGGAGCCAACAGGGATGCACAATGACCAGGCCTGGTAACATCTGTCCGAATGGAGCCCTGTTCACAAAGGAAACAGGTGTGACATGAACTTGGCAACTTCTGAGAAACAGGACTGTCTCAAGATGCTTCTAGCCTGCAGTGACCCAGTTCCAGGTAAGGTGGTTGGTCCAGAGCTCCAAGGGGAAAAAAAGTTAACATGTCCTCATAGAGAAGGCTAACCAGAACTACCACAGCTGAGATAGGAACAGCAAGCTTCACGGTGGCTATGACATGGGCAGATCCAAGGAGGAATGGCATCCAGATATGAGGGGATCCAGTAGAGGAGGGAAGGTCTCTTCTCTCAAAATCCACTGGTGAACCTGGTCATCATGCAATAGACGGTTTTCTTGGGCTTCTCCTAGAGCTCCTGGGCCTGTGATGCTTCTTTGGCTTCTCTGGCCCTTGTTCCAGCTTTACGGCTGCAAACTGAGAAGACGCCACTGTGTCATCCTCTGTTCGGTGGGTCCCGGATGGATTGCTCAGGAACTGATGTGGATGGCTCTGGTCACCATGGACCTGCAAACAGGGAGAATGCTTATCACAATTGGACTCAACCTCTCTGCTTCGGTCATGTCAACAGTGCCTAGAAATGAGGTAGGAGGACGGAGTGGTCATGGGCAGGACACAGCAGGAAGTCGGGGAGGCAGGGCAGCAGAGCTGGAGGAGGAAGGAGGCCCAGGGCTGGAATGATGCCATCAGAGGTGAAGTTTCAGGTACAGAAAGAGGGCAGAAGGCATGAGCAGAGGCACAGCCGTTTGGGCTGGAGTGCTCACATTCCTCGCCATGCCTTTGTCACCCCCTTTGCCTCCTGGCCCGAGAGGGCCATCCCAGTCCCACTTCCCAACCCCTACTTACTACTGGCCCTCCTCTCAGCCCTGCCAGAGAAATGAACTTACTTCTACCCTCCTTGGGCCTGCGTGCCTCCGGGTCCAGCTCTCCTCGGGGCTCCCGGGAGGGTGAGTAATCCCTTCAAGCGCTGGTCTCCTCGGCCTCTGGCCTGGTATTGGAATCTGTGCTTTCAGAATCTCCTTTCTTCCCATTCTTCAGGAAGGTGTCAGGATGCTCTGTCCCTCGACTGAACAAGATCCAGCAGGAGTGGGCACTGCAGGGCCAAGTCCGAGACACCAGACTGAGAGGGACAGGAAGGGGAAACATGGGGCAGTCCTGGGTGATCTGGACCATCTGGTCACCTCATTCTAGTTCATGAGTCCACATTAGACAAGGATACCAGACTGGATCCCAACTAAATTCAGTGACTAGCAGGGTCACCAGGTGACTTTTCACAGGGGACCCGAGACTCTCATTGCCACTGATCTTCACAAGAAAGGTGCAGGCAGATCTGACAGACAGTTATAAGCCCAGGGCAGTTTCATAGTTTACAAATGCATGAAAAAAAAAAATGTACGAAGACCCAGTCACAGGACGGCGTGGTGGTAGATATTGTCGGCATCTACAATGCCACATTGCAACCCCGTCTTCCCCACTCATCCAATACTTGACAGGCTGAGGACACATGGGAGGCCTGGGTTCAATTCTCAGCCTACCCTAAAAGCCAGACAAGGTGCCCAATGCCTGTGACCCAGCAACATGGGCTGGCTGAGGCAGGAGGATCCTCACACAGCAAGACCTTGTTGAAAATAAAATTGAGACCAGTAGATGGTGTAATGGTTACATGGCCGGTCTCCCACATAGTTGACCGTGGTTCAAGTCCCAGACCTAGTGACTTAAACTCGCGGCAGGCACATGTGTGTGCATGCCCAAAATCCTGAGAGGAGAAGGGACTGCAACATGGCCACCCCCTGGGGGTGGGGGTGAGTTCTCACTTTCTGTCTCTCTGTCTTTGTCTGGCAAACGTATGTGCCCTATAGTAAAAACCTCTCTTATAAAATAAAATTTTGAAAAAGCATGAATACTAACCGTCATCAACAAACTGCCCTACTGAAACCTGTCTTCAGGGAAGCACCCTCAGCAGAGCTCTGTCAAGGCATCCAGAATAAGCCGGCCCCTTGGCTTGCAGTTTCCTCCAAGCAGGGATGCACCCAGGGTAGCTGATGAGACACAGGCAGGACTGCTTCAGCCCAACCCCAGCCCGGGCCAGGAGCTTCCTTTCTGCATCGCAGACGTGACCGACTGCCATGCCCAGTTGGTTAAGCACCTTGCAAACACAGCCACTTGCTGAAGCCAGGACAGTGGGATGTAAGAAGCCCTCACTGGGAGCCCCAGATGTCAACGCCCACACGACACTAGGAGTTCTCCGACTCGCGGGTCTGAGGATCAGCGGGAAGCCTGGCTCGAACAGAGTTTTGGTCCCTCCCTGAGGATTCTTATTCAGTGGGTCTAGGGTGGACGCTGACCGTCTGCATTTCTAATATGTTCCCAACTGCTGATGCCATGGCTGGACCACAGACTACACTGAGAGAACCATTGGTCTACACCAAGGGACAGTCCCGCCATGGCTCCTGTCTCATATTATTTTATTTGTTCATCTTTAGATTTTTGCTATAGGGCATCTGAGCTCACTAGAGAGAGAGAAAGAAAGTGAACCCCCCTCCCCCCAGAGGGGATGACCACACTGCAATCCCTTCTCCTCCATTCTCCTCTCAGGATTTTGGGCACACATGTACACACACCCAGAGTGATTTTCAAGCCGCCAGGTACGGGACTCAAACTTCAGTTGGCCATGTGAGAGTCCAGCACCTTAACCACCATGCCGCCTGCTGGCATCACCTGCCTTACATTAAAGGAACCACTCATGGCTCACTTTTACTTAGCACTCTAACCCCACTCAAAGCAGAAGCCCAGAAAAGGCTGTAACGCAAAGAAAATTATTGAGAAATGCACTTGTATTAAGACTCAGAATAAGAAGTTTAGAGTTCATCTAATCTAACTGCCTCATTTAATACGATACCAATTAAACTACATAGAGAGAGTAGGCAACTTGTTCAAAGAATCAGTGAAATACAGACACTTGATAAACAGAACCCAAATTAAGCCCCCAGCACTAGTCTCTGCAAACTTCCTTTTTTTTTTTTTTTTTGAGAGGATTTTGCTGCAGGGCGTGTGCACTCGCCAGAGAGACAGAGAGAAACACAGAGACAGGAAGCGAGAAATCACCCCCCAGGGGGATGGCCACGCTGCAATCCCTTCTCCTCCATTCTCCTCTTGGGATCTCGGCATACACATACACATGCCCGGCGTGAGTTTAAGCCACTGGGTCTGGGATTCAAACTGCTG
Source organism: Tupaia tana (assembly GCA_026018925.1). Classification (NCBI taxonomy): domain Eukaryota; kingdom Metazoa; phylum Chordata; class Mammalia; order Scandentia; family Tupaiidae; genus Tupaia; species Tupaia tana. The sequence continues at coordinate 2,481,737 of JAKSZU010000004.1, read as the reverse complement.
TCGACTATGTGGGAGTCCAGCGACATAGCCATTACGCTAACTGCTGGTCCCCAAACTTCCTTATTTTTGCCATTACCACAATCACAGGTGTCAAGAGTTTCTCCAGTTGGTGAGTTTAGGCTTCTCCATTCTGTCGTCCATGCTGAAGAGCTCAGAGCCTGGTGCTCCCCATGTTCGACTGCACATCCCTGCAGAGGAGGGTGACTGGATAACTCCCCAGGCACAGTGGAGACACCCGTGGAATCTCACCATAAAGGAAGGTCCCCTATCGCTTCCTTCTGCGTTTCATTAAGCTTGTGCCTTTGTTGGTCCCTCTTCCTGGGGGCTAGTCCTGTTTTCCTGTATCAGACTCCTGTCATCATCCAAGACTTGGCATATTTGTTTCTTCTCAAGAGTCTCCCTTGACCGTCTATCCAAATGGTCTTCCTGCCGGATACAGTCCGCCTCATCGACCTTCTCTACTTCTTTGCAGTCTTTCATCATTTACTTGCTTTTAACCACCTGATGCCAGGATGTGGGCTCTAAGAGGGCAGAGACTGCTCTTTCGTGCTCACCACGAACCCCAGCACCTAGAACAGTGCCCGGGACATGGCAGGTTCTCTCTAGGTCTCTGTTGAAAGAACAAAGGGGAATGAAAGCTCCTAAGACACCAGGAGCGTCTTCCTGCATGGTTCCCAGAGTTGGAATTCAGGACTCTCCTGCCTGTTTCCCTCATTCTCAAGAGCAGGAGTTGGACTTCTGGAACTTTAACAGGACGTGGAAGGAGGAAAATGTACCCTTGGGCTGGTGCTCTCAACGACAGGAGAGAAGACAGGACATGCCAGGGTTTGGGGTGGTGCCAAGTCACTTCTCAGCCCTGGTGCCCTTTTATGTGGAAAGGATGCTGGAGAGCCGGGTCTATCTGGAGAGAAGGCTTGGAGGTATAGGAGAATGATGAGATGTTTCGAGTTAAAAGATTTAGGTTCAAGTCCTAGGCAAGTCATTTTGAGCCTCAGTTTCCTAACCTATAAAATGCGGATGGTTGAAAAGATTCGAGGCATAAGGTATTTGTGAAGATCAAAGAAGTGAACTCTCTCTAAATGGTAAAAGACTACAACTTGTTATAAGTGATTATTGACAACAAGACTCTGTTGTTTCTGGAGGAATTCAAGTAGGTGAAATTCCGTAGGGCATGCACCTCCACCCAGCCTGCTCTGTCCGCTCTCTTGGTGTTCCCCTCCACCCAAGCCCCCAGGCCACTGTGTGGAAGCCCCCAGCCCAACAGCAACAGCCTGGGGTGGAGCTGCCGGCAGCACCGCGGCCAGCAGCACCAGCCCAAGTGGCGCCTCCGGCAGAAGGCCCAGGGAGCACCTTGGGAAGCCACGGAATGGCTCAGAGACACTGCTGTGAGGCTGAACCAGGGCAGGGAACAGCTGGCACTCCCAGGGTGGCCCAGAGTCCCAGAGACAGGAGCTACAGAGAAGCTGTTACCATCAGGCCCCGCTTTATTCCTGTCCTTAAAGGTGGGGTCTACATCATGTTTCTTTCCCGGGTCTCCTTCACCAACCTTAGTGGGTTACATTACCAGTTTCCCGTGGACCAAATCTTAACACTCCAGGCAACGAGGCCCTTGGTTCTAAGGTTCCCTCATGTTACAGATGTCACCTCTGACCCAGCCACTCCCAAACTGTTTCCACTCTTTCTCAAGGATGACCTTAATGACAAGTTCCATGCAGAGAACAACTTCTTATCCCTTCCACCAAGAATCCAATTTACGCCAGCCGCTGGCTACAAACCACAGCCAGCTGAGCCCGATTTTTACACAGGACTGTGCTTGGTCCTGGGAAGCCCGAGGACAGCCAGTTCCCGCCATGAAGCAGCATATGATCTGCTTGGGGGCACAGGCTTCATCGCCCCTGCCCCATGACCTGCTGTGTCATAGGGGTCAGTGCCAGGAAAGGAACGCAGAGACGGGCTGGAGTGGGTCGTCTTCAGGGGCTGAGCTCTCTCTAGCGCTGCAATGCTGAGCTTGCCGGAGTTCCCGCACCCCGACAGGTTCTCTGATTTCTGGTAATGCTGGCTGATGTAACAGCTGTGGAGCTGCCGGCTCAGGAGAGCTTCGGAGTGCTGTCATGAAGCAAAGGCCATAAAGAAGGGAGGAAGTCCGACGTGTAGAAGAGAGGAAGGGAGTTCCAGACAGAAGGGAGTGAGAGAGAGGAAGAAAGAGAGCAGGGTGTAGGGGTGGGGTGCGGAAACCAGGAGCTGTGGCTTTAGCTCGGCGGGGGTGGAGGCACCGGTAACCTCTCCGAGGCGAATCCGCATGAAGTTGCTGGAATCTCCACCTGCTACCCCTCTGGGCAGATGATGCCAGCTGCAGGGACACCTGCCTATAAATGCTAATGAGCGTGTGCGTGTCCAAGGATGAGGGGGCCAGAGGAACTCCCATGTCCAGAACTGCTGGCTCTCGAGGGGTGAGGAGAGAAGGCACCAGGGAGATCAGGGCAGACAGGAAGCCGGGAGCCCTGCTCAGCCTGAATACACATGACCATCCTCTGAGGGTGGACTCAGACCCACCTGCCATCTCCTTCTCTGTGTAACTGTCTCTGTCTCTTTCTCTCTCTGGGTTCCGGCTGGCGGGTATGGGTGTGGGAGGCAGAGAACAGCAGGACTCTGCTACTTAAGGCAAATCATGGCAGATGGGGCCAGGGCTGCTCGCACGACCAGCCAGCTCACTGGGGAGGGGTGCGTGCCAAGGGGTTGACTGCAGAGCCAGGCACGGGTCTAAGGGCCTGGTCACTGGCCTCGGGCCGGGCAGAGTTGGCTGTAAAGCATCTCACGGAGGCTGAACAACCTCACTCAGGCCTCTGTTCTCCTTGCCCTGCCTCCGTCCCACTGGACTTCTCTGCTGGTCCTCCCCTCTGGGCCTCCAGACATGCTGACCTTTGCCTGGCGGGTCCCTTACAGCTTCCTCCTGGCGTGTTTTCACTGCACTTTCAAAACCTGGCTCCAAACTCATCTTCCCTCTGAAGTTCCTGACTCTCAGGTCAAAGGCACTATTTTCCTCCTCTGTGTTCCCGAAGCACACTGTCCTCATGGCACTGTCCACATGCTAGAATGATCCTGGCTCTCTCTCCCACTCAGCCCTAAAACCCCGCAGATTAGGGACTGATCGGAGGTCACAGGTAACCTAAATGGGTGAAGCAGCTTATTCATGGGACCTGGGTGGTCTCTGTCATAGTGTCAGCCAGACAGGGAGTCACAGGAGCCGTGACGATTCGGAATGGTCAGCCTTATCTAGAGGGGGTGGCCGTCCATGAGAGAGAACCAAATAGACCACGAGCCTGTTTCCCCAGAACTTCTGATTTTCGGGAGAAGCCAGGTATCTGCATTCTCATGCGAAATCACTCCATCTGCGTGTGTCAGCAGCAAATTCAAACCTAGGATGCCGTGTTGTGAGCCAAATCAAATGCTTCTGTAGCCAGAACCAGCTCACGTGCCACCCGAGAGCAGCCTCTAGATTGTACTGTTTATTTCTGCATTGCCAGGGCCTGGCACGTTGTAGACACTCAATAAAAGCTTGTTGATTAAAAAGCAAATGAATAAACGAATGAATGACTAGAAAAGAAGGAGCAGATGGGCGGGAGAAGGGAAATAGGACAGACGCCCAAGTGCCAAGATGCCAAGTGGTGGGCTGGGCACATTCAAGGTGACCCCGTCGCCAAGCTGCCAGTGTGAACATCGGTGTGGCCGTGCTTGTTGGCTAAGGGGAGGATGAACGGCTACCGCCCCGTGAGCTCAGAGTCGGTGGCCAGTTTCTCCCAAGGCATTCTAATCAGAGGCTCTTATTGCACCCGAAACACAGACTCTGAAAGCAAGCTGGTGTGTGCACGCTCACGTGCAAAACCTGAAGGTTCATCATAACACGGACTGCACACTTCCTCCAAGTTCCACTTAATGCCTCATATTAGAGACAGGCGAGGAAAGGAGGGACAAGTTAGTGATCTGAAAGGTGCTGCAGGAAAAGAAAGGAGCCACCCAGCCAGAATCCTCCCTGTCTCTAGCCAGGAAGTCCCTCCCTGCTGCCTTGTCAACTGCTCGGATGCTGGGCGGCGGGCACAAAGGAGCCTGGCGTGGGACCCATCCTCAGCCTCCAGGAACACTATCAGGGGGGAGCAGCGTACGAGCGGCCTGCATGGAATGCCTGGGGTTGCAAAAGAAAAGTTATTTCAGGTTCAACTGAGTTATAATTTATTTTTTCTAACTGATCATTACGGCTGCCGGCTCTATAAATAACCACCTAGGGAGTCTGCTTTTCTGCTCCCAAATTCTCCAGAAGCATTGCCAGGTTCTCTGTGGTTGCTGGCCTGCCAAGCACACAGCACATTTCTTTTCTGTGCAGCCCTTCAGGGAATCCTTCTGCAGCGCATGCCAAGGAATCTGCTGAGTCCTGCCCAACTCGGTCCTCCCCTTCCCGGTCCAGTTCTTCTCTTCCAACCCGGCCACCCAACCCGCCTCCCCCACTCCACAAGAGGCCTTGCTCGTTGGACACAGGTGGTCCCCAAGCCAAGGTCCTGGCTTCTCTCTGTTTACTCTGCTTCTATCCAATTGCAATGCTCCACGCTCACAAAACAAAAGTTATTTGTACTTCGGAAACCCAGCTGCAGCATCGTTTGAGGTCAAGTGTGAGAAGAAGAGAAGAGTGGCTTGATGGTATCGCTGTACAATATCAACGGTCAACGCAGCCCCAGGAAGGCTGTGGTTTATATGAAACTAATTCAAATGACTTAAAGAAGAATATATATATTTTTTTCTTTTTTTGGAGAGGTTTTTGCTATAGGGCGCGTGCGCTCGCCAGAGAGAGAAAGAGACAGAGAGAGAGAGAGAAAGCAAGAAATCACCCTCCAGGAGGGATGGCCATGCCGCAATCCCTTCTCCATTCTCCTCTCGGGATCCTGGGCATGCACGCACACACGCCTGGCGTGAGTTTAAGCCACTGGGTCCAGGACTTGAACCGCGGTCGACTACATGGGAGTCCAGCGACATAGCCATTATGCTAACTGTTGGTCCCAAGAAGAATATATTGAAGTGCACTTTGATTAAATCGAGTACAAAAAAAAAAAAAAAAAAAAAAAGATTTCCGTCGTGGTGTCTGAAGGAAATAGGTTTAGGGCCTTTCTAAATGACATGGGGTTTACTCTAAGGAGAGGAATTAGGAGGGAACTGATATTCGGAAAGACCTACTATATACTAAGCATTGTTTTGTTTCGTCTTCAAAACTTCACTCCTAGGATGTAGGCATGCTTATGCACATTTTGGAGAGGAGAGACCTGAGAAAAAGGATTTGCTCAAAGTCACACAGAGAGAAAGAAACAACAGTGAGATTTGAGCCCAAGTTCTTTCCACTCCTAGTCCCTTTGGCCTCTCTAGCTAGAAGCGGGAGTTTAAAGTTATGTTTATTTTTCTGTTCTTCAGGTTAATTTGCAGACCACAAGCAAGGGCGGCTTGGATATTTAACCACAGTTCATTAACAGTCAGGGCTGAACTCTTCGGAGTTCACTCTCCGACCAGCTAACTGAAATCTTACTCTCTCTCTCTTTCCCCATTTATTAGGACAGTAAATGGACTACAGTCATAGGTCCCTGTAGTGGGCTCACATTGAGACCTCACATGTTTTGGGATAGTTGTAAAAATAATACTCAGTAATATTAACATAATAATGAAAAATGCAAGCTTTAACAATTACTTAACCCTCTGAGGCAAGGTGGGCAGCCTACCATATGCTTCCATGTTACTCTGCTCACCCTGGGGGGAGCACCCCTTGCACCATATGGGGACAGCCTGCTTCTCTGTCTGTCTCTCCTCCTAGACCAGTGAGCCCCATACACCCCAGCAATAAACATTTGAGTAAACCACATAGTTGTGCATTTGTTACTTATAAGTTATACTCACACCTTGTCATCCACCGAAACAGAGAGACTGATGGTGGTGTCTGGGTACCCACGTCCCTACTTCCCCACCATCTCTTCTTTCTGCCCCGCAACAGCCCATCTCCCCGTCATGACCTCCCACGTGCACACCCCACTTTGAAGACCACTGCTCGAGGCTATGCGCTCATCATCCACTGTTCACTCATGTTCCCCAACTCCATAGCACCTCACCTGCACCAGGTTATATGATAGGTGCTGGGGATTCAGGTGAACACGACACACAAGAATCACGTGATCACATGGTCTGTGCAGTTTATAATCCAGTGTGTGAAACAAGGTCGAAGAATGTCAGCTTGTGATCATGGCCACGAGGAAAATAAAACAAGGCGATGGGATAGAAGGTGAGGGAGAGTGTGTGGAGATAAGAGGGGAAGTCACCCTGGGTCAGCAGCTCAGCAAAGGCCCCTGTGAGCTGCATGAGGAGGAGGCCACCATGGAAAGGCCCAGTGGGACAGCGAGCACCTGGGTGGAGAGAATGCCAGGTGCAAAGGTCCTGAGGCAGATAAAAAGACAATGTGCTTGGAGTGTGATAACTTGAGGAGAAAAAGCTGGAGACACTGGACGCTGGGAGGGCAAGCTACGAAGCCCCTGCTGGAGATGAGGCCTGGCCCATGGCTTCCTGGCTGGGTCACCGTGGGGATTAATGCCACATGATCCCAGGATTATTAAAGGGGTTAAATGAAAGACTAAAAGAGTAAATATATGAAACACCAACATCAGCTAGAAGAACGCCCAGCACACAGTTGGCATCAATAAATGGCATTTCTTGCATTTGTTCACTCGTTGGTCACCGGCTTTTCCTATGGCATGGGAAATTGCACAAGCTGGACCTGGCCAGTTTTCTACTCTGTTGACCAGAAGTGCTTAGCACCATGCCCAACCTACAGGAAGGGCTCAATGAGATCTGATGAGTGAGGGTTTAAAAATGGGCAATGGCTATAGAAAAACAAAATTTGGCTAAATATAAAAGACAGCTTTTAGTTTTAATTTGTCAGAGATCATAAGAACTTGCCAAAGAGAGAGAAAAAGAGAGGGAGAAAGCACCCCTTATGGGGTGTGGTCAGGCCATAGTCCCTTCTCCTCCATTTTTCCACCCTGTCTGGATTTTGGGTGCCCACATGCCCAGCATGTTTTTCAACCCAAGATTGGGATTTGAGTCACATGGTCAACCATGTGGGGTCTGGCTACCTCAACAACCAGGCCAGGGAGCTGACCCCCAAATAATGTCTTTTAACCAAGTTTTTTCTAGTTATAAAAAAGAAGGCCCTATACAGCTGTCCCTCGGTATTCAAAGGATTGGTGCCAAGACCCCCACCTGCTACAGATATCAAAATCTCTGGGAGCTCAAGTCCCTTATGTAAAATAGCAATTTCATATATATTCATCTATAACCCATGTACATCCCTGGGTATACTTTAAGTCATCTCTAGATTACTCGTGACACTCATACAATGTAAATGCTATGTAAACGGTTGCTAATATTGTGGTAATTTTCTTATTGGCTGTTTTGGTTTTTGTTTCAGTGTTTTCTTTTTTTTAGAATAGTTTCAATTCATAGCTGTTTGAATCCAGGAAAGCAGACACTGTAGATACGGAGGGCTGACTGTGTATCCTGGGAGTCTTCAATATTTTAAACAAAAATGGGATTGTATTCTACATACTGCTTGGTCCATGTTTTTCATTTCATATGTCTGTTACTAGGGGTTGACTGCAGGCTCTGGAGAAAGCACGCGTGGGTTCACATCCCACCTCCACCACTGGCTACCTGTATCATCTCACTGAAGTTATTCCCCTTTCATGGCTAGGTTACTTTATCCATAAAAAATGCAAAACTAATAGGCCTGCCTTACAGCAAAAGCACATGGATTAAGTGAGGTAATTGGGAAAAGTGTCTAAGAAATGCTGAAGAAGTGGCATCACTGACTGAACCAACCCCCTCTTGTGAGAGACTTGCTACTTCTCGTGCTTTATTATAAACATCACTACTAGGAATACCTGGGATGGTTTGAATGTGTCCTCCAGAAATCCTTGTGTTCAGATTTAATTCCTAGAGTGAGAGTATTAAGAGGAAACTTGATCTGACTATGGGATTAAGAGATGGAGTCTCTCGGAGGTGGACAGGGTTGGGACCACCAGGATTGACTCCTGGTAGCTTTGTAAGGAGAGAAGCCAGAGCTGAGAAAGACACCCGCATTCTCCGCCCTTTGCTCTGTCTTGCTGCACGAGGTTCCACGCTGCCCAAGAGTGCAGAGAATCCCACCAACAAGAAGCCCCTCACCTGGCTGGCCCTTTTACCTGGGACCCCCAAACTACGAGCCAAATAAGCCTCTCCTATTTATAAGTTAACTACATTCAGGTATTTCCGCCACTGGCAACACAAAGGACCAAAACAATACCCTTCCCACACAAAATGATTACTTCCTCAAGATAAAGCATTGGAAATGGCCATGCCAAACCAAAGGGCACGTGGGTTTTTAAGGCTTTTAATAAATATTGCCAACGGTGCTCAAAAAATAGGTGTGAGCCCATCCTCAAACCTATGTCTACACTGGGTCCTGGCCTTTTAGACAGTCTTTGCCCATTTGTTAGGGAAAGAATGGTGTTTTGTTTTAATTTGCCTTTCTTTAATGACCAGGGATGTCGGAAAGTTTGTTGTTTGTCTTGTTTCTTTTGTGAAATAAGAGAAAGGGAAGTCCATTGTCATAATTAGAGGCAGCAGAACAGGTGGCCTCAAAGTGAACTGCCTACGCTGGGAAGGGTCACGTAGGGCCAGTGGCCTCCCATCAGGTAACAGGTATCTCTTTACCATGTGAAAAGTTGAACCAGGTGAGCACGGAGGTCTTTGCTTTTCTTTTTTTTTCTTTTTTTAATTTATTTCTTTCATGAGAAAGAGAGAAAGAGATGCCCCCAACAGGCTCTGCATCTGCAAGCCACCCCCAGACAGCCTGAATCATAGGCACGCACACACATGGCATGAACAGGGAGGCCTCAGGATGTGAACCCAGCACCTTCTCATGTGAGCCCGGCATCGCAGAGCACTGTATTATCTCTGTGCTTCCAGCTGCCCCTGAGGTCCTTCCTTATGCTGGGATCACCAGTTCAGCTGGGTCTGAACTCTGGTTCAGCCTAGCAAAAGCAGTAAGCAAACCTCATAGAAAAGAAGCCCTGTATGGGGCTGGCAGGTGGTGTGGTGGTGAAGGTGAGGAACTCCCACATGGCCAACCATGGTTTGAGTCCCAGATCGGGCAGCTTGCTTTCTCTCTTTCTCTGGTCAAATTGAATAATAGTAATAATAAATAAAATTAAATGAATAATTCTTTAAAAAGAAAAGAAGGCCTGCAGATTAACAGCAGGACTCTGACAACCCGCCAATACCAGAGGTCCCAGGTTTTCCCAAAATGGATTTGACACTTAAACTTCTCCCAGGAGCTTCTGCATAAAGACGCTCGAGTTACATCAGAAAGAAGGAAGGGAGGGAGGAAGGGAGGGAGGAAGGGAGGGAGGAAGGGAGGAAGGGAGGAAGGGAGGAAGAAAGAAAGAAAGGAGAAAGGAAGGAAAGAAGGAAGGAAGGAAGGAAGGAAGGAAGGAAGGAAGGGAGGGAGGGAGGAAGGGAGGAAGGAAGGAAGGAAGGAAGGAAAGAGCAAAAGTGAAGAGGTCTCTCTCAGTAGGCAGGACAGGCCCAAGAGAGAAGTTCCTTAATCCCCCCTGGACAAGCGGGAAAACCCTGGAGGCCTACAGACTGAACCTGTCACAGCAAACACCTTCACAGTCAAAGCCAGTGGAGCAGAAAGACTTCCAGGGTGCGGACAGTGGCCTGTTGACCTGGGCCACATTTGTGTCGTTTTCTTCCTTGCTTTGCATTTGGCGTTGGTACAGTAATTTGACACATCACACCCTCCTTACCCCACTCCTCCGCGAGTACTTACACAGCAGTTTTCCCTGGAGCTGGTCAAAACCCTGGCTGTCCGTGGAGAATTCCGCTGTGTGTGTAGTAAGCAGACACCTGGGTCCACATTTGCTGGCTGTCTGCTCTTCGAGAATAAACTGTTCTTGGACTAGGCCTGGGACTGCGTGTCTGACCGGGTCCTTGAGTGAGAACGGTGCAGTGTTCAGACGGCCTGCCACAGTTTCCCTTAGCGGGCTTCTCCCCTGATGTCTCTCCAGTCTCAGCCGCACAGTCGGGCTGGGGCCCCACAGGCCTAACGCCAGCTGGAAATGGAACGCCTGCATCTCTGAAATCATTCCTCTGAGGAAGTAGTCACGTGTGGGGCCAGAAGCCTGGCTAATTTTCTTGTGGGCACACCTGAAGCACACAAACCTAAAAGCAGCCGAGCAGCAAAATAGTCAGTGTAAAGCAAAAAAGAAGAACGTCTTCCAAGGGGGAGGTGGAATCGGATGCCGGCAAAGCCAGGGCTGGGTTCTTGGCAACATGAGAAAAAGCCGTAACAGAGAGAGGAGAGTCCATCGCCAGCCCCCCGGCACGCTCTTCAGACAGGGACGTGGGGGCAGCGGGGCTGTGTGCTGCAGAGCCTGTAGTTCTGCCTGTGTCCTTCGGCCACGGGCAGACTGGCTACGGACCCCAAAGAAAACCCGCACGCCACCTCAGCCTGGGAACTTGACCGAGCTGAATGCAGGGAGCCGCTCTGCAGCCACCCTGAGCAGTCCGCCCTGCTCTCTGCGAAAGGATTCCTGATGGCTGTGCGCACCCTGGCCAAGCTCTGGGGTTACAGCGAACGGATGCATGGCCTAGCTGTCCCATTAGAGGCCTGTGATTCTTTTATTTGGAAAGAGAGATTTTTGCTATAGGGCACAGGTGCTCACCAAAGACACAGAGAGAGACAGAGAGATCACCCCCCGGGGGGATGGCCACGCCATACTCCCCTCTCCTCCATTCTCCTCTCAGGGTTTTGGGTGCACATGCGCACACACCCAGGGTGAGTTTGCAACCACAGTCGACTGTGTGGGAGCCCAGTGACATAACCATCAGGCCATCTGCTCGTCCCAAGACGTAAGATTTAACCCCTGAGGAGACGATGCTCACCACGGTAGCTGTAGCTGGCACCACAGAAATCAAAGGCAAAACGAGATCCCAGCACTGAGCTCCACGAGAGCCCCCAAGGGCAAAGAGCACATTGGACCTAGCTGCCTCTCTGGGAAACAGGCTGAGTGGAGGAACCCTGAAGGCTGGGGCCCCTGTGGTGGCCAGGACGTGAGCTGGCCTCTGCAGACAAGGGGACACTGGGAGAGTGACCCTGGGAGGGCAGCTTTGGAACCACACTGCATTCCTGGCCCCGGGAGGGGAGGCAGAGAGGAGAGGATCCCCCGTGGGGAGGAAGGGGGCCAGATTTAAGAGGTCTGAATCCCACACAGAGACGTCTGGGCTTCATCCGACAAGCAGCTGCAGGCGTGAGGAGCAGATGAGCGTGAAGAAGAGGAACCCCAAAGAGTAGTGTTGTGTGGAGGGACATCAGTGGATGAGAACACTAGAAAGCGTTTACAATAGCCCGGGTGGCAGCGGTAGGGGCCGGACCGAGGTGTTGACAACAGGAGAGAAAGAAACAGATAACAGATCTGGGAGATGCCACAAAACAAACACCTAAAGGGCCCGAAGCGCCTCGGTGCGGTGGGTTAAGGACGCCTCTGAGGCAACTCTGAGTGCTGGGCCTCGGTAGCTGTAAGGCTGTCATAAGAAAGACTCAGGCTGCAGCAGAGGCGGTGAGGGGTGAGCCCAGATCTGGACGGTGACAGCAGTTTCCTAAGAGCTGAAAATGGCCCACACCTCCCAAAGGCAGGCACCCCTTGGAAGCAGGGGTCACAGACAATGCTCCCTACTTCCTCAAAGGGGAATCAACAACTTAGTCAAAGTTTTAGCCAATACCAAAGAACTGCCATCTTTCTAAACAAATAACCAGAGTGTGTAGTTCTGCACCCCCGCCTGCCTCTCTCGCTCCCCTAATAAAGGACCAGAGCCCAGGCTAAGAACAGCCACGGAGAACAGGGGTGGAGCTACTCAGAAATCTGGGGCCCTAATCCTTTCTTCTGCTGAGCTCTGTAGGACTTAATTACATTCACACTTGCACACACGCTTCCAGGCGCAAGTGCAGCATGTTACGTCCTGAGTCAGGCCTCTGCTCCCTCCGCCGCTCCCCTCTCTCTCCCCCTCTCCTTTACCAACCTCTGCTCCTCCTCCAGCCACCAGAACCCTGCCGACAGCCTGGCCTGTGTCTGCCTCCCTTCCGTTCTGCGTGGCTCCCGGCATCTCCCGTTGCCTCGGAGCTCATGTCCTGTTTCTTTAGCGATGCTGCGAGCCTGGGAGATGGACTGAAAGCCGCAGGCCAGAGGACCACAGATTTCCACGCAGACAGGCAGCTCGTTGGGAAAGAACAGAGAGGGCGAGTCAGGAGGCAGGTGCGCCAGTCAGGCAAGGCGGTCAGATAAAGATCCTTGGAGACCAGGGCATCTCATCATTACCCAGCTTTGCTGAGGTAGAGGGATGTTTTCTCCCTCAGAGATAACGGGGGAAGATAAAGAGGTTCCCTTTCAGAGCAGTAACCCCAAATACAGAGCTCAGGGTTACAGTTACTCTGAATGACAGTGGGAAGGAAGGAAACAATGAATGCAAAAAAAAAAGGCAATGCTTAAGGTGGGATGGACGTGAACAGCCTGAAATACACACCTCCTCCAGTTCCTGGAAGACAAGGATGAGTCAAACAGAAGTTGAGTTTCACAGGCGTCCCTCCTCCACTTGTCACACACATTCCCAGACACGGAGTCATCTGTGCACATGTCACCCGGCATCCACAGCTAACGGCTACTGGCTCCTTGGAGGTTAAGACAGACAAGCTGACGGCTGGGTAGCTAACGGTGAAAGTGAACTGGGTGAGGTGGGGATGATCCCAGGGACCTGAGGGCAGGCGAGAGTAATGGAAAAGGGCAGAGAACGCTGGTAAAAGGATGGCAGGAGTTCGCATGGCTCTGAAGAGAGAAGCCAAGGACCACCCGATCGGTACAACCTGGAAACTGCAGTCATGTCTGCAACAGTTCCCCAGACCAGCAGTCCCCAACCTCTTTTGGCACTGGGGACCCGTTTCATGGAAGACAATATTTCCACAGACATGAGAGGGGTGGTTTCGGGGTGCACACAACCTAGACCCCTCATATATGTAGTTCTCAGAAGGGTTTGTGCGCCTATGAGAATCTAATGCCACAGCCCATCTGACAGGAGGCGGAGTCAGGCGGTAATTAGCGAGCAATGGGGATCGGCTGTAAATACAGATGACACTTTGCTCTTGCCCACTGCTTGCCTCCTGCCGCGTGGCGGGGTTCCTAACAGACCAGAGACTGGTACAAGTACCATCCATGGCCCGTGGCTTGGAGACCCTGTACTAGACCACACTGCTGAAACTAGGTAAAAAATCTGAATTCCATCTCAAAGAATAGCACAAGTTCTGGGAACGAGATGAGAGGAGACAGGCAAAGGGGAGCTGGAGCCACACACCATCTCAGGGGCTGAGGTTCTCCCCAAACGGAGCGGGAAATCCCAGCAGGCTGCATGCCACCAGGGATTCTGCGTGTGTAGCCAAGAGAATGATTCTAATTCTGCCTCTGATGGAAGTATAGGTTGCACAAGTGCATGAGTTTGTCAAAACTGACCTAATGGTGCATGTAAGATCTGTTCATTTGCCATATGTAAATTAGAATTCCAACTCTGGCTTTCTTAATTAATTGGTCATGTGACCCCAGACAGGTCTTTTAAGATTTTGTAGTCTAATTCCTCCTCCATCAAACTGAAACTAAGACAGTGAATTCTAAGATTCTCATTGGTTCTAAACTCTGCAATTTTAAGAGCCAACTGTGGCAGGAAATGGCAAATACATCAAGATGAGAGGACCATGACCTCTGATAGAAGCTAAGAAGAATTCCGGAATGGGCTTAGCTTTCTTCAGGAAATTCCCTCCAGATAACCCATCCTGGAACCAAATTTAGAGAGCATCAGAGAGATACTATCCTCTGCCTCAAAAGGAAGCAGCAGACCCTCATGGCATCGCAGGCTCCCCAGGTCTCGTCATGCGCCCCTACAGGTTCTCTAAACTCTTCTATTTGAGATTCCCCAGTGGCCCCCAGATTGGGGCAGGCAGTTTTCTGCCCTCTCTCTTCCCTGGCTTCAAACTCCCTTTGGGTTTGTCAGGTATCGGGAGTGTTTGCAGGAGGGCAGAAGGAGAGGGGAGAAAGCGTTTGCACGTGGATGCGTGCAGCAAGTAGCCAGGGCTGGATGGCTGCAAAGACGTAGAGCATGCAGAGCCAGACAGTCATCTCCCCATATCCCACTTCTTATGGATAAGGAAATGAAGAGCCAGGAAACTAGACCACTTCTCACTGTTTCTAAAGCTCCGGAAGAACAGCCCAAGGAAGCAGCCCATGGCTGTCTTTAGGCTGGTCCTCTCCAATCCAGATGCTTCTGCTTCTGCATAAGTAGGTTCCTCGGGGGCACTTTTAGCTAGAAGAGCTGGACCTACCATAAACAGGCACTGGACATTCAGGTGGACTCCCTGCCCCACCCTGCTTCTCTTCTTCAGGGCTTCAGAACAGAAAGAGCTTTGGATATGCAAAGCGAAGCCATTGCTTTTGCCGGGATGGAAAGGAGCTCACAGAAGCTGTCTTAGCAGCAGCCACCGGTAACATGGCAGAGTGGTAGCCAGCCCGTGGAAAAACTCAGGGTAAGAAAGACTATCAAAGGAGCATCAAGCCCAGATTGCAAATTGCTTTAGCAGCTAAAATAGGCATAAAGATAGAGCAAGTCGCTAATCCGTGGGGTTTATGCTTCAGCACTGGCTGCCTCTGACGCTCAGCCCTGACCCAGCCCATTCATCAGTGTTTGATAAGCAGATTCCCTTCACAGAGCTGCTTAATCTGGGTTCTCAGAGAAGTCTTGCAGAGATTAATGAGAGCACTGTGCTTCCTGCCAGTTTTCGAGGCTGGGATGGTTAAATAGCAAAAGGAAGGGACTTGCCATAAACTGTGTAACTATCCATCACCGGACTTGGCTCCAGTCGGGGCTCACTCGTGCATCTTTTCAATGCAGGTACTGAGATTTTTTTTTTAAACAGATCCACTCTCCCCTTGGTACCCAGTGAAGTGCGTGTGTGCCCAAAATCCCAAATGGAGGGGGAGATGGAGGAAAAGGGATTGCAGCATGACCACTCCCCATGGGGGCGAGGGCTGCTTCCTCCTCCCCCAGCAAATACACTCACCCTCTAGCAAAATTTTAAAAGGGGAAGATACTAGATTCCCTGTTAGAAGGGATTTGGAAAAATTTATTTGTATTCTGCAGAGATGAGAATTATTTTAAAGCAATGTAAGAAATGACCAAAGAGCTCTAGATTCGAATTCATCTGGTGAATGACTGGGTAGGAGTAGGATCAGGTTTAATTAATTCAGAGGATCTTACATTTGTTTTAAGAAAAAGTTCAAAAACTTAAAATATACAACTTTAGCAAGAAAGAGAAGGATTCACAATAGCTTTCATTAGGGCTAGTTCCAAGGTTACCACCATTTGTCTGCTACACGTAGCATTAAGGATGTGGAAAAACAGAAGATGAAAACATAACTTGGAGCTTTGAGCTCATGAACAAGACCTGAAGAGCTGACTAGTAAACTAACCAGGCTTCTAGAGAAGAGCGTCAAAATATGAGCTCTTCTGCGCTTTCCCTCCTGCACTGTGACCATGGCTGGTGACTCGGCCCTATTGGCCATGAACAGGACAGAGAGGTGGAGAACTATCTAGTAGACTCCAGCTCCCTGACCCAAGGCAGACCCGGGCTGACTCTCCAGGACTCCCCAGTGCCCTTTCCACCAGCAGTTCTTAAATTAAGGGACTGCCAGAGCAGGGACAGACACGCCTGCAGGATACAGGCCAGGCCCAGGCCCTCGGTGCAGGTCTCTGCTGCTCAGAAGCTGGTCTCTCCCTCTAGCCTCAGGGCCAGGGTTCCATGGTAGAATCAGTGCTGCTGTTCCATCAGCAATAAATAAGAGCCAAAGACCCTCCCATCTCCAGTCAGAGCTGAAAGCCACAGAGGGTGGGCTCCCTGCAGCTCAGTCAGCCCCAGGACAGCCCCTGCTGTCCTGACCACATGGTCTCTGTGTGCAGATATCCTGCTCTCCAAGCAGGCCACCTGCCAGGGGATACAGTGGACTTGGGTGCTCCCTGGGGACACTTCCTGGGTCTGGACCCAGAACCACCCTGGGTAGCTGGAGCAGGTCACGTAGGTTCCAGAAGATAACTCCTATCCCTCCACTTCCCTCTTTGTCCTTCCTGCTGCCTTCTCTCCTCTGAGTCCACTTCTCTGAGCTTGGTCTGGCCTCGGCCAATCGCTGGTGTGCTCGGCATTTCCCCAAGGAACCCACCTGGCCCACCGTGCACTCCAAGGAGCACAGCCTGTCTCTTCCCACAAGAAATCACCCTGTTACCATCTGCAGCCCCAGAACACAGGGAGCTCCTGACATGCTAAAGGTCACCTGCAGGTCACCGAAAAAAGCTGAGACAAGACTGTCCCAGCTCACCCCATCTGTCCTACCTTAGACCTTCGCTGGGTCTCAAAGACACTCAGTGCCAGGATATTTACGACAGGAAGAACCACCTCTGAGCATTGCAGGCACCACAGGCAAAAACCATCTTCTTTCAAATTTACAAAATACATGACTCTATCGTACCCCAGCATCCTCACCACCACCATGACCGACAGCAGGGCCGGTCTTTCTAAGCAATCATTTAGTCTGTGAGTGGTTACAGAGCACTTCCCATCTTAGAGAAAGGGCTCCAGCAGGGACCGTGGGGAGAGAGCCATTCGCAGTGGGCATCTCTGGGCCAGGGCCGGGCTTGAGACCCGGCTGCCAAGTATAATCGTCCAGGGAGTGGCATGAGGTGGGATGGGTGGGACTTCCTTGTCCTGGCCCCAAGTCCTTGGCCCCAAGATACCAACTCCCTGTAGCACTGGCCGGCAACCTTTTTCTGTAAAGGGGCTAGTGGTGAATATTTCAAGCTTGGCAAGGTTAGGGACATTCTCTCTATGACATCTTTTTTATTTGTTTGGGTTTTTTTTTCAACTCTTTGAAATGTAAGAAGCTTGGGGGCCTGAACAAAGACAGGCAGCAGGCAAGTGGGGTCACGGGGGGGCTACAGTTTGCAGACCCCTGGCCTGTAGAAGAAAGCTGCAGCATCTAGGATTGCCCCCTACCCAGTAGCCCCTCTCTGCCTTCCCTCCCTGCCCTGACTCCTCCAGACACTTCCCCAGGCCCAAGGATTGCCCCCCACGTGCTTCCCAGCTGTGATTTGCTCCTGCGTGAGGAGGGCCACATGCATTTGATGGAGAAAACCCATGCAGAGCCTGAGCTGTTCTATCTCGCTGGTGTCAGGCTTGAGAAACACAAGGCCCCGCTGGCCCCAGCCTGCACTGTGAGGTCTCACCACACTCCTACCACTCCGTCCACCCATCTTCCCGCCATGGAGGTGCCATTTGGCAGATGGCTTAACATGGGCCCTTCCTTTTCTGTGTCCTATGCAGGCGTGGGGCAGGTAGATGTGGGTATGGCAAAGTCTATCCGCTCTTTCCTAAGGCAGAGCCAGGATCCCATCACTTCCTGCCCCTCCACAGCTGTCACCCAGGCCTGGGTTCCCTGCTCCTATATCTGCCCTTCCTGTAACTTTCCAAAAGCTGCCAGAGGCTTCCATGTCACTCTGCCTGAAAGCCAGTGTCTCCGAGCCATGAAAAGAACCCATCGTCACCGTGGAGGTCCTTCCCCTGGCCCACTGAGTCCCATCGGCCAGCACTGACCACCCGACTGGCCTCGCAGCCCACCTCCTTCCCCTGCTCGTACTAACTCCAGCCAAGCTGACCTCCTCCCTTCCCTGGTCCTTCCTCTTAGCTCTGGACAATACTGACCGTTCATCATCTTATCATTGTTGGTGTAGTATTTTTATCTTGTTCTTATATCTTCTCACTTGAATACAGGCCCCAGCAGATCAAGACTTTCAGTTCCTCAACCCTGTACCCCTGAGCACGGTGTGTGGCGCATGGTCGGTGTTCCACAAATATATGGGAAACACATGGGGACGGGGTACCCTGTTGATGGGCCAAAGACAGCAGCACTGCCATGACGTCATGAATCCATCTGCACTGGACACCTTTGTACACTAGACAGCCTCTCAGTAGCCAGATGGACTGCCCAAACAGTGAGAGCTGACACACCCCTGAAGAGAGCACATCTCAATGTTTGTGTTTATATTCAGTCCTACAGAGACAACGACAAACTCAGATTCCTGCTGAACTAATGAATTATCCAAGAGGAAAAAAACAACAAGCAATTGTTTCATGGCCTAGAACACCTTGCGTGTGGCCGTTTGCACTCACCATCGCACCCTGGCAGGAGCAGAGCGAGGAGAGGAAACACAGCTGTGAGTGGCAGGGCTCTGGGTTTCTGCCATTTACCAGTGTTCTGATTCTGGACATAGTACCAATCGCTTGGAGTCTCAGCCTTCGCATCTGGTAAATGGGGGTATCATACTTATTTCGTAAGGATGGTGAGGCTAAAGTGAACAATTTTTGAAAAGACAGCTAAAGCGTAATGACAGTGCACATAAACTGCTCAATAAACAACCATTTCCTGGGCCAGAGGGTGGGATGTGGATCCCACATGACTGACTGCACGGTTTGAGTCCTGGACCAGGGGCTGAAAATCACACCGGGCACCTCTGCATGGGTGCCCAAAATCCTGAGAGGAGAATGGAGAAGGGACTGTGGCATGGCCATCCCCCAGGGGGTGATTTCTCATTTCCCTCTCTTTCTCTCTCACTCTGTCTCTTTCTGACAAGCACACACACCCTATAGCAATAACTAAAAATAAATAAATAACAAAATAAAATTCAAAAGAAACCCCATCATTTCCCCTCTCCGGTAAGTAAGAAGGCTCAAGTGCAGAATGTCAAAGGTTTGCTGGACTTGGGTTGCTCCACAGCCAAGGGGAGACTCAAACCATTGGCTTTTGTTGGTGCATTTTCCCCTGGCATCC
This sequence comes from Tupaia tana, assembly GCA_026018925.1. Classification (NCBI taxonomy): domain Eukaryota; kingdom Metazoa; phylum Chordata; class Mammalia; order Scandentia; family Tupaiidae; genus Tupaia; species Tupaia tana. The sequence continues at coordinate 2,462,706 of JAKSZU010000004.1, read as the reverse complement.
AGCCCCTGTCCTGTTCACGTTCCATACTCAATATGCAGCTTCGGTCAGGGGATAAAAGCAAGTGACAGCTCTCCCTTCAACCTGCTTATTGAGGACTTTGGGACAGGATAATTCTGGACTCATGGCTATTATTAAAGATAACACTCTTAAGAAGGTCACCCCAGGACATGAGGAAATCTGAGTGTCACAAGCAAGGGATCAAAAAGCTTCGAGAATTCACCTGCCCTGGTTGCTAACTGTCTGAAGAGACGCAACCCAAAGGTGATTGGTTCCCTTTCACCAAGAGCTGAACAGAAACTGCACTCGGTAGGAGCCAACTTTAGCACGGAGGCCCAAGACCAGCCCCCACGGAGGCCCGAGACCAGCCCCGCTGAGGACACCGCGGAGCCTGCAGACACTACACCTGATATGTGACGCCAAGGAGAGGGCAAGGACTGATGAAGTCACCCGTGGGACAAAACGCAAACCCCACCTGCAACCCGAATGCTTCTAATAATGGACTGTCCTCTCCATACACAAATGGTGGGTCACTGGGAAAGTCATGATGCATTTATTGCATAAAAAAACATGTCACGACATCTCCAACAACCTAACATTTTCCTTTGTGAAGCACATATATTCAATAATTCTGTCTATAAAGTAAATTTTCAGAAAAATTAAAAGGGGGACACAAAGAAACTCTTGGGGGTGATGGATGTGATTATCATCTTGACTGTGATGAAGGTATCACGGTGTTTGCATGTGTCTGAAACCATCAAATTGTACACATTAGACCTGTGCAGTTTTTCATATGTTCATTATCCATCAATAAAGTAGAAAAATAGATTTTGTATAGTGAAAGCACTTCTTCCACTAGCTCTCATCATGAAGTTGAAAATATGTTTCTCTTGGAAAAAAAAAAAAACAATTGGCCCAAGACATTATAAAAATGTAATGTAAATTATTAAGGAACAAATCAGTTGGGTAACATATGCAGAGGATGAACAATGAAGAGATGGCCTAAACAATGCCTACATAGACTTAAACAAAGCAGATGGAAGTGCGCATGACTGCGGGAGGAAACACTGTCCTCAGGGTGTCAGTCCTGACACAAGGACCTCAGATCTTCGACATCATTGATGGGAGGATGCTGGGTAATGATGCTCTCTCCTCCCCACACCTCACCTGCCAACCCCAGTGCATTCTTTGGGCTGTAGCTGAAATGTCACTTCTTCTAAGACGCCTCCCCATACTAGGTTGGGTGATCCGCTCACTTATGCATTGACTCATTCCCTCAACAAATGATTATTGAGTTCCTGCTATGAGTCAGATTCTCCTTATTAGTCTCTCTTCAACTTTATAATGAAATAATCACATGCACAATACTTATTTCTGGGCTGTTGCCCTCACTAGACTGTCAGTCCCAAAAGGACGGAGATTATATCTAATTTGTCCTTTCAACCCTAACACCTGATACAGTGCCGAAATCATAGCAGGCACTCTCTAAATATTTGCTGAAGGAATTTATAAACATGGTCAAAGAGCCAAGAGCACCATTCAGATTCAAACTTCCAAAATGCACCCTGCTGTTTCCCTTACACAGTGATGACTGATGTCATAATCAATAGGACTTTTGCATTTAATAAAGGAAACTTATTATTCATCAATTTGTTGGGGCCAACAGGTCTCGCTCACTCACTCCCTTTTTCTCTCTGTCTTTCTGGTGAGCACATGTGTCCTATAGCAAATTTAATAATAATAAATAAACAAATTTAATAATAATTATTAAATAAATTTAATAATAATAAATAAACAAATTTAATAATAATTATTAAATAAATTTAATAATAATAAATAAGTCTTTAAAAATATCAATTTGTTAATAAAGGACAATACTAAGATGTAAGCCCACAGGCAGAAAGTTGCTATTATGGTGTGAATAATGGTTTGTCCCCCAATGGTTCATGTTTTAGGATTTGGTCTTAGTGGGCAGTGATTGTCTGTCCTCCAAGTTTATATGTTGAGACTTGATTGTTGGGACCAGCAATTGGTGTAATAGCTATGTTGCTGGACTCCCATGTAGTTGACCATGGTTTCAGTCCCGGAACCAGTGGCTTAAACTCACACCAGGTACATGTGTGTGCATGCCCAGGATCCCGAGAGGAGAATGGAGGAGCAGGGATTGCGGCGTGGCCATCTGCCCTGGGGGGGTGATTTCTCACTTTCTTCTGTATCTCTGTCTCTTTCCATCTTTCTGGTGAGCACACACACTCTATAGCAAAAACCTCTCCAAAAAAAAGAAGAAAGAAAAAGAAAGAAAGAAAGAAAGAAAGAAAGAAAGAAAGAAAGAAAGAAAGAAAGGAAGGAAGGAAGGAAGGAAGGAAGGAAGGAAGGAAGGAAGGAAGGAAGGGGAAGGGCCTTGATTGCACCGCAGAGGTGTTAAGTGAAAATTTAACCCTTCTGCATGTCTGAGAGCAGGGTCTTTGGCTATGATGAGGTGATTAATTAGGCCAGAGCCCCTATGACTGCATTCTGGTGGGTTTATCAGCAGGAGGAATGAGACCAGAACCAGTGAATCTCAGGGATATAGACCGTGCTCCGCTCTGCTGAAAGTTCTGCCTTCCGCCATTTTCTGAAGACTTTAGAGTTTCCAGCCAGAATTGTAGATTTTGCAAATAAACCTCTATTTCTTTATAAATCACCCAGTCTCAGGTATTTTTTTTTTCTTTTGGAGACATTTTGCTATAGGGCACATGCACTCGCCTGAAAGAGACAAAGAGACAGAAAGCAAGAAATCACGCCCTGGGGGACGGCAACACCGCAATCCCTTCTCCTCCGTTCTCCTCTCGGGATCTTGGGCACGCACGCACACGCACCCGGCGTGAGTTTAAGCCATAGGGTCCAGGACTAGAACCACGGTCAACTACATGGGAGTCCAGTGACATAGCCCTTACGCCAACTGCTGGTCCCTCAGGTATTTTTGTTAGCGACACAGTAACAGACTAATACAGTTACTCTCCCTGGGAGGCAGCGTTATGGTAGAGAACAGAGGACAGGTCATGTAAGTGTTATCCTGTGATCGGCAGAAGCAGCACAGGGTAGGTTAAGTGGAAAGTGGATAGAGCCAGACCCCAGGCCCATCACTTACAAGCTGTGAGATCCTGAACAAGCTACCCGACCTCTTTGTCCTCCAGTTTCCAAATCTATACATTGGAAATACTAAGAATGTCTTTTTTTTTTTTTTTTTTTTGGAGAGGTTTTTGCTATAGGGCGCGTGCGCTCGCCAGACAGACAGAGAGAGACAGAGAGATAGAAAGCGAGAAATCACCCCCGGGGGGATGGCCACGCCACAATCCCTTCTCCTCCATTCTCCTCTCGGGATCTTGGGCACGCACAGACACGCGCCCGGCGTGAGTTTAAGCCACTGGGTCCGGGACTCGAACCGCGGTCGACTACATGGGAGTCCAGCGACATAGCCATTACGCTAACTGCCAGTCCCAAGAATGTCTTCTTGAAATGATCTCAGTAATAATTAAATGGGCTAGTACGCATGAACTGCTCAAACAGTGCCTAGCACAGGGTAAGTACCCACTAAAGGTTACCTGTTTTTATTTTCTGGAGGAATGAGAACAAGATGTGTTCAAACCAAGGAGCTGATATATTTGAACAAAGCTCACCCAGCACTCAGACCATGACTTTCTATTATGAAATTAGATCACTCAAAGGCAAGCGGATGAATGGGCTCTCTACTTCAACTTTACAGGCTCACTGCTTTACCTGCACCAGTGGTGCTACCTCACCGTCTGAAATTAAGAGCTGGACCACATGAGCCCTCAGGTTTTTCTAGATCTGGAGTCCAGTATTTGACTTCCTCTAGCCCAGCATAAAGACAAATATGCACTCAAAGCTTAGCAAATGCTCACTGGGTGAGTTATAATGAATATTACGCACTAGGGAGATGGCACCTTTTCAGTACACATACAACGGGAGAACTGAAGGCCGTGGTGAGGAGGAGCTGCCTGATGAAACTGAAATTAATTGTACACAATTATCATTGAGGTCTTTACATGGACCATGAGAGTGGATGCAGAATTCACCTTATAATGAATCGGAAGCTAAATGCTGTCTACAAAGGCCAGAATCTGGCTAAGCTACCAACATAACCGACCGTGGGATCATTTCACTAGTCATGTGAAACGTGGGTTAAATCTTTGCGTTATTTGACAACTAAATCAACACAAATAATAGTGTTAGCAATGATTTCACTGGATGATCTTCAGTGAGTTAACAGGAGGCAGCTTTTGATAAAATACAGAGGAGCGAGCTGGCAGGTGGTGTGGTTAAAGTACTGGACTCCCACATGGCTGACCGTGGATCAAGTCTTGAACTTGGTGGCTTACTTTTGTACTTCCCCTTTCTCTCTCTCTCTCTCTTTCTCTCTCTCTCTCGTCAAATTAAAAAATAATAATAAATAAAATTAAATAAATAATTCTTTTTTAAAAAAAAGACAGAGGAGCATTACCTCAAGAAGCCCTAACCTCAATTACTGACAATGCAAAACCCTAGGCAAATCCTTGCGCCCAAGTCAACGAACAATGAACTATCAATGCACAAATCCCTGTATACAGAGAAACTTTTGTTTAAAAAAGCTTTTATTTTATGTTTGCTAGGCTTTTTAAAATAAAAATCCACTTCACTGAGGTATAATTTATGCACTGTAAAATGTACACGTGTTGACTGAACAACGGGGCTGTCTTCTGACAAATATATTATCCTGGTAACCACTACACCAGTGAAGATACAGAAGTGTCCATAAAGCCAGACAGTTCCCTTGTTCCTCTTCTGGGCTAACCTCTTCTCTCCCCTCCGTCCCCCATCACAGAGCAATCATTCTTTTGATTTTTCTTCCCCAGTGTAGTTTTGTCTGTGCTAGGATTTGACCTCAGTGGAATTAGATGATACCCTCTTTTCTATCTGGCTTCTTTTAGCCTAATACTTGGAAAACCTAGGCATGTCTTTACGTGTGTCCACGTTTGTTCCCGTCTGTAACTGAGTAGTGTTCATTAGCTGGGTATTGTGCATACTTATCCATCCCCTGGTTAATGGGCATTTGGGTTGCTTCCAGCCTGGGACTACTTGAATAAACAATTCTTAAATTGCTGTATGAACAGCCATGCCCAAGTCCTTCTGTCACCATATGTGTTCATTTCTTTTGGTAAATACCGAGGGGTAAAACTGCTGAGTCATGCCAATGCAGATTTAATGTCGTAAGAAAATGCCAGATTCATCCTGAGTAATGCAGATCATCAACTGACTCTCTCTCAAAATACTTATTAGCTTTTAAAAATGAAAGAGGAAACCAGAGGAGGGAACTGCAGGACATCTCAAGCCGTGCTGAGGCTGCTCTGCTGAAGGGGTGGGCGGCGGCTCTCCAGGAAGGCTCCTCTCAGGATGGCTCTACCCAGGCACCCGGAGCGCACTTCCCCGCGGGAAACCCTCACCTCTGCCCCACCTTCTGTGGACGTGCAGCCACCTTCAGGGGTTCTGCCCCTGCTCTGCCTTCAAGGGCAGTCTTGACCGGCCTGTCGTTGGCACGCTTTGCTAGGTGAGTCAGGACTTGGGGGGCCATCACCCGGGGAACAGGCACCAGCTCACCGAGGAGCTGATAACCTCGCACCTTCCTCGGTAGAACCTCCTGTCCTCAGCTGAGGCCAGGAAAACTCTCACTTAATGTCACGTCACACAAATATGACCAAAGCTACAAAAGCCTATAGGCTTACAAAACAACCCCTACCTGCATTATTTCTAGGGTCTTCATTCTTTTGTACAAGGTAACTTCCCAAGACACCAAGTTGAAATTAGATAAATTAAGATTTTCCGCATCCTCACTTCTGTTTTATCTTGGCTTTTGAGAGACAATCAGCGCTCCTTAACTCTCCCAGAACTCCCCATCACCTTCAGAAAGGAGGAAGGAAAGCGAAAGGAACCAAAAAATAAATAAATAAAGGGGAGGTGGCAGCTGCACCCTGGCCGCCACCAGTCCTGCCTCCCCTCCTTTCTCTCGTCCCGGGGCTGACCTGGAAGGGCCACATCGGCGGGCAGCCTCTGGGTCTGGTTTGTGGTCGGGGTGATGCAGCAGGAGAGCTCCGGAGGGACAGAGGAGGGGGTCCACAAATCCACTCCCTGGCTCCTGCCCGGCAAGGGACAGAGGGCCCAAATACCAGCCTGGCTTGACCCTCCCTGAATACCACTGCTCCCTGCAGGCAGCCCTGTCCCTCGGGGTTCCTATAACCTCCCCCTGTGCTCAGCCCTCAGGGGTCCACCGCCATCGGCCCCAGCCCTGCCTCACGGTTCCATTCACCCCTGCGTCTCTAGATGGGACAGGCACCGGCTCTCCTGGGCTTCCCACTCTGTGTGTCAAGCCACTCGTGGCCTAGACCTGCCTTCCTGGGCTCCTGAGTGTCCTCCCCACTTCCCTCCCGGCCCACCTTATCACTCTCCCCAGCAGCATATAGTTACCCCAAGAAAGGTGAATCACGTCTTGTCAGACTTAGATTAAAACTTCCCAGTGTGTTCCCTGGCACCGCCAGCAAATCGAAGCTTCCCCAGGCCCAGCAGCCTCCTCAGGTAGCCTCCTCCGGTCCTGTCCTCACGCCCCGCCTCCCCCCGTCTCTGTGGCATCACCCAACCGGGCCTTCATCCGTCTGCCTGGCATTTGCCCGTCCCGTCCCAGGCTGTGCTGTCACCTCACCACCACGGAGGCTCCCTCCTCGGCACTCAGCAGTGTGTGCACACCCGCCCCATTTCTATGCTCGATCCCAGCCCTGTGCCCACTTCCTTCCAAACACTCAAAATACTTGCAATCCTGTCATTTCTCTGTTTATGTGCAAAGTGACTGTGACCCCCACCAGAATGCAAGTTCCACAGGGTGGGGACCAGGTCTGCCGTGTTCTCTGCCTGACACAGAGATCAGGGTGACCAAGGCACATGGTTCTTTAGTCCGAGATGGCGTCCTTTCTACTTTGCTGACGGGTGGTGTCAAGGTGGTCCTGTCTTTTATGAAATGATAGCAAGAATAAATGGCAGCCGTCAAAATGTCTAAATGGCAGCCTTAAGTCATTTTTGAACGTCTTTTTGAAGAATTTTTAAGGCTATCATATTCTAGATTAAGCAATGTTTCAAGGGTCAGAGTGTTGGGTCCTAGACAGGTAAAGAAAGTGATGGAGGAGAGGAGGGGTCTGCAGTCAGACCCCAGGGCCTGGGTTCAAATCCCAGTTCTACTGCTTGTAGCCGACCAACTTTGAATTGAGTTTACCCTTCCGTCCCTCGATTTCCTCATCTGTAAAATAAGGGTAACGATAGGACTTGCTTCAGAGGGCTTTTGAAAGAATTAGATGAATTTTAATTCATTTACTTGTGAAGTTGTTAGAACAGCGCCCAGCACATAGACGCTGCCTGACGTATATTAGTGCTATCCCTTATTAGTTACTGCCGTTATGACTATGAAGTTCAGGGCCCTGATATCCCTGACTAGGACTTTTTTCTCTTTAAAATGTGATGTCCCAACTTTATGTCTTTAAATACCTGGCTCTCTCAAATGCCAGGCCAACCACATTCTCTAGCTGGCTAAATTCCAATTGTGACACAATGTATGAGTTTGAGATGGACATGTTTCTAAAATAGGTTATATCCTTTTGCTATGGTTTGAATGTGCCCCCCCCCCCCCCAAATTCACGTGTTGAAAACTGGTTGCTATAATGACAGTATTAAGTGCGTAGAAATGTAACCCAACTGTGGTAATCAGAGGCGGAGCTGTGGGCATCGGGATTAGATAGGATCACCAGGTGAGGGCTCCAGGACTGAACTCCCATGGCTGTTATAAAGAAAGAAAGCAGGCACGCTTTGGACCTCTGGCCAAGTTCTGCCCCAGGACTCCCCACCACCAGGAAGGCCCCCACCAGAAGGGGCCCCTCGACCTTGGACCTCCAGAATCATGCCATCACCAAACATAAATCATCCAGTCTGTCGTATTCAGCTACAGTCACAGGAAAGAGGACTAATCCATCCTTCTCCTTCTTTCTTGTTTTTCGAGGGTTTTTGTTTGTTTGTTTTTCTGAGAGATATTTTGCTATAGGGCATGTGTACTTGCTGGAGAGACAGAGAGACCAAAAGTGAGAAATCAAACACACCGCAACCCTTTCTCCTCCATTCTCCTCTCAGGATCTCGGGCATGCACGTACATGCACCTGGCATGAGGTTTTTTAGTCGCCAGACCCAAGACTCGAACTGCAGTCAACCACGCGGGAGTCCAGCGACGGAACCATTACACCATCTGCTGGTCACCACCCTCCTGGTTCTTACCCAGCACTGATGAGAAGCATATTGTCACAGACCTGCGGTCTGAGCCGCCCAGACACACTGGAGGGAAAACAGCGGGAGTGAGGCTCTGCGCTCCGGGGTTCGAATCTCTGTTCCTCCCTCCTCCAAGGAGCCGAATCCCTCTAAGCTTCAGTTTCCCTCTTTGAAAAGTAGGAAAGCCAAGTCTGCTGAGAGGTTATCACGGTCCCACGTCCACTTGGCTCCTAAAATTCTTCTTTTCTTTCCTTTTTGGTTAATAATATAGTTCTCCCAGGAAGATGCCTCCCTTTACAACTTCAGGCAGAATTCTTCCCTGAGTTCTGCCAAGCACTCAAACCCTCAAAAGGAGCAGGGTTAATACTTCGGAGAAGTCCTTCCTGGGGGGTTCCCATGCGTGACAAGGCAAATAGCCCTCGGCTGCTCCCTTCAGCTTCTCTGGCCAGGACGCAAGGCAGGCTTCGGAAGCCGTGCCATGTCGGAGTGTGGTCTTGGACAAAGATACCATTCTTCCACACAGCCTTTCACACCTGATCCAAGCAGTCTTAACTGAATTCTATTCTCCTTCAACAGACCATTATTTGAAATTGCAAAACCATATTTATCAATGATTTCTAGCAGTTTCTTTGCAAAGTCAATCCCATTGAATTTCAAGCTCACTACCAGGTATATTTTGACCTCCTGGGGCTCAGAACCAACTCAGCATCCCCAACAATATCACACGCATCCACACCCCAAATGTGCAAATTTTTGATCTGCTGTGAAAGATTAAAGTAAAATTTATATTGGTTAACTAGTCAATGGTTGGGAACCAGCAGTTAGCGTAATGGCTATGTCGCTGGACTCCCACGTAGTCGACCGCGGTTCGTGTCCCGAACCCGGTGGCTTAAAACTCATGCCGGGCGCGTGTGCGTGCATGCGTGCCCAAGATCCCGAGAGGAGAATGGAGGAGAAGGGATTGCGGCGTGACCATCCCCTCTAGGGGGTGATTTCTCGCTCTCTGTCTCTCTGTCTCTCTCTGTCTGTCTGGCGAGCGCACGCGCCCTATAGCGAAAACCTCTCAAAAAAAAAAAAATAGTCACTGGTTCATGTTAAAGGAGCTCACAGTAAATATACTATTAATATAATTAATAATATGAAAAATATCAAATTTTTCATATTATTAAGTGCTTATTAAATATTCATAAGGCTAATAATAAAAGGTGGGAATATGAATGAGATTCTTTTTCATCTTTCTATGTTTATTATCTAGAACCTAGAAACCAAATCGATGCACTTTATGACTATAGAGTCAATAAAATTACCTGATTTCTAAACTAGTCCTGGACTATACTTATAAATAAATAGCACTAATCTAGAGAAAGGACGAAAGCATACATTACAGCCAGGAAGAAAAATGTATTCAGAAATATTATTCTCGCATATGAAATTTAAAGAAATATACATACTTATATAATTTTACAACTCCCACAAAGCTTAATTTCATTTGTAAAACACCCCAGGGTATCCTAGCAAGTTTCTGTGAAACCATGCAACTAAGAGTCTTTTTTAATTAATTGCACATCTAGGAATCCACAAATATGAATTAAGCACCATGAGTTGGCACTGTGGAGAATTTAGGTCTCTTCCCCCACAGAGCAAGCAATTTGCAAAACTTTGCTCTAAGACACATGGAAGCCAGGCCCTTGTTACTGGTTTTAAGGACATTCTACCCTGCAGGGTTCATCTTCATTCTTTCCAAAAGTGCATCAGGGTCCCGCAGTGTTTCAATAAAGCCAACCCCCTAAGGCTCAGAAAGAAATCATTTCACTGGAGAAAAAGAGGAGATTATCTCTGAACAATCATTTCATTAGCATCAGTCTGGGTGTGTGATACTTGATCATTTTTGTCTTGGTTTACAACCACCTTTGCAAGTGCTCAAATACAGATCGAGGGTGGGACTGGGCAAGAAAAGAAGACCCCACACTTATGCACAAACACGTGCACGTGTGCACCCCTCACAGGCTCTAAAGTCAACAAGCAGAGGCAGAAGCTGAGCTGGCCTAGCCTGACGTACACACAGAGGACGTCTGCCTCGCCTCGCCTTCCCTTCCCTTCTTCCTTCCTTTTGTCCTATATTTCACATCCCATCAATGAAAGCAGGACTCATTCCATCTCCATCACAGGAACACCTCACACTCCACTTGCTCGAAAGAAAGAGGGGTGGTTTGAGCGAGAACACAGGGGGTCCTGTCCATTCCAAGGTTGGAATGTCTCCAGCAATACTGTCCCACTTTTGAGTTTTACTTCCATGTCATCCTGTTGAGGTTGTCCAGACGCATTATATGGGCACCTAGGCACTTCTCGAGCCCCGCCTAGGAAGCCAGAGACAGTAAAACCCAGCCCCTGCCTGTCCTCAAGACCTCAAGGAATTGATAAGGGCTGGACCTTTTCATCTAGGAGAGAAACTAATTTAATTAGTTTGGGACTGCAGTCTACCTGTAAGCTATGCCCCAGGGCCTGAAGTCATCCACCTGGAGGAGATCTGTCTTCCAGCATGAAGGGGAGCCTCTCCTAAGCAGGGGGGACGTGCCATCAACCACAGGAGTCCCAGGCAACCCTCCCCATTGCAGGTAGGATATGTGAGCCCTGCAAGGTGGATCACGACACTCAGATCCCTACTTTCTACCGCATATGGCCCCTCAGGGCCACATGATTTCATACCACCGTCTCTCCCCCTCTTCCTGAAAACACCATGAGTTTCTTCATGGGTGTACCTAAACCAGTCCTGCGTTCACATATTCTGGAGTACCTCAGCTGGCCTTAGATGAAGCAGGAACACACAGGTCTAGTGACCAGACAGACCTCCCTTCATACTCCCACCTCCAGAAAACAGACCCCTGCTATCTGCCCAGCCCACCCCTTCCAGTTCCAACCCTGGTTCCTTCCCCCTGGAAAAGTGCATCCAGCCAACTGCATGTGCTTCAGACCAAGGAGCACGTCACTGCGAGCCCTCTGCTTCCAGTTCCCCTTTTATGTTTCGTATCTGAAGAACATCCTCTTTACTCATGTTTCAGAAAAATAGGAGCAGTTCACGGCCCTAATGGACACGAGGAGGAACAGGGAAAGCTTTCCTGACACAGCAGAGAGCCTGGTCCAGCTCTGAGTGCGTTACGTGCTGACCATTGAGCCTCCATGGCCCACAATGCAGTCCTTACCCCATTTTACAGACTGAGTAGGAGGCCCAAAGTGGCTAACCACCATGTCTGGGTCATTCTCTTAGTAAGTGATGGAGCTAGGACCAGCAGGTGGTGTAGTGGTTAAGGCACTGGGCTTCCACATGGTTGACTACTGTTCGAATCCCAGACCTGGCAACTTGAAACTGACACCAGGCGCATGTACATGAGTGCCCAAAATCCCAAGAGGAGAATGGATAAGGGATTGCAGCATGACCATTCCCCATAGGGAGTGATTTCTCACTTTCTGTCTCTCTGTCTCTGGTGAGTGCGTGCACCCTATAACAAGAATCTCTCAAAAAAAAAAAAAAATGATGGAAGGTGACACTGTCACAGAACCACAGAGGCATTGTATCCCCCTTTAAGTGCCACACTAGCACCATGACCACACGGCAAGCACCCTAGATAAAGTGCATTTTTTACGGAGTCAGTGCTCACGTGTCACCTTCAGGAACAACAAGGTTTGCTCGGGTAAAGAGAAGGAGGAAGAGAGGAGACTTCTGCCCTTGGGGAAGTCTATTTTAATTTTTACAAAAACACTGACTAGACCAAGCCCTGGATTTCAAGATCAGTTTTCAAGGTCTTCAGACACAAGGCAGCCATCTGAAAAGGGAGACTGACAGAGAAGTCGCCCCCGAGTGGCCTCCCGGCTCTCCCCGCTGTCCCGCGCTGCTTTCAGACCCCACAATGAAGAAGCACACGGGGCACCTGCAGCGAGGGGCCCCGCTGCCTCATCTCCTATCGGGTATTGATACGGATCAGCTTAGGGAGACTGTGAAAGCAGAAGACGCTGCGTTCCCTGGTGCCGAGATGACAGCATGAACCTAAATGTACTGAAAACGAACGAAGGCATAAAGGCCAATTAACTGTCCTTTTTTTTTGGAGAGGTTTTTGCTATAGGGCGCATACGCTGCCCAGAAAGACAGAGAGAGACAAAGAGACAGAAAGTGAGAAATCACCCCCCGGGGGGGATGGCCACACCACAATCCCTTCTCCTCCATTCTCCTCTCAGGATCTTGGGCACGCACATACACACGCCCAGCGTGAGTTTAAGTCACCGGGTCTGGGACTCGAACTGTAGTCGACTACATGGGAGTTCAGCGACATAGCCATTATCCTAACTGCTGGTCCCTCAACTATCTTTTTTTTAAAAAAACAAAAAAAAAATACACATTTCATATTTTTTTAATTACATTTAATCGCTGTACATTTTTACAGCAGACAAAAATGGGTTTTCCCAGCGAGGATGCAGTGCATATTAGTCAAGTCAAAAATAATACCGCACAGATTATCATCAACAAATAACTTTTCATTTTGTGTCTGTTAAGTGTTTTTATTTTCTTTCTCTGATCCCTTTTCTCCCACCTTATTGCCCATCCCATCTCTGGTATCTCCAGTTGCCCTCCCTGCTATTACAACTTCTAATCCCTCAGTGTAGACATTTGGTATATATAGAGCAAGGACATACAATGCCTCTCTCTCATAATCTGGCTTACTTCATTTAGCATTAAATCTACTGTATTTCTCCACTTTGTATCTAATGTCAAGGTCTCCTTGTTTACAGCTGAGTAGTAGTCCATAGTGTATATGTGCCACATATTTTCAATCCACTCATCCATTCTTGGACATTTGGGTTGATTTCATGTCTTAGCAATTGTGAATAATGCAGCAATAAACATGCCCACAATGACACACCATTTAACCCTAATCAGAATGGCTAAGATTCAAAAAATAAAGGATGACAAATGCTGGTGAGGCTGCCGTGAAAAGGGAACCCTCCTTCACTGTTGGTGGGAATATAAATTAGCACAGCCACTGTGGAGAACAATATGGAGGTTCCTCAAAAACTGACAAATAGAACTACCAATGAACTCTTTCTAGAAGCTTTAATATAAAACTCAGGAACTTGCCTTGTTACCCTATTCTAGCTTCCTAGAAATCCTGAATCACAACATCCCACTGTGCAAATTCCTGAAGTTCAAGTCCCATTTGGAGAAGAGTTGGCTGGAGCCGAGACCTTGGCACACAGAGGGTGATTCCTATGAGGCTGGAGACAAGGAGGAGATGAAAATGGCCAGGCTGATCATGAGAGCAACTATCCGTGCAACGACTAATGTGGTCGGGGTAGATACTTTGTGCAGAGTACTTTTCATGCCTTACCGTCTTCCATCTTTACAACCACTGCGAGAGGGAGATGTCACCACAACACCCATTGCCAACACAGAGGAGGAAGTAGGTGAAAGAGGCCAAGCGTTTGGGGCAGCATGACCTAGTAGGAGTTACGACAGAACCCAGGCCCATCTGGCCCACAGTGTCATATTCTTTTCTCTCCCTACAAGAAAACTTACTATAGGAAGTTCTGGAAACAGGATATGCTGATTATTCAGATTTTCTGGTAAACACATATGCAATCAGGTCCAAATACTCATTTGAAAAAGTTTCTAAAATGTCCATGGGCCCTTTCCCTGCCTTAGTAAATATAGTATACTAAATATAAATCTGGTTCTGCTTTATTAATAGCTACAGTTGGGATTATCTCCTAGCTATTTGCCATGATAATCAGTCCTTTTATTTTGGGGTTTTTTTTTAGCTTTTGCTATAGGGTGCATTTGCTCGCTGGAGAGAGACAGAGAGAGAGACAGAGGGAAAGTAAGAAATCATCTTCTAGGGGAGATGGCCATGCCACAATCCCTTCTCCTCCATTCTCCTCTCGGGATTTTGGGCATGCAAGCACATGTGCCCAGCGTGATTTTCAAGCTACCAGGTCTAGGACTTGAACCACAGAATGGGCTATGTGGGGACCCAGCTACCTTAGTCTCCATGCCACCTTCTTGCCCAAAAATCAGTTCTTATTGAAGAGTATTTCAGATCTAGGTATAAGAATTAAGGAGAATCATATAGGAAGCCCAGGACATACTATAAAACCAGGGTGTTAAAAGTTAAAATGAAAAAAATTCATCTGATTTGCTTTTTATCTTGTAAAACTTCAGGTAAAATTATTCATATTGACAGCTGAAGTTTCACTGTAATGAACAGCACCAATGGCTGCCTCTGAAAAGGGAACAAAGAAAAACTTGAAAACCTAACAAAACCCTGCATAAAAACGAAAATGACCAACCTCCAGATCCTAGGGAAAGTCTAGATTTTCATAAGAGGCAAGAATGTATTTTTATCCAGTGGCTTCATGTTTTTGCAGACACATTAAAATCATAAAACTCCAAGAAACCATCTCTCAGCCCCAAACCACACAATGTATTTTAAGGAGTGTGTCCCTTTTCTAAGAAACTGCTTGGTTTTCAGGAAGTGGCCGAGTGGCAGGTGTGTTCCCATGAGCAGCCAAAGAAACCAAATAAACGTTCCACTAGGCAAACCTGTTTCTCCCAGATGCACAGCTGCATGCTGCATTAGAAAGGGAAAAAAGAACAAGAAAATTGTCCTATGTTTGCCTGGCACTTCTGGTGTTTTGTTTCGTTTTTTTTGTTGTTATTGTTGTGTTGTTTTTTGTTGGTGGTGGTGGTATTTTTTTGTTTGTTTTTGTTTTTGCTTTAAATTGAAAAGGGAGATGGCATCTATAGTTAAGCGGACTCCACTCTCTGGCCAGGCCAAACCCAGCCCCTATAAGAGATGGGAGTTTGAAAACCCCACTGTGGCCTTGGGTCTTCTCTCCTCTACATAGGCATGGGAAGGGATGGCTTGGAGTTGCAGGAGCTGTAGGAAAAGCATTTTTCACACACACACACACACACACACACAAATCATTACACAATTAGGTGCTAGGTAGGTCAGGAAAGGGAGGCATGAAGCCCACTGGGGCACATGCTAAGCACGTGGGAAATGATCATTGTTATTACACCAGCACGCTCAAGAAGTGTTTGCTGAGCAAAAGGAAGAGAGGAACGAACGGAAGGACATGACTCTCCTCCTGGAAGGTGTCTTGCTAAAAACTTGGCGTTGGGGTTTGGTAGTTTTGCTGGGCTGGTTTGTTGTGGTGTAACAGGGTTAAAGGCGACTTTTAAAAATACCAAAATGGGGCAGAGCTGAACTGGTTTGCTAGAAATTCCGTATTAGAAGAAGGACACGGCCAACCACAGCAGCCCGGAGGCAGCGCCACCGGGAGGATGGACACTGCGCGGGAGGCCCAGGCGCGGGTCCTGGGCTAATGTGAATGTACCGGGTGTGGTTACACGTGCCTGTAATCCTAGTCGATTGGGGGGCGGGCACAACAGAGTCGTGATACAGTGAGACCCTGCCCAAAATGTCCCTCTCCTTTTCCCTTTCGCCCTGTCTTTCTCTCTTTCCATTACTGTATCTCACAAAGAAAAAAAAAATTACAAACCAGAGCCCAGTCAGGAGAGGCAAACTCGCTGACTGTTCAGAAGGCCTGTAGCTTACAGCAAACTCCTAATGGGCAGGGCCTACGGGACACCATTCCAGGGGTCCCGGCCACACGGACAAGAGTGGGGTTGGTAGTCAGGAGCCCCAAGGGCTCACAGAGACCAGCCTGGAGCCGGAAGGGGGCTGCAGCTGGCTGAGTCAGCCTTCAGTCGGGCTGCCAGAAGATATCCTCCAGGAAGTCGCCATTACATCTCTCGTTTCTATTCAAACAGAAAAGACAGCAGTTACCCTTACAGAAAAGCACTGGTAAACATCGTGGGTGAATTCCTTCCAGCGTTTTTCTGATACAAGTATGGTTGGCATTACACAAGGCCCTCTGGAAGCCTGCTTCTGTCGCCCAGCTGAGTGCTAACCCATGCAACTCTGCACTCAGG
Source organism: Tupaia tana (assembly GCA_026018925.1). Taxonomy (NCBI): domain Eukaryota; kingdom Metazoa; phylum Chordata; class Mammalia; order Scandentia; family Tupaiidae; genus Tupaia; species Tupaia tana. The sequence goes on along the minus strand of JAKSZU010000004.1, from coordinate 2,446,388 downwards.
AGGACGTGCAGCATTCCTGCAGTGCCGTGGACACAGCCCACAGCCACTGCCAACCATCGTGGGCATGCAGGCAAGGGTGCTGATGCGGAAGGGAGAGGGGGATCAGGACACGGGGGCTGGAAGCTGGGGTTTCTGCTGACCCCGACCATCTGATCCACCTCACAAGGTTATCCCCAGGAGGTAAGTCAGTTCCAATATACTCAGAATTTAAAAATCTTAAAAGGGTAGCATTAGAGGGACTAGCAATTGGCGTAACGGCTGTGTCGCTGGACTCCATGTAGTCGACCGCAGTTTGAATCCCGGACCCAGTGGCTTAAACTCCCGCCGGGCGCATGTGCGTGCATGCCCAAGATCCCGAGAGGAGAATGGAGGAGAAGGAATTGCAGCATGGCCATCCCCCAGGGGGTGATTTCTTGCTTTCTGTCTCTCTGTCTTTCTGGCGAGCGCACGCACTCTATAGCAAAAACCTCTTTAAAAAAAAAGAGTAGCGTTAGAAGAAATTTCAAAAATTGGCAGGCTCAGCCTCCTCACTCATAGATAAGGAGACCATAGACTAGAGGGGGCAGATTCTGCGGGGTCTCCCAGTGCCTCCTGGCCAGGCCAAGCTCCTTCGGGCATGTGGTCTGTGTCCTAGACTTTGCTCACCCGCTCCCCGACCCCGAACGGCCCGCCATGCATGGAGGGGCAGCAGCCAGTGAGGCAGGCCCGGGCAGGGAGCCAGGGCCTCAGGACTCTCTGTTGACTAGATGGCACGGGGACGCAGAGGTCCAGCCCCTGCACCTGAGGGAGTGGACAGTGAAGGGAAAGCCAGGACGGAGGTACCCCAAGGCCGAAGCCATCGGTCATGTGGAACTGCAGGAGGAGAATCGGCTTTCACTGACGACGACCCAAACCTGGACGTGTCCTCCTGTCAGGAACCGCTGGGTCGCACAGTAAAGGCAGTTAAAAATGTACCACGTTTCCCCCTTTTTAATAGGAATTATGCCAAATTGATTTTATCTAAATTCTTGCATTACAGGACACGAACGTATAGCAATAAAACAACAACAACAAAGTATCTGAAGTCCTTTTATACGCTGTAACTATCAATAACAAAAACCACACTAGATGAGAAACCAAATTATCTTTTCAGTCTCCGAATAGAAAAATGACAGAATCGGCCCCAGCCTACGGACTGGTGGTTAAGGCGGCCAGATCCCACACAGCCGACCACATGTTCAAGTCTTGGACCTGGTGGCTTGAGAAACATGCCAGGAACAAGTACATGTACATGTGTGACTAAAATCCTGAAGTAGGGAAAGATGGAAGAAATTGCAGTGTGACCATGCCCCATGGTGTGTAGGGGTGGTTCTTGATTTTCTTCCTTTTCTCTCTGTGTCTCTGTGTCTCTCTCTCTGGAGAGTGTGTACATGCACATACATTCTGGCAATTTTTTTTTAATTACAAAATCACTGTCATAGGAAGAGGTGATCAAAGAGTATTCGGCCATATCATATTATGGAGGAAAAGTATTATATGGGCTTAATAGGCAAGTAATTAATAAAATATTTTATTTTGGTGGATTTTGTCAAATTTGTGATGCCTGTGAGGTTTTGAAAATTTGTACTGGATGTGATTTATTTTCTTATTCTAAAGAAATCCTCTAGGGCTATAGGGTTCGTGTGCTCACCACAGAGAGTCAAGGCAGGGGTAGGAAATCACCCCCCGGGGGGTAGCCACACCACAGTCTCTTCTCCGTTCCCTGCTCAGGATTTAGGCATGTTTACACAGGCACCTGGAACGTTTTTCAAGCTGGTGGGTCCAGGACTCAAACCGCAAAGTCAGTCATGTGGGGTCCAGCTGCCTTAGCCGCCAGGCCACTGGCTGCCCCAAATCTAATTTCTTATTTGTAGTTTCATATCGTTTTTTTAAAGGTCCCCCAAATCATATAAACTTCAGGCCGTACGAAAATCTCAATCCATCCCTAGAGGTTGAGAGAACTTCCCTGGGGAGGAAGCGGCATGCTCAGGACTGGGTCCCCTGGGCCTCACATATCCACACCCACTCCTCTGCCAGGCAGCCTGGGCTACCAGCGGCAGGGTGCTAGTGGGGAGGGTTGGTGATCGAATGGCAGGTCAGGCCGCCGCTGCAGCCAATGTGCTTGGCTTCGACCTCACCTGGCAAGGCAGGCAGTAGGCTTTTTCAGAATCTGAGTATGCTCCCTGACAGACCTCGACTCTGTTAGAGCAGTGGCTGGACTGAGGATAAATTACCCCACACCCACCTACCCTGGTGGTGCAGTCAGTGGCGTGCTGGAAGCCACATGGGTGACCAAGGTTTGCTAGCCAGCTCGGCTTGAGAACACACAGGGCACACATGCACATGCCCGAGATTCTAAGAAGCTGGAGAAGGAATCATGGCAAGGTAAGCCCTGCCCAGGCGCTTCTCTCTCCCTCTCTCTCCCTCTCCCTCTCCCTTTTTCTCTCTCTCTCTCCGTCTCTCTCTCTCCCCCCCCCTTTCTCTCTCTCTCCCCCTTTCTCTCTCTCCCTCTCCCTCTCTCTCTCTTGTGTGTGAGTATGCATTGTCCATAATGAATAAAATTAACTATTAAAAAAATAAAGGGAATGTTCCAGTTCCCCTCTTTAAAGAATAATTACCCATCCCTACTCCCACACGACGTAACGAACCTGATTTGATTCTTTCCGGTGCCACCTTCCCTTGCACTGCCCAGCACGGACGCCACCAGCCACATATGGCTATTTACACTTAAATAATAGAAACAAAATGAAACGAGACGTCCAGTCCCTCGGTTGCACTGGCCACAGTTGAAATGCTCAGCCGTGCATAGCCGGCGCTTCCTGTGTGGGAAGGGCAGATACAGAGTGCCTTCACGGTCCCCAAGTCCTATTGTTAATAGGGTTTAAATATTCACTAAGAGCATCTAAGCTCTCCCCCGGAGCAGAGGGCGTGTGCAGGTGAGCATGGCAGGTGAAGGAGGGGGCAGCAGAAGTAGAAGAGAGGACGGTCAGAGCAGAGAGGAGCAGCCCGGCTGCAAGGGCACAGGGGGAGCAAGAGAGGAAGCGGGACCCGAGCTGAGTGGATCCTCGCAGAGAAACACCGCAGACACAGGAGCCGAGGAAGTGATTCAAGTCACACTCAAGAAGGAGGAAGGCATCGGGACCAGCAGTTAGTGTAGTGGCTATGCCACTGGACTCTCATGTAGGTGACTGTGGTTCGAGTCCTGGACCCGGTGGCTTAAACCCATGCCGGGCGCATGTGCGTGCGTGCCCAAGATCCCTAGAGGAGAATGGAGGAGAAGGGGTTGTGGCGTGGTCATTCCCCCTGGGGGGTGACTTCTCACTTTCTGTCTCTCTGTCTCTCTCTATCTTTCTGGCGAGCGCATGTGCCCTGTAGCAAAAACCTCTCCGAAAAAAAAAAAAAAAAAAAAAAAAAAAAGAAAGAAAAAGGCATGGAAAAACGAGCTTCAGAATCAAGCTTACGTGTCTACACACACACACACACACACACACACACACACACTTTAAAGTGTACTTAGCATTCTGAGTCTTTGCTGGGGTATCTTCTGGGGTATCTTGGGTATGACTCCACTGATCGAAAGGCAGGAGCTGCAGAGTTCCTGGCCACGACCTCGCCCACTGCCACAGGCCCCGCACTGCAGGCTGCCCGCCACAGAACTACGGCTACTCCAGACCTGCACAGTCTGAGGCGCAGCTCTCGCCTCTTCCTGGGGCTGAACTGAGGCCCCGGCCTGACTGTTGCTGGGCCTGACTCGAAATAATTCCTGCACCAGGCCAGCCAGTGGTGTTGGTGGCTAAGGAGATTGGATCCCATGTGGCCAACTACCTAGAAACAGTGGCTTGAAAAGTATACCAGGCATGTGTGCATGCATGCCCAAATCCTGAGAGGAGAATGAAGGAGAAGGGATTTGGGCACAGTCACCCCCTGGGGCGAGCTTCCTCACTTTCCCTCTCTGTCTCTGTCTCTCTCCAGCGAGCACATGCACCCTGTAGCAAAATTTTAAAGAAAGAAACCCCACATCCTCCTGTGTTCTGAGATTAAAGGACACCTGGGGGCCCTCAGCCCTTCCATGGGTGGCAAGAGAAGGCCAGCATATTCTGGAGGAAGGAAGCCGGGAAGAGTGCAGCACCCAGATTCCCCACTATGTCAGCGTGCACGGCGAAGGCGAGAGGCCCTGGGGAGAATGAAGACGATGGATTATCCCCTTCAGAGCAGCTATGAGATGTAGCTCCCGACAGGACTCATGGACTCATATTACTATGGTAACCCTGCTGAAGCAAGAGCTCCCCACACTTCGAACAGGGCCTGGGAATTGACCCTCATTACTCCCATTTATCCCCACTCCACTAACGGGGGAACGTTTTAGGGAAGGCAAGTGTCCGCCCAGAATTTACAGCTAACAGCAAGTCGGCCATGGTAACACTGCCCGTCCACTCTCTGGCTAATGAACACCCTTACAGGACTGCTTGCAAAGCGAGGAAGAGCACAGATGCAAGACCTGGCTCTGGGCCAGCCCAGGAGCACAGCAGTTATGCACCATGCAAAGGAAACTAAACCCCACATGGCCAACCAGGTTCAAGTCCCAGCCCCAGCAGCTTGAAAAACATGCTAGGTATACCCAAGATCCTGACGGGATGGAAGATTGGAAAAGGGACTGTGGCATGACCAGGCTATGTTGGGGGTGGGGAGTCTCTGTCTCTGTATATCTCTCTCCCTTTCTCTCTCATGCATGTGCCTCTAGCATAAAAAGGAAACCCCTGGCTCTGCTGATAGTAGCTGTGTGCCACTAGGCATAAGATTTAGTCACTGTGGGACCAGCAGATGGCATAATGGCTATGTTGTTCCCACACAGTCGACAGCGGTTCAAGTCCTGAACCGAGTAGCTCAAAACTCATCCTTGTGCGTGCGTGCCCAAAATCCCATGAGGAGAATGGAGGAGAAGGGATTATGGCATGGCCATCCCTCCTGGGGGGTGATTTCTCGCTTTCTGTCTCTCTGTCTCTCCAGCTAATACACACATGCCCTATAGCAAAACTCTCTTCTCAAAAAAAAAAAAAAAAAAAAAAAAAAAAAATTCAGTCACTCTGTGACTCAATTCCTTTTCTTTAAAAGGGAATAATAACAGTAGCACCTATCGCAGGGGCTGTGGTGTGGATTAAATAGATGTATACATGCAAACGTGTAGTACTGAGCCTGGCACGTGGTGACTTCAGCGCTAGCTGCCAGGTTCTAGGCACCGAGGATGCGAGAACACTCAAACCCACCTCCACCCCCAGGCCCTGCCCACAGGCCTGATAGGAAAAGCAGAAAGTTGGTAAGCTCTAGAGAGGATGGGTTCTCGGGGCACAGATGACAGACCCAAAGCAGGACAGGGTCTGCCCTCCGGACAAGTTCAGTTTCTCCACCAACCCTTGCATTTTGAAGAACCACAGCATGGGAACTGTGACAAGCCCTCTTTACACAGTTTCTCACTTAATCTGTGGCCCATTTTACAAGTGAGGAGCCTAAAGATCAGAGAAGTTCTGGAGCTTCCCTACGTCACCCAGCTGGTAAGCGGTGGAGGGGGGACTGAAGTCCATGTCTGTGTGTTCCAGAATCTTCACCGCAAGTCCGAGTATGGTTTGGGCCCCCAGGAAATTGCCTGGAGGGCAACTCTCTACAGCACTGTGGTGGGTGAGGATGAGAAACAGGAGGCCGGTTAGCTCAGTCCTCTGGGAAACTCCCTTAGGTAACCTGCACGTTTTTTGTTTTTTGGTTTTTTTTTGGATAGGTTTTTGCTACAGGGCGCGTGCGCTTGCCAGACAGACAGAGAGAGACAGAGAGACAGAAAGCAGGAAATCAGCCCCCAGGGGGGATGGCCACGCCGCAATCCCTTTTCCTCCATTCTCCTCTTGGGATCTTGGACATGCACGCACACGCGCCCAGCGTGAGTTTTAAGCCACTGGGTCCGGGACTCGAACTGCGGTCGACTACGTGGGAGTCCAGTGACATAGCCATTACGCCAACTGCTGGTCCCGGTAACCTGCACGTTTTCAACACTGCGCTCAGTCACCTCTCCTGCTCCTCACTACACGATTACTGGGTAAGATCTAAGGGACAGGTTGGGCTGATTAGCCTGCCTGGGAGGCCCACAGGCCCGCACCACGTGGGTGCCCTGCAATGAGCAGGCCATCTGGAAAGGCAGGCGGACACGCTCTCCATCCAGCAGCTCTGGGCTCTGGCAGCCACCACCATCTGACCACACAGAGCCACCTGGCTGCAAGCGCAGCTCTGCGTTAGGCCCGACCTCTCCTTTTCCAGGAAACTCGCCTGGGGACTGACTTGTGTGTCCAAGCTCGCCAGCCTTGCCCTCCACCGCTGGATAACAGGGACACGAACTCCAGTGCGTGAGCAGGAGGACAGAGAAAGGCAGACAGAGGCAGGCCTCGCAGTCAGGCACCAGCTCGCCTCCCAGCAGCAGCTCCGTGTTTATTTCCACTCACACAGGAGACTTTGCGTGTGGGGCAGGGGTGGACTTAGAGTTTTACTTAAATTTTGCCAAATGTAAAACTCAGTTTTCTCTATCCATGCTTCCAACCAGGCGATGGTGTTATCCTGGGTGCACGAGGAATGATGGTGCTTGTTACCGGCCGGGGCGGAGCTCTGCCACAGGCTGGCCCTCCTGCTCCGGGCGTCAGTTCTCCTCGGGGCCACTGGACCATACACTCCCCAGGCTGTTGTCAGTGTGTCCCCAGCACAGCACCTGGCTAGGAGCCAACAAATACCTGGTGAGTGAGTGGGGCTCCAGGTAGGGAGACCACCCCTGCTCACCGCATGCTCCAGAAGTCGGGCTAAATTCACTTTCTCTGTTCTGAGCCTCCCTCCGGGCTGCTCGTGACACTGACAAGTTTGAGACGCAGCCCTCCAGAGGAGATCAGGGGTTAACCGTGTCTACTGCTGAGCTGTCTTCTCCACTGCACACACAGCCACGTCCTCCCACGTCCCCATGGCACTGCCTGTGAAAAGACAGGGCCTTCCGATGGGAAACGAGAATGTGTCAAGCTCACAAGAAGGAAGTGTCCGTGAGGGTTCCAAGGCAAACGGCTCAGCCAGCCCCGTCAGCACTAAAGGATGGTTTTCCCGAGCGAACGTCAATGCTCAGCAACTGAGAGTGACGGGAACCCTCCCGTCCTGAGCGTGCACAGAGCAGATCGAGAGAAAGGGCCTGCACCGCAACAAGGGAACGGCAAGTGCTGAACCAGACCTAAAAGTTCTAGACACCCAAACAGTAAATGCTGGTGTAAAACCATCAACCTAGGGACCAGCAGAAGGCACGATGCTTATGTCACTGGACTCCCACATAGTCGATGCTGGTTCAAGTCCTAGACCCGGCAGCTTAAAACTCACGCCAGGCGCATGTGCACATGCATGCGAGCCCCAGATCCTGAGAGGAGAAGGAATTGTGTGTGGACACCCCCGCAGGGGGGTGATTTCTCCCTTTCTGTCTCTCCAGTGAGAGCATGCACCCTATAGCAAAAATCTCTCAAAAGAAAAAATAAAGTCAACCTAAAAAAGCATAAATATCAGAATAAGATTCAGGGTATCTCTTTTAAAATGGGTCCAAACACTAGAGATTGATCTTTTAAAAATAAACCTTCTATTTTCTGCACTCACCCCTGCCCGCTCTAAGAGTAGCACATGCCGCTAACCCCCACGTTGTCTAAGAACCTGGTCAGAGACTCCAAGTGCTCGCTGACTTGTTTCTGGCAAACGGGCTTAGAGAGCAGAGCCAGCAGCTGCGTGCCAGGAGCTCCGCTCACACCCCACGTCTGCGTTGAGAGCACGGGGCCGGGAGAAAGGGCAGGAAAGCCTGGACCTGGATGGAAGCGAACAAGAATAAGCGCCGGGTGGGGCGGTGTGATGCGGTGACAACGCAGGTGAGTCGCGGCTCTCCTGCTGCCTCCTGTCCCCTCTGCTCTGCGGCCCTTCCCACTCCCATCCCATTAGACCAGCCAGCTGTGCTTCCCAGGAAGGCAGCCAGGGTCGGTCTGCTGCACGGACCCTGCCGCTGACAGCCTTGGAGAGAAGCGGACCAGCCACAGCTCGGCCCATCACCGTCTGCTGAAAACATGCGCAGCCCAAGGGGAGAAAAGAGAAGGGCCCGAAACACAGCTGCGAAGCTGCTGGCCTGGACTGCATGGGGCGGCTCGCCGCTGCAGCGTGAATGGTCACCTGCCCATGGTCGAAAGGGAAAAGGGGATGGCTGCTAACCGGGCTTGGAGCGGGAACAGACCACTGCAGCTGGGCTCTCCAGGGCGCTAGGCCCTCCCCCTGGGGGCTCCCAGCTGGGAGCAAACGTGCCTCCCAGGGGCACTTGTCAATGTCTGGAGACACTTGTGGTTGTCACGACTGGGGATGGCAGGTCGCTACTGGTGGAGGCCAGAGGTGCTGCTAGACATCCCATAACAGGCAGGGCAGCCCCGCACGACGAGGAAACACCTGACCCCAACTAGAGTTAATAACGCCCAGGCTGAGAAGGCCTGCTCCAGAGCCAGAGCGCTGGGTTTCGATCCCAGCCCTCCTGCTCAGCAGCCGCACTGTCTCCACGGGAAGCACCCGGGCTCTGTCTGCCGCATTGGCTCTGCCACTGGGCTCCACCTCGCACAACCATTTCACCTCTCAGAGCCTCAGCTCCTTTAGATATCTCCCAAAACTCACAGGGCCGTTTCTAAGTGCCAGGCACTGATCAAAGCAACATACGTACAATGCATTTAATCTTCCTAACCACCTAGTCTTCTTTTTTTTTCTTAATTTAACTTTTTTCATTAATTAATTAATTTGTTTATTTATTTATTTTAATTTGACCAGAGGGACAGAGAGAGAGAGAGAGAGAGAGAGTGACAGGGAGAGAGAGAGAGAAAGTGAGAAAGCAAGCCACCAGGTCCGGGACTCGGACCACAGCCGGCCACGTGACAGTCCAGCGCCCTTAACCACCACGCCACCTGCCGGCCCCTAACCACCTATGACTCAGATCTTCCATTTTGCTGATGAGAAAACTGAGGTGCAAAGAAGTTAAATAAATTGCCCAAGATTACTCAGCGAGCAGGAGGAAGAACCAGGATTCATACCCATCAGCCTGCACCCTTACCTCACCCCGTCCTGGGGCTGCTTACGGGTCAGGGCTAACGTATCTACCTCCCTTAGTCCTTCACGTAAAGGCATGTGGCAAGTGTGGCTTCTCATCCTCGTGCCGCATGGACTCTGTATGGTTGGCATCAGTCTCGAACACCGAGACCAAGGATCACACCACTTGCCTTTTCAACTCCCTTTCCACTACCCGAAGAATGGCAAGCATTCAGACACGCCACTCCCCAGACACGCAGCGATGCCAGCATGTCGATTTGGAAACGCAGCATGAGCAGTGAGGCTGGCATCAATGCGCTCTCACACGGCGTTTTCAAGCACCGTAGCTCAACAACAACGACCACTGCTCAGGGTACTGAGAAGGACGTTCAGGACGCTCTGGACCTGCAAGTTCTCTCTGCTGTAACCCCAACTCAAAGCCCGGTGCTCTGCTGGCTCTGGGAAGCCCCACGTGTATAGATTTGGAAATAAACTGTGAAGTGCTGTCTGTATTTAGCAGTAACCGGCCCTTCCTAAGTGATCGGAAAAGCGTGCTCCTAGAAGCAGGCTGTGAGAACTCCCTCACCGGCCGCTTTGTAGAAGCAGAAGCTAACCTTGCAACAGCAAGTCAGGAGGAAAAGGAAAACCCACACGTCGGTACAGTCAGGTCTGTGAGCACAAGGAAGAAAGGGATTTGCCAAGTCACACACCAGGAAACTCGGACTTTTGTGAGGGGACAGACAGTGTGGACTGATGCACGTGGGAGGAAGCCCCAGTGCAGGTAGATGGCAGCCCCCGAAACCAGGGCAAAGCGCCACCTCTCAGTCAAGGAAGCGTGCTGGTGGGACCCCGGCCCTGGGTTCCTCCCAGCTGCCGCTCGTCATCTCCACATCTCCCACACACATCCCATGCAGACCGCCCTGCCATTCTTCCCTTTCATGGTGTCTCCACACTGGGCTGTCAGATCCACAGGGCTCAGTGGCCACTGCATATTTCAAATGACCAAGTACTGGCCGGAGGCAAAGGTGCTCACTTAGGAGAACCAAATAGCAGGGCAGGACTGTTGGCGACCAGTGTACCACCCGGGCCAGCCCAGGCCCCTCGGAAGTGCCGACCGGCAGAAGGGAACGTTTCTAATGAAATAAAGGTCTACTTTTTAATTACTCAGAGATTGCAGTTTGGCCGTGTTACCTGATGAGACTCTCAGACACACAGTACAAAATGGCAAGAATAGGGGCCTTGGTGATTACTACCACAAATCGGGGCCACCGCCCTTTCCCAAAGGCAACTGAGTCTCCGGTGGGGTGTCATGTGCAGGTTGCCAGCCACCCTGGGCCTAGAAGCTGATTCCCTAAGACCCCCACAAGCTCACAAGCAGCAAGTGGCCCAAAGGGAAGGCTGTTCTGGCTACTGGTCAGGAGAGGAGCGGAAGGTGAGCTGAGGTCTGACCCTCGAGGGGCAGGATGGGGCATGGTTGAGACCGTACTCCAGAACACGGGGTGCCTGACACGTTATCTGCTGTATATTAGGAGACTGAGAACACACCAACCGAAAAAGGGAAATGTGGGGGCCAAGGAAGACACTTGAGGATAGGTTGTTGGGGCAAAGTAGGAAAGAGATATCACTCATTGATCACAGCATACCCTCAATTATTAAAATGATATCTAGCACACCGCCAATTACAGCACTGCCTTAAATGAATGCTAACTGAATATTATATACATAATACGCTACATTGGAAGTAACTACGACTAACTTCATAGAGAGAGTAAGATATTTTAACATATCTGGCAACGTGTGGTAGAGAGTGGCTTATTCTAGAGCCAGGCTTCCTGGGGACAAACCCCAGCTCTGTCACTTACTAACTCTGTGACATGTGGCAAATCACTGAACCTTTCCAGGCAACAGTTTTCCTCTCTATAAAATGGGGATCAAAACAATGTCAACTTCAAAGTGAAACTCTAAAAAGTCAGTGGCTTTTATTTGAAACAAAAACAAAAACTCAGGATTGAAATACACAAGTAAAAGACCTAGGATGTAAACAAGTTTACGAACATTTCTTCAGTACTGAATTATCTTGTCCTTCCTTTTTATAAAAATGTTTTATTAGGACCAGCAGATGGGGTGGTAGTAGTTATGTCGCTGGACTCCCACATAGTCGACTGTGGTTCGAGTCCTAGACTTGGTGGCTTAAAACACACCAGTTGTGTGTGCATGCGTGCCAAGAGCCCAAGAGGAGAATGGAGGAGAAGGGATTGTGACATGGCCATCCCCCTGGGAGGTGGCTTCTTGCTTTCTGTCCCTCTGTCTCTGTCTCTCTGAGGAGTGCATATACCCTATAACAAAAATCTCTCTCAAAAAATTATTTATTATTATTATTATTATTTGATTTGGACAGAAAGACAAAGAGAAAGCAAGCTACAAGGTCCAGGACTCAAACCATGGTCGGCCACATGGGAGTCCAGTACCTTACCCAGGACGCCACCTGCCAGCCCTGTCTTGCCTTCCTTAATCACTGTGAGCCTGGGTTATATCCAGAGGGAGTGCCTGTCCTTCGGTGCATGTGGAGGTAATGGGGCTAGGTGCTTGGCTCACTGCTTTTCTGATCTCCATTCTGCCGGACCTAAACTTGCACTCATCTTGAGACCCATCTCATCTCCACGTACACTGGATCCCTGCTCAGGCATGCCTTTTAACTAACTCCAGCTTTCCTGTCTCAAAATGATTTATCACATGGTCTTTAGGAAGAGGTGACCCCTACTATGAGAGAAGATCCTGACAGCAGACCTACAGGCCTGTTTAAGAAAAAATGATCTAATAACACGTGTTAATGAACTGTAAGGCAGACCTTATTTAGGAGAACCATCATGATAGATGTAGGAACCACAGTGATGGGGTTTTGAAGTGGGGGAGAGAGACTAGATTCAGTCTAGCGGGTGGAAAACAACTGAGGGAACCTTTGGAGCAAGCAGGGAGGGTGGGGACTCTGGCTAAACCTACCTAATAGGATTCTTGCTGAAGGCAGACTGGGCTAAATCAGACATCACCCAGAGGATGGTGGAAGATGACATTATGGTCTATGGATGTTTCCCCAAAACCCTATGGTGGAACTTAATACCAAATGTGACAGCATTAAGAGGTGTGGTCTTTAGGAGGTGATTGGATCAAGAGAGCAGAGCCTTCAAGAATGGGATTAGTGCCATTATAAAAGAGGTTGAAGGAGGGACCAGCAGTTGGCGTAATGGCTATGTCGCTGGACTCCCATGTAGTTGACTGCGGATTGAGCCCTACAACAAAATACTCTCAAAAAAAAAAAAAAAAAAAAACAGAAGTTGAAAGGGGTGTCCTAGCCCCTTCTATGTGAGGACACAGAGAGGTCGACATCTATGAGGAACAGGACCTCACCAGACACCAAATCTACTGGTGCCTAGATTTTGGACTTCCCAGCCTCCAGAACTGTAAACAAATTTCTATTGTTTATAAATGACTCAATCTAAGGTATTTTGTTACAGCAGCAGGAATGGACTAAGACAGATGAAGAACCCCATCAGATATCAAGGATGATTAGATATTGACGATGGCAGAGTCTGGCTGATGGGATTCTCATTAAAATTGGATAATGCAAAGACAAACACAGAAGCTCAAAAGTAGAGGTCTCATTGAAAAAAAGCTCAAAGACTAAAGTTTGATCTTGGAGAGAATCTTTGACAGGCCCAACCTCGGGATAGCATGTTATGGGTAAGTGTTATATTCTTACAGTAGAAGTGATTCTTTGAATGACCTCTTTCTTCTGTGCTGGGAGAAGGATAGCCAGGTGGTAGGAAAGGGCAGAGAGAGAGGGAGTTGCTGAGAGGACAGGTCCTAGGAGTCCGCCATCACCAGTAAAGCCATTTGGCTCTCACATGGCCCCTGTACTCTATGATAAAGCAGTTTAACCCCCCAGCATCAGGGGACAGCACACGTTGGTTTCATCTGCTTTTGTTTATTTGTTTCAGTCTTGGTGTACCTTGGAATCCAAGTTCTGACTACATAAATGCAAAACTAATTTAGGCTCTATTCGTCCAACATAAGAAAGAAAAACTTGGTTTCTATTAAGCTACTGTTGATGGACTCAAAGCCAACAAGGCAAAAGAAAAGGCCTTTCCTTCCCTGGTAGCCCTCCTCTGCAGCGGGGCCAGGCCAGGAACAGGAAGGAAGTGATCGAGAGTCCAAGCACAGGAGAAATGATGACAACAGCACCACGAAACATCATCTTGTACCTGTCTCCACTAGCGCTTTCCCGAAACTAGAGAGTACAGGCTCAGAACTCCTGTCTACAAAGTTTCTGCTTCATCTCTGTCTTAGCACAGATGAAGAGCCTAGGGCTGAACTATGCCTTCAGGTCAGCCTCCCTCATGTAGACGGGTCACGTGTGCACACACACATGCACACACACACTCAGACCCCTGCATGCTGGCGGTCACAGGAGACAGAATTTATGAAGACACTTGGGGGCCATCAGCAGGAACGGACTGTCATACCTATTTCTGGGTTTTAAAGGTAGCAGTGTTTCTGCAGTAGCAAGAGAGACAAATAAAGCTTCCTTCCAACTGAAGCAAATGGAGGCTTTGTTTTCTCACCAGTGTTGTAAGACTTGATTGTTTTGGAGAAATAACATACAATCTAAGAGCTTGGGTTCCCAGGCTAGAAGACAGACCAGATCTACTCATTCAGCAGGCATTAAAAACCCACGGGTTAATTAACACACCAACGGCTCCCTCTATGCAAAGAGGGAGAACACCGTGGCCCCCCGGGGTGGTGTCTTGGCCACCGAGGCCCACACAAGATGTTGAAGGTGAACACAGTTACTGCCATTGGTGATTTTTTTAAGGCATCAATGAGTTGACAAAAATAAAAACTGTTCAAAATAAAACCTCTGCCCTTGTGCCCTGAATTATAACAGTAGTTCCTTTTTAAGGAAGGGCTGTCCTCAGGGACATTTCCATTTACTCATGGCTCCTGAAGAAAGGCTCTCTCTCCACAGTGAAATCGCTTTAGCCAGAAAGTCAGATCCCCATTTGATGTGGCTGATGCGTCTCCAGGTATTTCTAGTGTCGCTTGTCTGCTTCACAACCCTCCCTAAAGAACGGGGTATCTCCCTAAAAAGATGAATGTGGTTGACATTCTCCTGTAATGTGTAAGTAAGCACATGATTGTCACCTATCTGTGACACATGATTCACTCTTCCATGAGTGTGACAAGCCTTACAGAGTCTAATATTTACAGGCTCAGTGATAGAAGCTTCACGTCCGTTGAATCATTTAACTTTCTCAGTGGCTCTGAGGCAGGTACTGGTCTTATCCCCAGTTTACAGATGAGGAAACTGAAGTCTGAGAATAATCTGGCCAAGGTGCCATAAATGGTAGGTGTAGAATTCAAATCTCGCCTGACATTTCTCCAAATATATGTGCTTGTCCCTGAACCTAAATGCTTTCAGGCCGCCATCGTCTTCCTGTCAGCAAAACCTTGGCATTCCAGTGAGGCCAGACCTTATCAGGAGCACTTCCGGGTTAGTTTTGAATGACAAAGCCCTTTCCTAAAGCAAATTTATTGGCAGCACAGGCCTTATGAGGGCTATGTGAGGAAAATAAATAAATAAATAAATAAATAAATAAACAGAATGAGATCAGAAAGGATATGGTGCCTCTTTGGCCTCGCTCTCCTCACCTGTAAAGCCCGTCCCACTGCCCGTCCCACGGGGCTTCTGCGAAGGCTTACAGCACTGAGAATCCTGTATGTCTATCAAAGTGTCTGGTGTCTGGGTGGTCAGTGAATGAGGGTTACTGCTACTATTACTTGGTAGATTCCTAAGAGTTATTCCCAGATTCACTTCAGGAAAGAGGAGAGGAATAGTCTTCTCTCCTGGGAAGAGCACTTCTGTAGAAAATGTTTGCTATAGGGCAGGTGCGCTCACCAGAGACGGACAGAGATGGAGAGAGAGAAACAGAGAAAGCACCCCCATGGCCAGGCTGCAATCCCTTCTCCTCTATTCCCCTCTTGGGATTTTGGGCACACACGCGCACACACGAAAATGTTTCTCAAGCTGCTGGGCCTGGGACTCGAACCAAGTGTTGACCATATGGGATTCAGCTGCCTTAACCTCCATGTTATATGGTGGTCCCAGAAGAGCTTTTTCCCCCATTAACATGCTTCAGAATTTCTGGTACACGGTGACAGTAAAAGTCAAACAGACTTTTAGCTGCTTGAATTTTTGAATTCTCTGCAATGTGCTCCGTGTTGCACTGAGGAGGGCCTCTCCCACTCTTTCCTGCCCGTTTCCCTTGTTCACACCTAAATCTCTCCCAAATTTCCCGTAGTAAGAGAAGAGAGAAGCAGTGGCAGCCTCTTCGCTGGAAGTGCGTGTAGAAAGCTGATAACCCAGTGAGAGTGGCTGCCCAGGAGGGCTGAGGAGGAGAGGTTCGAAGGCTGAGGGCAGGGCTGGGTGGAGTGTGGGCTGGGCAGTGGGTGTGAGAAGACACCGAGCTGGTGACGTACGTGTTGAGTCATCTCTGTGGGGGCGTGGAGAAGGCAGTTGCATTTACAGTCAGGTGTTCCAAAGAGCAGTCCAGACAGAATGCATGGAAACGAAAACCAGGGGAAACGACGCCTTTCCCCAAAGAGACGGTTTACAGTGAGAAGACTGAATTCTATGAAATACAGTCCTCAAAACCCAAGCAAGAGGCTGGTGGAGACTAAGCAGGGGTAGCCAGAGATGTAGGAAGAAAACCAAAATAGAGTGGTGCCTCAGAAGGCAAGGAAAGAAAAGGAGACTCAGAGTTCGAATGCAGTTTAATAAAATGCCATTCAGAGGGCAAGAAAAATGAAGATGGAGCGGCATCTTCAGCCTTTATCAAGGCACAGGTCAGCAGTACTCTCTTTAGAAGCAGATGTGGCTGGCATGCGAGGGCCGAGAAGGAGGGAGGGAACATGTGCACATGGCCCAGGCAGCTGCCTCACACTCGTCCTCTGTCACATCACTTAGCTCGCTTCCTTCACAGCCGTGAGCTTGGGGAGGTTATGCCGCTACTTGATTTGCTTATTGTCTTCTTGCCTCACTAGCAATGGACCGAGCAGTAGGGCAAGCTCCGTGTCAGTTTTATGCACAGCTGTGCGCCCAGGACCTAGAACAACATGTGACAAGAATAGGGACTCAAGAAATACCTGTTAAGTATTGAATGAGTATAATTAAAACAGAGTAAGATTTGTTTAATAAGTAAGGAGAGGGCCAGCTAGTGGCCGGGTAGTTAGAGCAGCTGGGTCTCTCATGGCTGACTATGTGGTTTGAGTCCCAGACCCAGTGGCTTTAAAAATACACCAGACATGTGTGCATGTCCAAAATCCTGAGAGGAGAAACGGATGAGGAACTGCAACCTGACCATCCCCCTGGGGCGTTCTTGATCACTCTCATTCTCTCTTCCTCTCGCTCTCTGTCTCTCTCTAGAGAATGCACACTCCCTCTGGCATATTAAAAATAAATAGGTAAGGAGAGAGAGAACAGGAGAGTGGGTGGGCTGCAAGTAGAAACTACGGATGGGAATGAGTCAGTGGTGAGCAGGAGATGGCTTGTGACCATCTGCCCAGAAGGCAGGAGCCCAAGCTTCATTGGGGGTCTAAGGCAAGTTCCTGACATAAATTCTTACAGGAGAGAATTAGAGGTATTTTCTGGTCTAAATGGTATCTAACCCACGTGTCCTTGTGTTAGGCCCTGTCTCCCCTAGGAAATCTGAGACGAGGAGCCCTGAGCAATCGGCTCACTGAAGGAATGCTCTCGGGGAAGGCTGTAAGGAATGGGTGAAGCTAGGCAGAGGAGCCGAGAGGCCAAGCCAGGGTATGGCCTCAGGAGAAGTCCCAGCCTGGTCCCAGAGAGACTTCTGGAATGCAGGAGTTTGCCCCTCCTCTGAACTTGTCCCCTCATCATCAAGACAAAGAAGCCGAGCTGTGCTGTGCCCACCCTGGGTACACTGGCTACGTGTTGCCATGGGTGGGGTGAGAGAGGGCACTAATTCCCAGGGACTCCAGCTTTCTTGGCAAGAGCATACTCCTTTGGAGAAGGTGACAGGGGCAAGTCTTCAGAAAAAAAAGCTACAGAAGCCATGGTAGGGACACACAAAGTGACCCAAGGGTGTCTGGCCACAACACCAGCAATTCTCCTACTAAACTGGCTAGCGGTCTGTGTGGGACATTCTGGAACAGCCACCAAACAGCTTCTTCCTAGGAGGCTGGAGGTGCAGGGACAGCGATCGTGTAAAACAGTTTCTGTTCAGGAAAATAATCTTCCAAAGGGTAAGATCAAGCCCCCTAAAGTGTGGAAGTGCTCCTGGGCAACTCCAGGCTGTGAATTTACTACACCTCCTAAAACCAAATATGATTTGCCACTGTGAACAGAGCACCTGGAGTACTCGGAAATACTTAGAGGCAAGAAATAGAACCCGGATGACAGGTGTGCCATTCCAGAGACATGTTTATTGTGATCACAGTACTGTGACATGGTAGAATCTTCAGAAATAAAACCAACTGAAATGTAATCAAATAAATCAACCAAAAATGTGCACTGACCACCTGCCATGAATCCAACTCGGGGCCAGAGATGGCGACACAAAGAAACATCTTCTAAGTTGAAAGTGCATCACCAGGCAAGGAGGACCAGAGGATATTCCCAAAACATTTCAAGGACAAGGCAAAATAGGATCCTATGGGGCCGTGTAGAGAGAGGGCTAAGGACGGAACCCCAGGACTTGAACCGCGGTCAGCCATATGGGAGTCCAGCACCCTGGACCATCACACCACCCGCCAGCCCCAGTCCTTGTTTTCTTGGACTCAGATGTACCGAGCTAGGCATGGGCTGGGAGCTGAAGGCTGCTGGCATACTCTGCTGAGCTGGCCAGGACCCAAGGCCAGCAGCTTTCATGGGGAAGCCTTCCAGATGCAGAGCACACACCTGCCCAGGCTCTTAGAGGGTGCAAGCACCAGGGAAGCCGCCCACGTCTCTGCATCCCTGGTGACCGCCTCTCACCCGGCATTCAGGAGCCCATGCCCCGTTTTCGGATCAGCTCACAGAGTAAGGTGCCCAGACCCAAGTAACGCAGCCACATGGGCACACAGCTGTGACCTCGAGCCAGCAAACTTGACCTCTGAAGCCTCAATGCCGCTCAATTTCCATAAAACAGTTCTGGACCTTGGCTACATATTAAAATCACTGGGAGGAGTTTGTAAGTCTAAATGTCCAGGCCTCACATCAGGCCAATAAGATCAGCATCCCCTGATGGCGCCCACTGCCACCCGGGGAGATGGCTGTCTTCCGCTTAAAGAGCAGAGTGAAATGAAATACTCTACGGACGACACCCACCACGGCTTTACATAGACAGGTGCATAAAAAGCGCTTATTCCATCGTTCCACACTGCGTTCCCAAACCATGAACACCTCCTCAGGCCCACAGAGGATCATACCTTAGAAGCTTTATTCTTTCCATGGGAGACTCCTGTTCATGCACCGCGCTTCAGGAGTATCAAAGATCAATCCTGCTTTTGGTCACTCTGAACCTGAATCATCTTACTCTTCCACAGAGGAAAAAAGTCAGAGCCAGAAAGTGTTTCCCTCTCTGGATTAAGTGCTGTCATTACACCCTTGCTTTCCACTCTGCATCACTGGGCCTCATGTCCCCGTGCGAGTGACAGCAAATCCAAAGGGGTCCTCAGTGTGCAGAAGTGGCAGGGCCCAGACACGAGCCCCACAGCCATGGCTACGAGGTGCAGCTGTGACGATGATGACCTTGGCAGGTGTGGGGGACAAATACTTCTGAGCCTACGGTCCCTTTGCCATGTTCCTAGTCAGCATGGGGCTTCAAGGCCTGCCACATATAAAGAACTGTGTGAAGAAGAGTTCAAGGCTTTAAGAGTGAGCAGGGGGGAACCAGCAGTTAGCGTAATGGCTATGTCGCTGGACTCCCACGTAGTCGACCGCGGTTCGCGTCTCGGACCCGGTGGCTTACAACTCACGCCAGGTGCGTGTGCGTGCGTGCCCAAGATCCTGAGAGGAGAATGGAGGAGAAGGGATTGCGGCGTGACCATCCCCCCTGGGGGGGTGATTTCTCGCTTTCTGTCTCTATGTCTCTCTCTGTCTGTCTGGTGAGCGCACGCCCTATAGCGAAAAACCTCTCCAAAAAAAAAAAAAAAAAGAGTGAGCAGGGCATGTCCATCCCTGTCTTACTACTTGATGTGTCCGGCCCCAAAACTAAGAGAAAGAACTGGGACAAGTCAAACAACAGAAATGCTTCACCACTTACACTTACGTTTTTTCTTTTTTTTAGACAGATTTTTGCTATAGGGTGTGTGCATTAGCCAGAGAGACAGAAAGAAAGTGAGAGATCCTTCCCCAGGGGGGATGGCCACACCACAATCCCTTCTTCATTCTCCTCCTAGGATTTTGGGCATACACGCACACGTACCCACTGTGAGTTTTAAGCTGCTGGTTCTGAGACTTGAACCATGGTTCACAATGTGGAAGGCCCGTGACATAACCATTACACCACCTGCTGGTCCCTGCTTCAGTTTTTCCTAAGAGTGATAGAGACTCAGGGGACTGGAAACCACCTCAGCTCCAGCAGTAAAAGGGGGCAGCTGGCGCCGCAGCGGGAAGCAGGGCTGGTGGGCGGCGAGGGGAAAGAGTGCCACCCGCCCGGCGTGAAGGCAGGACCTGTGGTCCGGCAGGAGCTCGGTGCCCGCTGCTGGAAAACAGAACGGTGGACGGAAACTGCCGCAGTCTCGTCATGGACTGCTAAAAGGAAATCAGACACTCATACTCCTTCTCGTCACGTCATTCCACAACGCAGTACTCGGGACGGGCCAGTCACATCTCTATCTATCTAATTTCACAATCCCAGGAGGTGGGGACTCTTACCCTCTCCATTTTGTAGATGAGGAAACTGAGGCACATGAAAGTTAAGGAACTTGCCCAAGGTCATATACCTAGTGTATAACAGAGTTGGGATTTGAACCCTGGCAGTCTGGTTCCAAGGCCTATGCTCTTAGGGTGTCAAATACGCTGTCAGACAATTAGAGTACAATGTCAAAGTGATTACTAGGGACCTGCACGAGTCCCCTTATCTGACGCTCACTCGTAAGAAGGAAAAGAAAAGGGACTACCTAGTAACAGTTTGAAAAGCACAGAGACAAACTGGGCAATTCCAAAAGAGACTTGACTGGGGGACTTAAGAGAAATGAAACTATGTGGACACACAAAGACCTGTATGTTCACGCTCACGAAAGCCTCACTTGCAATAGACAACATTTAGAAACAACCCAGATTTCTATAACAGGTGAATAAGTAAACAAATTATGGCATATCCATGCAAGGGGCACTACGCAGCAATGCAAGGGCGAATTGCTGATGTACGCAATGTGGATGAACCTCAGCAGCATTATGCTAGGAGAAAGAAGTCAGAACAAGAACAGTGCAGGTTTTACGATTCCATCTAAATGGAACTCTAGAGAGGGCAAAACTTGGGGCCAGTAGATGGTGTAGTGGTTACATCACTGGACTCCCACATGGCTGCCAAGGTTCATGTCCTGGACCCAGTGGCTTGAAAATCATGCCGGCGCATGTGCGTGTGTATCCAAGATCCCAGGAAGAAAATGGAGGAGAAGGGATTGTGGCATGGCCATACCTCCAGGGAGTATTTCTCACTTTCCCTCTCACTGTCTCTGTCTCTTTCTCCCTTTCTCTCTGGTAAGCACATACACCCGAAGGCAAATATCTCTAAGAAAAAAAAAATTAAAGGCAAAACTCCAGTTTTAGAAAAGCGATCAGTGGTTGTTAGGGGACAAGGGTAGAAGGGAAGAACTGAATGCAGTGGGGTCCTGAGGAACCTTTAGGGGGATGGTGGGCATGCATTGTATCTTTTTTTTTTTTTTTTTTTTGGAGAGGTTTTTCGCTATAGGGCGCGTGCGCTCGCCAGACAGACAGAGAGAGACATAGAGACAGAAAGCGAGAAATCACCCCCCGGGGGGATGGTCACGCCGCAATCCCTTCTCCTCCATTCTCCTCTCGGGATCTTGGGCACGCACGCACACGCGCCCGGCGTGAGTTGTAAGCCACCGGGTCCGAGACGCGAACCGCGGTCGACTACGTGGGAGTCCAGCGACATAGCCATTACGCTAACTGCTGGTTCCCGGCATGCATTGTATCTTGATTGTGGTGGTGTCCACACAGGTGTAGACATTTGTCAAAACTCACTGCATTATACACTAAAAAGCAGAATTTGGTTATATGTAAATTATACTCAGTTTAAAAAACATTTTCAAAAGTGACTTGATACCATGCAGTTCCAGCTGAGATCTGCTGGGCTCTGAAGCTAGGAGGGAAAGTTATGTTCTGTTTCCTTGACTTCTTTGTTCTTTTCTTCTTCCTTCCTACCCCTCTTCCTTTCCTTTTCCCTCCACCCCTCCTCCATACTTCCTCTTCCCTTCCTTCTTGCTCTCTTCCGAAAGCCTACCATCTCCTTTCCCAGTCAAGCTGGGTGCAGACCTCCGAGCTGCACGCATTGCCAGGACTGCCAGTATGAATTAGCAGAAAAGATCAGAACTCAGGCAGACTGGTTCTCCGCACACCTCAGAAGGGCAGATGTTCTGCAAAACTGCCCAGTGACCCACAGAGAAAGCTGACAAGCCTGCAAGGCTTTCACTGGGCCCCTCTGTGACTTCTGCCTCCCAGGTAGAAAGTATGCATATATTAGAAGAAAAAGAAGAAGTCCTGTTACAAGAACTATTCGGCCCTGGGTAGAAAAGAGGTCATTTGTCTCTGTCCAAGAAAAAAAAAATGTTCCTTCCTAGTGACCCTGAGACATTTGGGGATGGAGGCAAATGTGAAGGGCTACCCAGGGGAGAAAGAGAGGTGGAGAGACCAGGGAAATAAACGCCAGACTGCTCTAAGGTAACAGCAAAGTGAACTCAAAGCAGCATAAACGTGGGGAAGCACGGGAGAAAGGGAACCCTTTCCCCAACCAGTGCCCCCATGACTAAACCCTAGCAGAATGGAGGAAAAGAAGGAACTCCTCCCTCACCAGTGCCCATATGGCTCGTAAGACAGCACCCACAATCCAGAGTGTCCCCGCCCTTGCAGGGTGAGAAATGAACAGAAAAGTTAACAGGGCAAGGAGGCAGGAGGAATGAACGGTGCACGAGACTGGCATGGTTCCCTCCCCTGGGCCCGCAGGAGGCTCATGGCAGTTGGAATGTCCATCTGCTACACTCCACCACTAGGAAGGCTCACAGGAAGGACAGGGGACAACGATGACCCTACTACCCCTTGCCTAGAACGCACACCAGGAAGCAAGCAGCAGGGCCCGCCTGCCTGGGAGTGCACCCGAATCACCAATAGCCACGGCCCTCTTGTACAAGAGAGTTACAAAGTCCCTAAGCCAAGAATCATGGAAGTTGAGTTCAGCCAAGTACAACCCAGACATTTGGGCAGAGAAAGGGGGGCTGGGGATGCCAGCTGCCGTGCAAGTCCTGTTTGCTGGGAGTTGAGAGAGGCAGTCTCAGAGAACTGAGTGCTTTTACTACCTTAACCCAAAACAGTCTTCCGATGGTGAGATCCACAATCCCAAGGCAAATTCAGGATGAAAAGATCATGGTAGCATGAAGGTAGAACAAATTGAGGAATTCTGGGCATCTAGTAAGTAAGAGGCCATCTCTAACCCCAACTCATTCTGTTCCAAGTTTGGGAAAAATGCCACCTCCAGGAGAAATATTCTGCCAGCACAGTGTGAAACTGAAAAATCAGCCAAAAATCCATCAACCCTGCCAATTTACCAAGAAAGGAGATTTAACTCCCTAGCAGCTGATATATTTTTGCATTTAAAGGCTAAACTATTATCTACTCAATATCACTCTCTTCTGTGCTGGCAAGACTCTTGCCAAGGTTTAAAACACGCATACTCCACCCACTAGCACCAACTAATCTTCTATCTTACCCCAGAAGGAAACCTTACTTGTTGTATTACTAAGAACACACCATTATGTCTATTGAACAAATTGTGGAAAAGGGTGACCACCATAATGGATACGTGTGGATATGCACATTCTGTCGATGGACTTGGCAGTCTTTGTGGTTAGCGAGGATTACGACTTATCATGGTATTAGACTGTAGACTTTACTTCCAACATTATGGTGGATTCGGTACGTAGCCAGCTCTACTGTAAACAATTAAGAAAACTGGATACTATGGAAAAGCATCTTTCTAAATGACTAACAACCTGGCATGTTAGTAAGAAATATTTGGTGAGCAAAAACTAACTAAAAGCTGGAACCCACAACAGGAGCCAAGCCCTGGAGCCAGTGTGAGGATATTTGCCAAACAAAGTGACCTTGAGCTGCGACTTTCTGGCATCATGGGAAAAGACGACAGGATGAGAGTTTTCCATAGCTGATAAAAATACTATTACAAATATCCAGGAACTCCAATGAATAAAAGCGTGAAAAACAAAAAGAAATATACACCTAGATATGCTTTGTGAAACTGCGGAACACCAAAGGCAAAAATCATGTAAGAGCAGCCAGAGAGGAAAGACGGCTATTCTCAAAGGAAAGAGGAGACTGACAGATTTCAGAGGCAATGATGCAAAACATAAGAGGGTCTCTTACCTACTAGATGCCCAGAACTCCTCAATTTGGCCAGAGTTCTACCTTCGTGCTACCATTATCTTTTCCATCTGAATTTGCTGTGGGATTATGGACCTTCCTATCGGAAGATTGACTCTGTCTGGGGTTGAGGTACTAAAAGCACTCAGTTCTCTGAGACTGCCTCTCTCAACTCCCAGCTATAGTATGCTTATTTGTTGGAGAGAAAAATACCAACAACCCATAATTCAAAAATATTTCTCAAAAATAAGAACGAACATAGTGTATTTTTTCAAACAAACAAAACCAGAGAGGTTGTCACCAGTAGACCCTCACTAAAGAAAAAGGTACTTTGGGCTCTGTCAAAAAAAAAAAAAAAAAAAAGAAAAAAAAAAAAACACACTAAACAAAAACAAAGTTGGTAGAGTTGTTTGAATATTAATCAGAATAGATGTTAAGACTTAAAAGAATTACTAAAGAAACAAGTTTCACTGCAACTCACCAGAAAAAGAAAACAATTCTAAACTAACTGGTACCTAATAACAAATGCTCAAAACATATAAAACAAAAATTGACAGGCCAGAAGAAGAAATAGAAAAATCTACAATCATAGTGGGAGATCTTAATGTACTTTTCTCAGTAATTGATTGAGCAAGCAGACAAAAATCAGTCAAGATGTAAAAGATTTGAACCAGCCAATTAAGAAGCTTAATCGAATGGAGTTACATAGGACACTACATCTAATGGTGGTAGCACCCATAAAAGATTATGAAAACTGATCTTATATTGCGCCTTAAAATAAACCTCAATAGGGGGACCAGCAGTTAGCGTAATGGCTATGTCGCTGGACTCCCACGTAGTCGACCGCGGTTCGAGTCCTGGACCCAGTGGCTTAAACTCAAGCAGGGCACGTGTGCGTGCATGCCCAAGATCCCGAGAGGAGAATAGAGGAGAAGGGATTGCAGCATGGCCATCCCCCCGGGGGGTGATTTCTCGCTTTCTGTCTCTCTGTCTCTCTCTGTCTGTCTGGCGAGCGCACGTGCCCTATAGCAAAAACCTCTCCAAAATAATAAAAATAAATAAATAAACCTCAATAAATTTAAGATGTTGGGTATCAAGCAATGTTGGTCAATTATGATTTGACTAAGTTCGAATCAGTAATGAAAAGATAGTAAGAAAAGCAAATACCCAGAGTTTGAAAGTTAAGAAACACTGCTATAAAGAATACACAAGTCAAAGAATACTCATAATGGAAATTATGAAATACTTAGAGCCAAATTATATAAAATTATCACATATGAAAAAATGTGTGCTAAGTCAGAATGGAAATATATAGTTTGTAATGTTCAATAGGGGGAAAGTCTGAAAATTGTTTTAAAAATTGAAATTAACAAGTTATAAGAGAACAAAAGCTCAAACCTAAAGTTAGAAGAAGAAAATAAAACTAGTATATGAATTTGCAAAATATAAAACAGATGATTGCTGAACTGCCATGTAGCCGACTGCAGTTCGAGTCCCGGACCCAGTGGCTTAAACTCACACCGGGCACGTGTGCATGCATGCCCAAGATCCCAAGAGGAGAGTGGAGGAGAAGGGATTGGGGCGTGGCCATCCCCCCTTGGGGGTGATTTCTCACTTTCTGTCTCTCTGTCTCTCTCTGTCTTCCTGGTGAGCGCACATGCCCTATAGCAAACATCTCTCCAAATAAATAAATAAATAAAACAGATGATAGAGAGAATCACCAATCTGTTCTTTACAACAGTAATAACACTGTCAAATTCTGAAAAACTGCTCAATAAAAAAATACATGACACACAATTGTTTTGGGGCCAGATACTGGTGCAGTGCAAGGCTGCAGGAAAGTTCTCTCTCTCTCTCTCTCTCTCTCTCTCTCTCTCTCTCTCTCTCTCTCTTTTAGATTTTTTTTATAGGGCATGTGCGCTTGCTGGGGAGAGACAGAGAGAAAGGGAGAGAGAGAGAAAGAGAAATCACCCCCCAGAAGGGATGGCCTTGCCATAATCACTTCTCTTTTATTCTCTTGAGATTTTGGGTATGCACACAGATGTGCTCAGTGTTACCTTCAAGCAGCGGAGTCCTGCACTTGAACCGTGCAGTAAGCCATGTGGGATCCGACAGCACCTTAACCTCCCTGTCACCTTCTGGCCCCACACAGGAAATTTTTAATTCAAGCCCAGAGACTTCCTTGAACACACTTGGTACACATGTGTCCATTATCTGGGGCTGGCTGAAACAAGGGGGTGATCACAATGGGGGTTCCTCCCCTTGCTTATAGGAAAAAAAAAGAAACTTAATTTTAAAAAGGCACAATAGTTTTACAGATGGAAAGGGGACATAGCCACAGATGCCATAGAGCTTTAAAAAAATAAAAGTATAATGTCAATTACCTGACAGCGAAAATTTTGAAAATTTAAATGAAATGGACAAATTCCTAGAAAAATCTAACTAATCAAAATTGATTGAAGGGAAAAAACTAAATACTCACTAACTACCAAAAAAACTAAGCCAGAGGTTAAAAGTCTTTAGGGAAGAAAGAGTTTCAGTCTCATACAAACTTTCTGAGGACAGATAAAGATTTGACCTCAAAAGGGGAGTTCCTGTGTCGAAGGATTTTATTTCTTTTTTAAAATCTATTATTTTACTTACACTTGATCACAATACATCTTTACAGTGTACAATATGCTTTCTCCCAGCATGAATACTGAGCCTATTAATCAACTCAAAAGCATTACCATATACATTATCATTAACAGATAACTTTTCATTTTCGTGTCTATTAAATGTTTTGTTTCTCTCCCTGATCCCCTCCCCCAGCCCCATATTAACAACCCCCTTCTAGTCCCTAGTATCTAGTATCTACAGTTGGCCTCCCTGCTATCATACCTTCCAGCCTTTCAGTTTCTGGTACAGAGTGCAGACATTCAGTACATACTGCATGGGACATACGATGCCTCTCTTTCATAGTCTGACTTGCTTCATTTAGCATTAAATCTTCCATATTCATCCACTTTATATCAAAAGTCAGGGTCTCACCTTTTTATGGGTAGCATAGTATTCCATAACTACATGGGCCACATTTTTTTAATCCCTCATCTGTTTGGGACATTTGGGTTGATTGCATGTTTTAGCAATTGTGAATAATGTTACAATAAACATGGCAAAACAAAACTCTTCACAAATTACAGAAGAAACATAGTTTCTTGTCCTGATAAAGAATATCAAATCTATAGAGAACATCATTCTCAAGAGAAAATGTTGAACATGAAAGGCAAAACTAAAATTTTTAGATTATATGAGAGATGTATTGCCCTTAGGATGAATATCCTTAAAAAACATAAAATGTTCATGATAAAGGAAAGATTGATAAATTTTTACTACAGAAAAACTAAGAATTTCTGCCACTCTAGAGCTACTAAAAAAGAACCTGAAAAACACTATAAATTAGAAGAAGGCATTTGTGACACTAAGAAATCGCCTCATATATAAAGAACTCCCACAAACAAATTAAAAAATATAAACTACCCAAGTATTACATAAGTGGGCAAAGAACTTGAAGAGATACTTCCCCCATGAAAAAAACTAACAGCATATATAAACATGCCAAACCTCTTTAGTAATCAAATATATAAAAATCAAAACCAGATAAAATACTGTTACCCACAAAATAGGCAAAAATGTCAGACAATACTCTAAAAAAATAGAAAGTGTTAGCAAGGACACAGAGCAATGGGAACAATTATACAATACAGTTGGATATAGAAACTGGTTAAACACATTGGAAATAAAATTTGTGCTGAGGTAAAATTCATATAGTAGAAATTACTTGTGCAGTAGTCTAATAGCATTGAAAAATGCTCATAGTCTATGACCAGTAAATGTACTACTCTGTAGTCCCTAAGCAACCTTATATACATGCTCAACAGGGGACTTGAACAAAAATGTTGTCATAGGCACTATTTACAATAGCAAAAAACTGAAACTAAGTGTCTGTTAATTGTAGAAGACACATAAACAGCCATATATGTACTCAATGGCATATTGCAGTTCAGAAAAGTGGGGAAATTCAGCTATATTCAACAATCTGAATGAATCAGGGAGTAAAGTATTTAACAGCCAATTGGCACAGGGACTGTCCAGTCAGAAGGGGTCCTAGCCACAGAGCGACAGATACACACACACACACACACACACACACACACACACTGCTGTGCCAGGTATAATTCTTTTAGGAAGGCAGAGAGGACTTCCAGAGGTGTCATGGGAGCACTCAGGAAAGCTCAGATGAGTAGCAATCTACCAACAGATCCAGAAATATTTTACTTGTTTGTAAGCCATGGCAGCCTCACCAGTATGCATGGGCTAAATACAAACATGAAAATAAAAGAACACAGTCTGATGCCATTTATGTGAAGCTCACAAACATACACATCCACACAATGTTTTTTTAGGGCTACAAGTAAAAGAGAAGATCATAAAGAAAGGCATGGGGAAATGACACAGAGGTGTCTAGAAAACGGTGATGTCTAAGAAAGGCGGGGATGGAGAATGGACGGAAGCACCCAGGGGGTTTCAAGGGTAAGAGTAACATTGCTTTTCTCCAATTGACTGGTGGATGTGTAAGTGCTGGTCATATTATTGTTCCTTAGATCCTTACAGACATTTTATAAGTATCTAGTGTTTTTTAGTATCTAGTGGCTAGTCACTAAAATTATTTTTAAAAAAAAGACATACAGAAAATTTTAATAGGAAACTCTCATATCAAATTGCTGTGGTTCTTGCTGCATTTTTCCTAGTTGCTGGGCAAAGATGATGCTCTTAAACCTACTTAAAATTCTCAAAGCTTCTCCCCAAATCACTTCAGAAACATTCTGGCAAGAACCTCTCCAGTCAGGTACAGCAAGGCCCAAGCTCCAGAGAATATTTTCTCTGGCTCCTCTATTTAATACAATCATAATCATAGAGATATCTTCTTTTTGCATCTCCTGAAATCTCAAATTTTGAAATCTTTAAAACGAGGGCATGAAGCAAATAACTGCATTCTGTTTCTCTTGCTTAGATTTTGGGGGTGGGGGAACGTTCTTGTTTTATGTTTGTTACCATGTGCTCCAGCTGCACGTGCCTGACGCCCCTCATCAAGATTTGCTGACAGTCAGGGGAAGTTTGTAACAGTGTATTAAGTACATCTTGAGGGCCAGGGAGTGGGGGGAGTTTGGGAGCTTGCACACGTGTGCAGTTTTTTGGCAATCCCAGCAAATGCTTGGTATTTTTAAATTTGACATTCACTTCTTCAGTTATTTGTGAACAATCCCTAATATCCACACCACAGGGCAATTTATCTGTTTTCTGAAAGGACAAATGTGAACTGGGCATTACAAAGCCACAGAACAAGTGTGAGTCACTTAGCTAAAGAGGAAGCTTCTGGAAGGCCCAGCCACCCCATCCTAAGATGCCACCAGGGAAACAAACTCTTGGAAAGGGAGAAAACTTTATTTTCCTCAGTGCAAGCTGAAAAAACAAATAATAGGTGGCCCTATGAATACTCGTAAGAATTTCTCCTCTCTGCACTGAAAACTGATTCTGAAGGAATAGACAAGAACCTATGCAAATATTTCTGCCTTCGCAAGTCTGGGGATCCGACAAGGCCTTGTGATGTATATTGGTGGCGATGTCAAGGTTCAACTGTATTGAATCTTTATTGAGGTTTCCAGAATTCTTCCATTGAAATTACATCACTTTATTCTTATCAGTGCTTCTCTGGTCTTAAAAGTCAGTTGAGCATCTTGCCAAGTCTGGGAATCCAATGACTGACTGAAGAGTCTACAATTCATGTCAGAGACTCAGTAAGATATAGTGTGTATTTGTAACACTGTTTTTTTCCTCATTGGCTTTTCTTCAGCTCCTATTATGCATACATAAATAATTTTTTAAAAGTTGACCCTGAACTCCAATTCAAGGGCCTGTGGATGCTCAGCAAGACCCTGAGATTCCTGAGACTGACTTCTCTCTTTTTTCCCTGACTTCTCTCCCCAAGTTGGAGAGGCGTTCTCAGATCCTCCCTACCACACACGTGGAAGAACTGCACTCTTCTCCCACAGGAATTCCAGGTGCAGCTTTTGTAACATGAGGTAAACAAGGGTGGAGTCGCAACACGCGTGTACCATGGCTTCCGTCCATGGAAGCGCCCACCCCCACAGTCCTGCCTCCAAAACAGATTTCCCACTGTGACCCTCTCAGCAGGGCAGCTCTCTGGGCAGGGTGGTCCAGTCACTTCCCACCACCAACCCCTCTTTCTGCTCCGCTTTCCACACCTCCTGGGATTTCAGGGGATACTCTTTTCTCCAACTGATTCCAACAGTATCCCTGTGCTCATATCCATGGAATCTTTGGGTGGTTCTAGGCATTTCTGGTTATAGTCAATGACCCATTATTGACAGTTTCTTTTAGCAAGTTTAAACATGTCTTTAGAGGCCAGGAAGAATTCAACATTGGCACAGTGGTAATGCCACTGCAGCCACAAGGGAGGGTGTGGGGTTCCTGCACACGCCTGGCCTGCACGTGTGTGCCTGTGGCCCAGGCTGGCTGAGACTGGGAGGATCCCGGCGCGGGGACCCTGTTGGGGGTGGTCATCTTTTTCTTCCCTTATTGCTTTCTCCCTCTCTCTCACTGTCTCGATAAGTAAATAACTTTTTAAAAATGAATTTACTTAAGTTATCAAAACAATGAATTGACATACATCTTTTTAAAGTGAGATTTTTGCTATAGGGCACATGTACTTGCCAGAGAGACAGAAAGCAAGAAATCGCCTCCCCCAGGGAGGATGGCCATGCCACATTCCCTTCTCCTCCATTTTCCTCTTGGGATTTTTGGGCGCACACACACACACACACACACACACACACAGGCCCGGTATGAGTATTAAACCACCGAGTCCGGGACACAAACCATATCGGTAGGAGTCCAGCGACATAACCATTCCACCATCTGCTGGTCCCTCTTCATTTGCTTTTAATTAGTCTTCACATTTTCTGAATTTCAGAAATACCTTATAAAAAATGTGTATTCATTTTCCTCTCATTCTGTTTTCCTCGCAGCCATTTTTTGGAGAAAATTGTAACGGACTAAATCGGCAGAAGGTCAGGGCGAGCTGAGCACTGCTCGGGTGACTCAGAATCCTGAGTGGTGAGCACGTCTGAAGTGAGTTAACTCCGTCACTTAGCAAGAGGCTGTGGCCAGGACATCTGGCACTTGGTTTTTCTGACACACCACACTGGTGGTGGCAAGTCCACAGTCCCTAAAAGAGGGAAGAATCGGATGGCCACGAGGGTCCCCTATCCTGTTCCATCTTCTCTACCGTCAGGTGTCTTCCAACTCCAGCATTAAAGTCTCCAAGTCAGACAATCTCTCAGTGTATCTCCTGATCACAAGGTTGAGGGTCACGTGTTTCCTCCTTAGTACTTTCTGCAGTATCAAATGTTAGAGCATAAGCAATACTAACAGCAGCATAATAGTTCCCTGCCACATCGCAACACAAGTTCATAAACTTTTCAGTTACGTTCAACAGCACGGCTGATCATTTTGATCAGTAAGAGCTTAGCTGTCCAGAAACTTCCGGCCTCTGTTACCCTGGATAGCCACTGCTAATTATCATGTGAGGGAAAAAACATCAGGCATATACTTCAGATTCTTAAAGTGGACACACGAAGTGTAAATTTAAACTGTTCTTGATACATGTGTGTCACTGTGAGCATCCAAAGGGAGTCCTGAAGACCCACCGAAATATATGAAATTTCATCACATTGCTTATATTCAATATTTAAATAGTTAGGACCAGCAGATGGTGTAATGGCTACATCACTGTGCTCCCACATAGTCAACCATGGTTCGGGTCCCAGACCCGGTGGCTTAAAACTCACACTGGGCATGTGTGCATGCATGCCCAAAATCCCGAGAGGAGAATGGAGGAGAAGGGATAGAGTCATGGCCATCGCCCACCCCCACCCCCCGGGGGGGGTGGGGGTGATTTCTGGCTTTCTGTCTCTCTGTCTGTCCAGGGAGCACATGAACCCTATGGCAAAAACCACTTTTTTAAAAAAATAGACTCTCACACTTTGAGTGTTTGTGCCTTTTAAATTTTATTTTATTTTAGTTTAGTTTAGTTTTTCTATTTCCTATACTACTATTACTTCTTATGGATGCCTGGTGACCCTCTTCCAATTTACTAGGTGAATTTAGCAAACTAGTATCCAAGGCTCTTAGAACTTTAAGTAAATGCAGAGTCCTGAAAGAGGGTCTGATACTTTCTCCAATGCTCAAATCCATGACGTGCAGCTCACGGACATATGACATCGCTCTTGGTCTAGTATTTTGATCCCTACTGGGTACAGGAGATCACGTAGTTCCAGATTACTGTGGTAGTATCCATCAACTACAGACCACCTGACTTTTTTAGCCAATCCCATTTTCTTCTCAAGATATTTTGGTAGACTTGGTAAGGCTGTGGAGAGTTATACCTATTTTGTGAGATGAATCAGTCAAGGGCTTTGGCCAAGTGTGGGCCCGAAGGCCAACTCTGCCTGGCCACAGGGCCACGTTTCCTGCCCTGCCCGCCAGTGCATCTGCAGACTGGGACGCATGCTGTGACTCCCTGGGAACCAGAATGAAGGCCAGCAGGGCAGGGCCTCCTTGATGAGCAGCATGGAGGGCAGAAAAGAACCTGAAAGACGCCAGGGAGCTCACAGAGCAGGGAGTGAGAGGTGAGTGCAAAGCCGCCCAGGGGTCACACCGCTTTCTCAGCTTCATCTTCCATCAAGACAGGTCGTGGAATCTGCCAGGACTTCAGACCGAATGCTCTTCTGGCCTGCACCTTTCACACACTAAGTGCCTCAATGGCTCACCTGACAAGATCCCAAGGCGGCCTGCACTTCTCCACTCCAAGGAGGGTGTCCGCTGCTAAGACACAGAGGACGGAGACGGCGCAGCGGCAGCACCAGCTGGGCGCATCTGGACCCACCGCCACAGCGTACACGTGAGTAGGTGGCCTTAGAGCAAGTCCCCTGAGCTACTGAAGATCACAAAGTCTTAGCCATGAGGGCCAGACTTTGCCATCAAATAGCAAATCTGCCAGCAGCCCTAGGCTGAGGGGCTCAGGGATGTGATAAGAGTGCCCCATGGTAACTATTCTGTGTCCCACAGGGGCCTTCACTAGACAGAGTGGGGAGGAATGAGAGAGCTAAGTGTCATACCCCCTCCCGCCTGCAGACGTCTCAGTGGGACAGCTGCTCTACCTGGCAAAGAAACTGCCGTATTTCTAATACAAGGACGTAAGGGCCCTCAGCCTGGCCGTGCCTTCGCAGCTGTAAAGAGCGTATGTCGAACAGCACAGCCAGCACTGAGGTCTACGCTTCGGCCCCACAGCACAGCCTCACCCAGGAGCAAAACTGACTCCCTAGAGAGTCAGGAACTTCCCCACGTGGGCCGCTCCGTGGGCAGCATGAGGAACAGCTGGGGGCTGAGCAGTCACCCCAGATTCAGGATGCATTTTCTGGGCTGAGTTAGGAACCTCGACCTCGGCCCAGCCGGAGTAAGTCCAGCCCTCTCCATGGTCCAGGAGGGATGAGATTACCAAATGAAAGTCCAGACAAGCCACGGCCAGCTAGATCAACAGCACCCCAAAGCCACCATGTCCTAGATGGGACCCATGACAATCAAGGGGTTTGAATGCTTTCTCGTAGTCCCCACACTCTCCCCGTCCCCAGAACACAGAATTACATAAAGACATCTTAAACAACTGTGGCACCCAACTTCTCCAGTCCCGCCGCTCACACCGTCTGATCATTAGCTGGGGTTACATAACCACACAAACACAGGCTGGGGAACATTCCCCTGGAGATCAGAGCAGCAACACCTCCTTCTCCCCTTCCCACCCTCCTCCGCCCCCAGCACGCAGAAGCAGGCCGGTGTCAACAAAGCCAAAGGCTCCATGAATCTGGGGGGTGGGGGTAGGACCTGGCAGCTGAGGGGACTATGCCAAGGCTGCCAGAAACTTAAGGGTGCACAGCCCAAAAAGGGCCAGGGTGCTGCTCAGGAAGCAACCAGACCCACAAACCCTACTCTTGCAAACACTGTCCCCAGTGTTCAAAGGCGGCCGAACCACAGCGGCAGTCTTGCCAAACCAAACCAAACCAAACCAGCCACAGGAAACCAACACCTGACCTAGGAGTCCTCCACCCTGCCCTCTCCTGTCCAGTCGTCCCGGAGCCCAGACTGTCTGCCACCCTCAGCAGCCTGGACAACTCCGTCGGGGTGGCTGGCACACCAGTATTCCCATTTTAGGAGGTGGCGAAACGTGAGGCAGAACGGAGGGCGCCCCCGCTTTGCTAACAAGTCAAGACTCCCCAACAGAACAGGACTTGGTTTACTTTTGTTGAGTTTTGTTGGGGAGTGGTGGTGATTTGGGGACATCTTCAGGGGCTGGGAGTAAGGGGGAAGGGGAAGCGCTCCCTCTGTCCCGGCTCCCGGCACCACGGGAATCTCATTCTCAACCAAGCAGGCAACAGAGACCCGGGAGCCGCGGCCAGGGAGGCAGAGGAAAACGCAGGCGCAGGGCGCGAACCCCGGGCCAGACGGCCGGCCGAGGCTCCTGAGCAGCCGGCTCCCTGCGCGGGTCCCCAGCGCGGCCAGGCCGGGCAGCGGCGGCGCGCACAGGGTGACAGCCCCGCCTGCAGCGCCGTGACTGACGCGGGTCACCCAGGCTCGCGCTCCCCAGCACCAGGCCGGCGCGAGTCTGCCCCCGAAGGCCCCAGCCAGCCCTGCGCGCCCGGACACCTGGCCCAGGACAGGCAGCGGCGACGACATGGAATCGCAGCTCGCTCCCGCGCTTCCCGGCGGCCCAGGCAAAACCACCATCAGTAAACAGCGCGACGGATCCGTCCCCGATGAAACCCAGAGTCCCCTACCTTCGCCGTGGGATGGCAGACTGGTCCTGCGCTCCCGGACCCAGGATCCAGCCCCTTCTTCAGGAATTATTCCGGCCAGTCGGGATTTTGTGCATTTTTTTCATGAACACCTGTTTCAAGTAAGGGGTAAAGAC
Source organism: Tupaia tana (assembly GCA_026018925.1). Lineage (NCBI taxonomy): Eukaryota > Metazoa > Chordata > Mammalia > Scandentia > Tupaiidae > Tupaia > Tupaia tana. The sequence continues at coordinate 2,411,505 of JAKSZU010000004.1, read as the reverse complement.
CTTATTGAAGGAATTGTCCTTAAAAAATAACCTGTGCATATGTGTGTCCATCCAGGCGTGCATGCGTGTTTGCATACACACACATGCACACGGAACATCCATGTACATGGAGCACCAAACTAGGCAGTTGATAATGGGAGAGGCGGCTGGTTGTGAGCATGCTCGCGCTCGCACCGGGAACAGATCCACCCTCTGTTATTCCTCTGAATAAATATAAATCACCGTCAGGAACCCAAACAGAAGCATCCCTCTTGAATTCCTGCTGCTGAAAAACACGGAATAAATTCAGCCCGCAGACACAGAATCTAATCAGCAGCTGTTTTCCGTATCCAGGGCCAACCCATGCCTCCCTTGTCTTTTCCACTAGGAGTCCAGACCTTTTTTGAAAGGGGTTTTAACCTTTTAAAGATACAGTACACCAATTATCACTTCTGAATAGCTATCACTCCCCGTGCAGGAAGTCAGTCCCACAGCCACAGCCACACACACAGCACGCTCGCACGAGGTGATGATTTCATCTGGCCTTTGAAAAAAGCGCATGTGTATGTATGTACTGTGTATGAGCACATAGAATACACAAATGGGGAGAGAATGCAAAGGCAAAGCATTCATCTAAGCATGCATATTTATTGTAATGATGAGCTGCTCAGTGACAGTGAGCGATCAGCGTGTTACATAAACCCTCTGAGCCTTCACTTCTGAACACACATGTGCCCGGGGTCAGATGATGCAGGGGACTCTTGGCAGCAAGGTAAGGCCCTCACCAGCCCCTAACTGTTAGAAGAAGGCCAGGAAGACTGCAATAGCGGCTTCAGAAATGGGAACTGGGGCCACCCTGAAGCTCAGCACCGGCCACTCCCTGCCCTGCCCTGCCCCGCCCTGCCCTGCCCTGCGCTCCTACAGTCTCAGGGACCATGACCACAAACCAGAGTAGTTCCGGTGCTGCTGCTGAACTGCCCTGTGATGTAACCAAGGACCAGATCTCCTTCCAAGACAATTCCTTCCAGCCAGAACCAGGAATCAAAACTATTACCTGGACCCTGGAGTCTTTAAGATCCAGACTTAGACTCTTCAAGATTTTATTAATGGGTTTTGCTGTTATTTTGTTTGGGTTTGGTTTTTACTTTTTCTGAAGAGTGAGGTATGAGCAAATGGGGGGGACATAGTAGGAGAGTAAACACCCCCAGCCTAAATTCTTTTTAAACAATTATCCTCCAAGTACTTCAGCTACCAGGTAGTGTTACACCAGTTTTGTTTGGGCTTTTAAAGAAGCAGCGCCAGGAAGTAACATTCCTCAAATTCGAAATGTGACCGTTGCTTTTGTGCCCTGGGAGCGCCAGAGCTCCAGAAGGCGCTGCCTGCTTCCCCCCTGGTTTCTGCTCGGCAGCAACAGCAGGGGCTCCTCTCAGGAGCCACAGGACCCTGGTAAGTCCTACGATAGCATCCGGGCCTGTTCCCCTTGCCTAGTCCCACCAGCCACACCACTGACACTGCCCCGCCTCCTGGCAGGCCCTGACTGCGCTGCCCGCCCAGCCACACATGCGCTCCCTTCCCCCCCCCCCCCCTTCCCAGGCTCTTTAGCAGAAAATTATCATATTTCATGTGTCATCGCCCTAGCTAGCTGGGCCTGTCACTGATTGGCTGGGCATTGGCAGCCAGAAATGTCACCAGCCACACAGTGTGGAGCTGGCTCTCCCGCTGGCCACCACAGACCTGAGCATGGGAGGCTCTGTGACAAGGCGAGACCTGCCCAGAGAGCCTGTCACTGCTCTCCCTGGTCCGGCCCCCACGCCCTCTCTGGGTCTCTCTGCCCAGCACCAGGGGAGGCAGACTGGGAAGGGGTGTGGAGAAGTCTCAGGGACTGCGAGGGGACTGCGGTGCCACCCGCAGAAAGAACATTTCTGTTCTTTCCAGCATGTATGAGAAGAAACTAAAGATGTCTCTACTTGGGTTTCAAGATTTGGAGAAAACGTTCCTAACAAAAACAGTCTCACGTTTAAAATTTAAAAGTCAGTAAGCAGTAAGACTGGGTGAGAACAAGATGTTTCACCTGTGGGAGTTTATTTATTCCGTCCAACATTACATGCACCAAGATACAATCACAATATCGCAAAGGAACCCAGAAGGTGACTTGCGTCCATTATTTTACCCTACAAGAGAACAGCGCTTCACCCTCCAGGAGAGAAGGCCACATAGCTTGGCTCTGCGGTGAGTTAGGACGCCACACTTTTGAACAGTTCAATGGTCTTTGCAGTGAGCAACATGAATCACTCCAGTTGCAATTAAATCTTAGTCCCCCCTGTGGTATTTTCCACAGGTTTCATGTGAATCACTGCTTAAGTCTCACCTTCTTTCTGTTCTCCTGACTCACCTAAATCCTCTCTGGCCTTTTTTGTAAAACTTGTGTCTCAAACCTTTCATTATGTTGCTTTATTCCTTAGACTTTAAAAGAACAGCCTCGGAGAGTCAGATGAAGCTGGAAAGTCACTGGGTTCAGCCGGCCACCTGATGCTCCCATCCCCCCACTCTCTCCAGGCTGGGGCTTGTTTTGGGGGATGGTTAAGTTGGGCTCACACATTTAACTCCCTTTCACCCCTCCCCCAAAAAGCCAGTTACACAACCCGAACCTCAGTGGCAATCAGGAGCCAGAGACGGGGGTCACTGGGCAGGGGCTCACCCGGGGAAAGGGGAACGACAGGACCTGAGAACTAGGGGGAAGGAACCAATGAGTGGGACACGGGTGGGGGGAGCTGGTAAACGCATGACTCTGCATGGACCCCTCATGGAGGAAGTGCACGAGTTTCCAGAAGGGGTCTTGAACAACCCCAAGTGCAGAGGGTAGGGACTAAACAAAGTCATGGGCATCAGTGCAGAGACAAATTAAAGGACATTAGGAATTAAGGCCGTTGTTTTGGAATGCCCCCCACCCCCCCCCCCCACACACACACACAGAAGAAGAAAAAGAGATTTTAATGATCAGATAAAACACAAGATAAAAAAGAGAGATTCAGAATATCAGTCTGAAAGGCATTCCGGATGGAGACACCACCATTAACAACGGGGGAAAAGCAGTGATCGAGGAAGTGTCAGAGAATGTGTTCTTGGGCTGGAAGGACGGTGAGTCTCACATCACCTGCCACTCTGGGCAGCAAGAATACATATTCTAGATGTAGTCTGGCACTCCAAGAACCACAAACACCCCAGAGGAAGAAATCAGACTGCAGAAAAAGACCGTCAGACTGACAGCATACTTCTCCTCTGCCACACTACGCTAAAGACACAGGCACAGCCCCACCTGCGCAGCACAGTCACCGTATGCCCAGCAGCAGTGCTGGAAGCCACACGGCCGACTACAGGTTTGAATCACTGGGGTGACCTGAAAACACACAAATTCTCATGCCCAAGATCCTGAGGAGCAGAGAACTGAGAAAAAGGAATCATAGTATGATGGAGCCCAGTCAAGGATTCTCTTGTTCATACACACGCACACATGTATGCATGCACACAGTGTCATAAAATAGAAAGGAAAAAAAAGGCACTGGTGGGACCAGCAGTTGGTGTAATGGCTCCAGTGGCTTAAACTCACACTGGGTGCATGTGCGTGCATGCCAAAGATCCTGAGAGGAGAATGGAGAAGAAGGGATTGTGGCGTGACCACCCCCGGGGAATGATTTCTCACTTTCTGTCTCTCTGTCTTTCTCTTTCTGGTGAGTGCATGTGCCCTATAGCAAAAACCTCTCCAAAAAAATAAGGCACTGGCACCATTTTTATAGAATTTTAAGGAAATTCTGTAACTTGAGAATTCTCCCAGCTGCCAAACTATAATTTCCTTCTAATATGATGGTATGTGGAAAGGAAAGATATATTCACAGAAATAGAAATTATACCATCCGGTTACCCTTTATTTTAGAAAGATAAATGATACTATGCTTCTATCGATGCGATATAATATTGCCAAGGACTTTCTGACCACCATAATGCATGATGGTACATGCTCACCTAACTGGGAGGCTGCTAACTGCTCCGTCAGTATCTACCCTCCCCTCCCTTTCTTACTTAGTGACAAAACTTGTAGCTAGGAACACAGCCTCCCTGCTAAAGACTACATTTTCCAGCCTCCCTTGCAAGAAGGTATGGCCAGGAGGGTTTTGTTTTTGTTTTTGTTTTTGTTTTTCTTTCTTTTCCGGCACTAGAGTTGAGGACATTTTTAATTTGTCCTAAAGTCATCAAAGCAAAAATCATGATAAAACATTCTGCTTTCCTTTACAATTGCCCAATGCAAAATATGTATGTGTATATCTATATCTATATCTATATCTATATCTATATCTCTATATATATATATGTATGTATGTATTTGTAGGAAAAAAATGGTTTTGTACATGGGATGAAACAATATAAATTCAAAACTTACAGATAAGGGTTAGCTCTATCGCTCATCTCTTTAAAAAATTTATACGAATATCTAGCCAAAACCAACAAGAGTATTATCTCCCTTAAAACATTATTTCTCCAGCTCTCCAAGTAGACCCCAGGACTGCACACTGTATGGCAACATCCTCAAAAGGCCCTGCCAGTGATCAGGTACCAGAGTTAAAATCCCAGAGTCCTTTCTTTCAAATGGAAGAAGGAAGACAGAGGGACAGAGAAACTATTCACACTTCGTCTTCTTTCCTTGTGGCTCGTGGTCTCCTCGTCCTCCACCTCCTCGGAAGTCATCGCGCCCTCCAAAGCCTCCTCGGCCTCTGCCACCAAATCCCACCTCTGCCTCCTCTGCCTCCAAAGCCTCCTCTGCCTCCACCTCGACCCCTGAAGCCACCTTCGCCCTTAGGCTTGGCCCAGTCCAAGGTGACTTTCTTTCCGTCAACTTCACCATCTTCCATGGCCTCCTTGGCAGCTTTGGCATCTTCCTCACTGTTGAAGTCTACAAAACCAAGCCCTTTGGAGGATCCTGTCTCCCGGTCAGTGACTATCCTCGCACAGATAGAGCCGTCAAAAGACTCCTTTAATGTCCCTTCGGTGGTATCCTCAGACAGACCTGTGACCAACAGGGTTTTAGAGGGGTGACTTTTTGCATTTGGTGATACCCTGAGTCCTTGAAGCTCTCGCCTGATTGTTCTGCCTTCAATTCCCCTTTTATACAGGAATTTAAAGCTTCTTTACAATCTTCAAATAAAACAAATTCTATAAACGCATACCCTTCAGATTTGCCATTTTGGCTCTGAGGCACTTTGATAAATGTTGCCTTCTCAAATACTTCCTGAACTGTTTCTTCTGCTGCATTGTAGGAGAGGTTGCTCAAAACCAGAGTTTTCGATTCCCCACTCCAAGGGCTGTTCTTTCCACCTCTATGGTCTCGATCTGACCTTTCTCTCCAGTGTGGTATAGGGAAATGGACCGCCCATCAATCTCTGTTCCCTGTGGCCAGGAGGGCCTTGGCATGTGTACCTTTTTAAAGCTCCAAGGCCAATTCTGACCATCCTAGTGGAAAACATTGTGGGTTCCAGCTTTAGAAAGTCATAGTCATTATAAAATTTTATCAGTTCCAGATACCAACCCAAGAGATGTGAGATAAAGATATTCCATTGGATGAAAGAATCTAAAAGTCATACCCATAAATTCAATCTATTAAAATAAACATGGGGCCAGCCAAGTGGCATGGTTGTTAGAGCACTAGAACCCACATGGCCTGCTGCACAGTTTGAGTCCCAAACCTGGCAGCTTAAAGAACACGCCAGGTACATGTGCCCAAAATCCCAAAAGGAGAACAGAGGAGAAGGGGTTGCAGTGTGATCTTCCCCCCAGAGGGTGCTTTCTCATTCTGTGTGTGTGTGTGTGTGTGTGTGTGTGTCTCCAGCAAGCACACAAGCCCTATAGCAAAATTATAAATTAAATTTTAAAAAATAGCATAACAAAACTGGCTAAACTCCAAATAAGAAAAGTACTAGGGAGAAATGTTCACCTGTTGAAATATCCATTTTGTAAGCCAAATAATGTGATTGAATGTGTAAAAGAAAATGAAATTAAAAAAGAAAAAATATTTTTTTAAAGAGAAAGTAAAAAAACAAAAAAAGGAGCTAAAAGGTAAAGAGACAGCTTCCTAGAATACTAGAGAGGTGGAAGTGGGGATTCCATTCAGTGGCTCCGGGAGTATGACTGCTTTTTCTCCAGGGGAGGATGGCATGCTGAGTTTGGGTTCAAGAACCAGGACAAACAAATGTTGCTAAAAATTCTCTTTTAGGGAAGAATTCAGCCAAGAGATTGGAGAAGTTCCTTCGGTGCTGGGCACATCCAGTGTGAAAGGAACGTGGCACAAATGAGCGTCTCAGATCTAGTGAGACCCCACTGTAGGCGTCCAGTGGCATGGCAGTCATGTCCCCCAGATGGGTACTTCTGGGTGCCCCTCAAGCCCGCACTGAGACAGGTCACCCAGCTTCTGGACAGCTTACATGCCTGGGCTGAACAAACTCTGGATATGTGTTGGGGGTGGGGGAGCAGGATGAGATTCTCTTGTGGCAACTGAGAGGCCTGTTAAAAATGCTGCAAAGGGGGACCAGCAGTTAGCGTAATGTCTATGTCGCTGGACTCCCACGTAGTCAACCGCGGTTCGCATCCTGGACCTGGGGGCTTAAAATTCACGCCAGGCGCGTGTGCGTGCGTGCCCAAGATCCCGAGAGGAGAATGGAGGAGAAGGGATTGCGGCGTGACCATCCCCCCTGGGGGGTGATTTCTCGCTTTCTGTCTCTCTGTCTCTCTCTGTCTGTCTGGCGAGCGCACGCGCCCTATAGCGAAAAACGTCTCAAAAAAAAAAAAAAAAATGCTGCAAAGGGGCCAGCAGGTGACATAGTGGTTAAGGCACTGGACTCATATGGCCAACTCCATGGTTCAAGTCCCAGATTCAACAGCTTGAAAAACACGCCAGGCACATATGCATGCAGGCTTGAAATCCCAAGAGGAGAATGGAAGAAAAGGGACTGTGGTGTGGTCATTCCCCCCTGGGGGGTGATTTCTCACTTTCCCTTTCTCTCTCTGACTCTCTGTCTCTCTCTAGCCCTATGGGGGTGGGGGAGAAGCTGTAAAGATCAATATGGGCGAGTCGTAAGTGGCATATCTGCAGCCGCGACTCCAAAGAGGAGCATAGAGAATGGCAGGAGCAGGATTAGAAATGCTGGTCAGACTTGAAGATAACTAGGAAAGACCATCGATCAGCCAGCTCTAGTTGATGGTGGTTCAAATCCCAGCCCTAGCAGCTTGTGTGAGTGTGTGCCCAAAATCCTGACAGGATGGAGAAATGGAGAAGGAGTTGTGACAAGACCACGCCCCACTGAGGGGTACTTTCTCCCCCCTTTCTGTCTCTCTCTGGCAAATGCATGTGCCCTCTGGTGATTAAAAAATAAATAAATAAATAAGTAAATAAATAAAATAAAATAAAAAGGGGCCCGCTGGTGGCACGGTGGTTAAGGCCATATACCCTTCCCACAAGGCCAACCTCACGATTTCAGTCCCAGACCCAGCAGCTTGAAAAACATGCAGGGCACATGTGAAAAACATGCTGGGTACATGTGGAAAACATGCAGGTACATGTGAAAAACATGCTGGGTACATGTGGAAAACATGCAGGTACATGTGAAAAACATGCTGGGTACATGTGGAAAACATGCTGGGTACATGTGGAAAACATGCTGGGTACATGTGGAAAACATGCTGGGTACATGTGGAAAACATGCTGGGTACATGTGGAAAACATGCAGGTACATGTGGAAAACATGCAGGGTACATGTGGAAAACATGCAGGTACATGTGGAAAACATGCTGGGTACATGTGGAAAACATGCTGGGTACATGTGGAAAACATGCAGGTACATGTGGAAAACATGCAGGGTACATGTGGAAAACATGCAGGTACATGGTGCCCCAAATCCCAGACGGCGAAGAGGAGGAAAAGAGACTGAGCAGCACGGCCGTTCCCCGTGGGAAGGGCCTCCTCGCACCTTCTTCCTTTCTCTCTCTGGCGAGCACACACACTCTCCAGCAAATTTTAATTAATTAATTTTTAAAAGATGATCATGAAAATAAATATCACAAATCCTGTCGTTTATGACATTAAGCTGGTGTCAAAACTCATGCTTTCCGAGGCCGAGGAAATAACGTGTGAAGTAGCTTGGTATAAGCAAAAGAGAACTGCGGTGCCTTTCTCCATTTTTTCATTTTTTTTTTTAAAAAGCTAAAAGCTGTGTTGGTTGGGGGCCAGCAGGTGGCGTGGTGGTTACAGCACGTAGCCAAACAGGGTTGAGTCCTGGACCAAGTGGCTTGCTTTCTCACTTTCCCTCTCTGTCTCTCTCTGGTGAGCACACACGCCCTATGGCAAAATTTTAAAATAACAATAGTAATAAATAAAATTAAAGAAATCGTTCCTTTGAAAAAAAAAAAAAAAAGAGTGAGAAAGGAAAACACACCAAGCACTTGTCGTCTCCCAAGAGGAGAATGGAGGAGAGGGCATTGCCGAGTGGCCATCCCTCCCACCCTGGGAGGGGCGATTTCTCACTTTTCGCCTCCCTCTGTCTCTGTTTCTCTCTAGCAAGTGTATGCACCCTATGGCAAAACATCTAAGAAAAAGAAAAGTTGTTTTAGTTAAAAACAGTGGGAGTCAGAAGGTGGACTGCCAACTTGCAACCCTTCTCCCCAGTGATCACAGTCAGTAAAAGAAAGAAGAAAAAGAAAATCCAGTCCTCTCTTAGAAAGGTAAAGAAAATTTGTTTTTTAAAAAATTATTTAAGGGGACCTGCAGTTGGCGTAATGGCTATGTCGCTGGACTCCTGTATAGTCAACCGTGGTTTGACTCCTGGACCCGGTGGCTTAAACTCACGCCAGGCACGTATGCGTGCATGCCCAGGATCCCGAAAGGAGGATAGAGGACAAGGGATTGCAGCATGGCCATCCCCCCTGGGGGGTGATTTCTCGTTTCCTGTCTCTCTGTCTCTGTCTTTCTGGCGAGCGCACACACCCTATAGCAAAAACCTCTCCAAAAAAAAAGAAATATATATATATATATAAGCATATACTGCTTTCTGAGCAATTTTCAAGAAAAAGCTAAAGAATGCTGCTGAAAACAGGAAGTCTTCAGATGAGTTTGGTCAGGTGGCCCACCACGGCAATTCTCCAGCTGCAGTCCGAAGAGCAGAATGGGTGACAGGCGTGCCCAAGTAGTGGACAAGTTCCCCCACGTCTCACTTGAACTCTAAAGATGTCCACTCTGGGCCCTTACAGCACAAGGGATTTTTTACTCTCTGCCGTCGGGGCTACCTCATCAAAACCCTCCCTACATCTGAGGAGGGTACAGTGAGCCCCATGTACCCTTGCCCAGCTTTCTTTAACGTGGCATCTTACACAACCTGAGCACAATGACCAAAACCGGGACGCTGATACGGGCCCAATACCACTTGCTAAAGGACAGATTTTTCCCTGAGGTTACTAGTGTCCCCACCACTAGTGTCCTTTTTTGGTCCTAGATTCAATTCAGGACCTCACATCTCATTTCACTGTCATTTCTCTCTTGGTCTCTGATCTCCTCTGGTTATTCTTCAGTCTTTCCTTGGCTTTTATGCCCTCGACACTTTTGAAGAGTACTCTGTAGGTCAGGTACTTTGTAGACTGTCCCTCAATCTGGGTTTGCCTGACATTTTTTTCATGATTAAACTAGGGTTATGAGTTTGGGACAAGAACACCACAGAAGTGACGTGCCCTCTCAGTGTAACAAGTTGGGACACAAAGGGACATGCAGTCCGTATCTCTTACTACTGGTGATAACAACCTTGACTGCTAAAGGTGGCATCTTCCAGGTCTTCCCACTGTAATTCACCAATCTGGGGAATTTCCAGTACTTAGAGACTACACAAATGTCTTGTTTCTTGATCTTTCACCCACTAATTTCAACATCCTTCAAGTGACTGGTCTGTAGCAGTTTTAACTGTAGTGTTCTAATGGTGAATTTTCTATTTCCCTCATATCTCTAAATTTATTCATTGGAATTCTTCTATAAGGAAGACCTGCCCATTCTATTCATCAAATAACCAGTTTATCCAACTTTTATTTGACACATTGACTCAGAGAACCATGGATATTTATTTTAATTTTCCTGTTATCACCCAATATATCCTTATTTATATTTTGGCTCAAATCGTTCTAGCTTTGGCCACTGGGAGCTCTCTCAGGCTGGTGCCTTTATTCCACATCTTCCCATCGTTGCTGCTGGTCCACCAGATGCTCCATGTTCAGCTCGTATTTTCCCTACCCACTCCTGAAGTCTACTTTTCCAAGGGGTCCTGGTTCCTTTCATTGGATAATGACATTTAGCAATGAATGTCTGGGTACTTGATGGGCACATCCTCCTGGATGTCACTGTATCTAGACCATCTCAGTGGACAGAGCTCGTATGTACACATAGCCGTGTGTACACACCTGCACTTCTGTACTTTCAGTATGTGTGTGTATATTCTCTCCCCCCCCTCTATATATATACATACACACACACATATATAATACATATAGTTATATGCAACATATCCAGTTATAATATATTATATATAGTTACAATGTACACATATAATGAGTTATTGACACATATGTCCAATCGAGCACAGTAAGTCCATTCTGTCTGTGCCCTTTGCTTGTTAGTAACTTCTTTACCAGACAGTTAGAAATCTGGATCTCATACTCTATAATATTTTGGCTTATTTGTTCATTCCTACCATACCTGTGGAATAGTTTTAGAGCTGTCATGCCCATCTCTGTGAGAAAAGAACTAATCACGTAAAGGATAATGTCTGTGTGCAGTTCTTCTGGTCTTCGGACACATAGGATCCAACCAAGGTACTGTTTTCCATAGTTACTTAGGTTCGCTCCTTTCTTCTCCATTCCCTTCGCTGAGGTTGATTATACATGGATAATGCCATTAGATTCACTTGTCGCATTCTGCATTGCACCTTGGGCCCTCCCAATATTCTGATTTTTTTTTTTTTTTTTTGAGAGAGATGTTTGCTATAGGGATGTGCACTCACTGGAGACACAAAGAGACAGGAAGCAAGAAATGCCACCCCTCAGGGGGTTGGCCACACCACAATCCCTTCTCCTCCATCCTCCTCTAGCGACCTTGGGCACACATGTACACTTGCCCAGCATGAGTTTCAAGCCTCTGGGTCTGGGACTTGAACTGCAATTGGCCATGTTGTAGTCCAGAGCCTTAAACACTATCCACCTGTTGCCCCCCCCCCCTTTTTTTTTTTGGAGAGGTTTTTTGCTATAGGGCGCGTGCGCTCGCCAGACAGACAGAGACATAGAGATAGAAAGCGAGAAATCACCCCCCAGGGGGGATGGTCATGCCACAATCCCTTCTCCTCCATTCTCTTCTCGGGATCTTGGGCATGCACACACACGCGCCCAGCGTGAGTTTTAAGTCACCAGGTCCAGGACGCGAACCACGGTCAACTACGTGGGAGTCCAGCGATA